>CM033689.1:13309863-14509863 GCA_019514585.1 Dendrobium officinale
TCATTGACTATGATCCCTATGACCACCGTCGTCGGTTGACTAATTGTCCCTTTAACCCCCATCACATGCCGACTACGATCCATCGAACCACCATCAACATTAGATTACAGACCAATCTACCACCGTTTCCCACCAATTAAGGTCCCTTCGATAGGTGTCACCCGCCAATGATAGACCTTGAGACCTCTGTCACCCACCGACCACAGTCCCTCCGACCACCGTCTCCTACCGTCGAAGGTCCCTTTGACCAACATCACTCTCCGACTAATGTCCCTCGACAACCTTTGTTCGCCAAATACAATCCATCTAACCTATGTGGCCAACCAACTTCCATGGCCAACCAACTTCGTTCCCTTCGACCATAGGCGAACTATGATCTGTTTAACCAAAGTTTTTTGCTAACTAAAATCCCTCCAACCTCCGTCGCCAACCGACTATGATCCTTAGAAACATTATCGCCAGCTATCTATGGTCACTCCAACCATAGTTGCCTGCCAACTACGGTCCCTTCAAATACCATCGCCCATTGACTACGATCCGTTAAACCTTCATCACCCGCCGACTACGATCCCTTCGACCTCTGTCATCCGCCGACTATGGTCTATCCAATAATGGTTGCCCATTGACTTCGATACCTCTAACCACCACTATCGCCGACTATTTAAAGTTCAAGTAGGTTGTTACACCTAATTAAACTAACATAAGGCTAACTAAGAGGAGGGGGGGGGGGGGGGGGAATTGATAACTTAAATATTATCTTAGATTTTAGAAAATCGTTTTAAAAAAAATTTATTCAATGATTGGTTTTCACAAAATATTTTTCAACCAAAGTAATTTAAAGTGCAGAAAATAAAAAATACAATAACAAGTATAGGAATAGATGAACACCAAATTTTATAGTGGTTTAGTCCAACTAGACCTACGTCCACTCCGTGAAGACACCTTCTTTAGGTATTGCACTAAATCAAAGTGACTCTCCTTTTTCACCCACAGTAAGTTGGAGAAGCCCTTACAAAATCTCTCTTCAATTAACCCGATGCTGCAGAGTACCGACGTTCTTTCTTACCCTCTTGGTTATGGCAGAGTACCAACGTCCTTTCTCACACTCTTGGTGATGGTTGAGTACCAACATCCTTTCTTACCCTACTGATGATGGCAGAGTACCAACATCCTTTCTCACCCTCCTAGTGATGGTAGAGTACCAACATCCTTTCTCATCCACCTGGAGATGGAGGAATACCGTGATCTACTTTAAAAATCTTCTCTCAAGAGCCTTCAAGGAAGTAAGGTAGAATTTTGAAGAACAAAAAAGAGATTCATACCTTTGAAAAAGCTTGTGAATCCCTCAACAATTTACTCTAATAAGATCTCTCACTCTTCACTCATAAAACACTCTCCCACACACTCTCCTTATCCACTCTTAAGAGAAACTCACAAAAAAAATAATGAGTGTCAATTTTTTGGACATTTTTATATGAAAGACTAGAAAATTCATATAGAAAATTGAAAAGTACAACTAGAATGTACTCAGATCATACAGTTTGAGCAATGATTGTCTGTACAAATAATTCAAAAGTCCATATATGATCTTGTACAAACTTGATTTCATACTCTGTTAGTCGTCTATATGAACTGACAATGTATTATATGAACAGCTCAAAACTGAACTAATTCATTTGATACAATTATGTATGAATCTCATTTTGTACTATATGAGTCATCTATATGAACCCCACTTCATACAGTACGAACAATTTAAACAAATCATGCTTTGTTTAGTATAAACATGGATGATCCTATTTCGTATTCTGTGAGTCATCTGTATGAATAAACATCATATAATACAAACAGTTCAAAAAGTTATGAGTTCGTTTGGGATGAACTGGTACATACCCCTTTTGCACTCTATGAGTTATCTATACTAAATATTATCATACATTTCAAACTATTAAAAAAAATGAGTTTGTTTGGGACGAACTTGTATGCACCCTTTTCATACTCTGTGGGTCATCTGTATGAAACATTATCATATAGTATGAATAGTACAAAAACATTCGTAGCATGATTTAATTAACTTCATTTTGGAGGAACTACAATGACAAACCATCCAGTATGATTATTTTTAAAATTTTACATTTTAACTCAATATTCTAGTGTGTGTTTGCACAGTTACCCAATTACAATCACACTCTCTGAGACTCAAGAAAATATAAAAAATTATAGACTTCATTATATGAAACCCTAGTCTTCTCTGTCTTGAAGTCTTTAACAGTCTGGAGTATAATTTTCTTGAAATGTTAGTACACAAAAATAACAAAAAGAAAATATATCTAATGTATGCTAGGTGAAATAATAATCATAACAATAATATTTTGTATCATTAAAAAAACACATTATATAAACTTAATCTTGAAATCTAAGTTGCAACAATCTCCCCCCTTTTTATGATGGCAAAATAATTATTATTTGAGTTAACACTAAATGTCATTTTTCTCCTAAGCTCCCCCTCAATGAATGCTTACTTAAAAAACAAGAGATTTCAATCAAAATAAAAAATAAATAAAAACAAAACATAAATAAATTAAAAAACAACACAATAACAAATCAACAATAAAACACATACCCACAAAATATATACACACCAGACATAACAATCAAACACACATGATTAAATTACACAAACAAACACCACATATATCAATCAAACATACAATATTAAATGATACAAACAAACAATAAACAATAATTTCCCCTTTTGATAACAACAAAAAGGAAAGTATGTCTTAAAAATAATAGTTTATATTAACAAATATAATAGACAATGAAGAAGAAGATTTTAAACTATTTACAAAGATAAAATTAACATCCTAATGCCAAAAAGAAAGTCTCATATTTTAAATTAAAGAAAAATTAAGGTAAAAAAAACCAATTAGGTTCACTGTTCGTTCTAAACATATTAAATAAAAATAATTATTAGAAAAAAAGATGAAATAAAAATTAATTAGTTTCTAATTAAATAGTGGTGATTATTGTTGATTAAATGAATTTGTATAAGATATCGAAAGATAAAGGAAAGAACTGTAAAAAACTTTCACTTGCGATACAAGAAAATTATCAATTACCTGTAATTTTTTTTTTATGATTAGCATTAATTTTTTGATAGTTTTGAAATCTACAAGTGGTTTTCAGGTGATTTCTAAATCTCCTGTATAAAGAGAGTAGGAAATGAATTATGATGGTCAATTTCTGGCGATTAATTTTACCGGCAGCTTTCTTGTGTTATATTCAACTGGTAATTTCTAGTTGTCATAGCACCGGAGACCGTCGGTTAATTACCACTGGATTTTTGGCCATCTCAAACTTTGGTTTAATCCGTGGTCCAGCTGCTAGTTGAATGCAAGTTGACCGGTGGTTTACCGTCGGTATTTACAAGTGATAATTTTTAAATTCCATCAGTTAAAATAAGCATCCGGTATCAAAGTTTCAGGTAGCCAAATCTTCGGTTAGCTGCCAAAAACCTATAGTATTTAAAAAAAAAAAATTAACATCCCCCCTCTTTTTACTCTAATTAATATAATACCTGCACATAATTCAAAATATATATAACATATAAGGGAAACGCGCCACTATAATCAACCCACATATATGGAGTCAAAAATAAACATATATAATATTAAATAATAAAACACAATCAACAAATCAAAATCCATAATAAGTAGAAATAAATATTTAAATAAATAGAAATGTATATGTTCTACAATAAATATAACATATGTAATCCATAATAGGATGTTTAGAATACACCAAAAAAGTTATTAAATAAATAATAGTACTAATCATCCTCTGTGTCCTCGCTGTCTTGTGATTCATGTGTTGACTCTTGCTCTTTCTTATTTTGTTTTTTATCTCTATATGATTGCAGCTCTACCTGCATCTCATTTTGAACCTTCTTCATCTCCTCTATCTCACTCATCAGGGCAGTAACCCTTTGGCTAACAATTTCTTCAGCTCCACTAGCATCATAAAATGCTGATTTAGATGAACTGCCCTCATAAGCATAGCCTTGCGAACCCAAGCCACATATCCTACCCCTCTTCCTTCCTACGATAATATCTGACCACATATGATACTCAGAATACTAGGTCGATTCTAAATATGATTCTTCACTAGTAGACTGATGACTTTCTTTAACTCGTATAAAATTATCCTGCGAGAATAAATCAATAAAATAAATTTATATTAGAAAATTTATTATATTCTATTTTATTACTTTAAAAATTAAACTTACATGAGTTTTTTTTCCTTTTCGTCAACCTACTGATAGTCAACTTTATGTTGGTGAGTTCCTTATATACAATTCCAATGGCGTCGCCTCCCAACCAAGAAACTTTTTATGGAAATAGAAGATATAATTAAAATATTATACATATATTTATTAAACTAATTGAAAGATTTAATTAGTTATTATATATGTTTAGTATGAGGCATAGATCCACAAAAATGAAGAGAGCCTCCTAAACCCTCACAATCAGATGCTCTGTTCTGCTTATTTTGCTCTCTTAATTTTATGAACTTAGGGCTCGCCCAAGCTCTACTCAAATCTTCCTATACGCCCTCTCTAATCCATAATAGATGCTGCCTAAACATTCTAATGTCTTTGAATATGTCCCTAAGACGTATCGATGCTTTTCTCTCAAATTTTGTTATGATCCTTATGCCATACTTAGGCAACCACCTAAATTCTTTCTATAAAAAATATAGTTATAATAATAATATTAATATAAATTAAATCAAATATGTTAATTCATGTTAAATAAATATACATTAAATAATATAAACAAGATATCCTTAATTTTCTTTGGGAACTTCTTCCATGATAAATAAGGAGCATCATATTTGCTCCGTATGATATCCTGAATTTTGTGGGTAGGTGGCCTTGAGGGATTGAAGAGCTACAGGTTAAATTTTTTGTGAATAACATATAATAAATCAAATTACAAAAACTTTATAAAATAAACTGATCTTACGTATCACCCTCAAGCTCAATATATAGACGCTTATCTACTATAGCTGTAGGATCCCCAGCACCAAACTCTACTTATATTAGATGGTCCTCCATGTTATGGCTACAAAACATATGTATAATAATAGGGGTGGGGGTAAGGAGGGTAAGGGATGGAGGATGGACCAATTTGTGATATTGGTGGGGGTTAATATTAATAGAATGGAGCTACATGTTTTTGATCTAGAGAGGGAAATCAAAGACTCATCGACATAGGAAGGAAGTACCTAGGAAAGGGTGGTGGTACTCCAAAAATAGGTGGATCTGACTATCCATGAATCTGCTTACTCAGGATTGCTGCTAACTCTTAGGTAGTGGTGGTGATGGTATCACTAGTGGAATTTATCTCTGCCCCTCACTTTCATCACCCTGTCTAGGTCTGCTTGGTCCAACACTCAAATGTTTCTTATGAGAAAACTATGAAGTGAAGGATCTGCGAGGAGGATCATCACCTAAAGCCATCTGTATTAAAATAAGCAATTAATAAATCTATTTACCATATAAAAAAAAATTAAATTGTAAGTGTTCTAGAGATTTGTATAAGTAGATATAAAAAAATAGAATGTAGATAAATTAGTTATAACAAACATAGAAAATTACATAATATACAATAATGATTACTATATAAACAAGATTTGATGAACTAGTTGAACTATTCTCATCTTGTAACAACATTTTAATATTGTGTTTTAGTTGTCATCTCCTAAATTTCAACAAACTTATAATTTGACATCTCATCCTCTTGATGTACAATTATTATGACATATTGTTGATCAATTATCCTCAATTTTTAATTTTTATGATAGCTAGCCAACCTTATTTATCACTACGACCACTAGATATTTGTTGGAAGAAACTTGAATAGCTTGACATGCTAACACAAATAGATCAAACTTCTTATATCTTCTACTATATTTTACATCTCATAAACTATACATAGGATGAACCCTTGTGCCTCTATTTTATACTAGATCATACCATTAACAGTTAAACAAATATATAAAGTTCTTATCTTCATATGATTTGTTATTAACTCTAAATTTCTTCACTTCTTGCACTCTTTAATATCCATTCTATCTTTGACATTATCCTTGCTCTTTCCTTTAACATCCATAATTATATTAAAAATGATATCGAGGAAGTGTTGCAAATCTGGATTTAATGATTAGAATTTTGATAATAGCAAAGATGTCTAGAATTTCTATTTTTCTACTATTGCCCTGCTTACTAACATTTCAGGTCCACTAGGTCAATTAAAAATCATGCTAGCTCAAGATTTGGTAGATTAGGATTGAGTCAATCTGTAAGTATATTTATAGTATTTTTACCTTTTCTTGAGTTAAATGTAATTATGTGGATCCTGATGCTAAGTAACCTTGCACACACACACTTAGGGGGAGAAATTTTATTGACTTAAGAGTTTTTCTATTTTTGATCACATCATACATGCCGATCCAAATTTATCCTAGACAATCAGTTAAAAATATAAATACTAATTAGGGCATCCTTATTAAGACAGTCAAATTAAGCAAATTATCCTTGACAATATTCACATCATCAAGGATGATAGACTTAAATCAGGAAGAATCATCTTCCAACTCTTTTAGGCATGTTATTATTTTTAGACATTATACAGGACATTATCCTATATGAAAAATTACAATTATGCCTATAATAGTCTTATGACTAAGGAAAGTAATTAAGATTTGATTGATTGATCATGTCATCCTAGACGATCGCACGATCATCCTTGATGACAAGTTAAAAAAAACTTAGTTTCTTACTGAATCATCCTTTACAAATAGAACGATGTGCTGGATAATATTTGTTGATTTGAACTAATCGTACAGGAAGATCCAAGAATCGGCCTGGATGATAAGTTATTTTTTCATCATCTAACATGTAAAGTCTGGCCAAATGTAGCGATGTTCTAGATGGCGCTTTGAACTAATTGTACAAGATGATGTACTCATCATCCTAGATGATCAGAATAAGCAAATTTTAATTTGTGCATCTTTTTACATTAAGCATTTCCAATATCAATTATTCCTAAAACAAATTTAAATAATTAACAAAAATTAAACACATTGAAAAGAAATAAAATAAAAATAAGTCATCTCTTTTGCAATAATTATAGCTAAATAATATTTGTTTATGAGAACATGAAGATGATCTTCTAATCTTCTTATAACCATAATTAAATTTAAAATTGAGAAATTAAATTTTGCAAGAAAATTAATTTGTAGAGAAAAGTATTTTAAATTTTCATTCTATAAATCAACTACATTTGATTACTCAATAAAACTTAAAATAATTCAAAAAGATTAACTTCAACTAAATACAAATATCATTTTATTAAACACATGAAATAAATACATCCAATACATAATACCATTAAAAAAAAACATTACTAAGTTATCAAAAAATTTCAAAAAAACAACAACAACACAAACATCAAGTACAACAAAAAATAATAGCTAATATCTTGATGGACCCTGATCTAGAGGTAGCTAAGGGGTGAACATTATTGATTGTAGCTACATGAGTATTAATCAAGTCAAACTGTCCTCTAATCCACCCTATTTCTTCATTATATCCTTCTTCATGCTAGTTTAAGTGAGTCGCAATTTGATCAAAATGTTGATTAAAATGAGATTTAAGTCTATGAAAATACTGAACCATTTCTTGATAGAAATGCTGATCAGGTCTAGGAGCAGATACTGGTACAAAAGCAGGTGCTCCTTCTTCATCAGATTCTTCTCCCTCATCTCCTTGGTCTCGATTAAAAAGTGAATAGAAAGAAGCATTGATAAAATAGATAAGAAGCTATATAGGTGGATCAGGATAAATCAAGTTATATTACTTTTCTACAATATAGACCACCAAATGTCCTAAAGCCACATTTTTATATTTCCTATTGTAATGAAGTATAATTTTATAAAGCTTATATATATAGTCCATAATCAATTGGGCATCATTTATAGGAGTGTTTATCATGATGAGGTATCTGACTGTAGATAATAAAGGAGTTAGGTTGATACAATTACCAGCTTTAGGTATAATAGAAGTCCTTAATACATGCTGGATGATCCTCACATTTTTGTTCAGAGTGTACATAAGAGATAAGTGATTGATTGAAGCAACACCTCTAAGAGTTTGATTATTTAATAACTAGTCAAAATTAGATCTAGAGGTCATTATATTTTTTTTGAAAGAAATGCTATCAGCATTAGATTAATAAAAAAACCAAGGAAGGCCTAGATACAATCTAAATGAGAGCTGACTCCAAACAACTTTCCTCCTTTACAAGATTAACAAAGGAGGAAGCAAGAGAGCTCTCACAAAAAAGGTCCCAAATAAAATCATAAGAAAAGGATAGGTTAGCACAAAAATCAGCTATCCTATTACAATTTCTACCAATGCATTTAAAAATGACATTATTCCCATACCTCAAACCAAAGAAGTCTTCATCTGATGTCTCCAAGTATCTTCTTCTCTTTGATGTACATGTTGTGAAGAAATTGAATGACATTCTTATTATCTCCCTCTATGATAACACCTTTGGCATTATCAATACATGTATGCAATAGATCTTTTAAAGAGTTAAAAGAATAAAGTTCCAGTTGTGCTATATCCCAATGCATCCCATAAAAACCAAAAGCACGGACAAATCTTCCTTTATGGTCTCTAACAATTCCTCCAATGCCCGCTCCATAGTTACTCCTCAACGCAGCATCAATGTTGATCTTGTTCCACTCGGGTGGGGGAGGATGCCAATAATCTGTAGACAATCCAGTGGATTGATTAGCATCCCAGTTTTTCGAGAGTACTTTGTGCCGCTTATCCAATGTGACAAGGCTAATCACATTTGCAGCAATAACAGACTCACCGTCTTCCTTCTTACCATGTTTTGTTTTATTTCTATCATTCAAGGAAATCCATAACAAGGTAAAATAAATCTTTATCATCATCAGATTCTTCTCAGATAAAACTTTTAGCTCATTCATACATTGCTGAAAAGAATTAAAAAGAGGGATATGAAAACCCCATTCTCGTAGAATGCAAATAACTTTTAACAGCTTTGGACAATTAGTAATTACATGGTCCAGATTCTCCACCTCTCCACATCCTCTTGGACACAAACTACTATTTGATAATCTCCTTCTCATCAGAAAACCTGCTGTTGGAATAGCATTTTTGCATAGTCTCCAAATGAATAATTTGACCCGTGCATATAAATTCATCTTATGGATGCATAAGTAAAGATTCTCACCAGCCATCTTCACCGTATCTTCTTTAATCAATGCAGCAATTGTTTTTCCAAAGAACTTATATTTCAAATCCAAAAAATCTTCCTGTTCATCTTGATGTATTTGAATGTTACTAATAATATTTACCAGGTCTTTCCCAAAAAAAAAGTAGTAACTTCTCCATATTCCATCTGCCATCTAGAATAAAAGAGTCAAGAGTGATACTAGCATCTTCAAAAGTAGCTACAAAGGTTTGACATTTGAGTAAGCTTTTGTCCAATATCCAAACATCCTTCAATACATTTATATGAGTTCCTTTCACCACATTCCATCTGATAATATTTCTCATAGCATTCCAGCCACTAGAAATAATCTTCCATACCGAAGAACCTCCTTTAATAACATCTTTTTTCCACCAGTCTTCACCATATTTGGCCAAGAGATTTCTATTTAATAAAGATTTTGGATTAATTACTAGATTCCATGAAAATTTAGCTATCAATGTTTCAACACTAGAAATTGCTGAATGGAGTCCCCAACCATCGGATGCTCTTGGTTTGCAAAGATCTTCCCAAGCCACATAATGCAATCCATGTTTCCCTTCTTGATTATTCCAAATGAAATTCCTGCAGTATTTCTCAAATTCCGTCAGCACACTTAAAGGAATAAGGGAATGAGATATTAAAAACAAAGACAGATTACAAAAGACCGAATTAGCTAGCACCAGTTTTCCAACCAGAGTATTATATCTATTTCCCCATGAATTTAAATCTTCAATGATTTGTCCAATAAGAATTGAAAATCTACCTTTTTCGATCTTCTTAAAGCCAACTTTGTTCCCAAATAGTCAAGTTCTTCTACCACCTTAATCTCCAGGATTCTTGCAATTTTCTTCTTCCTTCTTCTTTCAACAGTTTTACTAATAATCATGGTAGATTTTTTAAGATTCAATCATTGTCCAGTCCAACCATAGTAATTGCTTAAAATGATATTCATTTTCTTAATACTTTTAATCTTAGCATCAGAAAGTAAAAGGACATCATCTGCATAAAGCAAATGAGAGATCTTCTAACATCTAGAAGCAACTTTGATGCCTAAGTCCTTCCCCTCCTGTGAAAGGACATTAGATAACAATTGGGAACAAATAATACAAAGAATAGGGGATAATGGATATCCCTGACAGAAACCACTCCACACAATCCACTTGGATAAACCTCCATTGATGATAATAGAAAATCTAGGCTCCATAATCAGCTTCATGTATTTCACGGGAAAACCCAATCTTCTCATCATCTCAAAAAGAGTAGTCCAACACATGCTGTCGTAGGCTTGCTCCATGTCAAGCTTGATGGCAACCAAACCTCCATTAGATTTTGAAATCCTAATTTTATTAATCAATTCCTGAGCCAGCAATGAATGATCTGAAATACATCTCCCCCTTAAAAAAGCAACCTAATCTTTCAAAATAACTTTTGTGATTACCACCAAAAGCTTGTTCAACAATACCTTAGCAACAATTTTATAAATGGAATTGCACAAGCTGAGAGGACGGAAACCTTCAGGAGATAATGGATTAGTAATTTTTGGGATAAACACAATAAGTGTTTCTTTCCATTTACTACACATTTTTCTTGAATAAAAAAATTCTCTAACAGCTTTACATACATCATTACCTATAATGCTCCAGTAATTTTTAAGAAAAGAATACGTTATACCATCAGGTCCTGGTGATTTGTTGTTGCCAAGCCCTTTGATAACTTCCAGAATCTCCACATCTGAGATTTGAACCTCCAAACTTCTTCTATCAACATCATCAAGCACAGATAACAGGTTTGGCCAATTAACAGTGCAGCAACTCCTTTGCTTCCACTTGTTTTGAAAAAAATTAAAAAACACCTTATACAGCTCTTCAGGATCTTATGAGTACTCCATCAGCATTCTTAATTTGAGAAATCCTTTTTCCATTCCTTCTAGTGTTTGCAAAGAAATGAAAAAATTTAGAATTAGTGTCACCTCCTTCTATCCACTTAGCCTTTGCTCTTTGTCTCCACCACGTATTTAACCGGGAAAGAACCAAATTAAGTTCTTTAACTTTTGATCACGGCATCCAAAGCTTTTCATCAGTTAGCCACCCCACCGAGGCCTCTTCTTCTTGAATTTGAGATATTTCTTCTTTCAGTTTCTCCTTCTCCAAAGAAAGTCCCTAATTCTTGCCTTGCTCCAATAAAACAATTCCTTCAATGCTTTCTTACACTTCTTATTGAGAATTTCCATATCACTTCCTTGGTACACCTTCCTCCAAACTCTAGCAATAATAAAAGACGAAGCTTTATAAGAGATCCAAACATCTTCAAATTTAAGCATCCCATTCCTTTTATAAGAATTATCAAAGATCTTCAATACTATAGGACAATGATCAGAAGCTACTCTAGCAAGGTGTCTAACCAGCTACATGAATGCCATTGATGGCTATAGAGTTAAGCAAGCACCTGTCCAATCTCTCAAGTATACGATCTCCTCCTGATTTGTTGCTACACCAAGTGAACCTTGGACCAACAAATCCCACATCATGTAAGTCATTTACATTTAAGAAATCAGCCATCTCTTTGGGACCTTGAGAAAAAACAAATTTTCTACCACCCCTATTGTCTTCTTGAGACAAAATGCAATTAAAAACCTCATGTAAACTAGAGGTCATTATATGCGCCCTAACCCCTTCAAATCTAAGATGTAGGAAGGTGCATAAATATTCCTTGGTAATCTCAACTCACTATTTAAAAACAAATGAAGACATCCTATTATGATTTTTATTCATCCTCATGTTTGCAAGGGAAAAATGGAATGCATCATGATGATAAGCATAAATAAGTGTGAGAATGAAAGAAAATTGAGTTGAATCAAAATGAGGCATAATTAGAAAGTTAATGTTTCTTTGGATTAGGAAACGATATGGAGTTATCTTAGCCTCAAAGAAATGACTGTAGGTTTCTTTATTATATTTTGAGGGAATGTTATAATCAAGTTTTCTAGAATGAGTGGAAGAGGCCTTGGATGTTTGAGCTCTCTTGCTGCTGCTAGCCAATTCGAGAGTTAGAACATTATATGGTTTGAGATTGAAGAATATTGTGAAGAAAAACCATCGCATACCTTCCAATTTAAAAAAAAAAAAAACGGGACTTTCATACAATACAAAAATTTGTTCGTGCAAACAATATGAGATTGTATCAGATGAAAATAATTTTGTACATATGAATGAAATTTTAAAAATGAAAAAACTTTTCATAAATTGCCATTCTTAAGGAGTCATTTTGTACAGCTTTTTGACAAGTATGATAGTATAGATGAGCAACTATTTATCCAGGATGATCAGAATAATAAAGATTTTATTTGGTAGTTATGTTTGTCGATATGTAAATTTATAATAGGATCTTATAGACCAAAATGTGATTTTATACGTACGATCTTGGAAAATAACTGTCATTAGAAAATGCACCTTATTTATATAGACAAAAAATAATGATTCATACATTTTAAAGTTATATCGTACATTATGATATGCATACAAAAATCACATTCTCTTCTACTAAACTCATGGAAAAAAATATCATTTACAGACTATAAATTTTTTCCAATACAAAAGTGGTTCGTATAGTACGAATGAAAAAGTAACTCAAGACATGATAAACAAAACTCGTTTCATAAAACAAATCACCCAAGATCCATGACATGCAACAATAGAAATAAAAATAATACAAATGAATAATAAAATACAAAATAAATGAAAATTAACCATTAACAAAAAATAAATAAAGAAATACACTAAATGTAGCAACATACATGAAATATATTACAAATCAAATTTGTAGAATTAAAATTTTAATCATGAATATCAATAACACCTAATCTAATTCTTATGGTTCTATATGTTTCAAAAGCCAATAATTTTGTTAAAATATCAGTTAGTTGATTCTCAATATTTATATGATGTAGCACAATTTTTCCTTTAGTGACATAATCTCTAATGAAGTGATGTCTTATATCTATATGTTTGGTTTTAGAATATTGACTAGGATTCCATAAAATGTATATGACACTTATTTAAAAGTTTGTTAGGGATGTTAAGCCCTATGAACTAGTCCCGAGGCTAACCAAGAGGGGGGTGAATTGGTATTTTAAAAAATTCTTTGAAACCAAAAGAACGATTATCACAAACCAAAATCTCCACGAAAATATAAGTGCGGAAAAATTAAAGTGCGGAAGCAGTAAAAAGAACACAAGGGTTTATAGTGGTTCGGTCAACTTGACCTACGTCCACTCCCCGGAGGTGCCCTCCGAGTATTGCACTACCAACGTGACTCTCGTTTAGCCCCCACAGCTAGGCGGAGAAGCCCTCACAAAAACACATCCTTTTTGACACACCCGGCAAGGCAGAGAACCCAACTCCTTTTGCTTCCTCCTTAAGTAAGAAGAGAACCACGATCACTAACGGAAACTTACCTCTCCCAACCCTTCCAAGGACAAGAGACTCTAGGGAAGAAGAAGTGGAACAATGCTTGGAGCAACCCTTGTGAACCCCCTCACATGCTCCCCTTCACAAGATCCTCTCTCTCTCTCTCTCTCTCTCTCTCTCCCTCTCTCTCTGTCTCCTTTAGGTTTTCTCAGGTCAAGATAGCAGCCAAGGATGTTCAAAAATGTTGAACAAGAGATCTTAAATAGAAGAGCTTCAAAGGAGATCATTAATTGTAAGTTGCCGACCTTATTGTCTAGGACGATATGGACATCGTCCTGGCCGATCAGTATAAATCTCATAAGATCGGCCAGAGCATCACCTTGAATGCAAACTGGACGATTAAAAATTTGCTTGATCAACCCGGACGATCTCATGATCATCCTGGCCGATCAATTTAAATTTGAGGAAAATCATCTAGAGCATCGCCCTGAATTTGAGCTGGCCGATATTTATCGTCCAGAAGCAACTAACAGTTTTTGAATAGATTGTCCTAGCCGATCCTACGATCGTCCAGGATGATGTGGTCCTATCAATCATCCTTAATTATTTCCTTGATTCCTGGATCAATTTAGGAATAATTATGTGATATCGTCCAGGCCGATCTCATGATCGTCCTGGCCGATTTCAAAAAATACAGAATACCTAAATTGATCATGGCAACAATTTCTTTCTGTATTGAGCATATCGTGCTGGCTGATACAGGTATCATCCAGGTTGATCAGTTAATTACGGCTGCCTTCACTAAGAAATCCTGATTAGATCTTCTGTTTTGAACTCGATCGTCTAGGATGATATAAATATCATTCGGGATGATGTGAGTAAAAACACAAGTTCTAAATCTCTCAAGAGTGTGTGTAGTGTTACTTAACATCAGTCACTTCAAGAAATTACAATTGACTCAAGAAAGGAAAAAGAAAATTAAAGACTGACTCAATCCTATTCTACCCAGTCTTGAGCTAATTTCGATTTTCGTCCGATCTTTGAGTCCTAAAAAGTCAATAGAAAAAGGTAGTCATAGTGAAACAAGATTTGTTTGATATCATCAAAATCATAATTCAAAAAACATGTTTGTAACAATCTCCCCCTTTTTGATGATGGCAAACATATCGATAATCAATTCTAAAACAGTAATGCAAAACTAAACAAGCTTTCAAATTTTCGAATAGAATAAGTACAAACATACTTCAAGAGCAACTATAAACATACTACTCTGCCTTTTGACATCTCAAAAAGGAGGAGGAAATTAAAAATACAAACTAAAGCAACTCACTACAGGAAAAGAAAGCAATCTATAGAAAATAGAAAACACAAACTACATAAACGAGGGATCCTGATCATCAGATGGAGGTGGAGGTGGTGGAGCCTGCTGAAAGTAGCTAGCTAGCGTAGTAAACTGAGCATTGAACCAAGCTATGTCCTGGTCGAGCTGTTGTTACTGGTGAGTAATGTAACTGTCAAAACAGGTTAAGTCCTCTGTGCGGTGCTACTCGTAGCGGGTCATGTCCTCAGAATGTTGCTGCTCCTGTGCAGCAACGTAAGCATCAAAAAGGGTCTCCCAACGATCAAATCTCTCCACTGACTGGTCAAACTATGAGTGCGGGCGAAGAGGAGTAGGATCAGGAATGGGAGCGGGAGCCTCCTCCACCTCGGCCCCTTGAGGTTCCCCATTCCCTGGGTGGGGACGAGTACTGTGAAGGATATTGAAAAAGCTGTTCGAGTAGCAAGGGGGCTAAAGGTCGTGACGAGCAGGATATTGAAGATTGTATTTGGTTTCAAGAATATAGGCTATGAGATGTCCTAAAGCAAGGTTGGGTTTCCTCCTATGGCCTGGATCGTAAATATTTGTTAAATGATCAATGTATCAAAAAATCAAGTTAGTAGCATTAAACTCTCTCCGGGCCATGATGAAAATGGTAGAAAGAGAAAGCAGAGGAGTGATGTGGACTCGGTCTCCAGCTTTTGGAATAATGGATGTACGAAGGAGATGCTGAATTGTCCTAGCATCTTTGACTAAAGAGCTAGTCTCTCCAACATTAGAGGGTGTGTTGGTCTGGCGAAAAAAATGATTTACCGTGGAACAGTTAAAATCAAGATCTGAGACAATTATATGCAGCTTATGCCTAGTGGTGGATAGCTGCAATAGTTCAGCACAGTCTTGATATGTGATCTCGACCGGGCATCGATTCACATAGGAGGTCAGGGCTGTGAAAGTAAAATTTATACGAAGATTTGCATAAAATTCTAACATAAGTTTTGAGGAAAAAGGGACAGCGATGGTAAGAATGAAACAGAGATAAGTGTGAGCAAAGAGATCCATTACTGGATATGAAAGGTGGACAGGATTGATGGTTCTAGAAAGGGTGATACCACATTCTTTATAATGATGGTAAGCTGCTTGATCCTCTACTTCCCTGAATCGAGGGTCTAGAGTGGTCCTCAAGGAACTTCCAAGGCCTGTCATACTCGCTTTCCAACAGTCATAAGTAAAAATGAGATAAGAAGAAACTTTGAGGTGAAAACAATGGCTGGAATGGCCTGTATTTAAACAAATGGCCATATTGTCCAGGACGATCGGAGAATCATCCAGGATGATTTGGTTCAATTATTGCGTACAGGCCGATTGGTCAAAAAGGTGGTCCAATCGTCCGGGCCGATCAAATATCGGCCAGGATGATTAGACACAGGTGATCATCCTGAGGAGTCAAGCTGGATGACCGTTGAAAAAGCAGATCGTCCGGGCCGCTTAGGTGTATCATCCAGGATGATGCACAATAATTAATTGTACCGGTCGATGTTTAAATGTTTTAAATTTATACCACGTGTATCGTCCAGGACGAACAGTGGATTAGCCAGGACGATTGTCCAATAATGGATCGTCTGGGGCTGGTTTTAAGGATTTAAACGTACTGACACGTGGATCATCCGGGACGATCTAGTGTATCGGCCAGGACGATGACAATAAATGCATTGGCCAGAATAAAAATTGTATCGGCCAAGACAATCAAGATGATTATAACAGAGTTTGATCAGTTCATCCAGGATGATAATGTATCGTCCGGGACGATGAGTTACAAAAAGCTCAAAAAAGTTCAGCAGATGGAATTTTGAAGAGAAATTATCATATCATCCAGGACGATAGAGGTATCGGCCAGGATGCTGTGACAAGAATTTGAAAACTAAGAAAAGAAGGAGATGATCAGAGAAACCCTCAAAAAAAAATAAATACAAACTAAAAACAATAAAAATAGATAAAAACAAAAAAAAATTGGTTTTTAATTTATATATATATATATATATATTAGTAAAGCAAGCATATGACAAATTTCTCAAATAATTAAATTATAAAGATTTGAAAGATCAATGAGTTAAAAATGTCACAATCTGAAAACGGTAGAAAATCCGATGACTTCTTTCAGGATAAAAATTGTCTTTTGAAAATAAGAGGTCTAACTAAGAATAAATTGGATAAAAAGAATATCCATTCAAAAACTTTGTTACAAATAAAATATCTTATAAAATAGTATATCAAAGTAATTTTTCTCTATCATAGAAATTGAAATCAAGCCTTTGAAAACATCAAATAACCCATGAGTCCTTCTAAGTTTTAAAAGTTTTGAAAAGAGAGGATAGCTTACATTTAGTGGGCTCATTTTATGCATCTTGTCACTTTAATTGGCTCTTTGAGCATCTTTGATTTTTGATACAATTTCGTGTATATACTTTTCTTTTGGCGTCATTGGCCTTTTTTTTGCAAGCTAAAAATTCTTTAACAAACCCTTAAAAAAGATTCTTAGTTGTGATTATATCTTCTAGATATTAGAGAAGATGAGCTCTCTTTATAACATATGGAAGAACAAACCACAAAACGAAAATCAAAATCATATGATAAGTGCAACGGCAAGAATTCATTTAACATGAAAGATATGTAAGAACTTTTGATCATATATATAAGATAGACTATTGTAGCAACATAAAAAAAATCTTAATTTCAAAAACCTTTTGTTAAAATGAGATAGAATTTTTGTTTAGAAAGAAAACTATATCACCAAAAGAGGTTAGAGGGAGGTAAACCATTAACGGTGTTTTCTACCTTTAACTGATTTAAAAATGCTAATCATTGGCCATAAATCTCCAAAGTTTAAGAACAAGGAAAAATCATCATAAAGAAAACAAAAATAAAAACGACAAGAACAACAAAAAAACTATCACAAAAATAAAACATAACAATAATCAAAATGCAATTCAAGAATTTATTAAGTAGCAAGTTTAAGCAATTATGAGCTGCGAGCCTCCGTTTGTCCAAGTATCCTATGCTCTCACGAGGTCTTTGGTGAGAGCAATCCTACAAGAATCAACAACTGTCAGACTTAGCCGTTCTCATAAAAAGTAGAATGTAATGCATGTGTGCTATGTAGTGAATTATGCAATTTTGGTCTCCACACCCAATGTGTACTACAGTGAACAGTGCAAGTGTGTGATATGTGTCCTAGCATGCCACACAAAAAACATCTAATTCCAGGAAAAGGATTTCTTAAAGGATTAGTGTTATAATGCATCTTCCTAGGTTTTGTCTTTAGATCAAAAGTGGGTATCATCCAATTTCTCTTATTTGAGTCTAATTCATCTTTAAGCCTCAAGTTAGTATCTTCTAAAGCATAATTATCAATCCTCAAGTTGCGCTCTATTTCTTTAGATTTCTTCAAATCAGATTTGAGTGAGGTATGTGAAACTTTTAATGCATCATGCTCATTAATTAATTTCGAATGCTTTTTGTTTAAATCATCAAATTCTTCAAGTAAAGCCATGTGATTTGAATAAATTGTAGAATGATCTTTGAGAATAATTTCATGCTCTTTTTGTAAATTTGAAAGTTCCAACTTCAAACTAAGATGAGTTTTCTTAAGTTTTTTGTACGATGCATGAATTTTCTCACAAATTTTGAACAATTGATTATAAGTTGGCTTACATACCTCTTCTTCATCACTTTGATTAATATGATCTTTCGCCATTAAGCACAAGTTTTTTGTTTCGTCTTCAGGTTAAGTCTTCGATGAATCAGTTGTAGAATCTGCCCAAAATGCCTTTTGAAGTCTCTTTTTGTCCTTCCTGAGCTTGGGTTTTTCCTCACCTTTTTCTTTTCTTGTGTGATCTTGAAGTGTAGAACAATCTTCTCTAACATGTTCAGGCTTCCTACATTCAAAGAAAACAACTTCAGAAGATCTTTTAGAATATTTATTATCCTTACATTTTCTCCAACTTTGATGATGCTTGTGCTTCTTGCTTAGAAAACTTTTGAATTGCCTTGTGATCAAGGCAATGTCATCGCTCTCAGATCCGGAAGAATCAGAGTCAGATTTGTGCGCCTTCAGTGCCACTATTTTCTCTTTCTTTTTCTCACCTGCATCAAGATTTCTTTGATTCACCCCTTACTTGTAAGCAATGAGTGAGCCAAGCAAGTTATCAATCGAATAGGTGTTTAAATCCTTAGATTCAGTTATAGCAGTGATTTTAGCATCAAAAGAGGAAGGCAAGCATTGTAAGATTTTGTTAACTTTTTCATAGTTTGAAAGTTTTCTTCCTAGGGCATGCGAAGAAATTACAATTTGAGTAAACCATATATACATATCGAAAATTGATTCAGAAGGTTTCATACGAAAAAGTTCGTAGTCATGCAAGAGAATATTCAAACGAGATTATTTCACTTCATTGGTTCCTTCATAAGTAATGCACAACTTATCCCAAATATCTTTTCCAATAGAGTAAGTAGAAACACGCATGTAATCTTCAGACTTTAAAGCACAAAAAAAATAATTCAAACACTTCGCATTCAATTGAGCTAAATCTCTTTCATCAGTAGTAACTTTAGTTTCAATTCCGTTAACTTCATGAGTAGGTGGAGAATATCCTTCTTTAATAAGAATCCACATGCGATAGCTAGTTGATTGCAAAAAAGTAGACATGCGAGTTTTCCAAAAATCAAAAGAAAGGTTGTCAAACAAGGGAGGTCGTGTAATAGAATATCCTTCAGTTGTATTACGATTCCCAAAGTTAGCCATGGATTAAAATTCAAAAAGTTTTTAAACTTAGTTTTTATGAATCCCTCTCTGATTCCACTTAAAAGTTTGTTAGGGATGTTAAACCCTATGAACTAGTCCCGAGGCTAACCAAGAGAGGGGGGGGGGGTGAATTGGTATTTTAAAAAATTCTTTGAAACCAAAAGAATAATTATCGTAAACCAAAATCATCACGAAAAAATAAGTGCGGAAGCAGTAAAAAGAGCACAAGGGTTTATAGTGGTTCAGTCAACTTGACCTACGTCCTTTCCACGGAGGTGCCCTCCGAGTATTGCACTACCAAGGTGACTCTCCTTTAGCCTCCACAACTAGGCAAAGAAGCCCTCATAAAAACACCTCCTTTTTGCCACACCCGGCAAGGCAGAGAAACCAACTCCTTTTGCTTCCTCCTGAAGCAGGCAGAGAACCACGATCACTTGCTGAAACTTACCTCTCCCAACCCTTCCAAGGATAAGAGACTCTAGGGAAGAAGAAGTGGAACATTTCTTGGAGCAACCCTTGTGAACCCCCTTACAAGCTCCCCCTCACAAGATCCTCTCCTCTCTCTCTCTCCTTTAGGTTTTCTCAGGTCAAGATAGCATCCAATGATGTTAAAAAATGTTGAACAAGAGCTCTTAAATAGAAGAGCCTCAAAGGAGCTCATTAATTGCAAGTTCCCGACTTTATCGTCAAGGATGATATGGACATCGTCCTAGCCGATCAGTACAAATCTTATAAGATCGGCCAGAGTATCGCCCTGAATGCAAACTGGACGATTGAAAATTTGCTTGATCATCCCGAATGATCTCACGATCATCGTGGCCGATCAGTTTAAATCAGAGGAAAATTGTCCAAAGCATCGCCCTGAATTTGAGCTGGCCGATATTTATCATCCAGAAGCAACTAAGGGTTTTTGAATAGATCATCCTAGCTGATCCTGCGATCGTCCAGGATGATGTGATTGTATCAATCATCCTTAATTACTTCCTTGATTCCTGGATCAATTTAGGCATAATTGTGTGATATCGTCCAAGCCAATCTCATGATCGTCCTGGACGATTCCCAAAAATATAGAATACCTAAATTGATCATTGTGGCAATTTCTCTCTGTATTGAGCATGTTGCTTCGCTTGGAGTTATGACAAAATGCCCAGATTAACTCCAGAAATAGCAGTTCACAAACTTGAAATTCAACCTGATATAATCCCTATCAAACAAGCCCCACGACGCATGCGTTTAGGAATTAAACAACAAGTAATAACTGAAGTTAAGAAACTGATCGATGCAGGCTTTAATCGAGAGGAGAAATATCCCTCTTGGTTGGCTAGTGTCGTCCCAGTAAAGAAGAAGAGTGGTCAAATTCACGTATGCATCGATTATAGGGATTTGAATAAGGCATGTCCGAAAGATGAGTTCCCGTTACCCATACCAGAACTCATGGTAGACAATGCCTCTGAGCATGAAATTTTCTCTTTTATGGACGGTTCATCTGGATATAACCAAATCAAGATGGCTCCTGAAGATGAAAAATTTACTGCATTCAGAACACCTATAGGGGTCTTCTGTTACAAAGTCATGCCCTTTGGACTTAAAAATGCTGGTGCAACTTACCAGCGAGCTATGACCCGAATCTTCGATGATTTAATCCACCAACAAGTGGAATGTTACATCGATGATTTGGTTGTCAAAAGTCGTCAAAGGGAAGACCACCTTCATGATCTGAGAATCATTTTTAAAAGGTTGCACCGCTATAACCTAAAGATGAACCCCTTGAAATGTGCTTTCGGAATTACTTCAGGGAAATTCTTAGGGTTCGTAGTGAGACACCGGGGTATAGAAATTGATCCTTCCAAAATAAAAGCCATCTTAGATATGCCACCTCCTAAAAGTCTAACCCAATTAAGATCTCTTCAAGGTAGGTTGGCATATATACGGAGATTCATTTCTAACTTGTCTGGTAGGTGTCAACCATTAGCTGCTTTATGTAAGAAAGATGCCAGATTTCATTGGGATGAAAAGTTTCAAAATGCCTTTGAAAGCATAAAACAGTATTTGTTAACACCTCCAGTCTTAGCGGCTCCTATTCCGGGAAAACCTCTGATACTTTACACCACAGCTTTAGACAACTCTCTTGGCGCCTTGTTAGCCCAAACTAATGAGGAAGGAAAAGAGAACTCACTTTACTACTTGAGTAGGAGACTCTTACAACCTGAAGCTAATTACCCACCTATTGAGAAACATTGTTTAGCCTTGATTTTTGCTGCTCAGAAATTAAGGCATTATATATTAGCTCATAAAATCAATCTCATTTCTAGAATCAATCCACTCCAATACCTGATGACTCGTCCAACGTTGCCAGGACGTTTAGCAAAATGGTCAATGTTCTTACTCCAGTTTGATATCACGTGCTATCAAAGATTAAGCCGTAGCCAACTTCTTAGCAGCACACCCGATCCCTGCTGAGTCCCCTCTAAATGATGATCTCCCTGATGAACAAATTATGAGTTTAGAGGAGCAGGAAGGAAATACCTGGGAGTTATATTTTGATGGTGCCGCATCTTCACAAAAGATTAGGGAACCTCAAGAAGTAATCCCAGGGAAGGTCGGTATCGGGTTGGTTTTTATAACCCCTGAAAAAGGATTGTTGCATTATTCTTATCATTTATTAGAGCCTTGCACTAAAAACGAAGCTGAATACGAAGCTCTAATAACTGGTTTAGAATTAGCAATATCAATGGAAATTGGGGAAATCAAGATCTTTGGAGATTCTCAACTTATTATCAATCAAGTTGCTGGTATTTACAAAGTCTTGAAACCTAAACTTCTTCCATACTATTAGTACACTAAGAAGCTTCTCGAACAAATTCCAAATGTAACTCTGTATAAGGTACCCCGTGGAAGAAATTCTATGGCAGATGCCCTTGCAAAACTTGCAAAAGAGTTAGCTTGTATAGAAGAAGAGTCAATCTCTATAGAAGTTCAAGGTCGCAAAATCTTATCTCCTATAGACTTGAAATACATTAATAAGATTTTTCCTTCTGAGGGTGAGGTTTTTCTTGTTGTTAATGATGAGATGGTTGACTGGAGAAAACATTTCATTGACTACTTACAAGAAAACAAGCTCCCTCAAGAGAAATCTGTCGCAGAGCAGGCTAAGAGAAGGGCTCTCTCTTATACACTGATGAACAACATTTTGTACCATCGGTCTTTTGATCAATTATGGTTACATTGTCTTAACAAACAAGAAGCCCAAAAGATTTTGACTGAGGTACATGCTGGATTGTGTGGTGCTCACCAATCTGGTCCTAAAATGAAGATGAAAATTAAAAGGTTAGGATATTACTGGCCCTCAATGATTGACAACTGTATGTCTATTGCACGTCGTTGTCACCAGTGCCAAATACATGGTGTAGTTCTACACCAACCTCCTAATATCCTACATCCAACAATCACTTCATGGCCTTTTGAAAGTTGGGGCACAGACATCATTGGCCCTATTGATCCTCCCTCTTCTAAAGATCACCGGTTCATTCTAGCAGCAATAGATTACTTTTCAAAATGGGCAGAAGCTGTTCCGCTACGAGAATTCAAGACTCATAATGTACTCCAGTTCTTTAGAGACCATATCATATATCGATTCGGCATTCCTCGTCGAATTATATCCAATAATGGTCCCTCTTTCAAAAGTACCAAACTGAACAACTTTGTTAAACATCACAATATTAATTGGAGATACTCCATAAGCTATTACCCACAAGCAAATGGTTTGGCGGAGGCCTTTAATAAGACGTTGATAGGAATTTTAAAGAAAAGCATAGAGGACAATAATCGACAGTGGCATGAAAAGTTGCGTGAGGCTTTATGGGCTTATCGAACCACATACAGAACCACAACTCAGTCTGCACTGTTTGCTTTAGTCTTTGGGACTGAGGCTGTTCTCCATTTAGAAGTACAGCTCCCCTCTCTAAGAGTTGCAGTTAACAATAGTATCACATCTGAACAGAACGCCCGACTTCGATTAGAAGAACTCGAAGGTTTAGAAGAGAAGCGACTACAGGCTCAACAAAACCTCGAGTTATATAAATCCCGTATGGCTCAAGCACATGATAAATTGGTCAGCCCTAGAACCTTTTAAGTAGGAGAGCTTGTGCTGGTCTTACGTAGACTTATCTTAACTCATCGAAGGTTTGGGCGTAAATTTGAGCCTACTTGGGAAGGTCCTTTTGTGGTGGAGAAAGTCTACCAAGGAGGATCTTACCAATTGGTGGATTGTAAGGGTGATCGTCCTATGTTACCCATCAATGGGTGTTTTCTTAAAAAATACTATGTGTAATGACGTTGTTATGATGATTTTGCAATAAAATTATAAATTTCTCAGAATATACGTTGTTCTCGAGTTTTTGAATGTCACATATTGTACTGGGTCCAAGTGATTTATATACTTTTGAAAATCAAAGTTAAAAGGCTGCAAGTTTGAAATAATTGAGATGTTCTATAATACTACTGTAGAATTATCCTTTATTAGTTTCCCTTTTTCACATATGATGATCCAATATATAAAAACAAAATTCCCAGTGGAACATTTGTAAGTTATAAGGATCATCTATATTAAAAAAGGGAACAAATTTTCAATTCAATAAATTTTTAAAATTTTTATTCTTCCAAAATTTGTCCTTCTCTTCTAGAAAATGACATTTACAAATATTTTAATCTTTAGTAGAATATTTGTAATTTGTCAACGTCATTTGTGATGAAGGAAAATAATCCAAAATTTTAAAGATATCAATTATATTTCTAAATTCAATCCTGATTAAATCTGTCTTTAGGTCTAAGTCCGCTCTTATGGCAGCCAATCCAGTTTAAATTAGTCTTTAGGTCTAAGTCCGCTTTTACGGCATCCTATTGGCTTTCTGGCTTAAGTCCGCTCTTACAGCAGCCAATCCTGTTTAAATCAGTCTTTAGGTCTAAGTCCACTTTTACGGCATCCTATTGGCTTTCTGGCTTAAGTCCGCTCTTACGGCATCCAATCCTGTTTAAATCAGTCTTTAGGTCTAAGTCCGCTTTTACGGCATCCTATTGGCTTTCTGGCTTAAGTCCGCTCTTACGACAGCCAATCCTGTTTAAATCAGTCTTTAGGTCTAAGTCCGCTTTTACGGCATCCAACTGACTTTTTGGCTTAAGTCCGCTCTTATGGCAGCCAATCCTGTTTAAATCAGTCTTTAGGTCTAAGTCCGCTTTTACGGCATCCTATTGGCTTTCTGGCTTAAGTCCGCTCTTACGACAGCCAATCCAGTTTAAATCAATATTTAGGTCTAAGTCCTCTTTTACGGCATCCTATTGGCTTTCTGGCTTATGTCCGCTCTTACGGCAGCCAATCCTGTTTAAATCAGTCTTTAGGTGTAAGTCCGCTTTTACGGCATCCTATTGGCTTTCTGGCTTAAGTCCATTCTTACGGCAGCCAATCCTGTTTAAATCAATCTTTAGGTCTAAGTCCACTTTTACGGCATCCTATTGGCTTTCTGGCTTAAGTCCGCTCTTACGGCAGTCAATCCTGTTTAAATCAGTCTTTAGGTCTAAGTCCGCTTTTTCGGCATCCTATTGACTTTCTGGCTTAAGTCCGCTCTTACGGCAGCCAATCCTGTTTAAATCCGTCTTTAGGCATAAGCCCGCTCTTACGGCATCCTATTGACTTCTAGTATAAGTTCGCTCTTACGGCAATCAACCCTTAAATCTATCTTTAGGTCTAAGCCCGCTCTCACGGCATCCTATTGATTTCTAGCTTTTATCAAAATCAAAATCAAACTCTCAATTCCGTCCAAACTATATTTAAATCATTGCATTCAACTTTTCTATGTCTTGGCTTTATTTAATAATGCTAATTTCATTAGTAATTATTTGCTGAAGTCATTATTGTCAATATCGAATTTTAAATAAAATAATTGATCCAAATCCTTCAAAATCACTGAATCAACTCGAAACTCTATCAACCTTTATCCTAATTTTCTATCAAACCTCAAAATTCCTTCAATTCGTATACTCAGACTTTCAAGTTCAATTTTGGATCTAGTGGATCGTTTCGGACAACGCCAATACGCACGATAAACTTTGGCAAGTTTATCATGCCTATTGGGGGTCCATTTGTTGACCTCATTATTCGAGGTCAATTTCCCCGGAATCGACTCTAGTACCTAGGTCTTCCTAACCTAGTGTAGAAGTCACACGTAGGATTTCCTTTAGGTGGACGCCCATTGACATAGCATCGACTTGAGCCTATCACTCAATTCGAATAAAAATCAATTTAATCCAATTTCATTTCAACTCCAAAATGTAATCAAATCAAGCTTGATTTATGATTCGTTGGTGTCAATCGACTCAATCTATTTTATTTTCGATCAAATTGATACATCATTGGGCTCAAATCAACTCATCAATCTAGCCCCAAATTATATCTAGTAAAGCCTACTTTAATTTTAATCAAACCCAAAAACATTTCTTAAATATCTTTTAAAATATGGATTAATCACAACCATTGATTAGAGAGAATAAAATCATAAATTTAAAATCAATTTTGAATAAACAGTTTTTCTTTTTTTAGGTTTGATTAAAATCGGTTCAAATCAATACCCCATCTCCTTCTAAATACACGAAACTCCTTCCCCCTTCTCATACACACGCATATAGAAAAACCACCCAGCCCACGATCTCCTCCTCCTTACGCCCTCACTCACTGATTCGAACGAAACCTCCCCGTACTCTCATTCACAAACTCCCTTAACCTCTCTATTCACACACACATCCTCTCTATTCGCACGAACGGCCATCCAAGCCGTGACTTCCACTGCAGTTCGCGAAATAACCTTCCCATCTCGTCCTCCCAGTTCGCAAACCGCCAAGCCCTCCACGTTATGTAGTTGGAATGAATCACTCCAGACTGACGTCATTGCTCTCCCTCTCATCCCAATCAATCGCACTCTCTGGTCCTCTCAATATCCAAACGTGAGAAGCCTCTTCAACTTGTCACCCTCTCTCCCTTTGGATTCGCACTACCACCCCAACTCCCAGTTGGCCTCTACCTCCAAGTTTGCGAAATCAACACAGCTGAACTCCCTCACCGTCGTTCTTTTTCAGTTTACGTGAGAAGCCCGTCGCTCCTCCCTGTACTGTAAGAACCAAAAGACTGAACAAACCCCAGCCGAACACCTCTCAGCCGAACACCTCTCAGTCGAACACCTCTCAGCCGATCACCTCCATGTGCACGAAGAAATCCAGAATGAACGATCATTCTCCCTAAGACTCTGTCTCCTGCAGTTGGGAACTTTTCTCTTCCCCATACACATAGAGAAGACCGTCCAACCCCATTCGCACAAAGCCTTCAGCCCATCGCTGCCTCCCTCACGATCAATCTGCACAACTCAGCCGAACTCCTCCCGTCGTTGTCTCCAGCCCTAGCCATCTGACCTCTCTTGCCTCAACTAAATTCAGGTATATTTCTTCTTACCTCTTCTTCATCATTTTTCTCATCTCCCATTAAATCAGATTTTATTTTCTCAATCCAAAATTTCTTAGGTTATAGATTTGAGATGATTACATTGTTCTTTTCTCTTAACTATTTTCTTTTTAATTATTGGAATTAAATAAAAAAAAAATGTTTTGGTTTCACTGATAATTAGCTTGATTTATTGTGTCTTTGATGGCATTATAAAGTTATCTTGATGATTGAGTAAACTCATATTTTCTGTTGAGTTTTAATGTTAGCAGCAAGTGTAAGTTTAGTGAATCACAATCAAGGGCTGAAATTCATTCCTTTGTAAAAATGGTGTATGCATAATATGGGACGCTATCCACATTTATTGCTTAAATGGAGTTTTTTTTATTATTATTTGTTAAAGTTCTGTTTGAACTTGTTTTCTCAATATCATCATATGAAACATATTTATAATACAAGGATGAACAAAAATCCATAGATATACACACATACATGTATAGGCATTATATCAAAATCATATAAATTAATCCCAACAGCCACATGTGTCACATGCAATTCATAACCCTTACATTTATTGACGATTCTATTAGTTTAGTTTCTTAATAATGTGTGGATTTAATTCTAATTGGAAGTCTCTTGTAAGACATTTTGGAAAAATAAGTTATAAAGTATTTATAGATTTTATGCGAGGTTGCGTCATGTTTAACTTTGAAAGATGAAATGTGTGTATTTTAGAGAAGTTAAGTAAATGTAAAAAATATAGTATGGTATTTTTGGAAGAATGAGGTGGATGACTTATAGTGGGTATATGTGTTGGGAAATCTACAAAATTTATAGAGTTTGGAAAGGTAAAAATTAGAAATTTTGAAGGGTGATGTTTGTGGAAGTTTAAAGGTAAAGCGTATTGTGTGTAATTGTTAAAGATGAAGTGTATGATTTTATGGGAAATATATGTATATATATTAAAAGGTATTGTATAAGAACAATTTAAAATGTATTGTATGAGAATGATCAAAAGCTAAATGAAGGATTTTGAAAGGCAAAGAATTTGATAAATGTATTTTTGGAAAGGTGAATTGTATGATTCTTTGGAAAAATGACACATATATTTTAAAGGCGAATCATGTATAACTTGAAAAGTGAAATGTTTTGAAAGAAATTTTTGTTTAAAGAAAGGTGTATTTCTTTGAAAGGTAAAAACGAGTGATTTGTAATAGTGAAGGCTATGAGATTTTTGAAAGTTATAATATTTTGAGAGAGAAGGTTTGGGTGAGGAAGAATGAGTTTGTTGGATGAAAATAAAAAGCTCTATTGCTCTCTACCTTTCTCTATTTACTTCTTCTTTCCCTTTCTTGTCGCCTTAGAGTTAATGTTAGAAAGATATAAAATATACCTGTTCAAAAGTGAAAGGTTTCAAAAGTCAAGTCAACAAAACCGGTGTTCAAGCCTGAAAAAAGGTACGTCTTTTATTTTTAGTAAATTTCAATTATTTTATTATTATTTATTAAAAGTGCTTCTAATCCAATTTTCCCTATTTTTCCTGCTTATTTGCATGAACTGTGAGGAATGGTACGGGTCGAGGGAACAAAAGTACAAGGAGCTAAAGGCGTCAGTCAACTCTATCCAACCGGGTAGAGGTGCTACAGGCGGAATCACCGGGTCGTAGCCCCCGGTGACTGTGAGTATTTCTAAACTTAGAAAACCTTTAGGGACCCCTTGATGTGGTGTGCGCGAACCTTTCTTTTTTAGGTCCCTGTAGTAACTTCAATTTAATTAGGATTACTTTTTGCTCTTAGATCCCTAAACCCCTTTACATGTACGAAATGTCCTAAGGGTTAGTAATAACAAACTTTTATCCCATATAACTGCAGTGACATTTAAGGACAAAAATTAAGGACCGGGTCTTAGAAAATTTAGACTTAGGATGCATGTACACTTTAGGGTAGAGACATATAACATAGAAAACTTAGTGACATTCATTATTATTATTATTTTTTACTTATCTATTTAACAAATTAAATTTAACTAACTAAAAATTTTCTTTTAAATAATAATTGATTTAGGATATATCAAAACCACACTTTCTAATACACACACTTAGATTTGTTTGCTAGGACAACCAACTCTAGTTTTAGGTTAGGCCGGTGTTTATTTCTTTATTGCACTGTGACGGGCTTTTTCTCGAGTTTTATTGCATGCTGGTTGTAAAATGTTGGTGTGCTTGTTTATTTATTTTTACTGCATTCTATGTTGTGATTTGATTAATGATTAGATTACCCATAGGTTAGGAGCGATCTGGATTGTTAATATGATTTTCTGCAGGTGGCCACACTCGTGCAGGGCAGATAAAGGGGGCTAATTAATAAAAAAATTTTATATAAATGCTACAAGTACTCCAATTGCTTAGCCCCCAAATAAGAAAGAGTGTGGCGAAGTGTGGCTAATTGATTTAATTTAAAATGCATATATATAACTCCTTGGGATGATTTTTGCTTAGGATAACCCTTCAGGTGGTCTAGATTTTTTTTTCTTTTTCTGTGAAATGTAATGTAAATGAAAATGTATTTGAAAATTATCATAAATGTGAAAGTGATTTTGAAAGTGGGATATTACATCCAATTTGGAAACCAAAGAAAGGAGAATATACCTTAAAGGATTATTCTCTTTTATTTGGAAAGCTAAATTAGGATGATTCAATATCCAAATAGAAAAGAAAATACCCCTCATAGGGATGAGTTTCTTTTCATTTGGATATCCAGAACCTGACGGACCCGAAGAAGTTCGTAGAAGAAGAAAAGACATAATGAGAAGATTGAAGAAAGAAGACGAAGAAATGAAGATTCAAGGAAAAGTATATCCCATTTCAAAAATCACTTGCGTCATTCTTAGGATTAGAATCCGGGTTTGTTGTCAGTGGTGCCCGGCCACTTAACTTTTTTGTAAATTCTGGGTGTAATATGGACATTGGACATTGGACATTATATTTGGATTATTAAAATTTGTGTGTTTATATTGTTTGTGCAGTAGCTTTTTTTAGGGCCCTTGCATGTCGTGTTTTGTTTTAGCCTGGATTCGAATTGGAGAGATTTTTTTCGTAAGGGTACGCTTAAAATTCTTTTACTTATAATTAAAAATAAAAATTTTTAGGCTCACATAGTAACTCTAACGTTCTAAGAAGTAAGCTCGGGACCACCGAGAGTCAGCATAAGCATATTATTACTTTCTCTTCCTTGTTAGGCACCTCCCCGCCTGCGGGTTCTGGCAGACCACTTGACCTATGAGGGTGCAGTTCTGACAAGGGGAAGTTGTGCAATCTCTACGAAAAAACTTATTTTCTAAGCCTAATTTTTAAACTGCTTCATTATCATTTTATGCATTCGAGTCAATTAGCATGCATTGCATTAGATACAAATTAAAAAGAGTCTAAAATATTAATTGCATTTCTAGACATTTTTCACCCTACATAAGTCAAGGGGCCAATTAGGAACTGTCTTAGATGTCAGCCCCCAATTCCTTAACACTTAAGCAACGTCCCTACCCATCTTTCATAAAAGACTGGATACATGGTTTTAAAGGGCCTAGTGGTTAGCTGGCTCCCCAATCCAGGCCGGGGTAAGTCCAGATTTGCACTTCATTAGTTAGGTTCGGGTCACTATTTTATAGTACCCAAATTAGATTTAAGTTCTGAGGCAGATTCTTTTTAGATCTTAAGTCCTCACCCTCTGGGAATATAATCCCAAATTTCTAATAAAATGTCAACTCAAACAAAAAAAAAATTCTCTAAAAATATAAAGCCCAACATAGGATAGACTGAGGTTGCTTCTGAGCTTCTCAGAATCCAGCTCCTCCTACTTTTCCTCTTTTGACTCGCTAATAAATGTTCAACATTGAGCTGTCTTCTTAAAAATTCCTACTTCTTTTTCCTTGTCTTTTACTTTGTAATCAGAAGGGTATGAAATCACTGCTTTAATCGAGAGTTTTCTTAGGAGCTTCTCTCCGAGGATGTAATTAACTATAGGAGCTTGTTCTTATAGGGATTTGAGAACCCCAGACTAAAATAAACCTTATTTTATTCATATAAAACAAGGGAAGAATCTTTGGGAACGTAGATATTTTTAAAACCTTATTTCTAATTTTGAATAGACTTGTAGAATGTTATTATTATCTTTTCAGATAATATAATATTATACTTGTTATATTCAACTTTAGAAATAATGAATTTTATAAAACTCATTCTCACTTTTGGATATCTTGAAGAATGTTATGTTTGTCTTTTAAGATGATATAATATTTTTCTTGCCATATCTAAATAAGAGAATGAATAATTTTTTTTTTTAAAACGTATTTCTATTTTTAAACATATTCTATAGAATTTCATGTTCATCTTTTGAGATGATATGTTATTCTTTGAACTATGTTTGATTATAGAAATATCAATTTTCCAAACCCTATTCTGATATTGAATCCATTGTAGAATATTGTGTCAGCCTCTCGAGACTGTACTTTATTCTCAATGCAGTATTCGATTACAAAATAGGAGAAATCAAAATCTGCGTGGTGATACATAATTTTTCCCACCAAGGTTTTTCTGGCGACTCCGCTGGGGATCAATCCTCTCTCCATCTTTAGCAGTTTTTTATACCCTTTAATCGGTAGTATACTTGTGCTTGGCATAGGTTGTAACTACCTTTCTTCCGCCGGCTCTTTTATTCATTTCATTCTTGGATATCTCGGTCGGTATCTAAAAATTTTTTTTTAAGAGGTCTTATTTTGGACACCATTAGAAAACTAACGGGAAGATCCTTGGTACGACCTTTTTGTAAGGAAATCCCAGTGTTAATTCGAACGTTGTAGTTACATTATTCTTGTAGCTTGATGTTTGAATTAACACTGGGTCCAAAATTTTAAAAGTTGAAATTAAAACACTAAATAAAATTCATCCTTATCTTAATATTATGTATTGTAGTTATATTTCCATATAACTCAATATATATGAAATGAGATAGGATTTAGTTTATTTAGCTGGATTAATTAAACTTTTACAATTTAAATAAATTTTCAAAGTCTAATTAAAAATCTCTTTTAAATTTCAGGAAAAATGACGGGTAAATTAATCTTTTCCCTGTCTGACAACATGAACCTATCCTACAATCCATTTACTGATGATAGTATAATCAAGTTTGGAAAAGGATTTGAGGATTTGCAGTTGTCTGTTAGTGGACCATAGTTCACTATTGTTCCACCCAGTGAGATTGCTAATCAGAAACCTTTCTTAGAATTCACTTTGGGATGCAGGTCTCAAACTGCTCCTGTAGCCCCTAAGCCCTCAGTGTTTGATAAGATTGAGCAATCTAGTCAAGATCAGAAACTCAAGTCAGTTGTGGTAGCAAACAGTTTAGTCCCTTTCAGTGCACCCAGTCAATTTGAGATTGGATCTTCTTTCTAATTTATCGACGATTATGACTAAGACTCAAAGAAGGAATAAAAATCGTCGTATAAAAAGAAGAATGGAAAAACTAGGAAAGTCAAAGAAAAATGAGCTTATCCCTCCAACCTCTCCACATCTTAGTGGTAGTAGGTTCCATCTTCTCTCCGCTGCTGATGGAGAGGAAGATGCGAGGTTGATTGCTCGATCAGCCCCTACTGCTGTTAGAAAGTTTTCCATTGAGCCAACAAAAAGTAAGGAAACACATGTTCAGAATTTGGTAAAGGCTATAGTACAAGATTGTGCTGATGGTCCTCCACAGACTAAAGAAGAATTTTTAAGGAAAATGAGAAGATTAATCAGTGATAGGATTGAAGAAGAAACCTTAAGGCAGAAACTTATTAAAACTAGGGTAGGAGGTCAGTTGAGAACAAGAGATAATAAAAGAAAATTCAAACCAACTGCAATCTCTGCTCTCACTGATGGATACCCTAGGGAACCAAGGAGATCCAGTAGAAAGACAGACAGTATTGTGTTGACTGATGCTTCAGTGAAATTTAAAGCTACCCAGCATATTCCACAGAAAGTCAGCCGTCAATTGTCCCCTTCTTCTGCACCACCACAGAGTCCTAGTAAGATTCAACGTAGTTCTCATACCCATTCTTCTCCCCGGATAGATAGGCACCACTCTACAGGTCCTACTCCATCTTCTTATCCTGATGTAGAGCGGTTGGAATCCTCAAACCAACCCTCTTCGACATCTGATGAGAAGAAGGTTTGGAAACCCAAGGAAAATGCTACTTCTTCTGTAGTAGCTTCACCTGAGAAGCCTATAGAAAGTGAACTTGAAGAGAAGAAGAGGGTTGAGAATACTACTCCAGATCCCATGGATTGTGAAAATTATGTTCTTGTTGATCCCAACTATGTTTCTGAAAGATCTATAGAGGAGATGATATGTGAACTAAAAGACAGTATTAGAAATATGGATGAAGAAGAAGCTTTGAACTTTGACTTAGATGGAGATGATATGTTAGATGATACAGTGGCTGATGTCTTTATGGTTGAAACAAGAACAACATCTTATAATGAGCAGATTGAGGAAGCTGTATTACAAGATGTTGCAGTTGAGGAAGGCATAGCGCCAGACTTAACTCAACGTCTTGTACAGCAATTAAAACAAATGGATGAACAAATTTCAAGTATGGAAAGGAAAATAGAAGAGATGATGGCCACTATGGCTTCTTTCCAAAGTCAGGGTCCTTTACCACCACGAGCACAGGTTGAGTCTTCTCAACCCGAGCCTGTTCAGGTGGTTGGAAAGAAACAAGTGATTGAGACTATAGAAGAACACCAATAAAATCCATAAATAAAGGCTTCTCAATCCAAAGAGTTAAAGCAAATGGTAGAAAAGAAAGTAAGGGAGGCATTAGCAGAATCACAGAGCTCGTCATATACTCCAAAGGGTAGACCCTACCCAGAAGAGTTTGATGCAGTTCCATACCCAAAGGGTTTTGTCCCTCCCTCCTTCAAGATCTTTGATGGTACTGGAAACCCAAGACAACACATAGCCTACTTTAGAGCCAGTTGTTGCAACGCTGGAGGAAGCGATGCTTTGCTTTTCAGACAGTTTGTCAGTAGTCTGTCAGGGGTAGCATTTGACTGGTATGCAGATCTGCCAAATGGTTCAGTACACAGTTTCACAGAGTTAGAGAACATGTTTGTTAAAAGATTTGTAGGCAGTCAGCACCATGTTACAGTTGGGGATCTTGTGATAGAAAAATAGAAACCTGGAGAAAAGTTAGTTGATTACATACTTAGATGGAGGAACTTGAGCATGAAGTGTGAGCCTCAATTGCAAGAACAACATGCAATTGAGATCCTGCTTAAAAATATTCATGGACCGGTAGCCTTTCTTTTGAAGGGTTTTACCATTAAGACATTTGAAAAATTGCTCAATAAAGCCTCCAGTCTCCAAGAAGAAGCTTCACAGCTCTCCTTCCTTATTGATCAATCCTCTTCAGACCCTAAGAAGCTGAAACCCAAGAAAGTCTTTGAAAAGAAATCTGGGATGGTGTCAGCTGTGGATAAGGGAAATCAGCCAATGAAATTGCAGACAGAAAGGTCCCCTCCTCAGTTTTATAATCAGCAGTATCAAAGGCTACAGTATCCTCCACCAAAGCATCCGCCACTTCGGATTTACCCAGAGTTTAACCAACAACGACCTTACCTTACTCCAGAAGAAAGAAGGGAAAATTGGGAGAAATTCAATGCATTAATTGGTAAGACTTACCTCTTTAAGAAGGAGGATTTAAAGAAGATATTGAAAAATCTTCTTAAAAAGCTAGACTTCAAGTTGCCTGCACCTAGAAGGCCAGAAGAAGTGGGTAAGTCAGATCACCCCAATTATTGCCCTTACCATCAGATGTTGGGTCATCAGCTTGAAGAATGTGTCACTTTTAAAGAGTGGGTCGACAGAAACATGAAATTAGGAGCTGTAGTGATTCCCAAGGAATACTTAGTGGATCCAGGGTAGGGATCAGCTAAGTGTGTGACTGGTGAGCCTATTGTTCCTACTTCTTTTTCAAATTCTGATTCCACTTAGGATATAGCTTTATCCCATTCTTCAAAGAAATTTCTTAATAAACTTTACTTTTCTTCTCTTCAGGAGTCTTTGGGAGCTCAGAAGCCTCTCCAGGTTGATCTGATAGTTCCAGAAGATGATGTAGAGATGACTCCACCTTCAGAGCTTAAGGAAGCCCGAGTCAGCCAGGGTCCTATAGTTCAGGAGAAGGAGGACACTAGAGATCGTTTTGTTGCTTTTAGTAGTGTTGATTGTGATGTATCTAGTAGAGTTATGTTTTCTTCGGATGGGGAGACTGTTATCCTCAATCCTCTTGTCTTAGATGACTTTTATTTTGTTAAGTGTGATGATGTTAAATCAATGAAAATGGATTCTGCTTATATCTTGTCTATTTCTGATAATGATGTTACGGATGACTTAAAAACTACACCTGAAAATGATTCTCTGCATGATCAATTTAATTTTGAAGAATTAAAACATTATCTTGGTTATTATTCAGATAGTGATGTCCCTGCTCTTGATTTGCAGGGTATGCCTATCTGTATTGAAGCTGAGATGTCTGATTCTAAAAATTTAACAGAAGTAAAATCAGAATTAGCTGAGGTCGAAGAAGATAACCTGCCTGTCACTTCTTCTGAAGAGATAGTGGAAATCAAGCTTCGTAGTGGCAAAGTACTACCACCTCATTCTTCTTCTGAAGATAAAAGGGAAACAAGTTGTTGACAAACCAGAGTCTTCTCTTCCACCTTAACCCATTCCTTTTCAGAGTACAATTGAGAGTGGAATGTCCAAGGTCGATTACAATGTCCTAGCTTATCTCAGGAAGCTACCTGCCAAACTGAGCATTTATGATGCCTTGATTCTTTCCAAAGAAATGAGGGAATCATTAATCAAAGCTTTGTTAGATCCAGATATTTGCATGGCCCAGTTAGTAGCTGCACAGCCTGATGAAGCTTTTTGTTCCAGAGGAGTTCCTGAAATTTCTTTTTCTGATGAAGATCTGTGTTTAGGGACAGCTGATCACAACCGTCCACTATACATAACAGTGAACATAGATAACTTTAGATTATCACGTATCCTTGTAGATCCTGGTGCATCAGTTAATATTATGACCCTAAGAACTCTTGCCTATTTGAGAATAGATGTCCGTAAGCTCAGCTCAGACAAGATGATTTTATGGGGTTTTAACGAAAATGGCGAGAGGGCTTTGGGTTCAGTTACTTTGTTGTTGGAGATAGAAGATTTTAAAACTGAAGCTAAGTTTCATATTATAGATGCTCCAACATCCTTTAATGCTCTACTAGGTATACCCTGGCTGCACGAATATAGGATGGTTCCTTCATCCCTACATCAGTGTATCAAGTACATCAGAGATGGTACTGAACACAGTATTAAGGGAGACTTGCAACCATTCTCGATTCATGAAGTAGGAATTTATGAAGATGCCGCTTATTATTTGCCTAAAAAATAAACAGTTGTTTCCAAAGATCTTAAATTGGCCAAAAATGAAATTGTACTTGAAAAGAAAAATGAAAAAGAAAAAGAAGAAAAATAGATGAAGAATATCCCTGCCTCGAAGATAGCATTCGTTGGCATCCTGCTCCTCCCTCACAAAGAGGTGGTAGGATGACCCAACGAGGGCGAGGTAGAGACAGAGGATGGCAAAATCATGAAAGTGCAATGTATGAAAACATACAAAAGCAAAACCCTACGATACACATTGATTTAGAATCTGGTTCAGATGATGAATCATGTGTACTGAAGGATGAAAATAGTAACAAAAGGCCAAAATTTGAGATCTCTTTGGAAAATGACAGTGATGAAGATAAAATTCATGCAAATATAGAGGATGATTCAGATTTGTCTACCTATGAAAGACTTAAAGGATATGTGAAGACTTTAGCTTTAACCCCACTATCGCAAGGTAGTATAGCCGGGTTGGCAGTTAAAGTTTCACCTGCTTTGAGCGATGATTGTAAAACTGCTAAGTTTATTCCTTCTTCTAGCAAAAATGTTGAAACTGATGTACACATTGATGATCCTTTTATGAATGAAATAGTTGAACTCCCTTTTGATTGGTATCCTTATTGTGTTAAAAATTTAATTGAGCAAGGTCTAGCCCCATCTACTTGGACTAAACGTCAAGCTCAGTCCTTTAAAAATCTTTGGAATACGGAATTCCATAAACCAAAGTCAAAAGAAGGACTAGGCTTTAATACTGTTTGTCCATTTGATGATGATGATTATTGCTTAGTAATTACTAACAATGTAGGACCTGATCATCTTTTTGTAGAGGACATTGAAAATCTTAATGAATTTTGTTTAGAAACTTTAGATGATTCGGATGACTTTCAAGTTAAGGAGGCACCTCCTAAACTCGAGGAGGAAATCTAATCAACTATTGATGAACTAAAAGAAATTAAACTTGGTAACGAAGAAATTCCACGTCCGATGTTCATAAGTGCCTTATTGAACGAGGATGAGTCAAATAACTTAGTCAAGTTAATTTCAGAGTTTAAGGATTGCTTCTCTTGGAGTTATGACAAAATGTCCGGATTATCTCCAGAAATAGTAGTTCACAAACTTGAAATTCAACCTGATATAATCCCTATCAAACAAGCCCCACGACGCATGCGTTTAGAAATTGAACAACAAGTAATAACTGAAGTTAAGAAACTGATCGATGCAGACTTTATTCGAGAGGAGAAATATCCCTCTTGGTTGGATAGTGTCGTCCCAGTAAAGAAGAAAAGTGGTCAAATTCGCGTATGCATCGATTATAGGGATCTGAATAAGGCATGTCCGAAAGATGAGTTCCTGTTACCCATACCAGAACTCATGGTATACTTTGCCTCTAAGCATGAAATTTTCTCTTTTTTGGACGGTTCATCTGGATATAACCAAATCAAGATGGCTCCTGAAGATGAAAAATTTACTACATTCAGAACACCTATAGGGGTCTTCTGTTACAAAGTCATGCCCTTTGGACTTAAAAATGCTGGTGCAACTTCCCAGTGAGCTATAACCCGAATCTTCGATGATTTAATCCACCAACAAGTGGAAAGTTACATCGATGATTTGGTTGTCAAAAGTCGTCAAAGGGAAGATCACCTTCATGATCTGAGAATCATTTTTGAAAGGTTGCGCCGCTATAACCTAAAGATGAACCCCTTGAAATGTGCTTTCGGAGTTACTTCAGGGAAATTCTTAGGGTTCGTAGTGAGACACCGGGGTATAGAAATTGATCCTTCCAAAATAAAAGCCATCTTAGATATGCCACCTCCTAAAAGTCTAACCCAATTAAGATCTCTTCAAGGTAGGTTGGCATATCTACGGAGATTCATTTCTAACTTGTCTGGTAGGTGTCAACCATTTGCTGCTTTATATAAGAAAGATGCCCGATTTCATTGGGATGAAAAGTGTCAAAATGCCTTTGAAAGCATAAAACAGTATTTGTTAACACCTCCAGTCTTAGCGGCTCCTATTCAGGGAAAACCTCTGATACTTTACACCGCAGCTTTAGACAACTCTCTTGGCGCCTTGTTAGCCCAAACTAATGAGGAAGGAAAAGAGAACTCACTTTACTACTTGAGTAGGAGACTCTTACCAACTGAAGTTAATTAACCACCTATTGAGAAACATTGTTTAACCTTGATTTTTGCTGCCCAGAAATTAAGGCATTATATGTTAGCTCATAAAATCAATCTCATTTCTAGAATCAATCCACTCCAATACCTGATGACTCGTCCAACGTTGCCAGGACGTTTAGCAAAATAGTCAATGTTCTTACTCCAGTTTGATATCACGTTTATACCCTTATGTGCTATCAAAGGTCAAGCCGTAGCCGACTTCTTAGCAGTACACCCGATCCCTGCTGAGTCCCCTCTAAATGATGATCTCCCTGATGAACAAATTATGAATTTAGAGGAGCAGGAAGGAAATACTTGGGAGTTATATTTTGATGGTGCCGCATCTTCACAGAAGATTGGGGAACCTCAGGAAGTAATCCCAGGGAAGGCCGGTATCGGGTTAGTTTTCATAACCCCTGAAAAAGGATTGTTGCGTTATTCTTATCATTTATTAGAGCCTTGCACTAATAACGAAGCTGAATACGAAGCTCTAATAACTGGTTTAGAATTAGCAATATCAATGGAAATTGGGGAAATCAATATCTTTGGAGATTCTCAACTTATTATCAATCAAGTTGCTGGTATTTACAAAGTCTTGAAACCAAAACTTCTTCCATACTATCAGTACACTATGAAGCTTCTCGAACAAATTCCAAATGTAACTTTGTATAAGGTACCCCATGGAAGAAATTCTATGGTCGATGCCCTTGCAAAACTTGCAAAAGAGTTAGCTTGTATAGAAGAAGAGTCAATCTCTATAGAAGTTCAAGGTCGGAAAATCTTATCTCCTATAGACTTGAAATACATTAATAAGATTTTTCCTTCTGAGGGTGAGGTTGTTCTTGATGTTAATGATGAGATGGTTGACTGGAGAAAACCTTTCATTGACTACTTGCAAGAAAACAAACTCCCTCAAGAGAAATCTGCGGCAGGTCAGATTAAGAGAAGGGCTCTCTCTTATACACTGATGAACAACACTTTGTACCGTCAGTCTTTTGATAAATTATGGTTACGTTGTCTTAACAAACAAAAAGCCCAAAAGATTGTGATCGAGGTACATGCTGGATTGTGTGGTGCTCACCAATCTGGTCCTAAAATGAAGATGAAAATTAAAAGGTTAGGATATTACTGGCCCTCAATGATTGACGACTGTAAGTCTATTGCACGTCGTTGCCACCAGTGCCAAATACATGATGTAGTTCTACACCAACCTCCTAATGTCCTACATCCAACAATCACTTCATGGCCTTTTGAAAGTTGGGGCACAAACATCATTGGCCCTATTGATCCTCCCTCTTCTAAAGGTCACCGGTTTATTCTAGCAGCAACAGATTACTTTTCAAAATGGGCAGAAGCTGTTCCGCTACGAGAATTCAAGACTCATAATGTACTCCAGTTCTTTAGAGACCATATCATATATCGATTCGGCATTCCTCGTCGAATTATATCCGATAATGGTCCCTCTTTCAAAAGTACCAAACTGAACAACTTTGTTAAACATCACAATATTGATTGGAGATACTCCACAAGCTATTACCCACAAGCAAATGGTTTGGCGGAGGCCTTCAATAAGACGTTGATAGGAATTTTAAAGAAAAGCTTAGAGGATAAAAAGCGACAGTGGCATGAAAAGTTGGGTGAGGCTTTATGGGCTTATCGAACCACATACAGAACCCCAACTTAGTCTACACCGTTTGCTTTAGTCTTTGGGCCTGAGGTTGTTATCCCTTTAGAAGTACAGCTCCCCTCTCTAAGAGTTGCAGTTAATAATAGTGTCACATCTGAACAGAACGCCCGACTTTGATTAGAAGAACTCGAAGGTTTAGAAGACAAGCAACTACAGGCTGAATAAAACCTCAAGTTATATAAATCCCGCATGGCTCAAGCACATGATAAATTGATCCGCCCTAGAACCTTTCGAGTAGGAGAGCTTGTGCTGGTCTTACGTAGACCTATCTTAACTCATCAAAGGTTTGGGGGTAAATTTGAGCCTACCTGGGAAGGTCCTTTTGTGGTAGAGAAAGTCTACCAAGGAGGATCTTACCAATTGGTGGATTGTAAGGGTGATCGTCCTATGCTACCCATCAATGGGCATTTTTTTAAAAAATACTATGTGTAATGACGTTGTTATGATGATTTTGCAATAAAATTACAAATTTCACAGAATATACGTTGTTCTCAAGTTTTTGAATGTCACATATTGTACTGGGTCCATGTGATTTATATACTTTTGAAAATCAAAATTGAAAGGTTGCAAGATTTGAATTAATTGAGATGTTCTATAATACTACTGTAGAATTGTCCTTTTATTAGTTTCCCTTTTTCACATATGATGATCCAATATATATAAACAAAATCCCCAGTGGAACATTTGTAAGTTATAAGGATCATCTATATTAAAAAAGGGAACAAATTTTCAATTCAATAAATTTTCAAAATTTTTATTCTTCCAAAATTTGTCCTTCTCTTCTAGAAAATGACATTTACAAATATTTTAATCTCTAGTAGAATATTTGCAATTTGTCAATGTCATTTGTGATGAAGGGAAATAATCCAAAATTTTAAAGATATCAATTATATTTCTAAATTCAATCCTGATTAAATATGTCATTAGGTCTAAGTCCGCTCTTACGGCAGCCAATCCAGTTTAAATCAGTCTTTAGGTCTAAGTCCGCTTTCACGGCATCCTATTGGCTTTCTGGCTTAAGTCCGCTCTTACGGCAGCCAATCCTGTTTAAATCAGTCTTTAGGTCTAAGTCCGCTTTTACGGCATCCTATTGGCTTTCTGGCTTAAGTCCGCTCTTACGGTAGCCAATCCTGTTTAAATCAGTCTTTAGGTCTAAGTCCGCTTTTACGGCATCCTATTGGCTTTCTGGCTTAAGTTCGCTCTTACGGCAGCCAATCCTGTTTAAATCAGTCTTTAGGTCTAAGTCCGCTTTTACGGCATCCTACTGACTTTCTGGCTTAAGTCCGCTCTTACGGCAGCCAATCCTGTTTAAATCAGTCTTTAGGTCTAAGTCCGCTTTTACGACATCCTATTGGCTTTCTGGATTAAGTCCGCTCTTACGGCAGCCAATCCAGTTTAAATCAGTCTTTATATCTAAGTCCGCTTTTACGGCATCCTATTGGCTTTCTGGCTTAAGTCCCCTCTTACGGTAGCCAATTCTGTTTAAATCAGTCTTTAGGTGTAAGTCCGCTTTTACGGCATCCTATTAGCTTTCTGGCTTAAGTCCGCTCTTACGGTAGCCAATCCTGTTTAAATCAGTCTTTAGGTCTAAGTCCGCTTTTACTGCATCCTATTGGCTTTCTGGCTTAAGTCCGCTCTTACGGCAGCCAATCCTGTTTAAATCAGTCTTTAGGTCTAAGTCCGCTTTTACGACATCCTATTGACTTTCTGGCTTAAGTCCGCTCTTACGGCAGCCAATCATGTTTAAATCCGTCTTTAGGCATAAGCCCGCTCTTACGGCATCCTATTGACTTCTAGTATAAGTCCGCTCTTACGGCAATCAACCCTTAAATGTATCTTTAGGTCTAAGCCCGCTCTCACGGCATCCTATTGATTTCTAGTTTTTATCAAAATCAAAATCAAACTCTCAATTCTGTCCAAACTATATTCAAATCATTACATTCAACTTTTCTATGTCTTGGCTTTATTTAATAATGCTAATTTCATTAGTAATTATTTTCTGAAGTCATTATTGTCAATATCAAATTTTAAATCAAATAATCGATCCAAATCCTTCAAAATCACTGAATCAACTCGAAACTCTATCAACCTTTATCCTAATTTTCTATCAAACCTCAAAATTCCTTCAATTCAGATACTCAGACTTTCAAGTTCAATTTTGGATCTAGTGGATCGTTTCGGTCAACGCCAATACGCACGATAAACTTTGGCAAGTTTATCATGCCTATTGGGGGTCCATTTGTTGACCTCATTATTCGAGGTCAATTTCGTCAGAATCGACTCTAGTACCTAGGTCTTCCTAACCTAGTGTAGAAGTCACCCACAGGATTTCCTTTAGGTGGACGCCCATTGACATAGCATCGATTTGAGCCTATCACTCAATTTGAATCAAAATCAATTTAATCCAATTTCAATTCAACTCCAAAATGTAATCAAATCAAGCTCGATTTATGATTCATCGGTGTCAATCAACTCAATCTATTTTATTTTAGATCAAATTGATACATCATTGGGCTCAAATTAACTCATCAATCAAGCCCCAAATTATATCTACTAAAGCCTACTTTAATTTTAATCAAACCCAAAATCATTTCTTAAATATCTTTTAAAATATGGATTAATCACAACCATTGATTAGAGAGAATAAAATCATAAATTTAAAATCAATTTTGAATAAACAGTTTTTTTTTTAGGTTTGATTAAAACCGGTTCAAATCAATACCCTATCTCCTTCTAAATACACGAAACTCCTTCCCCCTTCTCATACACACGCATATAGAAAAACCACCCAGCCCACGATCTCCTCCTCCTTACGCCGTCACTCACTGATTCGAACGAAACCTCCCCGTACTCTCATTCACGAACTCCCTTAACCTCTCTATTCACACACACATCCTCTATATTTGCACGAACGGCCATCCAAGCCGTGACTTCCACTGCAGTTCGCAAAATAACATTTCCCATCTCCTCCTCCCAGTTCGCAAACCGCCAAGCCCTCCACGTTATGTAGTTGGCATGAATCACTCCAGACTGACGTCATTGCTCTCCCTCTCATCCCAATCAATCGCACTCTCTGGTCCTCTCAATATCCAAACGTGAGAAGCCTCTTCAACCTGTCACCCTCTCTCCCTCTGGATTCGCACTACCACCCCAACAACCAGTTGGCCTGTACCTCCAAGTTTGCGAAATCAACACAGCCGAACTCCCTCACCGTCATTCTTTTTAAGTTTACGTGAGAAGCCCGTCGCTCCTCCCTGTGCTTTTAGAACCAAAAGACTGAACAAACCCCAGCCGAACACCTCTCAGCCGAACACCTCTCAGTCGAACACCTCTCAGCCGATCACCTCCATGTGCACGAAGAAATCCAGAATGAACAATCATTCTCCCTAAGACTCTGTCTCCTGCAGTTGTGAACTTTTCTCTTCCCCATACACATAGAGAAGACCGTCCAGCTCCATTTGCACAAAGCCTTCAGCCCATCGCTGCCTCCCTCACGATCAATCCGCAGGACTTCAGCCGAACTCCTCCCGACGTTGTCTCCAGCCCTAGCCATCCGACCTCTCTTGCCTCAACTAAATTCAGGTATATTGCTTCTTACCTCTTCTTCATCATTTTTCTCATCTCCCATTAAATCAGATTTTATTTTCTCAATCCAAAATTTCTTAGGTTATAGATTTGAGATGATTACATTGTTCTTTTCTCTTAACTGTTTTCTTTTTAATTATTGGAATAAAATAAAAAAAATGTTTTGGTTTCACTGATAATTAGCTTGATTTCTTGTGTCTTTGATGGCATTATAAAGTTATCTTGATGATTGAGTAAACTCATATTTTCTGTTGAGTTTTAATGTTAGCAGCAAGTGTAAGTTCAGTGAATCACAATCAAGGGCTGAAATTCATTCCTTTGTAAAAATGGTGTATGCATAATATGGGACGCTATCCACATTTATTGCTTAAATGGAGTTTTTTTTTATTATTTATTAAAGTTCTGTTTGAACTTGTTTTCTCAATATCATCATATGAAACATATTTATAATACAAGGATGAACAAAAATCCATAGATATACACACATACATGTATAGGCATTATATCAAAATCATATAAGTTAATCCCAACAGCCACATGTGTCACATGCAATTCATAACCCTTACATTTATTGATTTCCTTGAGAGCACTAACATTTTCAGGAAGATCACAAGTGACTCATTTTAAAAGGGGAAGAAAAGGAAGACTCAAGATTTCTTTGAAAGGTAGATTAGGAGTATGAGTCAAACATTGCCAAATAATATTTTTCATTTATTGTATTTTTACTTTATTGAGTCTGGCCACAAAATGCGTAAGAGTAAGAGCAACCATGCACACACACAGGGGGAGAGTTATTTTTAACTACAAAATATAACTAAAATTCTTCTCTGAAGATCGTACTGTATGATTTTATTTCGTACCGTACGATCCAAGATATGTGGACAATTCTGTGAATAGCTCGTACTGTACGAAGGCTTCGTACTGTACGAAGGCTTCGTACTGTACGATATGTTCAGATCCAAAACCCTAGCCGTGACTTAGTTTAAGTAAGTGATTTTGCGCCATTCGTACTGTACGAACAGGTTCGTACTGTACGATACATTTTCAATACTTACTTAAATTAACCCGTGATTAGTGCATGTAATCCAGGCCTAATTAAAATTTAAACATCGTACTGTACGAACTCGATCGTACCATACGATGAACAGAGACGAAGTATGATCGTCCCGGATATCGTCCTGGACGATCTCTTGGTTTTTGTCACATCGTACTGTACGATAGTAATCGTACCATACGATGAACAGAGACGACATCCGATCGTCCAGACCATCGTCCTGTACGAATAGTATCTTGTTGAATCGTACCGTACGATATTATATCGTACAGTACGAATTGTTTTTGCACTGTTCGTACATCTTCGTACCAGGACGACGGCTGTTTATGAAGATCGTACTGTACGATGTTGAATCGTACTGTACGTACGAACAGTAACGGCTACTTTTGAATTCAGAGGTTTTTGGAGCCTTTTTTAGATATCAATCAAGTTTTTTTTGAGTAAGATTTACAGAGGGGGTGAACGTGGTTAGAGAGGGATTCCAAGGGAGAAAACTCTAGAGAAATTCTTGAGGGTTGAGAGAGGAAGGAGGAGAGTGAGCGTTGTGAGGGAGAAGAGGTGTGAGGGAGATCACACGGTTGCTCCAAGCTTGCTGCATCTTGCTCCTCCTGTGGCCCGAGAAGGATTTGAGGGAGGATCTCCAAGGGAAAGGCTCGTCTACATCCGTTACCTCGAGGTTCTCTGCCTTCTCCAGGAGGGAGAAAAAACGAGAAGGTTCTCTGCCGTCGCCAAGAGGGCGAAAATAGAGTTTGGTATTCCGCCACGCCGGGTTGGTGAAAGGGAGGTTTGTACAGGCTTCTCCGCCTTGCCGAGGGGGGCAAAAGGAGAACTATTTTGATAGTGAAAATCCCGGAGTGGAGGACTCCGGGGAGTGGACGTAGGTCATATTTTGACCGAACCACTATAAAATTCTTGGTGTGTTCTTTCCTTATCGTTGTTTACTTTTTGCTTGCATTTTAAATTTGTCATATCTATTGCATGTGAAATTTTGTGAAAGTAAAATTGCATAAATCTTTGTTTTAAAATTTCAAAAACAAAAAAAAAATTAGAACTCTTGTTTAGGGATAATTTTATTAAGAAAAAGACTTTTACAATTCACCCCCCCTCTTGTCGTTTAGTAATTTCAATTGGTATCAGAGCCTGTTTTTCAAAAATAGTGTTTTAGAAAACCTTGAAAAAACGATCATGTCGAATTTTGGTAATCGTAACACTGCGGAGGGTTATTCAATAACTCGTCCACCACTTTTTGATAACATACCGTTTGATTTCTGGAAAATTAGAATGTCTACATTTTTGCAATCTATAGATTACCGCATGTGGATGTTAGTAAAAGATGGGTATGTTGCACCGTTTAAAACTGTTAATGGTTTGAAAACTCCTGTACCGTTTAATGAATGGAGCAATGAGGATAGGGAGTTAGCCCAACTGAATGCCAAGTGCTTAAACTGCTTTTTTTGTGCACTGAAATCTGAGGACTATATGAGAGTATCTACTTGTGCTTCTGGTAAGGAGATTTGGGATAGACTGTGCATTACATACGAAGGAACAAACGAAGTAAAACAGTCTAGGCTTAACATTCTACTGCATGATTATGAATTATTCCGTATGAAACCTAGCGAAACAATTTCTGACATGTACACTAGGTTCACCCAAATCGTGACATCCTTGCATGCATTAGGTAGAGAAATTTCAAATTCTGAGAAAGTAAAATAAAATTCTTAGATGCCTACCTAGTTCCTATGATGCTAAGATAACTGCTATCACTGAGTCCAAAGATCTTAATGTTTATTCTATTGATAACCTCCTCGGGTCACTCATTGCATACGAGCAAGGAGTGAGCCAAAGGCAAAGTGATGCAGGTGAAAAGAAAAAGGAGCGGACGGTGGCATTAAAAGCTAGCAACTCAGAAAGTGAAAGCTCTGCAGGGGAGGAAGACGATGAAATAGCACTGATGACCCGACAGTTCAAAAATTTCCTGAAGAGAAAACAGAAGCGTCATCAGAACAGCTGGAATAAAGGTAAGAGCTCAAGGTCCAATAAGGTTTCATCTGATACAATTTGCTTTGAGTGCAGGAAGCCAGGTCACCTTCGAGCCGATTGCCCTAATCTGAAGAGTCAACCAGCAAAGGAGAAAGGAGATGACAAAGTTAAATACAAGAGAGGAAAGACAAAGACACAGAAAGCTTTTTGGGCCGACTCTGCCTCAGACATCATCAGAAGAAGAAGCAGAGGAGGAGGTAACAAATTTGTGTCTTATGGCTAATGATAACCTTGATCAATTGGATCAGGATGAGGTATGTCAACTTTCTTATGATGAATTATTGCTTATTTCTGAGAATATTCATGACTCGTATAGGAAACTGAAGAAAATGCATGCTAAACTTAATATTGAATTTAGTTCCTTACAAATTGAGCATGCTAACTTAGTTAAAGAAAATTCTGATTTAGATAAAGATCACATGTTACTTCTTGATGAGTATGACGCATTAAATAAGAAGCATATTGAACTAATTGAAGCGCATGAATCCTTGAAAACATCGCATATTGAACTAGATGTAGAGTTTGAAAAACTAACTGCACTTGCATTAGAAGTAGATCATAGTGAGCACTTGCTATTGATAGAAGTTGATGGATTGACAGCTCAAAATAAAACTTATAGTGAAAAAATAAAAGAACTAGAAAAAGAAATTGCATCACTCACAATAGGCCATCCTAGAAAACCCCCAACACAGCATGCATCACAAAACCTTAGGAAGAGGCACCACCACACTCATAGATTAGTAAACCCATTTCCTGGTGTTAGGTGCTTCTCTTGTGGCATGTTAGGTCACATAGCCCGCACATGCACAATTCACCGTAGGACACACTTAGTATGGAGACCTAAACTGCATCCATCACAGCATAACATGCATACATCTCATTCATGCAAGCATAAGGAGGAACCCAAACTCACTTGGGTTCCCAAATCTAATCTTTGAATGAAATTGTAGGGATGCTCTCACAAAAGACCTAGTGAGAGCATGTGGTACCTGGATAGTGGCTGCTCGCGACACATGACTGGAGATATGAAGAAGTTCATCCTATTGGAGACCAAAACTGGAGGCAAAGTAACGTTGGGAGACAACACTACCAGGAAGGTGATAGGCTCAGGTATCGTTGGTAATGCTAAGAACTTTTTAATTGAAAATGTTTTACTAGTTGATGGTTTGAAACATAATTTGCTTAGCATTAGTCAACTGTGTGACAAAGGTTTTGATGTTAAATTTTTTACTGATAGATGCCTGATTAGTTTATTTGATGAAGTAATTTTAGAAGGAAAACGAATGAACAATGTTTACATGTTAGACCTTGATCGTGTAGATAACTCAAAATCATTTTGCTTGAAAAAATAATAGTTGATGACTCGTGGCTATGGCATAGGAGACTATGCCATGCTAGCATGAAAACTCTTAGAAACATCACTCAGAAAAACCTAGTTAGAGGTGTACCTAAGTTAGAATTCACCAAGGATCACTTATGTGATGCTTGCCAACAAGGAAAACAAGTCAAATCATCCTTTCACTCAATTAGAGACGTGATCACCTCTAGGCCACTAGAAATTCTACACATGGACTTATTTGGACCCGTTAGTACAGCCAGTCTAGGTGGAAAGAATTATGGATTTGTGATTGTAGATGACTTCACTAGATTTACTTGGGTAAGATTTCTTAGCACACAAGAATGAGTCTTTTGAGGAATTTAAAGTTTTTCTCCACATGGATTCAACAAAAATTAGGTTGTGAAATATCAACAATCCATAGTGATCATGGTGGAGAGTTCCAAAATGATAGATTTGAGTCATTCTGTCAAGAGATAGGAATAGAGCACAATTTCTCAGCTCCTAGAACACCCCAACAGAATGGCATAGCAGAAAGGAAAAATAGAACCTTGGTAGAAGCTGCTAGGGCAATGTTAGCGGAGTATACCCTTCCTAGATACTTTTGGGCAGAAGCAGTCAACACAGCCTGTTATGTTTTGAACAGAGTAAACATTAGATCGAAGCTGAAATAAAACTCCATATGAACTCCTTAAGGGTAGGACACCAAACCTTTCACATTTACATGTCTTTGGGTGTAAGTGCTTCATCTTAAATAATGGTAAACATCCCTTAGGAAAATTCGATCCCAAGTCTGATGAGGGTGTCTTCTTAGGCTATTCTTCTGTAGGTAAGGCCTATAGAATTTTTAATAAGAGAACCCTTGTAGTAGAAGAATCCACCCATGTGGTATTTGATGAATCAGATATGCCCTCAGAAACTAAAATTGAAGATGATGAAATAGAAGCAATTCAAGGAGTAGAGACTATGACCTTAGAAGAAAGGGTCGAGTCTCAGGAAGATTTGCCTAGAGAATGGAGATATTCTTCTAGTCATCCTAAAGAGTTAATTTTAGGAGACCCTTCAGAAGGTGTAAGAACTAGGCATGGACTTAGGAAGGAGGTTAGTCACTCAGCTTTCATCTCTATGATAGAACCTACAAGTATAGATCAAGCCTTAGGAGATGAATTTTGGATTCTAGCAATGCAAGAAGAGCTGAACCAATTCATCAGGAATGATGTTTGGGAGTTAGTTAAGAGACCTAAAGAGCAAAGTGTTGTTGGAACAAAATGGGTCTTCAAGAATAAGGTGAATGATTCAGGAACAATAATAAGGAATAAAGCAAGGCTAGTAGCTAAGGGGTACAACCAGATTGAGGGAATAGACTTTGAAGAAACCTTTGCCCCGGTTGCTAGACTAGAAGCCATAAGAGTGCTCTTAGCTTTTGCTTGCTTCAAGAACTTTAAGTTATATCAAATGGATGTAAAGAGTGCATTTTTGAACGGGGTAATTAAGGAAGATGTCTACGTTGAGCAACCCCCCGGATTTGAAAGCTCACAATTTCCAAACCATGTATTCAAATTAAAAAAGGCACTATATGGATTAAAGCAAGCACCTAGAGCATGGTATGAAAGACTTAGCTCATTTCTTTTGGATAGAGGTTTTCAAAAGGGTAGTGTAGATACTACACTCTTTTTACAAAAGGTCAAAGAAGAAATTCTCATTGTTCAAATATATGTAGACGACATCTTGTTTGGATCCTCGGATAAAAACTTATGCGATGAATTTTCAAAAACAATGAGTAATGAGTTTGAAATGAGCATGATGGGAGAGCTTAATTACTTTCTTGGCTTTAGTGTAAAACAAATGGATAATGGAACCTTTCTTAGCCAATCAAAGTATATTAAGGATATTTTAAAGAAATATGAAATGGATAGTGCAAAACCCATGAACACCCCAATGAGTTCGACAATCCAATTAGATAAGGATCCTAGTGGAAAATCAGTAGATCAAAAAAAAATATAGAGAAATGATTGGATCCCTACTTTACTTGACTGCCAGTAGACCGGACATAATGTTTAGTGTGTGCCTTTGTGCCCGTTTCCAAGCCGATCCTAAAGAGTCTCACTTAACTGCTGTCAAAAGAATTCTTAGATATCTACTAGGCACCCCAAACTTAGGAATTTGGTATCCCAGACACAGCACTTCCTTTGAAATCCTAGGGTACTCAGATTCTGACTTTGCAGGATGTAGGATAGATAGAAAGAGCACCTCTGGTACCTGCCAATTCATCGGACAATCATTAGTTTCTTGGTCCAGTAGGAAGCAAAACTCAGTAGCACTTTCACCACAGCCGAGGCAGAATATATTGCAGTAGGAAGTTGTGTTGCACAAGTACTATGGTTAAAACAACAAATTCTTGATCTTGGACTACCTGTTGGAACCATCTCGATCATGTGTGACAACACAAGTGCAATTTGTATCTCTAAGAATCCAATTCAACACACTCTCGAACGAAACACATAGACATTAGACATCATTTCATTAGAGATCACGTCGCTAAGGGAGATATAGAATTACATCACATCGCTACAGGAGATCAATTGGCAGACATATTCACAAAACCATTAGCTTTTGACACCTTTAGCACCTTGAGGACTAGATTAGGTGTCATGTCATATGATATAAAAAAAAAAAAAAAAAAAAAAAAAAAAAAAAAAAAAAAAAAAAAAAAAATAAAAAACTTTAGGGCTGCTCCTGATCACCACACACTCACCACACCAACACTTACATTGACTGTTCATCGTACTGTACGATCCATATCGTACTGTACGATATATCACAATCTACATACATCCACCAATAGGCAGATTTCAGCTCTGTTGATCGTATTGTACGATAAACATCGTACTGTACGATAATATTTCCGCATAAATGCCTACCGTATTGTACGATTCCTCTTCTTCGTACAGTATGATCCACGTCAGCACAGATTGGGATGAATTAAAGCCGGTTGGTACAACATTATTGAGTATCGTACTGTACGATACATTTGCTTCGTACGGTACGATCCACATCATCACAAAAGGACAAATTTGAGTTATAGCTGTTCGGTACGATATTTATTATGTATCGTACTGTACAATCCACCTATTCGTACAGTACAAAACTTTTGGTCAAAAGTCGTACTGAGGGCCTCGGGACGATTGATATTTGCCTGATCGTACTGTACGATACGTATCGTACTATACGATTTGACTGCCTTTCCCGAAACGATCCGTCAGAATATTAATTGGATATCGTACTGTATGATCCCAGATCGTACTGTATGATTTACGAAAATTCCTATAAATACCCTTGCATAGGCTGTTCAATTCACTCAACCCTTTCCCCACTCAGCCTTCACTTCGTTTTTCTTGCCCTCCTGCAATGTCTAAACGAGGTCGGATGACTGCCGGAAGCTTGTCCTCATCCCGTCGTCAACCCGATCGCTTTCTGAATAGTGAGAATGAGGAAGCCTACAACCGATACAAGGCTTGCAAAATTTCTCCCTAAAAAATGCTTAATCAGGCCGCTCTAAATTTCGAGGTAATGGGCCTCTTTGTCTCCACCACCTTTCAATTCCTACTCACCCTAGCATTTCCAAACAATTCTGAACTGCTTTTTGAATTTCTCGCCAACCTCACCTACACCGTCGATAACACCACATTTCACTCCTTTGTTTGTGGCCGCCCCGTTGAAATATAACTAGAGCCGACATCGCCCAACATATTGGGCTGTCCACTGAAGGACCTATGGTTCGCTCGTTTCTTACCGATGATTTTGATTGGAGCGATGTAAATAGAGTCCTTAGGAATACTGTTTTTTCATCAACACCAGCCTCTAGTCCAATCTTTAACCCGAAATGCCCGTATCATTCAACATGTTCTTCGAACCTCTATCATACCCAAAGGTGGCGACCGCATCAATCTGACCCCTACCTTGTCAGTCGCTACCTACCTTATTATGTCCAACATTAAGTTTGATGAGGTCGATTTGATTAGCAACTATATTCGGCACATGACTTTTGTTCGTCTTCCCACCACTCGACGGAAACAAAATCTGGCTCTTGGTCACCTAATAGGATATATCCTCTACCATAAATATCAATTATCCTACCCTGGTGAACCCGACATGCTTCCTATTTTTTATACGGATGCTTCCTTCCGTATCCTCTTTCATCGGGGACATGAGCCTGAAGAACCCGTCTTTGATGAAGAAGAAAGGAGAAGATGCACCAGCCGCAGCTCCAGCTCGACCACGACGCCATGCCGCACCCCGAGCACCTGCACCAGCTCCAGCACCAGCACACCCAAATGATGATTAGTCGCCCGCCCGCTTCGACCAGCTGCAGACTCGTCTCGACATGCATATTCAAGAACAACATCAGCAACACGAGGCTGATATGCACTGGTTTGGAGAGCGTTTTACTGCAATTGATCACCGCTTCGATACTCTATTTCAATACTTTCAGTCAAATCCACCTCCACCACCAACTGATCAGGATCCGTCTGACTAGATTGTCTGTGTTTGCTTTGTAGTTTTTCTTTTTTTTTGCTTTGTGCTTTTAGTTGATCCTCCTTTTTGTGCTGTCAAAAGGGGGAGAAGTTTGTTGTAATGTTGTAATGCCTCTATTTATCTAAATGCAGTATCTTTTGTTTCGTACTTGCTTGTAGTATCTTTTTTTCTTCTTGTGTTTAATTTGTTTAAAAAAAAAAAAAAAAAAAAAAAAAAAAAAAAAAATAAAAGAAATATTTTTCTTTCTTACTTGCAACAAATTATTTGACATCATCAAAAAGGGGGAGATTGTTGCAACCCATGACCCCGAGTTTGAGATTTTGATGATGCCAAATAATGAGTGTTTTGGAACTGCTTTTCATTGATTATTATTTTATTTGTTATTTTCCTTGAGCACTAACATTTCAGGAAGATCACAAGTGACTCAGGAAGAAAGGAAGACTCAAGACCGGGTAGATTAGGAGTATGAGTCAAACATTGTATTTTTCATTTATTGTATTTTTACTTTATTGAGTCTGGCCACAAAATGCGTAAGAGTAAGAGCAACCATGCACACACACAGGGGGAGAGTTCTTTTTTAACTACAAAATATAACTAAAATTCTTCTCTGGAGATCGTACTGTACGATTTTATTTCGTACCGTACGATCCATGCTATGTGGACAATTCTGTGAATAGATCGTACTATACGAAGTCTTTCGTACTGTACGATATGTTCAGATCCAAAACCCTAGCCGTGACTTAGTTTAAGTAAGTGATTTTGCGCCGTTCGTACTGTAAGAATAGGTTCATACGGTACGATACGTTTTTAATACTTACTTAAATTAACCCGTGATTAGTGCATGTAATCCAGACCTAATTAAAATTTAAACATTGTACTGAACGAACTCGATCGTACCATACGATGAACAGAGACGAAGTATGATCGTCCCGGATATCGTCCTGGACGATCTCTTGGTTTTTGTCGCATCGTACTGTACGATAGTAATCGTACCATACGATGAACAGAGACGACATCCGATCGTTCAGGCCATCGTCCTGTACGAATAGTATCTTGTTGAATCGTACCGTACGATATTATATCGTACAATACGAATTGTTTTTGCACGGTTCGTTCATCTTCGTACCAGGACGACGGCTGTTTATGAAGATCATATTGTATGATGTTGAATCATACTGTATGAACAGTAACCGCTACTTTTGAATTCAGAGGTTTTTGGAGCCTTTTTTAGATATCAATCAAGTTTTTTTTGAGTAAGATTTACAGTGAGGGAGAACGTGGTTAGAGAGGGATTCCAAGGGAGAGAGCTCTAGAGAAATTCTTGAGGGTTGAGAGAGGAAGGAGGAGGTGAGCGTTGTGAGGGAGAAGAGGTGTGAGGGATTTCACACGGTTGCTCCAAGCTTGCTGCATCTTGCTCCTCCTGTGGCCCGAGAAGGATTTGAGGGAGGATCTCCAAGGGAAAGGCTCGTCTACATCCGTTACCTCGAGGTTCTCTGCCTTCTCCAGGAGGGAGAAAAACGAGAAGGTTCTCTGCCGTCGCCAAGAGGGCGAAAATAGAGTTTGGTATTCCGCCACGCCGGGTTGGTGAAAGGGAGGTTTGTACAGGCTTCTCCGCCTTGCCAAGGGGGACAAAAGGAGAACTATTTTGATAGTGAAAATCCCGGAGTGGAGGACTCCGGGGAGTGGACGTAGGTCATATTTTGACCGAACCACTATAAAATTCTTGGTGTGTTCTTTCCTTATCGTTGTTTACTTTTTGCTTGCATTTTAAATTTGTCATATCTATTGCATGTGAAATTTTGTGAAAGTAAAATTACATAAATCTTTGTATTAAAATTTCAAAAACAAAAAAAAAAATAGAACTCTTGTTTAGGGATAATTTTATTAAGTAAAAGACTTTTACAATTCACCCCCCCTCTTGTCGTTTAGTAATTTCATGAAGGCTATGAGATTTTTGAAATAGTAGAGGTGCTACGGGCGGAACCACCGGGTCGTAGCCACCGGTGACTGTAAGTATTTCTAAACATAGAAAACCTCTAGGGACCCCTTGATGTGGTGTGCGCGAACCTTTCCCTTTTAGGTCCCTGTAGTAACTTCAATTTAATTAGGATTACTTTTTGCTCTTAGATCCCTAAACCCCTTTACATGTACGAAATGTCCTAAGGGTTAGTAATAACAAATTTTTATCCCATATAATAGTTGTGACATTTAAGGACAAAAATTAAGGACCGGGCCTTAGAAAATTTAGACTTAGGATGCATGTACACTTTAGGGTAGAGACATATAATATAAAAAACTTAGTGACATTCATTATTATTATTATTATTATTATTATTATTATTTTATTTTATTTTATTTTTACTTATCTATTTAACAAATTAAATTTAACTAACTAAAAATTTTCTTTTAAAAAATAATTTATTTAGGATATATCAAAACCACACTTTCTAATACACACACTTAGATTTGTTTTCTAGGACAACCAACTCTAGTTTTAGGTTAGGCCGGTGTTTATTTCTTTATTGCACTGTGACGGGCTTTTTCTCGAGTTTTATTGCATGCTGGTTGTAAAATGTTGGTGTGCTTGTTTATTTATTTTTACTGCATTCTGTGTTGTGATTTGATTAACGATTAGATTACCCATAGGTTAGGAGCGATCTGGATTGTTAATATGATTTTCTGCAGGTGGCCACACTCGTGCAAGGCAGATAAAGGGGGCTAATTAATAAAAAAAATTTATATAAATGCTATAGGTACTCCAGTTGCTTGGCCCCCAAATAAGAAAGAGTGTGGTCAAGTGTGGCTAATTGATTTAATTTAAAATGCATATATATAACTCCTTGGAATGATTTTTGCTTAGGATAACCCTGCAGGTGGTCTAGATTTTCTTTCTTTTTCTGTGAAATGTAATGTAAATGCAAATGTATTTGAAAATTATCATAAATGTGAAAGTGATTTTGAAAGTGGGATATTACATCCAATTTGGAAATCAAAGAAAGGAGAATATACCTTAAAGGATCATTCTCTTTTATTTGGAAAGCCAAATTAGGATGATTCAATATCCAAATAGAAAAGAAAATACCCCTCATAGGAATGAGTTTCTTTTCATTTGGATATCCAGAACCCGACGGACCCGAGAAGTTTGTAGAAGAAGAAAAGACAGAATAAGAAGATTGAAGAAAGAAGATGAAGAAATGAAGATTCAAGGAACAGTATATCCCGTTTCAAAAATCACTTGCGTCATTCTTAGGATTAGAATCCAGGTTTGTTGTCTGTGGTGCCCGGCCACTTTACTTTTTTGTAAATTCTAGGTGTAATATGGACATTGGACATTGGACATTATATTTGGATTATTAAAATTTGTTTGTTTACATTGTTTGTGCAGTAGCTTTTTTTAGGGCCCTTGCATGTCGTGTTTTGTTTTAGCCTGGATTCGAATCGGAGAGATTTTTTTCGTAAGGGTACGCTTAAAATTCTTTTACTTGTAATTAAAAATAAAAATTTTTAGGCTCACATAGTAACTCTAACGTTCTATGAAGTAAGCTCGGGACCGCCGAGAGTCAGCATAAGCATATTATTACTTTCTCTTCCTTGTTAGGCACCTCCCTGCTTGCGGGTTCTGGCAGACCACTTGACCTATGAGGGTGCAGTTCTGTTAAGGGGAAGTTGTGCAATCTCTAGGAAAAAACCTATTTTCTAAGCCTAATTTTTAAACTGCTTCATTATCATTTTATGCATTCGAGTCAATTAGCATGCATTGCATTATATACAAATTAAAAATAGTCTAAAATATTAATTGCATTTCTAGACATTTTCACCCTACATAAGTCAAGGGGCCAATTAGGAACTGTCTTAGATGTCGGCCCCCAATTCCTTAAAACTTAAGCAACGTCCCTACCCATCTTTCATAAAAGACTGGATACATGGTTTTAAAGCGCCTAGGTGGTAAGCTGGCTCCCCAATCCAGGCCGGGGTAAGTCCAGATTTGCACTTCATTAGTTTGGTTCGGGTCACTATTTTATAGTACCCAAATTAGATTTAAGTTCTGAGGCAGATTCTTTTTAGATCTTAAGTCCTCACCCTTCGGGAATATATTCCCAAATTTCTAATAAAATGTCAACTCAAATAAAAAAAAAATCTCTAAAAATATAAAGCCCAACATAGGATAGACTGAGGTTGCTTCTGAGATTCTCAGAATCCAGCTCCTCCTACTTTTCCTCCTTTGACTCGCTAATAAATGTTCAACATTGAGTTGTCTTCTTGAAAATTCCTACTTCTTTTTCCTTCTCTTTTTCTTTGTAATCAGAAGGGTATGAAATCACTGATTTAATCGAGAGTTTTCTTAGGAGCTTCTCTCCTAGGATGTAATTAACTATAGGAGCTTGTTCCTATAGGGATTTGAGAACCCCAGACTAAAATAAACCTTGTTTTATTCATATAAAACAAGGGAAGAATCTTTGGGAACGTAGATATTTTTAAAACTTTATTTCTAGTTTTGAATAGACTTGTAGAATGTTATTATTATCTTTTCAGATAATATAATATTATACTTGTTATATTCAACTTTAGAAATAATGAATTTTATAAAACTCATTCTCACTTTTGGATATCTTGAAGAATGTTATGTTCGTCTTTTAAGATGATATAATGTTTTTCTTGCCATATCTAAATAAGAGAATGAATAATTTTTTTTTAAAACGTATTTCTATTTTTAAACATATTCTATAGAATTTCATGTTCATCTTTTGAGATGATATGTTATTCTTTGAACTATGTTTGATTATAGAAATATCAATTTTCAAAATCCTATTCTGATATTGAATCCATTGTAGAATATTGTGTCGGTCTCTCTAGACTGTACTTTATTCTCAATGCAGTATTCAATTACAAAATAGGAGAAATCAAAATCTGCGTGGTGATACATAATTTTTCCCACACATGTCATCCAGGCTGATCAGTTAATTACGGCTGCCTTCACTAAGAAATCCTGATTAGATCTTATGTTTTGAACTCGATCGTCCAGGACGATATAAATATCGTCCGGGAAGATGTGAGTAAAAACACAAGTTCTAAATCTCTCTCAAGTGTGTGTGTGTAGTGTTACTTAACATCAGTCACTTCAAGCAATTACAATTGACTCAAGAAATAAAAACAAAAATTATAGATTGACTCAATCCTAATCTACCCAGTCTTGAGCTGATTCTTATTTTCGTCCGATCTTTGAGTCTTGAAAAGTCAGTAGAAAAAGGAAGTCGTAGTTAAACAAGATTTGTTTGTTATCATCAAAATCATAATCCAAAAAATATGTTTGTAACATTATTATCACAAAAAATCTGAATAATGCCAATAGAAAATCATATATCAATAAGTTATTATTTTAAACAAAGAACCTTTGCCTCACAACAACCTAAAATAATATATTCTGCTTCAGTAATAGAAAGGGCTACTTAATTCAATTTTCTGCTAGACAAAGAAACTAAATAGTTTCTTATGAATTGACAAGTTCTAAAAGTACTTTTCTAATCAACCCTACATGCTACAAAATTTGAATCAGAATATCTAATGATTTTAAAGAAAGAGTTGTGCTTAGGATACAAAATCCTTAAGTTTTGAGTTCCTAAAAGATATCTCAGAATTCTTTTAACAGCAGAGAAATGTGATTCCTTTAGATCAGCTTGAAATCTAGCACATAAATAAATACTAAACATAATATCTGGTTTGTAGAAAGTTATGATCTAATTATTCCTCTAAATTTCTTTTTAATCAATTGATTTCCCTTAGAATCATTATCTAATTGCACTGAGGAACTCATTGGTGTACTCACTAGTTTAGCTTTATCAAATTTTAAATTTCTTGAGGATTTCATTAATATACTTCCACTAGCTAAGAAATGTTCCATCCTCTCTTTGCCTTATGCTAAAACAAAGAAAGTAACTTAAGTCTTTTATCAAACTCATTTTAAATTCACTACTCATTTTTTTTGAAAAATCATCACAAAGATTTTTATTGGTGGATCCAAATATGATAATCAACATATATTTGAACAATGAGTATGTCATATTCTACCATTTTTAAGAAGGGAGTGGTATCCACACTTCCTTTAACAAATGATCTTTTTAGTAGGAAAGTGCTTAGCCTCTCATACCAAGCCCTAGGTGCTCATTTTAATCCATACAATACATTTTCAATTTAAACACATCATTAGGGAATTTTAAAGTTTTAAAATCTAGAGGTTGTTCAACATAAACATCTTCTTATATCAACCCATTAGGAAAGACACTCTTCACATCGATTTGAAACAATTTAAACCCTTTGCATTAAGAAAAGGCTAGTAACACTCTTATAGCTTCAAGTCCGGATATAAGAGAAAAACTTTCTTCAAAATAAATTCCTTCAATTTGATTATACCCCTAGTCCACCAATCTTACCTTATTTCTAACCACTACACTCGAATCATTCATTTTATTTTTGAATACCCACATAGTTCCTACAACACTTTGAACTTTAGGTCTTTTAATCAATTCCCAAATATCATTTCTAACAAATTGATTCAATTCTTCATGTATGGCCAAAATCTAGAATTCATTAAAAAGTGCTTCATTTATATTAGTAAGCTCAGTCATTAATATAAAAGCTGAGTGGTTCACTTCTTTTCTAAGTTCATGCCTAGTTATAATACCTTCACTTGGTTCATCTAAAATTAATTCTTTAGGATGACTTTTATAAAATTTCCATTTTCCAGGCTTTGTATTTTATGTTCCAACATTCTCTTCAAAATTTATCTTTTCAATTTCTTGAGAGATATATTCAATATGTTCTTGATCCAACCTTGGCTCTTTAGAAATACCATATTCATCAAATGCTACATATGTGTGCTCCTCAACTACTAAAGTCCTCTTGTTAAAAACTCTATAGGAATTGTCAACAATAGAATATCCTAGAAAAATTCCTTCATCAGATTTATAATTAAATTTTCTTAAAGGAAATTTACCATTACTATGAATGAACACCTTACATCCAAAGGCATATAAATATGAATGATTAGGTGTTCTATCCTTAAGAAGTTCATAAGATGTCTTGTTCAACTTGGATCTATTGTTCACCCTATTCAGAACATAATAAGCTATACTAACCGCTTTAGCTTAAAAATATTTTGAAAGTTAATATTCAATCAATATGGCTCTAACAGCTTCTATCAAAGTTGTATTTTTCTTTCAACTACTGCATTCTGATGTGCTGAAAAGTTGCGATAAATTTCTTGCTCTTTACAAAAATCTTCAAATTTTTCATTTTCAAACTCTCCTCCAAGATCACTTTGAATTTTTAGAATTTTACAGTCTAGCTTCCTCTGAATCTAAGTAGAAATTTTTCTAAATTTATCAAATGATTTACTTTTATGTGATAAGAATTTAACCCAAGTTAATCTTGAATAATCATAAACGATTACATACCTAAAAATAGAAATCTTTCCTCCTATACATAGAGTGCTAATCATTCCAAAAAGATCCATTTATATGACTTCTAGTGGTTTACTAGTTTTAAGATATTTAATTGAATGAATGGAGGACTTCATCTATTTTCCTAATTGACATACATCACACAGGTGATCCTTTGTGAAGCTTAATTTAGTTATCCCTCTAACTAACTCTTTATTGGTAAATCTCATAATATTTTTTATACTTACATGACAAAGTCATCTATGCCATAACCATAATTCATCAACGATTGTTTTGAGATAAAAAGTATTAGAAGATTTAATAAAGTTTAACTCTAGCATGCATACATTATTTACCCTATTTTCATGCAATACATCAATTCCATTTTGACTTGTAATGTAGCTTGCAGAAAAAATTTAACATTATAACCCTTATCACAAAATTGACTAATACATAACAAGTTATATTTTAAACCTTCAACTAATAATATATTCTCAATAAAAAAATTATTCTTATTGCCAATCATATATATACCTACCACTTTCCTAGTGGTATTAACTCCTAGTGTCACTTTTCCTCCATTCCTGACTTTTAGCGATATGAATTGAGTTGTATCTCCAGTTATATTCTTCGAACATCCACTATCTAGGTACCAAATACTCTCATAAGAACTCGTATGAGAGCATTTTTACAAAATATTCAAATGTTAGACTTGGGAACCCAAATGAATTTGGGTTCACCTCTTGGCAATGATAATCTAGATGCATGTTTGATATGCTATGTTTTATGCATCGTAGATCTCCATACTAGATGTGTTATACTATGAATTGTACATGTGTGAGATATATGTCCTATCATTACACATGAAAACATTTAACACTAAGAAAAGGATTTACCAATCTTTGTTAGCTATATTATCTTTTCCCATGTTTTGAAATTGTACGCTTCTGATCAGGATCAGAAAATTGTTCAAGTGTAGGGGGTGTCCTATTTTCTTTTAAAGCTTCTAATTTTTCTTTAAGATATGAGTTTGCACTTTTTAAAATAGCATTTTTAACATTTAACTCATATTTTCATTGATTTACTTCCTCTATAAACACCTTACATTCATTCTCATGATCACTATAGGATGTTTTTAAAAAGTTGCATTTCTTATTCAAATCATTAAATTCATCCAATAATGTCATATGGTTTCTATCTATAGATGTGTGATCATTCTTAAGGATTTCATGCTATTTTTGTAATTTAAATATTCTATATTCCATTTAGCATGCAGTTTCTTGAGTTTCCTATATGTAGTATGTATTTTCTTCAAAAATTTAAATAATTAATCATAGGATAAATCACATACCTCCTCAGAAATGATTTAAATATTCTATATCTAACTAATAAAGTTTGTCTTTAATTAAGCACAAGTTTGTGACTTCCTCTTATGTTTCTATTTCTTAGGAGTCTAAAGTTGAGCTAGCCCAAAAAGCTCTCTATGGACTTTTCTTGACCTTCATAACATTGGTTTTCTCTTCAAATTTCTGCTTGCCAGGATTAGCTTTGAGATTCGGGCAGTCGGTTTTAATATGCCAAGGCTTTCTGCATCTATAATAAATGACATATTAGAATTTTTGGCATTCTTATGGAACTTACATTTGTTCTATTGCTGACATCTCTATTACTTTCTTCTTATGAAACATTTGAATTGGCTCATCATGAGTGCAATATCTTCTTCATCCTTAGGCTATGATTGAACACTTTCTGAGTCATCCATGTCCTCTACCCGTCGACCTTCACTCAATAACCCATACCAGATATACCTCTGAACCTCTACATGCATCTCACATCCAATACCATTAAGCCAGTTTCCATTTATGAGACCAAACCTCATAGCAAGACTCCTCGTTCCTCCTCCCACAAAGCTTTGGATCTTCCAAGCTCTAAGTCATCACCTTCTCTGCTTGCATCTTCCTCCAATAGCTATACCCTATATCGATTTTCCCTCCTCCAGTCAAACTCAAGAATAGACCAAACCCTTCATATTTGATCCCATTTAAAGACCTCAAGTACCCTTCCCTCTTCCATAGCTGAGCCCACTATAACTGTTATCTGACTCGATTCCTTCTTATCTGCTCCATTCACTGTGCCTAGCAAAGCTTAATTAGTGTAATCCCTAATATATCTCTCTCTACTTATACATGTATCAATATTTAGATAAATATGTATATATATATACATATGAGTGTGTGCGTGTGTGTAAAAATATAGCAAGAATAGAAAGAAAAAGAAACCATGCCTCGATTTTCTTGCCAACTCCACCGACGTCCTCTTTGCTAAGGTATAAGTTATAAATTTCAAAAACCCAATTTCAACGCTTGCATCCTGACAAAATAACCACCTATATATGCTTGTCTTATCGTGGTGGGAGGAATTTCATAGCAATTCTTGCATCCCAACAAATCCCTTTATTGGTGTTCATGGCACACTGAAAAATTGTACATACACGCTTTTCTTATCATGGTGAGATGGATACCTAGTGCGATGCAAATGGTGAAGTTAGGATGCATATAACTACCCTCTCGCAAGAAAATGACTGCATTTTTCTAAGCATGTAACTGTAGAAGACCCATACACAGTTTTCTTAGCGTGGTGGGGGACGAAGAAAATACATCCATAGTAGGCCATAGTGTCTAAGGACACCTACTATACATGCTTTTCTTATCATGGTGGGAAGGTCTAGTTTCCTGTTGTTTTTTCTAAATGGGGGAGATATTGGGAGGCTGCTAAAATTTCTGATAAATAGGGGACTTGAACTTGAGCTTAAATCTGAACATAACTTAAATGGTTAACAAAGAACTTGAATTAAAGTCAACCAAGAAGAACTTGATCTAAACTTGGACAAGAGAAGAACTTGATTTGAGCATGACTTGAATAATTGAGACTACAAAGGACTTCGACTTGAATCCAGAAGGGAACTATAATAAGCATGAGCCTAACATGAACTTCAACTTGAAAATTTTTTAACATGAAAGGATTTACAAATTTGTACTTTAACTTGATTTGAACCTAATATAAAAACTTGAATTCAAGTCAACAAATAAATTGGAGACCTACTCAAAAAGAACTTGAATGAACTTGAATTGAACAAGGCTACAATGGACATGAATTAGAATTGGACTTAGATTTTGAACTCAATCTGGACAGCAATGACTTGAACATAAAATTTAAATCATGTGACATGTAAGTTATTCAATCAAAGATGATGCAAGTTACTAAGTAGTGAGTTGGACCTTCAAATAGCAAGTTCATAGTTACATATAAACTATCCTATTCACTTAAATAAAAATCATCTCTAGAGAAAGGAGTGGTGAAATTAAAATAACTCAAGTCATTCAATCAAATTGATATACATGGAGATGATGAATGTTGAAATTCAGTTGACTCAGAGTGTTTAACCAAGTTAACTTGCGAATGAACTTGCGATTGAGATCAAATGAAATCTATATTTAACATGCAATCAAAATTCTCGATGGATAAATCTTCCTCAATGACTCATGATGGGTTTGGAGAAGCTCGTGCATTCCTATCACCAATAATAATCCAATTCCAAGAAGACACATCAAAGAAAAAGATCAAACTAAAATGTACAGGAAAGGATTCATGTTGGATACAAGAAAGCCCTATACCTCATTCATAAAAGATGATCAATATGGAAGGTCTTGCAAGCAACAATGAGTGGCATTATGATAATAGTGAGAATCATGATGCAATAATGTATAAGTCCTAAAAGCTAATGCAAAATCAATATTACTTGATTGTGAAATAAATACACTCAATCTTTACAATCAAAGTGTAATATGTGATGCCCACAAGCCAAATATGAAGAACACATAATAAATGTAGTAAGATCTACATCGTCAACAACAATTTGATTTCAAGCAGATGTAGTGGTCTCCCTTCAAGTAGAAGGGGTCAAGGTGTAATGAATATGATGACATTCCAACTATTAATGTGTACCCACTTGTGGAAGAATACAATAGTTCCCTGTGAACTACAATGACTGATGGAATCACCGGTGAATAATAACAGTGGATATGTAGTAAGTATGCTGAATTCTTTGTGGACTCAAGAATATATGTTCTCCGCAAGTAACTTTATAAGGCTATAGTGAATGCATTTGCCTGCCGACAATGACAAAAGAATTGTTGTATGCACAATGACATATCTACAAATAACTATAGAGGACCCTTGATGTATAAAATATATTATCTACAAGTAAATATGTAAAGAGCCTCGATGAGAGCAAATACTTGTGGGAAAAATGTAGAAAGACTTCAATAAATATAGTCTCATGTAGCCGATTTCAGTCTATAAATGAATACATCTACCTACCTACATGCAGCAGTGGTGGATGTACTAAGAAGACTAAAAACCTCAACAAGTGAATAAGGAATGAAACTAACACAAGCACACCTACGAGATGTCGTAGTAATTGTAAAAGATCCGTCATTGTACATCCCATAAATCATCTATAAGAAAAAATACAAAGTGACTATAACAAGTGCAAGTTCTTATGGGTTATTGCAGGAAACTCATTGTATGTACAATACACGATTTACAAGAAGATATAAAAGAATTGCAATGAATTCAAGTATCTATGAATAATCAAGATAGGAGATTCATTAGTGCACTACAATGCACCATTAGAAAGAAATAAGTAGTGCACGATAATCTACCTATACAAAATAGACAAATTACTACAATACGATGCCACGCCATCGAATTTGTAATATCCATTAAAGCGCATAGAAGGTGTTTATACATATTCCAAGAATGTCCTTGCATATGTACTATAATATGTATGCACATAGTTATATAGAAGGGCATGTGTAATTACACGACCCGTATGTGCCCCAACGAGCGTGCTATAGGAATATGTGTGATGTTTATGAATACTATGTGTGATAATAAATTTGAACCTAATCCTCCTAAGCAAATAAGTAGAAATTAATACGATTCAGTAAATAATTATAAAATGCCCCCAAATACCCACACCGGCCCCGATGAGCGTGTTGTAAGAACATACGTGACATCTAGGGATATTATGCAGGTTAATAAATTTGAACCATGTCCTCCTAAGTGGGTAAATAAGAGTTGATAAGGTTTAACAAATATTTATAAAATTCCACCAAACACCAGTATGAGCCCCTACGAGCATGTTATGGGTATATATATGACGTTTAGGGATATTGCGCTAGTCAATAAATGAATGTAGTTCAAGCCCGGTTCTTCTATATGTATAGATAGGAGTTGCCACGGCTCAAATTATCAAACAAATATATGATCAATGTGTTGACCGAAATATATGTTTTACAAATTTGTATAAGGCCTTCAAGGCATCCAACAAAAAAATCCATTAACAAAAATGTAAGGCTTATAGATCCAATCCTCTATCAACCAGTAGATAGAGTCGACCTAGTCCAATAAATGAAATTTCTAAATGCTTATTAGCAACTTGATGATGGGTGTATTAAACAAAGAATCTCAGCTAAATTGGCTAATTTGAAATATTTTTAAAATGCCAACCAAATACCTAAGAAATTAAAAGCTTTAAAGAATCCAAAAATCATTCCAAAATCTAGATATTTAAGATCAATATCACTCATCAATAACTTAAAGCAAAATTCATCAACCCTTTGCAATAGTTTGTTGGGTGGACAAATTAAAATTTATTTTAGCTCACATAGAACTGATGCTTAGTCAATTATATCAAAAAGATCCATTCTCAAATAGTCTCCTGCTAGTAAGGATGTGGTGTGTGTTATATAACTGGCAGTTTTGCTACCAAATGACGCCACATGATAAATGATTATGTCCAAGAGCCCTCTAAACTGAGTGGTTTTGTAGCCAAATGGCACCACAAGATAACAGTTATAGCCAAATCCAATATGTTCCTTAGTGATATCAATTCCTTGAGATGTGAATCAATAGGATATAATCGATAGGGCCCAAAACCCTCTGTTAGCTAAGGTGGATTCACCTTAAATAATTTGACCCCTTAAAAAATTATTCACCTTATTTCTATAAGGTCCCCTTGGATGAAGCAACCCATGGCAACTAATAAGGATCCTTTTGTCAAGTTGGGTCTACTAACTCCTCTCTCTAAGTAGACTAGTGACCATGATGACCTGGAATGAAGAAACCATGGGATGTTGATTGGTACCATCAACCATTCTTCCACCATCCACTTTAAGTATGAAATGGTGAAATTTCATATTTTAAATATAAAAAATTTTTATACTCATACCCATTTGCTACTATATGCCATATAACACATATTTCTATGTATCTAATTGACGACTAACCTTAATCAAAAGTTCTTTCTCATTACTGGGAGGGATAATTAACTATTGGGGATTGCACCTATAGAAAACTAGAACTCAAATCATAAAGTCCTCGTAAAATGAGGGTGAAATGTCTAGATAGTATCTTATATACAAATCCATCTACCTTCCCAAAATTTACCTTGGAAATTATTCTGTTAAAACTCCCCCTGAAGTGAAAAGCAGTGGGCGGAGGCCGGGAATGAATTTTTGGAGCCCAAAGATATTAGTGACTCCACTGGGGTTTGGTTTCACTTTCCATCTTTGGCTTATCTTCTACGTGTTATTATAGTAGTAAAAAATAGTAATGATAATACTGATCTCTATATGGTGAGCATTAGGGTGTGACAATTGGACGCACGTCCTAGAATTCATCATCAAAAGGTCTCGATATAAGGGAAAATAAAAATGGAGATTAATATCTCTAGAGGAAAAATATATGCAATATAATGGCGTGACATCTGGTGTGTACCCAAAAATATTTTTCTATTAAAGAAATTCATCAAAAGTGGGCCCAAAAAAGGAGCCTTATAGATAATGTTCTTGATGGTCGACACCTTGGAGAATCTACTAAAATATCCTATCACTTTGAAACTATGTCCTCTTAGAGTGAAGAGGATCCTTGCCCAACCTTCATTAGTGCGCTTCTACCAGAAGAGCAAGTGGAGGAAATAAAGGAACCTCTCTTTGAATTCAGCGATTATTTTGCTTGGACATATGCTGAGATGCCCAACCTATCCCCTAATGTAGTAATTTATAGATTGGCCATCAAACTAAATGCATCACCCATTAGACAAGCTCCAAGGAAAATGAGATTGGAGATTGAAGAACAGGTGACTGTAGAAACAAAGAAGCTCATAGAGGCAAGCTTATTCGTGAAGAACAATATGTCGATTGATTGTTAATATTTTCTCGATGAAGAAGTTGAATTGTTAGATTCTTATTTATATTGACTTTTAGGACCTTAATATGGCATATCCAAAAGATTACTTCCCGCTCCTAGTGTCAAAATGATTGGTGGATAACACTTCCAATTATAATGTGTTCTCATTTATGGATGGATCATTGGGCTACAACCAAATCAAGATGGTGCCTGAAGAAAAAAAGCACAAGTTGTTCAGAATGCCCATCAACATTTTCTATTATACGGTCATGCCCTTTGGCTTGAAGAATGCTAGAGCTACCTATAAGTGGGCAATGATGCATATTTTTGATGAATTAATACATCAGAAGGTCGAGTGCTAGTTAGATGACCTCGTCATCAAGAGCATGGACCAAAAAGATTAATTAAACGACCTAAGGATCATATTTAAGAGGATTAGAAAGTTGGATTTAAAGATGAACTCTCTCAAAAGTGCCTTTGGGATCTCCTCTGGTAAATTCTTAGGACATGTCATTTGACATGGAGGAATTAAAATCAACACCAATAAGCTCAAGGCAATTATGGACATGCCACATCCTAAAAATCTTCATCAACTTTGCTCCTTGTAAGAATAATTGGCTTTCAATCGATGATTCATATCAAATCTGTAGGGTACGTGCCAACTATTTTTTAAGTTAATAAAGAAAGATGTCCACTTCAAATGGGATATAGAATGCAAGGAAGCGTTCAATAGTATCAAAAGATATATGTTGAATCAACTTATTCTCGAAGCTCCAATTCTGGGGAAGCCCCTCATACTATACATGATAACACTATAAGAGTCCCTCAAAGAATTATTAGCCCAGCATAATGAAGAAGGAAAGGAAAATGTGCTCTATTATATCAGTAGAAGATTGATCGGAGAGGAAATCTTCTTTTCCCAAATAAGAAGCATTGTTTGGCGTTAATTTTAACAGTTCAGAAACTCCACCATTACATACTTTCTTATAAGGTTACGTTAATATCAAAGATCAATCTGCTTAAGTTATTGATGATAAGAGCAGTATTGACATGTCATATAATAAGGTTGGCAGTATTATTACTATAGTTCGATATGCCACAAAAGGCGGTGAAAGAATAAGCCTTAGCAGATTTTCTTACCACACATCCTATCCTAGAAGACTCTCCACTCAATGATGATTTGTTCGAAGAGCAAATCATATAGATCAAGCAAAATGAAAAACTATCATTTTTAGAGTACTTTGATGGGGCATCATCAATCAAGCCTGCCTGACCTCCAAGTCTTGCAAGGTATTGAGCCGACATCTATCTCATTTTCATTGCACCTGAGGGAGGCATAATGAGGTTTTTTTTAATTTGACTGAACCTCAGACCAATAATACAGTCGAATATGAAGCTATAATATGAGGTCCGGAGATTACAATAGATATTAAAATCTAAAATCTTAAAATCGTTGGAAATTTTCAACTTTTGATAAATCAAGTCCAAGGCATTTATAAGATTTGCAAACTCGAATTAGCCTACTACCACCAACAAGCTCTCAAGCTTCTCAAATATATACCAAGTGTTAGAATAGCCCAAGTTCATTGAGGTCAAAATAATAAAGAATATTGCTTGACTTAATTGGTCAAGGAAATGATAAATACCAATGTAGAGAGGCCTATATTCATTGGAGTTTACAACCGTCAGGTCTAGGAGCCCAGTTTGTTATAATTATTGAAGGTAGAAGAAGTACCATACTCAAGCCAGTGGGATACAATTTTGGTTGAACCACAATCTCTTTGTTAGATAATTTTGGAAAATTATTCGAAAGGATATCATGTAGCGAAGAGACGTAAAGCTAGTCAAGCTTTGAAATCATTGTTGTTTTGCTTAGATGTTGAAGTAAGAGACTAGAGGCAACCCTTCAATAAATTTTTCAAAGAAAGTAAACTCCCAATAGATAAGTCACTAGCCATCCAAATTTGGGAGATAGCATTACGATAAGCATATATTAATGACATATTTTATCGTTGAGATTTTGATCAAATATGGCAGAGATTTCTAGGGACCAAGAAAGCTCATAGAGTGGTAGTAGAGGTCCATGAAGGGTTTTATGGAGCACATCAGTTAGGTCCCAAGATGACTACTAAAATAAAAATAATGAGTTATTATTAGCCGATCATGGTGAGAGATTATATTGACCACGCTATGAAGTGACACGAATGTCAGATCCACGGTGATGTTATACATAAACCGCTAAATCCTCTACACCTGACAAAAGTATCCTAGCCATTTAAATACTAGGATACATATATAATCAATCTGATAGATTATCTATTATTGGTTGAACACCGCTTCATTTAGGTATAATAGACTACTTCTCTAAGTGGGCAGAAGCAGCTCTATTCAAAGAAGCTACATCTGAGTATGTGATCAATTTCCTTACCCACAATATTGTCTACATCTTTGGTGTACAATGCCACATAATCTCGAATAACGATATGACTTTCAAAAGTACAAAAATTTACAAGTTCGTTGATTGGCATAAGATTAATTGGTTGTACTCATCTACATATAATACAAGCTCAAATGGCCTAGCGGAGGCCTTCAATAAGACATTGGTGGCATTATTAAAGAAGATCATCACCAAGAATAATAGAGAGTGGCATATGAAGATAGAAGAAGCATTATGGGCATACCGTACAACCTACAAGATGCCAACCAATGCCACTCCTTACTCATCAGTGTTTGAAGTTGTGGTAGTATTTCCACTAGAGGTAGAAGTGCTATCACTCTGAGTAGCTATCCAACATGCCTGACTCAAAAGAAAAATGCTCATATGAGAATGGAGGAGCTAAATGCACTCAATGAAGTTAGAATGCAAGCTCAACAAAAACCTAGAAATCTACTAAGGAAGAAAATCAAAATCATTTTATAAGATGGTGCATCCTTGGGCATTTCAAGAAGGGGAATTGGTCATGGTGTTAAGAACGCTAATCATCCCATACTAAAAAATTAGTGGCAAATTCATATCCAATTGGGAAGACCCCTTTGTCATCGAGAAGGTGTTTCAAGGAGGAGCTTATTAGTTAATCAAATTGGATGTTCAATCGCCAATGCCACTTATCAATAGTTGATATTTAAAGAAATAAAATGCATAAAAATTTCATGTCCAATGTAATATACATTGATTAAAGTATTATATTAATATTTTTTAATGCATGCTTATATTTATAATTTTAAAATTATCTTGTATAGCAAGAATGCATGTCAAAATCCTCTCTCAAGACTAGGTGTATTTTAAACATTTATTCAGGTCGAAATCATGCCGCGTGCTAAAATCTCTGAATAAATATTTAAAATCTCAAAATATAAAGCATATCCAAAATCTCCATGTAAGATAGGGAAAATTTTAATTATTTATTTGGGTCGACATTGTGCTATGCGCTGAGATCCATATATAACTATTTAAAATATCAAAATTCCAAATTTACTCCATTTTAAAATATTCCTATGAGATATGGGGCATTTTAAATATTTATTTAGGTCAACATCACACTGCATGCCTAAATTCTCAAATAAATATTTAAAATTAGCAATACAAATATTTCTTCAAGAAAAGATATAATGAACTCTTTTTGAAAGTATATGTAGGTGATCTTTAGAAATTTGAGTCACCGCCTTGTCCAATGTACAATGACTTAAAATCATGAAAGTGAATTTTATGAATATATACTCCATAAATTAAGATGGAACATTATGATGACTTTCCTTAGCCTGATTCTTAAGGTTCAAATTGGTGTAAAATGATGGATCCAATAAACCCAAATATGTTTGGATTGCTAGCAGCACCATATACTCAATATGCCATAAGAAAGGTAGTAGTAGAGGAACCCCCACTTCTTCAACCGGTCACTAGGGACTGTAAGAAATACAAAGTCTAATTTGACTCGACAAATTCAAGTGATTGTAGTCTACCGAATTCTCCTAATTGATAAAAAAATCAAAGTTCAAGTGGGAAGGATGAGTCGCGAACAACTACTGAATGCTCGTTGAATCTAAATCTTCAACCAAAAAGGATGACTCCAAATATACCAACTTTAGTAGATTCAACATTGGGATGCGTATCTCCTATAGTTCAAGTCTTAAAAACTGAGTGGGCGTAAGAGGTCAGATCCAACAAGCCCAAATATGGTTGGATCATTGGCAACTTTATCTACTCAATACGCCATAAGAAAGACTGTATTAGAGGAAACCCAATCTTAGCAACTAAAGGACAAAGGGCTTTCAAATCCTAGCTCTCCTAATCTTATGTACTCAAGTGACTCAGATTAAAGTCTCCTCAATTGATAAAGGATCGAGATACTACTTATATTTGGTACTATCAACCAAATCTGAAACCTGTAAATCTTTTCAAAAATTCATAAAGCATCAAGTTAGAATTAAAGGAATACTTTGTCAACAAGTCCATCAAAACACAAAGAAACGGACCAAAGATCCCAAAGTTCACATAAAGCTTAAGGCTGAACTAAGAGGATTCTATCATCAACAAATTCGTTATGCACAAATCTCTAGATTGCTGACTTTCTCCACCGACCTAGGATAAACCTAAAGGGTTTAGATCACCGACATCTACTCCTTCATCAAGCCTGTGAAAGAAAGAAGCATATGGCAGAAGGTAGGTATACTATCTGACAAGTTAGTAAAGATAAATAAGGTAATTCTCCATGAATGTCCGTAGTATAAAGCACATGGTAGATGAAACCAAAACCTCAGGTCTCAAGTTAAAGATACACAAAGAAGCATCCTGAATGACATCTACAAGTGTCCCTAAAGACTAGGGGCATTTTAAATATTTATTTGGGTCGATATCATGCCATGTACTGATATTCCTAAATAAATATTTAAAATTTATTACAAAAAATACTACTAAAGGAGGGAGAATGAAAGATCCTCTATAAACTAATGGTGCTTTCATCATAAAGTGCAATTTGAGCAAGATACAATCAGTAGAAGCAATAGAAATATTATATCTATATGATTGCGGTAAAGAAAGGTACCAATATTTATAAAAATACTGAAAAACTAAGATGATGGTAGTGGCAAAAAAGAACACAAGGAGCAATAGTGTTACCAACATGTTTGAATTTACAAATTTATGCTCTAAGGACCTAAATACAAAGTACTCCATCACCCCCATATAAGTCTCTACTCGACAAGAGCTAACATACCAATCATATTATTGACTACAAGTGAATCTAAATATTTACATAGACATAATGATGCACTCTTGGAGATCCACAAAATGAAAATCTTACTGTGACATCCAAACAAATGTTTAGAGATCCACAAAATGAAAGTCCTAGTGTGACATCTAAAAAAGCATTTGGAGATCCATAAATTGAAGCCTTTTTATATGACATTTGGAGAAAATGTCTCGAGATACATAAAGTCAATCATCATACAACAAACATGATTTGCTCTAGATGCATTTGCGGGACATTTACTGACCACCGGATATAGAGCAAAAAAAAAACTACTAAAAATCTTGGAAATCTCGCTTACCTTGGACAAATCGACACCATCTGAGTCGCATCCCAAGATTCATGCTCAAATCTTACAAATTTGTTCCATTTCTTTGCTCTGGTACAGCTGTTAAAGTAATGACACATGGAGATGTTTGGTTCATATTTTCAATACCTTCGTAAGCCTTAGATGCCTTACCCTTCTTCTTTCACACATCCAAGCCGTAGAGCTCCCCATCTTTCTTCAACCTCCGTACACCCAAAGCTCCAGTCACCTAAGACACTAAGAACCAGACCTTTGCTTGCTTTTCCCTTGCTGATCCCCATTACCTCCCTCTGCCCTAGCCTTGCCCGAGTCCTTTTGATCCACACATAGAGAGAGAGAGAGAGAGAGAGAGAGAGAGAGAGAGAGAGAGAGAGAGAGAGAGAGAGAGAGAGAGAGAGAGAGAGAGACCTACATCAAACCTTCAATGGTATTCCTTTCCTGTAGGACTGGAAGTTATGACATTTAGATCAAAAGCTCCAACACCAAGCCATCAATCCATCTCCTATACCCATCGACCTTCACCTAATAACTCATACCAGATATACCTCACAACCTCTGCATGCATCTCACATCCAATCCCATTGAGCTTGTCTCCATCTACAGAGACCGAACCCAATATCAAGCCTCCTCTTTCTCCTCCATTAAAGCTTTTGATCTTCTAAGCTCCAAGTCGTTGCCTTCTCAACTTGCAGCGGCCTCTAATAGCTTTGCTCTATACTGATTTTCCCTCCTCCAATCAAACTTAAGCATAGACCAAACCCTTTCCTATCTGATCCCATTTAAAGTCCTTTGCTAGCCTTCCCTCTACCATAGCCAACTCCACTCTAACTGTTATTTGACCCGATTCCTTCTCGTCAGCTTCATTCACTGTGCCTAGCCAAGCTTAATTAGGGTAATCCCTAATATATATATATCTCTCTACCTAGATATGTATGTATGTATGCATGTATGAATATATATGTATATATATATATATATATATATATATATATATATATATATATATATATATATATATATATATAATAGAAAAAAGAAAGAAAAAAAAAAGCTTTCCTCGATTTTCGTGCCAACACCACTGACGTCCCCTTTGCTAAGGTATAAGTTCTAAACTTAGAAAACTTGATTTTGATGCTTGCAACAAAGCAAAATAACCACTTATACATGCTTTTCTTAATATGGTGGGTGAAAGTTCTTCGCGATGCTTGCAATGAAGTGGCTAATCCCCTAAAATTCCTTCTTCAGCATTTGTGGCCCACCAGAAAACCACCCATACATGCTTTTCTTAGCGTGGTGGGATGGGAACCCAATGTGATGCCTATGGCGGAGTTAAGATAGATATAAGTACCCACTCATGGGGAAATGGTTATATTTTTTTAAGCAGTTACATGTAGAAGGCCCATACACACTTTTTTTAGCATGGTGGGGGAAAAAGAATATACGGCCACGGTGTACAAGGACACCTACTATACACGCTTTTATAAGCATGGTGAGAATGTTCAATTTCCTATAGTTTCCATTAAACATGGGAGAAGCCGAGAGGTTGCCAAAATTTTTGATAAAGAGGGAACTTGAACTTGAGCTTAAATTTGAACATAACTTAAATGGTTTACAAAGAACTTGAATCAAACTCAACCAAGAAGAATTTGATCTAAATTTGGACTTTGGAAGAACTTGATTTGAGCATGACTTGAACAATTAGGACATGTGTAAAGAACTTGTACTTTTAGTACAAACGACTTGGACTTGAATCTAGAAGGGAACTACAATGAGCATGAGCCTAAGTTGAACTTGAACTTGCACACTTTTGCACTTCAAAGGGTTTACAAATTTGGACTTTAACTTGATTTGAAACTAATATAAGAACTTAAATTCAAGTCAACAAATAAACAAGGGACCTACTCAAAAAGAACCTGAATGAACTTGAATTGAACAAGGCTACATTGGACACAAACTTAAACTTGACTCAAATTTTAACTATATCTAGACAACAATGACTTGAACATAAAATTTAAGTCATGTGACAAGTAAGTTATTCAATCAAAGATGAGGCAAGTTACTAAGCAGTGAGTTGGACCTTCAAATAGCAAGTGCATCATTTCAGATAAACTATCATTTTCACTCAAATGAAAAAAGTCAAAGGAGAAAGGAGTGATGAAATTGAAATAACTCAAGTAATTCAATCAAATTGATATACATGGAAATAATGAATGATGAAATTCAGATGACTCAGAGTGTTTAACAATGTTAACTTGCAAATGAGAGCAAGTGATATCTATATTTATCATGCAATCAAAATGCTCAATGGATGAATCCTGCTCAATGACTCGTGATGTGTTAGGAGAAGCTCCTACAATGATATCACCAATAATAATCTAATTCAAAGAAGACAAGTTAAAGAAAAATATCAAACTAAATTGTACAGGCAAGGATTCATGTTGGATACAAGAATTCCCTATACCTCACTCATAAATGATGATCAATATGAAAGGTCTTGCAAGCAACAATGAGTGGCAAGATCATGGTAGTGAGAATCATGATGCATTCATGAAGAAGACTTAAAAGCTAATGAACAATCAATATTACTTGACTGTGAAATAAATGAACTGAATCTCTACAATCAAAGTGTAATATGTGATGCTCATAAGCCGAATATGAAGCGCACATTAAAAATGTAGTAAGATCTACATCGTCAACAATAATTCAATTTCAAGCGAATGTAGTGATCTCTCTACAAGTAAAAGGGGTCAAGGTGCAATGAATATGATGACATTCCAACTATCAATGTTTACCCACTTGGGGAAGAATATAATAGTTCCCTATCAACTACGATGACTGATGGAATCACATGTGGATAATAATAGTTATGGTGAATCCTTTGTGGTCTCAAGAACATATGTTCTCTGCAAGCAACATTATAAGGCTATAGTTAATGCAAATGCCTACCTGCAATGATGAAAGAATTGTTGTATACTCAATGACATATCTACGGACCACTATAGAGGATCCTTGATATAAACATTATATTATCTACAAGTAAATATGAAAAGAGCCTCGATGAGAGCAAATAATTATGGGAAAAATAAAGAATGACATTAATAAATATAATCTCTTATAATCAATTTTAGTCTGTAAATGAATATATCTACCTACCTACAGGCAACAGTGGTGGATGTACTTAGAAGACCAAATACCTCATTATACAACCCATGTATCATCCATAAGAAAAATATACCAAGTGACTATAACAAGTGCAAGTGCCTACTGGTTATTATAGGAAACTCGTTGTACGTACAATATATTATTTATAATAAGATATAAAAGACTTGCAGTGAATGCATGTATCTACAAATAATCAGAGCAAGAGATTGTTAGTGCATTATAATCCACCAATAGAAAGAAACAAGTTATGCCTGATAATCTACCTGTACGAAACAAATAAATAACAACAATATGATGCCATGCCATCAGATTTGCAACATCCAAGCAAGCGACTAGAAGGAATTTATTAATATTCCAAGAATGCCCTCACACATGCACTATAATATGTATACACATAGTTATACAGAAGGATATGTGTAATCATACGACCCGTGACATCTAGGGATGCTATGTGGGTCAATAAAATTGAACATGACCCTCATAAGTAGATGAGTAGGAGTCGATAAGCTTCTACAAATAATTATAAAATTCCCCAAAACATCCACATGGGCCCTGAAGAGCATGTTATATAAATACACGTGACATCTAGGGTTGTTATAAAGGATAATAAATTTTAACCTGATCCTCCTAAGTAGGTAAATAAGAGTCGACAAGGTTCAATAAAATAATTATAAATGCCCCCAAACACCCATATGAGTCCCTAAGAGCATGTTATGGATACACATATAATATATTGGGATATTGTGCGGGTCAATAAATGAACGTAGTTCGATCCCGATCCTTCTATATGTATAGATAGGAGTTGACAAGGTCCAATTGAAATATCTGTTCTAGGCTCAAATTATCATACAAATATATAGTCAAGGTGTTGACTGAAATATCTAATTTATATGTTCGTATAAGGCCTTCAAAGCCTCTAAAAAAGAAAATTTATTAACAAAATCATAAGGCCTATGGACCCAATCCTCTATTAGCTATTAGACAGAGTCAATAAGGTCTGATCAATGAAATTCCAAAATTCTCTTTAACACCCCGATGATGGCCATGTTGTTAATTTTAAATATATTCAAAATGCCATCCAAATACCTATTAAATTGAAAGCTTCAAAGAATCCAAAAATCATTCCAAAATCTTAATATTTAAGATCATTATCAATCATTAATAACTTAAAGCAAAATCCATCCACCCTTCTCAATAGTTTACTGGGGTGGATAAATTAAAATTTACTTTAGCTCACATAGAGCGAATGCTTAGTCAAAAATATTACTAGGATCCAAACTCAAACAATCTCCTATTAGTATAGATGTGGTACATATCCTCTAACTGATAATTTTTTCACCAAATGGCACCACTAGATAAACGGTTATAACCTGGGACCCTCTGAACTCAGTGGTATTGCCATCAAATAGCAACACAAGATAGCAATTATGGTCATATCCAATATGTTCCTTAGAGACTTCAAATCCTTGAGATATGTATAGATATAATATAAATGATAGGGCATAAAGCCCTCTGTTAGCTAAGGTGGATTCAAATTTGTCCCCTAAGACAAAAATTCATCCCAATTCTATAAGGTCCCCTTGGACGAAGCAACCCATGGCTACCGACAAGAATGCTTATGTCTGGTTGGGTCAACTACCTCCTATGACTATCTAGACCAGGGACCATGATGACCCAGGATGATGAAAACATGGGATATTGATCAAATCCATTAACCATTCCCCCACCATCCTCTTTAAGTATGAGATGATGAAATTTTCTATTTTAAATATCAAAATTGTTGATACTCATGCCCATTTTCTACTATATTCCAAATAACACGTATCACTACCTATCTGATTGATGACTAGCCTTAATCAAAAGGTCTCTCTCATTATCAAGATGGGTAATTAAATATAGGGGCTTGCGCCTATAGGGAATTAGAATTCAGATCATAAAGTCCTCATAAAATGAGGGTGAAATCTCTAGGTAGTGTCATATCTACAAACCCATCTACCCTCATAAAATTTACCATAGAACTTAATCCATAAAAACTCCCTCCAAAGAGAAAAGAAGCGGTCGGAGTTTGGGGCCAAATTTTTGGAGCCCACATGTATGTTAGGAGAAACAATAATCATAATAATAATATATTGGTATTAGCAAAATATCATATTATATAAAACTTAATCCTGAAATCTATGTTGCAACAACTATGATCCCTTCGATCACTATTACCCATCAATTACTATTCCTATATCCACCATTTTCTATAAAATATGGTCCCTCTGATTTCCATTGCTCGCATACTACGGTCCCCCAGACCATAATCACACATTGACTATGGTCCCTCAGACCACCATCTACTATTAACTATGGTCTATCTGACCTCTGTTGTCCTCTCATTGCGGTCCCACCAACCTCCATTCCCTACCAACTCAATTCCCTCTGACAATCATCATTGGTTGACTACAGTCCCTCCAATTATGGTCGCCTATCAAATGATCGCTCTAACCACAGTCGCCCATAGACTATGGTCCCTATAACCTCCATCATAGGTTGACCATGGTCCCTCAACCTCCATCACCTATTAACTATGGTTCCTCTGATCCTTGTCACCAAAATATAGTCATGCCAACTAAATGTGTAGGCTAATGTTCTCTTGAGAATGACTCCTTATCAATGAATTCTTCCAACCCGAACTATGTAATGTGCTTCATTTGCTACATTGAGACACGACCATCCCCCCGGAGTGGCCTCATTTGTAATAAATAATAAATACTAATAGATTAAATTTAACCAGATTAAGCCCCACGATTCTTCTCCCTTTTAAAAAATTTTCACGTAAAAATCTTGGTATATCTTATAACTCTTGCACCCCTTCTGTTTACATGTATGTGTACTAGATCTTTAGTCAAAACTAAGAAATTAAACCTTTTATCTCTCTATCACCGTGAATGTTCTAATCCTCAACACACACACACAGATATATATATATATATATATATATATATATATATATATATATGTCTTTGTGGGTGCGTGCACCAAACCGATAAAATGACACCTATATAGAATTATATTAATTTTTAAAAGCTTAAAAACTTTTTTTATCTAATTATAAAATGGGTAAGCTTTATTTGGGATAGCTATCTTACTCTTCTAAAATAATATTTTATTACAAAATTTTTAGTTCAAAATTTTTTTATAAAAATATGTTTTAAAAAGTAATAAGAAAGATATTAAAAAGGAAGCCAAAATTTTTTGTATTCATAATTTGCTTAAGATATATTTTTTATTATTTTGTAAAACTACTTTAAAAAAAAAAAATTAGTGTGAGAAATTTATGTTCAAAAAAGCTATTGTAGAAATCAATAAGAAAGCCTTCCAAACGAAGCCTTTGGAATGTTTTCTTACTTGGTTCTAAATCAACTTTTTAATATAAAATTTTCTTAAATTAAAAAATTTTTTCACAAAAAAACTGCCCGAAATTTAAATAAGTCCTTTGCCTTATTTCTAAAGCTCTAATAGTTTTGTTTATGAAGGTTAGTCAAAAATCTAAATTTTCTGAAACTATTTTACTTCTGTCTATTAGCCAAACCACGACGAATCAGCTTGTCCATTAAATTTTAAAATAGCTAATAGTACCTTATGATTCTTTGTACACTTCATATTAAAAATGGATTTCTGATCTTCAATAACTAATTTTCTCCAACTTAAAGCTCAATAGTACCCTCAAAATGAGGAGGCTTCAACTTAAAAAACATGTATGATTGCTTATCTCCCTCCACTTTACAAGTAAATATTCTATCTATTGTGGCACGTACTCGTTAGCTAAGCCATTAAATTGGTAATTAAATCATAGAATTCAAAGTCATAGTTCAGTTATACATTATACTTTCTTAGCTTAATTAAAACTTCATTGATTTATTGCTTCTTGATCACGGGGGATGATGACTTTTTGTTACTTTCATCTATTAGGCATATGCGAAAAACCAGCTTACTGCATAAAATGATAAGGGTATACATGAAAGCAACTTCAATTTACCTCAATTTACTATTTCTTGCTCATTAATCATTTTTATGGATGTGGCTTAAATTCAGTACTTCTAAACTATTGCTTTGATGCCACTCTGTTATGCCCCAATATCTAATTGGAAGAATTATTTTTAATTATAATTTTCTTAATCCATAATTAATAAAATAGATCCATCAAATTACATCTAGATAATAATGAACATATACATATACATCTTGATTTCATTCATTAAGAGAATCTTGGTGAACAATTGAATTTAAATATTCTCTCAAAATATCCCAATTGACATCAAAGCTTGATTGCAAAAAAAGCATATATGAACATAATGTGTAAACATTCTCTCAGTGGGCCATAGAAAACCTATTAAAGAATTCAATGTTTAATATTTAAATTAAATTACACAAGAATGAAATATTATCTTAAGTAGAAGTTAAGTATAATGATTAAGTAGTATGATATTTGTAATGCTCTATCACTAAAATAAATATAACAATAGTACTAGTATCAACAATTTGAACATGCCAAATGCAATGACAAAAAATTTTCTTGTACATGATTAAGGAAAAAACATGAACATCACATGGAAATGAAGATGAAATTATAATAGAACAAATGATGAAATATAACATGCAACATATGTATCAAAGCATGTTTCACATTCACATAACAGATTTTATAAATCACATTTCACATATCCCATTTGTTATTTCACTTTTAATTTGTCACCTCTCACCTTGTATATTTTACATTTCTCGAGGCCTCCTTATACCTCATCTCCACTTATATTCCACTTGTATGCAAATCCCTTCATAGTTAATATTTTACATTTTTGAATGCCTTCTTACACCTCTTCTTCCACTTATACATCCACTTGTATGTATTTCCCATTATAGATCCCATTTCACATTTTTCTATGTCTCCTTATAACCTCACTTCCACTTGTACCACCATATTTATGCATATCCCTTTGAAGCTCAAATTTCACATTTCCAATTTTTTTTATGTCTCCTTATACATCCAATGCCACTTAACCTCCATTTGTATTCATGTTCCTCCATAGTTCACATATTTGACTTTTTTCCACCTCCTTATACCTCCACTTGATTATATAATATTTATTTTTGCATGTAAACACACATAAGGACAACAACATAAAAATATAGGTTCTTATACCTCCATATCTATACATGTAAAAGACCTATCACTATCAATTAGCGTTGTCATTTTCCTTTCCCATCTAAAAAACTTTTACGCACGTGGTCATAGGGATAGCAGAACTTCTAACATGTATAAGTAGAGTATAATGTATGATAAATGAAAAGAATGCATGTAAGCATCAGTATAAGTAACTTACACCTTTTGTGACTAGAATATAAATATGTCATTCTTTCCTTTTTATGCACACCTCTAGACACATTTGAACAAAAAAATCATATTTACCTTTTGGAGAACATTTTAAATATATCACTATAGAATCATTAATATATTAATATGTATAAATCGTATCATCAAGACGTAAACATTTATCAGCATGAATTAATAGTAGATAAAATACTACATAAAATGACAAAATAGTAATAAGATTAGTAATAGTGTTTCAGCTATATTATGTACATTGTCTCACATTTCAGCCACACACATGAGAATATCTCATATATATATATATATATATATATATATATATATATATATATATATATATATATATATATATATATACATAATATTGAACTACATACAATTTCACCTACATGAAAAACTAGTAGAGTTTTCAAGGAGAAAAAATGGGCTCATATTTAAATAATTATATTTACAAAATCATATATAGGGAATATAAATAACATCATTTTGACGCATTTATTATGTCATAGCAAATATAAAAAATTTCAATGTGCTAAAAAAACACTTAAAATAGTTTGAAGATAAATCACCCAATGAAAATTCACATTTTTCTTCTCAATGAACAAGAATGTTTAATTTTGCAACATACCAAAGGTTATATGGTGAAAAAAAATTTATCTCTTCATAAATCTAGGATTATTTTAACTCAAATAAATTAAAGAATTTTAAATTAAAGTCAAGGTATTAATAACCTTCGTAAGGATGAACACTTTTCCTAGCTATCTTATTAATGAAATAAGCTCTAAAGCCAAAAAACCTAGATTTTCTTTTTTCTTTCCTCTTTTCTTCTCTTTTTTCCTCTATAGCTCATCTCTCTAGAAACTAGGAAAGTTGAATATGAGTATTCTAAGCATTTACGAAATTTATATAAATAGTTTTTTAATAATTTACATATTATCATGCTCCACCGTACTTAGCACCATAGTGCACCCAAGGGAAATTCAAGACATCCAAGTAGAGAGCCTAGCACTGCAGCATCTCTTCCCTAACATAGAAATTCTTAAATTTGAAAGTTTGTGAAGGTTGTTAAACCTTGTGGAACTAATCGAGGCCGACCAAGAGGGCAGGGGGCTGAGTTGGTGCTTTTAAAAAATATTCTTGACATCAAGATAGCAATAACATTATTTTTTATAAACTTTTTAGTAATTAAAAATACTAAAATCTAATTGATTACAAAATTGAGAGATTTTTATTAAAAATATTAAACTTTACTACGATGAAATATTGATGTACATTATAAAGTAATAATTGACATTTTTCCAAGAAGTTATAAATGAAAATGAAATGCAAAAAATGTTAAAGTGGGACAAGGAAAAAGTGCACCATTGATTTTTGTAGTAGTTATGTCAACATTGTCCAACATCCACTCCCTTGAGTCCTTCGCTACGAGAATTTGTACTAAAAAAAGTGACTCTACTTTTGCTTCCAAAAATCCTTTACAAACTCACTTTTACAAAACCTTTCATGAGGTAGAGTGCTAGATACTATGTTACCGTCTTGGTGTTGGCAACAAACTGTGACTCATTTGTGTCTCTCCTTGAGAAGGTAGAGAACCTCAGCTCATTTTTCTTCCTTTTTGAGAAGATTGAGAACCTTGAGGACTAGACTAAGAAGCCTCTCTCCCTAGATAGCTTCCAAAATAATCACTAAGGCTACAGAATGAGCAAGGGTGTAGCTAACATAAAGTAACCATGTGATCCCTTCACACTACTACTCCCTTATGCTCAAGCTCTCCTTCTCCTTCCTCTCTAAAATCCTAAATTTCTTCTCGAAATCTCCTCTCTCAGAGTTCCTCCTTCAGTCAAATATTCACTCAATTTTTTTTCTCATAAGAGAAACTTAAAACACCATATCATTTGTAATAGGCTTCAAGAAACCCTAAAAGTTCAAGTTAGTCACCACTCTTCGTATAATATAAGTATAGTTCATACAATATGATCAGTTCAAAACTAGTCCCATCTAGTACGATGTGAGCAATCATTCAAAATGAATTTTTCAAATTTTATGAACACATCATATAATATGATCTATAAATCATCTGGTACTATCTATTTAATTTCCTCTAATCATATGGGTCAATTCCTAGGATGATAGAAATTCATCTCTACTAATCATCCTGTTCTGCTCTCTTCGTATAGTATAGTTAATTCATTTTAATTAGGTCATCTAGTACAATATAAATATTTTATAGTATAATTAGTTCATAAAATCATGATTTCATTTGGTACGATCTCTAGGACAACTAGATTTTGTCTCTATTAATTGTTTGTATGATCAGTATGATCATATATCATTAATTAGATCATGATTTGATTGACTAATTATGGGGGTTAATTTTAGCATGATTTCAAATATTCATACAATATGATTGAGATTGTACAATACAATATGTTCAAAACTTATATTTAAAAATCTTACTTAAATTGATCTAGTGGTTAGGGTTTTAAGATCGTAACGAATTATATAATTTTATCAAGATCATATAGCATGATTAGTTCATATAAATTAACTTTACCAATTAGCCATTAAGCCTATTCCATATTACAAATCATATAGTATGATTAGTTATAAAAAAATTAACTTTAAAAATATTTTTCTTTGCCCTAATGTGTGTGTGTATGGTCATCCAAATTGCATACACTTTTATGTGGCTAGACTGAAGAAGTCAAAAATAAAAAAAAAATTAAAATTACATGCTCTTTTACATCCTATTCTACCCAATCTTGAGTCTTCAGCAATCTTGAGTTGAGTATATCTTACCTGAAATATTAGTGCTCTAAAATAAAAGAAATATCTAAAATATTTTGATAGAAAAGCAACAATTCAATCAATAAAGTTTCTTATCATCTAAATTACAGACTAGAGATCCTAAATTGCAATTAAATTGATAGCTCAATGTTGTAAAACTTGTGAACTCTTTCTCATACATACAAACAAAGCATGACAATGGTGCCACTTTTATAGTGCCATTGCACCCATATCTGATTGCAAACTCATGGAAAGGGCATTGTCGTAACACCTTAAGCATGCCTTTATAGTTCTTCCACTAAATTTTTTATTAAACATTTTTTGCTGATTTAATTCAAACCACAACTTCTTTGAAAAAAAATTAACATGAAAAAAAGTTCTAAAATCTCATAGTAATTAATCAAACATTAAATAAACTTAAGAATGTTTATTAGATTTTATTAAGGGTGTTATAGGTTAACTCAATACTATAGCATGGATTAATAAATCTTTCCCTATGTTGAGCAAACTAGGATCTCCATGATGAGAATATAATTAATCACCGGCCAAGTTCTTAGATGCCACATTTATATCTTGCTCTCTTTAGAGGGGTCAATCATCATCCAAACTCAATTATAAGAAAGCAAAAATTTAAAGAGTCAACTTAAACTATTATGACGGACTAATAAAGGATTCCATCTTTTCCATAGTCACATATAACATGTCTTCTCACCTAGGCAATGTAAGTCTTAGTACAGGCTTCAAGGTGCATCCAAATTATTCAAACAATCCATCTTAAAACATAATTGTAGACTCTCCAAATCCTACTTGATGGTTGATACTACAGAGGAGTGTAATTTTGAATTATAAAAATGCTTAAGGCTCTTTCTCCCCTAAATAATAATTAGGATTTATTTGATATAAAATAACAAACCCCACTTAATATATGTAAGTATACATTCTGAATAAAGAAATAAAGTAATAGAATAGAGTGTCGAACCTAAGAGGAAGTGCTTTTTAGTAATCAACTACTTTGTTTGCATTAATTATAATTTATCCTACTTAAATAAAATTGTTGGTTGTGGAGATTCAATCACATAATAAAAATAGTTAAATAATGGATATAATATTTAAATAAAGTGTTTTGAGCTGATGAATGAAAATTGCATATCTTTCCTAATAAAATTCTAATAAAATTCTAAATTTTAATTTGATTTAGAGCATATGCATCCCAAGATCATTATTGAGCATGTAGGGGTGAAAATGATATTTATTGCGGATCTATGGTTTATGATTTTGATGATAGCAAACATTTATTTCTCTACGATTACCTTATGTGCTAACGTTTCAGGTCCACACGATCAGACTGCAAATTGGAACCAGTTCAAGATTGGGTAGACTAGGTCTGAGTCAGTTTGTAATCTTTTTTCCTTTCTTGAGTCTATTGTATTTGGTGTGGGACCAGTTGGATTGTAAATTGGAAGATCTCCTGTTGTTCCCTATAAGATTTCTAGTTTTAGTAATATCGGCCGGGATGATATTTACATCATCCTGGACGATATGTTCAAAATCAGAAACCCTAATTAGGGCATCCTCATTAAGGCAGCCGTCAACAGATCGGCCTGGATGATACTTATATCGGCCAGGATGATAATCTGAATTCAGAAAGAATCAACTGCCATAATCAGTTTATGAATTCTTTGTTTTAGGAAATCGGCCAGGATGATATTATTGTCGTCCAGGATAAACTAACTCAATCATGTCTAAATTTATCTGGTATCTTTGGAAAGCATTAATGGTTGATTGATACGATCACATTGTCTGGGACGATCGCATGATCGGCCAGGACAATGGCCTGGACGATCTACTTTGGACAGCTTGTATTTAGGGCGATGATCAGGATGATTGAAATCGATTTTAAACTAATCGGCCAGGATGATCGTGAGATCGGCCGGGATGATGTAACCAATTTTCTTCTGATCGTCTCAAATCGTCCCAGGCTGATGAGATGAATTTGTACTAATCGGCCAGGACGATATACCTATCGTCCTGGATGATAATGTAGGCAACTTGCATTAATGAGCTCGTTTTGAGAGCTTCTATTTAAGCTTGGTATGACACTTTGTAAGTGTCTTTGGCAGCCATTGTAGCTTCGTTCTTGTAGGAGAAACTTGAAGAGAGAGCTTGAAAGGGAGAGAGGAAAGGGTGGAGTTTGAGAGGGAGAAGATCTTGTGAGGGAGAGGAACTCAAAGGAGTGTGGTGGGGGATCCACACGGTTGCTCCGGCGAACTTGCACCTTAGTACCATCGGATTCAAGGCTTGTCTCGAGGTAAGTTCACCAAAGAAGAAGATCTCTTTGGTGTCAAAGGACCCGGCGACTCCGACGCACCGGGGAAGGTGGAAGTGATTTTGTAAGGGCTTCTCCGCCTACCTGCGGGGGCTAAAGGAGAGACACTTGTTTTAATGCAATACTTGGAGGGTGCCTCCAAAGAGTGGACGTAGGTCAAGGTTTGACCGAACCACTATAAATCCGGTGTGTTCTTTTCTTATTATCGCTTCCGCATTTATTTTTTCTTCCGCACTTTGTTTGTGGTGATTTTGGTTAGAGTTTTATCTTTGGTTTTAAAGTTTTCCAATTCACCTCTCTTTTAATTAGCTTTGGGACTGAGTTCTATAGGGCTTAACATCCCTAACGAACTTTCAAGTGGTATCAGAGCAGTTTTCAAAAAATAAGTTTTTAAAAGCTTTTGAATTTCGATCCATGGCTAATCGTACTATTGCAGAAGGTTTTTGAATCACCAGACCTCCTTTATTTGAAAATATGTCATTTGATTTTTGGAAAACTCGCATGTCTATTTTCTTGCAATCGATTGATTTTTGCAAGTGGCATATGATTTTAACGGGTTATTTATCACCGTCACGAATTGTTAATGGAGTTAAAATTGATATTCCTTTTAGTCAATGGAACAGGGAAGAACAACTCAATGCTCAATTGAATGCAAAGTCTTTAAATTGCTTTTTCTGTGCTTTAAATTCTGATGATTTCATGTTAGTATCCACTTGCACTACCGGTAAGGAAGTTTGGGATAAATTGCACACATTATACAAAGGCACTAGTGAAATCAAGCAATCAAAGTTGAATTTGTTAATGCATGATTTTGAATTATTTTCCATGAAACATTATGAAACGATCTTAGACATGTAGACTAGATTCATGCAAATTGTTAACTCATTGCATGCTTTAGGAAAATAATTTTCAAATTTTGAAAAAGTTAACAAAATTCTTTGTTGTCTACTGGATAAGTTTGATGCTAAAGTAGTTGCTATTTGTGAATCAAAAAATTTGAATGAGTATTCTATTGATAATTTGATTGGCTCAATCATTGCCTACGAGAAAGGTTTGGGTCAAAGACTTTTGGATGCAGGTGAAATGATCGTTCTAAAAGCTGAAGTTATGGAAGGAGGAAGCTTAGTTGGTGACGATAGAAATGACCTGTCAAGCAAATCACAAAGCTCACCAAAGCATAAGCAAAAGTGAAAAAAAAGGTAAAAATTATAAGGATGTTCATATTCCTTCTAACGTTATTTGCTTTCGATGTAGAAAACCTAGACATATGAAAAATCAGTGCCCTAATTTAAAAATTCTTCATACAAGAGAAAAGGGCAAGGCGAAACAAACTTTGAACTGGGAAAATAATGAAAGGCAAAAAATCTCATGGGCAGATCTGGTCTCTGAAGCATCATACCAGGAGAAAGATAATGGTTAAGAGCCTTTCGTGTTTTGTGTTGTGTTTTTGTTTTTATGTTTTTCTTTTTGTGCTTTTTAATTTTTGTTCATTCCTTTTTATCTCTGTGAAATTTTTTCTCTCATCAACACACACACTCACTTTTCTAAAAATGAAAAATATACTTCCTGATTTTTCTTGAATTCTTTGGTAAGTTGTGTTTGATTTCTCTAAAACAGTCAAAGGAAGGAAACTCGTTTATTTTTTAAACTCTCAATCTCTATTCTCTAAAAGAGGTTATCCTAATTTTGATTTAAAATCTTTTTCATCTTTTAAATTGGTTTTTGAAACAAAATTTTTTATCTCCCAACATTTTATTTATCGCATAGGAATCTTTTGCAAGTTTTTGAATCTAAATCATAATTTTCTTAATCAAGCAATTTGCATTGTCACTAAGATGGGTTTTCCTTGTTTTTTTAATATTTAAGAAAGGAAGCATATTTAAAAAAAAAATTGGTCAATGATGCCAAAAATAAAAGATGCGCAAAGTCGCCAAATTGAAAATATAGAATACACAAAGTGTATTAAAAGATACGCAGTGCGCCAACCAATTGTCAAGAGGCATAAAATGAGCACACAAAGTTAATGCTTATCATTCTTGTACTTCTTAAAAAGCTTAAGAAAGCCCTTGATACTTTTGATACTTGAGTTTGAAAATCTTGATTCTTGATTCAAAAAATTTGTGCATTGATCTTCTATTATATATATTTTATGGAAGGAGTTTTTGATAAATTATTATTTCTTTCTCTAATTTATTCCTTAATTTAGATCTTGAATTAAAAAGTTTTTTATCCTTTTTAAAGAACTTGAGATTGGATTATCAATTTATGAGTTTCTAACCTTTTATGGATTATGCGTTGTCAAATCTGATTCTACTATGATTTTGATTAAAACCAAGATGTAACTTTCTCATTTTAAGAATATTGTTTTGGTTTTTGTTTGTGCTTCCTCTATTTTTGATAATGTCAAAGGGTGAGAACGTGTTGTTGAATTTTTATATTGTTATCATCTTGTTTTCAAAAATTTAAAACAACAAAAATATTTTCATCTCCCCTATTTTTTTAAAAGTGTTATTCTAGTGAGGGGGAGATTAGGAAAATTTTATTTTTTGAAATTTCAAATTGAAATTATTTGCCATCATAAAAAAGGGGGAGATTGTTGCGGATCTATGGTTTATGATTTTGATGATAACAAAAATTTATTTCTCTACGATTGCATTATGTGCTAACGTTTCAGGTCCACACGATCAGACTGCAAATTAGAACCAACTCAAGATTGGGTAGACTAGGTCTGAGTCAATTTGTAATCTTTTTTCCTTTCTTGAGTCTATTGTATTTGGTGTGGGACCAGTTGGATTGTAAATTGGAAGATCTCCTGTTGTTCCCTATAAGATTTCTATTTTTAGTAATATCGGCCGGGACGATATTTACATCATCCTGGATGATATGTCCAAAATCAGAAACCTTAATTAGGGAATCCTCATTAAGGCAGCCGTCAACAGATCGGCCAGGACGATAATCTCAATTCAGAAAGAATCAACCGCCATAATCAGTTTAGGAATTCTTTGTTTTAGGAAATCGGCCAAGACGATATTATTGTCGTCCAGGACGATCTAACTCAATCATGCCTAAATTGATCTGGTATCTTTGGAAAGCATTAATGGTTGATTGATACGATCACATCGTCCGGGATGATCGCATGATCAGCCAGGACGATGGCCTGGATGATCTACATCGGACAGCTTGTATTCAAGGAGATGATCAGGATAATTGAAATCAGTTTTAAACTAATCAGCCAGGACGATTGTGAGATCGGCCGGGATGATGTAACCAATTTTCTTCTGATCATCTCAAATCGTCCTTGGCTGATGAGCTGAATTTGTACTAATCGGCCAGGACGATATACCTATCATCCTGGACGATAATGTCGGCAACTTACATTAATGAGCTCATTTTGAGAGCTTCTATTTAAGCTTGGCATGACACTTTGTAAGTGTCTTTGGCAGCCATTGTAGCTTCATTCTTGTAGGGGAAATTTGAAGAGAGAGCTTGAAAGGGAGAGAGGAAAGGGTGGAGTTTGAAAGGGAGAAGATCGTGTGAGGGGAAGGAACTCAAGGGAGTGTGGTGGGGGATACACACGGATGCTCCGGCGAACTCGCACCTTAGTACCATCGGATTCAAGGCTTTTCTCGAGGTAAGTTCACCAAAGAAGAAGATCTCTTTGATGTCAAAGGACCCGGCGACTCGGCCGCACCGGGGAAGGTGGAAGTGATTTTGTAAGGGCTTCTCCGCCTAGCTATGGGGGCTAAAGGAGAGACACTTGTTTTAGTGCAATACTTGGAGGGTGCCTCCAAGGAGTGGACGTAGGTCAAGGTTTGACCGAACCACTATAAATCTGGTGTGTTCTTTTCTTATTATCGCTTTCGCATTTATTTTTTCTTCCGCACTTTGTTTGTGGTGATTTTGGTTAGAGTTTTATCTTTGGTTTTAAGGTTTTCCAATTCACCACTCTTTTAATTAGCTTTGGGACTAATTTATATAGGGCTTAACATCCCTAACGAACTTTCAATGTTTGCTTACCTCTTATAGTTATATCATCCTCTTAAAAACTTAACATATTAACATTATATGTCTAAGTTTATAAACACGAAGATAAGCTTGAAGAGACAAGTTAGTTCATCAAGATACTTTCATGAATATAGAGAACACTACTACTCCAATTATTGAGACATAGGAAATGAAAGAAAGAATAATTAAGTTAATTTTAGATGCCCTTCCTACTATGCAAATGTAAGTATAAAGGGATAACACCCTGGAAGATTTATCTGGCATAATAATCCATAATAATAGGCCAGAAGATAGGGAGCTAAAATCAATGACCATTCTTTATCTTACTGATAAGTGGATTCATAATAAAGATTTGAGTACTTTGATTAGAAGAAATAGGAGAGTTAAGTCTGAGCATTGTAAAGCCATCTTTTGGGTAATTATGGATGCTAGGCTACCTCCTATGTTTAAGGTGCCACACCTAGAATTTTCTAGAGGCAAGACCAACCCCATTGATCACATGATTACCCTCTTGTCAATGAACTCTCTTTAGATATTGATGATGCTCATAAGTGTCACTTGTTCTTCAAGACACCAAAGGAATCAATACTTAGGTTGTTCCATTACTTTCAGCTAGGAGTGATCACCTCTTTTGCTGAACTCAAAAGAATATTTGTTTCTTAGCTCACCACCACTAAAAATACATTAAAGAGCTTGTTATCTTTGTTGATGATTAGGTAGGAACTAAGGGAGCCAATATGGAGCTTCATAGTGAGGTTTAGAGAGAGATGATGGAAGAGAAGGATCAAGAGTTGTTAGTTTCCATGGAAACCTTGACTCAGGTATTGAGAGAGGGTCCATCAAGTTACATAATTAGCTTATAAGATTTAAATATACTCATTATATTATTGGAATTAGTGAATAATCTTATAAAAATTGAAGAATACAATTGAGTTACTAAGTATTCTTTTGCCACTGCCCCAAAAAATTTTCCACTAGAAGGCAGTAGTGGTGAGGATGTTGAAGAGAAAGAATATTTTCAAAAAGTAGGAGATATAGAAAGCCAAATTTGTAGCATGCTCACCATCACCCTTAGTAAACTTAGATACCATTGCAACTAAGACCACTTAGAATCATAATGCCACCCATACCGAGGGTGGAATAACTTCCTCGGGCCTATCTTTCCTTCCATAAGGAAGTAACCATCACCCACCAACATACCCTACGTAGACTAAATTAAGAATGTCCATGATTGATCTAATTATAACCAATCAAAATAAAGAATTCTTTTAGTTCCTAGTGCAAATGAAGGTGATCCTGCATGTCAAGGACACCACAACATATTGCACCTTTCATAAAGTTATTTTCATGAAACTAAAGAATATTTCCATATATGAAGCCATATGGAAAAAATCATTAAGATTGGAAATCAATGGAGCATACACTTGTTGACCCTAGTTGGCACCCAATAAAAGCACCAATAAAATAAAATGGAAATGAGCCTATTTAAGCTTGTTATATACACATCATTGTAGTAGTACTCACCATAGAGTTAACTATGAGTGCGAAAGAAATTTGTTTTAAGAGGTGAATTAAGGGTCCACCTTATGAGCCTTAATAAAGGATATTTTCACTTATCAATTTGATTGTATTAGAAAAAACTATAGGAAGGAATAAACATAATTATGCTATGGTCATCACTAGCCTAGTCAATAATTATCATATTGGAAACATTCTGACTGATACAAGGAGTAGCAAAAATATTATTTTGAAATCAATTTTTGAGAAATGAATCTATTTTCTTTCTATCTCGCTCATATTTCAAGAACAATTTATAGTTTCTTTGGTGAGCACAAAAAGATAAAGGAACTTTTCCTATCTATCACCTAGGTTGAGGTAAATTTCCAATACATGATAATAACTGACTACATCATAGAAGATACCATGTAAATTTATAATTCCATGTTTGACCAGATTATGTTGAACACTTTTAGTGTTGTGGTATCCACTTACCACATCTCTATTAAGATTCTAGCTAAAGTGAGAGAGATACTTGTAAGAAATGACCATACCCAATCATGTAATTGTAACCTATGAGTAGTGGGGATGGTGACAACTTCCTTGGAGGAAGTATTATAGTTAGATGTAGAATAAGGTCTTAGCATGGAGACTATAAAGGCCATGAAAGAGGTGCTAGTATTTGAGGGTGACTCTTAAAATACCATAAGAATAAGCATGTGCTTTAGCAAGGAGTTTCGAGATAAATTGATCTAGGCCCTTAGGTGTAACATGGTTGTCTTCGTATGGAATGAAATAGAGAAGTTTGGGTTGATGGTTGTTGCATGTCCTTAGCATATTGGGAGAAAGTAAGAAAGGCCCATCAAGTAGAAAATTAGGAAGATAGACGTTATATTTATTAAATCCATAAAGTGAAGAAATGTAGAAGATAGTAGATTGAAACATCACCAAGGAGGTCAAGAACCAAGGCTAGATACCTAATGTAGCTATGGTTAAAAAGGTGATTAACAAATGGAGGATGTGTGTAGACTACCTAAATTTATCTCAACATGCCCAAAAGATGGCTACCCATTGCCAAAAATATATGCTTTAATGAACTAGGCACTAAGGAATTTAATAATGAGCTCTGAGATGGATTCTCATGCTACCATCAAATAATAAGCATCAATATGATAATGAGAAGATGAATTTTACTACATGTGGGAAAATAAAACCATAATGATGTTGCAGATCAATGGTTTATAATTTTGATGATAGAAAACATTTTTATTTCTCTATGACTGTCTTATGTACTGACATTTCAGGTTCACATGATCAGACTGCAATTTGGAATCAGCTCAAGATTGGGTAGACTAGGTCTGAGTCAGTTTGTACATTTTTTCCTTTCTTGAGTCTATTGTATTTGGTGTGGCTCCTGGTGTTTTATAGCTTGGAATATTTTTTTGTTGTTCCCTAAAGATTTCTATTTTTGGTAACATCATCCGGGATGATATTTATATCGGCCTGGACGATCGGTCCAAAAGAAGAAACCCTAATTAGGTATCTTTGGAAAGCATTAATGGCTGATATAGACATCGTCCAGGACGATATTTACATCGTCCAGGATGATCTAACTTAATTATGCCAAAATTAATCTAGTATCTTTGGAAAGCATTAATGGCTGATTGATACGATCACATCATCCGGGACAATCATAGGATCGGCCAGGACGACTGCCTGGATGATTTACATTAGCCAGAATCTATTCATGGAGATTATCAGGACAATTGAAATCAGTTTTAAACTAATCGCCCGGGACGATCATGAGATCGGCCAGGACGATGTAACCAATTTTCTTCTGATTTTCCCAAATCAACTCGGGCTGATGAGCTGAATTTGAATTGATCGTACAGGATGATATGTCTATCATCCTTGATGATAAGGTCCGCAACTTGCATTAATGAGCTTGTTTTAAGATCTTCTATTTAAGCTATGACATGACACTTTATAAGTGTCTTTGGCAGCCATTATAGCTTCGTTCTTGTGGGGGAAACTTGAAGAGAATGCTTGAAAGGGAGTGAGGAACGGGTGAAGTCTGAGAGAGGGAGAAGATCCTATGAGGGGAGACTCAAGGGACTGTGGAGGGGGATTCCACATGGTTTCTCCGGCATGCTTACACCTTAATACCGTCGGATTCAAGGCTTGTCTCGAGGGAAGTTCACCAAAGAAGAAGATCTCTTTGGTGTCAAAAGACCCGGTGACTCCGCCGCATCGGGGAAGGTGAAAGTGATTTTGTAAGGGCTTCTCCGCCTAGCTGTGGGGGCTAAAGGAGAGACACTTGTTGTAGTGCAATACTTGGAGGGTGCCTCCAAGGAGTGGACGTAGGTCAAGGTTTGACCGAACCACTATAAATTCGGTGTGTTCTTTTCTTATTATTGCTTCCGCATTATTTAACTTCCGCACTTTATTTCTGTGGTGATTTTGGTTTGAGTTTTATCTTTGGTTTTAATGTTATTCAATTCACCTCTCTCTTTGTTAGCCTTGGGCCAGTTCATAAGGGCTTAACATCCCTAACGAACTTTCAAGTGGTATCAGAGCACTTTCTAGTGTCATCTGAGCACTTTCAGATGATTTGGATGATCCTTTTTATGTGATCAAATACTATATACAAAATAACTTTCCATCTTAAAAAATCACAAATATAATAATGGGTTTAAAAATAAGAAAAAGGTTTTAAAAATTGCCATTTTAAAACTCAAACACAATATGGGAAAAATGTACTATTTCAAAAGATAAATATGGTATTTTATAATAATATTTGATAATGAAAATTAGATTTTGAAATTTTCACATTTCAGAAATCAAATATACTAGACAAGATAGCATATCATCTTAAAAGATGAACTTTATATTATATAAAGTTATTGAAATAACAAAAAGTCTTGAAAGAATATATAAGTTCCAAAAAATCTCTCCTATTTTATGAGAATAAAGTAGGGTTTATTTTAATCTAGAGTTACAAGTTTCCCTTGAAGGCAAGATTTTATGGTTATTTACATCTGAAGAGAGGTGAGTTCCTTAAAAATACTCTTGCTTAAAATAATGTCTAATATTTTCTTGATTTCAAAGATGGTGATGAGGATTAAATGTTTAGAATTTTCTAAGGAAGATTGGCTCAAATTTAAATAGTACTTTTAGAGCCAAAGAAAGTTGACCAAGGAAAATTGTGGTATAAAAGGATCATAAGTGCTCCACTCTATCCTATTTTAGATTTTAAGGAAGTAGAGTGAAATTTATTAATTGAGTTAACATTTTTTTTAATTTTGTATTTATATTCTTAATCATATGATCAGGATAATTCTAAGGAGGGTAAGGTCTTATGATATAGATGCAGCCTTAGATCCTAAACTAAGACGAGTACTATGAAAGTAGTAGCTTAAGTATAATCTAACCAAATACAATAGTAGTGAGGTGAGACTTATGTCCTTATCTCTAAAAATAGTTTAAAAAGCTTGATTCTTATGGAATATATCTTTCCTGGAGAAGAATGCCAGTTAAAATCCACCTAAATCTTTAAAACCATAGTATTTAGTCTTATTTGATGCAAGATAGGGTATGATATTATTTAATTATTTTTCAATTCATACTAACATCTAAAAAAATTTTAATTAGTCCAAAGCTTAAGAATGGAGTAAATGTTTCTGATGCAAAATATAATTTTAATTTTAATTTTTTTATTACTAACACAATACATGTTAGTTAGATATAATAGTAATTATGATTATTAAGATAAAAAAAATAAAAAAAATGGTTTTTTTTTTCTAAAAGAGCAAACTACCCCTATGGTATAGTAAGTACTCTAATAGATCTGGTGGCTTATACAATCCAAATACGAGGGCATAGCGCTGCGCTCTGGAGCTTGGGCGATTCCTGGGCGACTCTAGGGCTTCTCCTTGCGTGGTGTTTCCTGGCCGTCCTAGCATCGATTTTCCTCTGGTTTCGAATGATTTCTTTCGGGTTTGCTTGTTCTATCATTTCTTTTACTGCTTTTGATTTTTTCTTTGGTTGATAGTGTTGGGGGATGACGACCCCGTCATCATCTCACCCGTTTCCTCCTCTCTTTTGGAAGGAAAAGCAAGATCTTTTAAAGATGTTGTCACTGGATCCTCTTCTTCTTTACAAAAACTTTGCTTTGTTCACTCGACTTTTAAAGGATGTCCGGCTCTTCTTTTTGAGGATTCTGTGGTGGAATAACTAGATGTTCCTTTTTCCTTAACTTTACTTGGTAAATTTATTCTGAGGAGTCCTAATCTCGATGTTATTCACAAGTTCTTCATGAATCTTAAGCTTACTGGATCGTTTCACGTCGGCTTACTGGACCAGGACATATTGCCATTCAACTTTATAACAATCTTGATTATAGTCAAATTTTTGCTAGGAGATCATATTATGTTCGAGCATGTTAAATATGCCTACTGAAATGGACGCCATATTTCAACGTGCGGGAGGAATCTTTGATTGCTCTGGTTTGGATATCCTTCCCTAATTTTAGATTACATTTTTTTAACCACCAAATTTTATTTGGTATGGCTTCTATCTTAGGTTAACCTTTACAGACTGACCAAGCTACAGCTTCTATTTTTAGACCGTCGGTTGCGAGGGTGTTGGTTGAACTAGATGTTTCTAAGAAACATCTAACTGAATATGGATTGGATCTGAAAATAAGGGTTACTTTCAAAAAATTGAATTTGAGAACTTAACAATTTTTTGTTCTTTCTGTAAAATGCATGGGCATGTTGTGAATGAATGCTATAGGAAACACCCTCATTTGCGTCCTAATATGAACTATATGAAGAAGCCAGATGAGGTGTGTGGAAATGACAAAGAAACTAATCAACAAATGGAACCTTTGGTGAAGCTGCGGGAGGACTCCATGGTTGAAGATGAACCTCCTTTAGTTGAATTAAATGATTTTTCTAATGATGGTAATGTTCCTCAAGTTACGAAAATTATGCTTTTAAATACTACTTCTAATGATTGTGAGGAGAATATGGACCATGCTTTGCCTAATTCTAAAACTATTCCTTCTTGGATTATTAATCACAATAATTCTGATCCCATTGCTATTATGAATTCTAACCCTTTAAATGTTCAGGATTATGGGAAGGAAACTAATGTGGATAATATAATGGTTGTTAGTGACAGTGCTAAGAATGGTATGACATTAGAGGATGGAGAAATTGCCTTTGTGGACCTATGTCCTATACCGACTACTTCTTTGAAAGAACGTGTTATTAATGTAATAGATAATTGGGAGGAGGATGATAGGTTCATAGAGGATGACTGTTTTATTCTCCTCATGTTTCATTCTAATGATTGTAAGTCTCCTTCAAATACTCATTATAATAGTGATAATCTATTCTATAAGGAGGATTTACACATTAATGCTAAATATTTTGCTAAGGATGATAATGATACCAATTTTATTAAATTTCAAACTAAAAGAGGTCGAAAGCTTAAACATATTAATTTTTAACTGGCTAGAAACACTCCTAGAAATCCACGTTCAAAGACTTTTCATTAATTTTCTTTATGTTTAGTACTATTATTTGTAATGTTGGGGGCATTGGTTGCCCTTCTTCTAGGATTCATGTTAAAAATTTATATTGTATTCACAATATTTCTATTCTTATTTTACTTGAACCTCTTATTCCTGCTTCCCGTTTAATGAGTACCTCTCAATTTTTGGGTTTTAACTCTGCGATTTCGAATGTGGCTAACAAAATTTGGGTTTTTATTGTAAAAATCCAATTAAAATTGATGTTATTGGCAATTTCAATCAAGTCAAGCATTGTAAAATTGAGGCTTTTAATTTTCATTGCTATGCATCTTTTGTGTATGCTGCATCTTCCCTTTACATTAGAAGAATTTTATGGGATCAGATCATGAATTTTCATAGTAGTTATAACTTGCCTTGGTTGGTTGGTGGCGAATTTAATGCCATTACTTCGTCTTCTAAAAGAATTGGATGTTCTTCCCCTTCTTATCGTTCTATGGCTGATTTTAATAATATGATTTTATCTTGCAATTTAATTTATATTGGCTTTATTGGTAACAATTTTACTTGGAATAGGGGTCACTTATGGCAAAGGATTGATCGTGTGCTCTTTAATGAATCCTTGATTAACTCTTTTAATGCTACTAATGTCCAGCATCTTAGTAGAACATTGTCTGATCACTCTTCTCTCCTTATTACCATTAAGAATAGAAATTTTAATACACACAGTCTCTTTCGATTTCAGAATATGTGGTTACTTAATGACTCTTTTTTTAATATTGTTCATCATAATTGGCATGCTTCTTTACACCTAGATAATTCGATGTGGTTTAAATAGACTTTGGTTCAAGCTCAAAAGATTGAAGCAAATTCTGAATTAGTGGAATCACAATGTTTTTAAAAATATTTTTTCTAATATTCTTCATGCTGATGAATGTGTGAATTCTTATGAAAATTTATGTCAGAATGATCCTACTGATGTGAACTTTTCCCTGTTAAATCAATCCAAAATTAAGCTCTTTAAATTTCAAGCTCAAGAAGAGGTTTTTTGGAAGCAGAAAGCTGCTGCTAAACATCTGGCTGAGGGGGATAACAATACTAAATATTTCCATGCTTTAGCTAAGAGGAAAAGGATTAAGAATAGTATCAATAACATCCAAAGGGAGGATGGATCCTATTCTTCCAACCTTGTTGAAATTGCTAATTTAGCGGTGCTTCTTTTTCAAAATTATTTTAATAAAGCTTTCAACCCAACTCTGATACTTGACCACTCTTTTATTCCCAAAATTCTTAATCATGATGATAATGTTTGTATTTTTAGACCTTCCTCTCTTGAGGAGGTGAAAGACTCTTTAATGGTCATGAATAGTAATTTTGTTGTTGGTCCGGATGGGTTCACTACTCTGTTTTTTCAAAAATACTGGAATACTATTCATCACGATATTTTTTTTGCTATTTTGGACTTTATTGTTGGTAATCCCATCCCTAAATTTTTTACTTCTACTTCTTTAGTTCTTATACCTAAAAGTAATTCGATCCAAACTTGGAATGATTTCATGACTATTAGCTTATGTACCTTTTTTAATAAATTGGTTTCTAAAATTATTTCGAATTGTCTTTTTTTCATTCTTCCTAAAATCATATCTCCCTATCAGATGGGATTTGTGAAAGGTAGGGCTATCACTAAGAATATTCTCTTAGATCAAGAATTATGTCAAGATTTGGATATCAGGGTTAGAGGAGGTAATGTGATTCTAAAACTCGATATTGACAAGGCTTATGACAATATTGATTGGTCCTTTATTTACTACATCCTTGAGCTTTTTGGTTTTAACTCTATTGTTATTAATCACTTTAAGAATTGTATTGAAAATGTGTATTTCTCCATTATTTTAATTGGTTCCAATCATGGCTTCTTCAAATCTTCTCATGGTTTAAGGCAAGGTGATCCTATCTCCCCCGCTTTGTTTATTATTGCGGTTGAGTTTTTATCCAGGGGTCTCTCAAATTTATTTGAGAATAATCCTGGCATGTACTTTCGTACTTTGGGTGGTTTTCATATTTCCCATCATTATTTTACTGATGATTTTGTTGTTTTCACAAATGCAACTATTAATAGAATTCAGAAGGTTATGGAGTTCTTCAATTTTTTGAAATGAGTAATGTCCTGTTTTTGAGTAAACATAAATGTTGTTTTATTGCTTCTAAAAGGATTACTAATGATCGCATTTTAGCCATTAAAAATGCTACAGGTTTTACCCATTCTAAGTTGCCCATCAAATACCTTGGTGTTCCTCTTTTTAAAGGTAGAAGGCAGACTTTTTTGTTTGATGTTCTTATTGCTTATGTTCAGGATAAGCTTCTTTTCTGGGACTCTAATTTTCTTAGTTTTGGAGGTAGATTGACTCTTATTAAAAGTGTTATTTGTGTTTTACCTGTTTATATGTTTCAAACTATTTTTCCTACTCAAGAGTTTTGTAGTCGAATCCACAAGCTTATTAAGAAGTTCTTTTGGAAAGGTATATCTTCCTCTTCTAAAATTACTTGGGCTGCTTGGGATAAGTGTTGTGGTGTTCAGGAGGTAGGTGGTTTTGGTTGCAAGAATTTACACGATCTTGCTAAGTCTTTTTCCTACAAACTTTGGTATAATTTACGCTCTAAAAAGAATCTGTGGGCCAATTTTATGGTTTCTAAATACTGTTTGGGAAAGCATCCTACCAATATTTCTCCTAAACTTGGGGACTCTAATGTGTGGAAAAGGCTTTGTAAGGTCAAATGGGAGGTGGAACCCCTTCTTTTGTGGAGTCTTGGTGAAGGTAACATCTTTTTCTGGCTAGATAGATGGTTAGGTAAAGACTTTATTGATTCTCTTTTAAATTCTACTTCTTCTGCTTCTGTTAAAGTCAATTTTTTCTTTAATGATAATTGTTGGGACTATGAAAAATTATCTAATATGCTCCCTAAAAGTATTATTCACCATATTTTAAACTTTCCTATTAACACTACCTCCAATGACATCATGCTTTGTGATTTGTCCAAAGATGGTAAGTTTCATTTAAAGACTGCTTAGTATTACTTTAGAGATAAAGGTAACATTGATAGTATGTTTCCTAAGGTATGGCATAAATCCATCCCTGCTATGGTATCTATTTTTGTGTGGAGAGTCCTTCATAAATTCATCCCTATGGAAGATAATCTTATTATGAAAGGTTTTAGTTTAGCTTCTAAGTGTCAATGTTGTTACCACACTGAAACTATGTATCATGTCTTTATTTCTAGCCCTGTGGCTGTTAGAACGTGGGCTCAATTTGATGATATGTTTAAGTTAAACACCTTTAATGCTCATTTTTCTCTTATTGCCTTACTTAAATGTTGGTTTATTGATACTAAATGTCATATTCATAATGTTATCACTTCCCTTATTCTTTGGTTTCTTTAGTTGGAAAGGAATAACTCTATTTTCAATAATGTGAAAATTAATCATCTTAATGTTATCCAAAGGGTGAAGGACAAGTTCTTATCTCTTGTGGTTGTTAACCTGATTACTAGTAAGAACTTTAAAAATTTTTATGATGTTGGTTCGATTTTTAGGGGTTACTTGGGAGGGTGCTTGGTCTGCTCTTAATGATATTTATTGGAACAAGCCCCTTGTTAACTTTTTTAAACTAAATTTTGAGGGTGTTAACACTGAGTTAGGGAATGGTTGTGGTGGTATTATTAGAGACAGTAATGGCCACCTTATCATTGCCTTTGCGGGTCCGAAGCTTAATGGCAATGCTATTTCTGCCCTTTATAGAGCCATTCTGTATGGTAATCAATTGTGTATTCCTCTTAACTCTAATTTGTTTATTGAAGTTACTTCTGGTATTAACCTCTTACCTCTTCAGGATGAGCAGGAAGTTTGTTGTAATCCAAATTTCATCTATCTTGCTAGGGAAATTAAAAGATTGCTGTTATTTTTAAATTCTTCTTTCTGTTAGGTTATTGAGGTTGGTAATTCTTGTGCTTCCTCACTGGCTCATTGGGGTTATATTCTCAGTGGCTTTACTGATGTTATTCTTTATAATATTCCTGGCTTGTTGTTTGGATTGATTAACTTAGATGTGAATGGAATTCCTTATGTTAACTCTTAACTATTTTCCCTACTTTATGTTATTTTGTTTGGTTTTTTACCTGTGTCCCTGGGTTAGTTGCCTCTTTATGCTTTCCTGGAACTGTGGGAGTTGTTGTTGGTTCTTTTCTCCCTGTTGGAGGGTGGTTTGTCTGTCTGCATCTATTCTATTTTGTCTTTGCGGGATGCTTGTCATTTTTTTGCTGTAGTTGTTAGGTTGATTACCTATTCTATGATGGTTGCCTATCTTTTGGTTTTAGTGAGTACTTGGTATTTATTTGGTTGTTATTTTGATGGTTTATTTTGTCAAGACCCAACCCAACCGGGACGGATCCCGCTCGCATCGGGCCGCGACACAACTGTTGAAAATACAGGATCTAGCTTTGGAATTTGATTCAGACTTTCTTCCAAATATTAAATAGATAGAAAAACACAGAGCTACTATAAACATCCAAATATAGAACAGTTCATCTAACTTTTCTTTCATCAAAACAATCATCTACAATACAACCCATGGCTTCAGATAGAAAGAATAGAACAGAACAGAAAAGCCATGACTGTACAAAATCAAAAGTACAAAATACTTAATCTCAGATCAGGACACAGAACTTCTAGTCCAAGATCTCATTCCCTTTACTAGAACCTGAAAACCACACAGAAAACAAGGATGAGCTAACAGCTTAGCAAGACATCACTCACCAATCAAAATCATCATAAATTCACATCAAAAAATAGCCATACGGAAATCATAGAACAGATACTTGATCAACAGAAATCAAACAACAGATACAGAAAACTGAAGTCATGTCGAATCGGAGTTTATAACAGATATCATAAAGCTTTCAAGTCATAGAGCAGACAGAATCGTACGGAATAACCAAAATCGTACAGAAATCAGATAAAATCACATTCATATAAGATAATTCTAATCAGATAATTCATAAAACATATCAGATAAGTCACAGCACAGATTATCAGATATCAAACATCAGATTTTAGATAACATATCACATATCAGATTTCAGATTCCCAGACCCTTAAAGAATCTCTACGGATTCTGGCCCCTTATGCCTCCCATCCCTGACACTTATAGAATCTTGACGGATTATGGACCCTTATGTCTCCCTCTATGCTTATAGCACCATAACAGAACAGATATTCGAAATTCCGAGACAGAGCTTATTTTTAGATTTTAGAGCTCATTTCAGATTTCCCTGACACTTACAAAATCTCAAAGAATCCTGTCCCCTTATAACTCCCATCTGATAGCATACAAACACTTCAATTTATTCAATGTATCAATTCAGAAAAATCAGAATTCGTTCGAAAAATCAGCGGCATAACGACAGTATACGAAATTTACATAAAATTCACAGATTCAAAAATTTATCAAATTATCACATAATATCCACAGCAACATTATAAGACTTTTACTGTACTGAAGTAATAATATCAGACATCCAGATAAATTGTTATTCGAATAAAACTTAGAAGAATTCAAAATACCCGGTAAAAATCTTCCAGAACATACTCAAAATGTGCACAATTATCATCTCAAAAACATACCAAAAGTTACGCTGTAAAACCTTTGTCAGAAGAAAATAATACCAGAAATTTGCTAACGGAAATAAAATTCAGAACAAAAAAGTCGTCAAAATCTATGTTTCTGAAAATTGAGAAAGGCGGAATGTGCCTTACCTCGAGTCGATCAACTTTCCCAACTACAGCAACGGACGAAAACGAGTCAAAGTCGCTCAAAAATCCACTTTTCTTCCTCTTTCCACAGTTTTCTCTCTCCTGGACTTTCTCTCTCTTAAAAAATGACACCATTCAGATATTTATTAAGCAGGATCATCCCGAACGATGTCCCGATTCGTCCCGGGATGATCTTCTCTGGACTCAAATCGTCCAAACGAAAATAAATTCCAATTTCTTCGTCCCTGGAAGAAACTCTCTGTTTGGTTTATCTCGACGGTTCGTCCCGACCCTTTCAGGTTCGTCCAGACGAACCATACAGATTTCTTCACAATTACTTCAGTTCATCCGGGACTAAGCTCAGTTCGTCCGGGACTAACAGCACTCAAAAAAACAACTTTGGAGGGGTTTTACATATTTCCTGAGTTATTCTATGGTTTAGCTACTGTCTGTCTGGTTGGTGATTGGAGCAATGATTTTACTTGTTTTATAACTGAAGGTATGTCCCATTGTTTCTCTCCTACCTTTTGGGGTGTTGGGGGTAATGAGGAGGTTATGGATTGGCATCTAGGAATTAGTGGATGGCTGATTAAGTGCTACTGGCTATATTTCATCTGCTCTGGTAATCTAGTTATTCAGAACTATTTCATGTTTCTCTGTTCTGCTGGGGGGACCTATGATCCTCTGGATAATGTTTCTGAAGTTGTGGTTTTTTCCTTATCTATTTTGTGGGAAGTTTGGTGGTATGATGTGGGGTTGTTTCTGTCCTAGACTGTTCTAATGGGATTTCTTGGCTGTGTTGGAGGACCTTTTTTGTAATGGTTTGGGTTGGTAACCTTAGTAGGATGGAGCGGCTTGTGGTCTTTCCTAATGAGGCTTGTTTTTATGATAGCTTTCTGAGCTCTTTTAGTCATCTTCCTAAGACTTGCTTTGCTGTTTCTTGTGTTGTTGTTCTCTTTCCATCCTAGATTTTGTTGTTTGGAGCTATCTTGAATGTCAATTATTTCTTTATCTCTAACATGTGGTTTGTGCTGCTGGAATACTTCTGGTGGGATGGAGTGGATTGGTTGTACTCTGAGCTCTTATGATCTGAATTTAGAGACTGGTTTCACTTGGGTCATTTTTATCAATTATTTCCTTTCTTATTCCTTTTCTCAAATGTGTTTTGCTAATATTCTTTTTTGGCGTAGTTTTCCTTTTTGTTGTTTCTCTTTTTTGCAGAGGACGCTGATCAGAAATGACTTCATTTTTGGTAGAAAGACTGAGCCTTATTGCTATCTTTTGGTCTTTCTTTTTAGGATGCTTGTCTATAGCATCAGTAGATTGTTACTAGGGTTCCTTGTATTTTTTGATAGCGGAGACAATTAGCTCTTAGGTTTTCTTTATCTTTATTTTATAGCTCGTTTGAGCAGTAGTGAGCCGATGGTTTCCTTTAAGGACTATGTAACCTGTTTTTTATATTAACGCGTAGGCCCCTCCATGAGTTTTAACAAAAAAAAAGGATCTGGTGGCTTATATAAACCCATAGCTAGAGAGCTTCCTAAGCAAGTAATAGAAGTAAGAAATATAATCAACATCGATGAAACCCCAATTTACTTTTGTAAACTAATTATATTTTAATGTTATTTAGAATTTAATTTTTGTTAATTATGAGTACAAAAATTTTATTTCCTCTAGAAAAAATCAAAGCAAACACACATGTAAGATATAAAGTTAGAAAAAATAATGGTTTTGTAAAACACAATCAATGTAAATAAACCATTAAATCAACCACCATATCACATAAACATGAAAATATAATAAAGTCTAAATTCTCAAATGGAGTCCAAATGTGGCAAGTATCACCTGATTACAACTATTTACAAAATTGATAACTGGTAACATCTTTAAATTTACACCCAAGATTCTACTGCTAGAATTATCATATAATAAAATGAGATTCTTGCTAGGTCTACAACTTTCCTTTATCATTTATATGTCCTCTAAGAAAGATTCCTAAAAAAATAAACCCCTCAAAAGGAAAAAAAAAAGATTTTTTCTTTTGGTTTCTTTCTCAAAGATGATGAATATCATTTTGTTCACATTCACATTTTTATTTACATTTACATTTGAAAAGAGAAAATTCTCTATAGAATTCTATGGATTGAAAAATGTAGCTTATATTCAAAAACCTATTCAAACATTCATCCAAAACACATAGCATAGAGCATTTGCTCATTAATCTAATAATTTCTAATTTGGCCATGCTTTTAAATTTTGGTGCAAAGTAGCATTTTTACCTGTAAAAATTTTGGTAGTTAAAATTTAATATTTATTGGCCTCCCTTAAAAGATAATTCTACATAAGTATGGCCATATGCAGAAACTTTATGTAGTAATAATAAATTAAGTGTGCTTCTAATCATAAGATTTCTAAACATTTCCTGTAAATCACATTGTCATCATCACACCATCATAATAAAATCATTAAACCATCATAAGTTTTGCAAATATCCATGAAACTCATTCAACCATTTGCACAAAATTTAAATGTAAGCATTAAATAATATATTCAACATTTAGTACAATACTTCTTACAAAAAGCTAGAGTTTGTTTCCCTAATGAACAAACTAAAGTGTGTACTAGGTTGTGTAGCTAGTCAATTTTATTAGGCTTGTGTGTTTCAATTTCAAATACTAAGTTTAAGATTAATATGTTCGTGTGTTAGATATTTTATGAAATTTTTTAGGGTTTATTTTTTAATTTTATATTTAAAAATTTCAAGAACAAATTTAATAATGAACTAAAAATAGAGCTTAATAATGAATAAGTTGAAAAAAGACATGGAAATTCAATCATCTTATCCAAAAGAAGATTTAAAATCATAAATCTCTTTTGTAATATTTTAAGAATCAAGGTTTTCAAAATTGTTAATTATATTTTAATAAAGCGTTTTGGATTTGTTTGGTTCTTAATGATGTATCTTAAGATGGAGAATTGGAAATGGAAAAAGCATCAAAATTTTAAAGGATGTTTGGATCAGTGACAAAGAAATTTTTGTTTGGCCGGCGTATGTTAATGTTAACATAATGGAATGGTGCTCGGTTGATGCATTGCTGAATGAAAATGGTTATTGTAATTACAGTTTTTGCAGGACTCTTTTGGTGAAGATCCCATCAACATTATAAAGCAAGTTTAGTTCCTTCCAAATCGCTCTGAAGAAATAATGAAGCTAATTCATCATCATTCAGGAAGATCGATAACAGCTTTAGACTTTGAAGAAAATATCAAATATTGTGAATCCAATGATTTTAGTTGGCTGAAAAAGATCAAGTTGCAACACAGAATTTTGTTTTTCTGGTGGAGAATTGGAATGAATGCTCTTCTTACAAATAGTTGGCTTTCTTATAGGAATTTATTGAATTCCAAGCTTTGTCCGGGAGGTTGTCTAGTAGAAGAAGATATTATGTATATTTCTGTTTCCTGCAAAAAGCTAATTGAAAATTTTGAAGTTCTGAGGAAATCTTCAGTCTCGGATATCTTCCTTTTTTAGCTACTGAGAATCCCGTTCTTGCTAGAATTTATTGCTCTTCTTTTTTTTTTTTTTTTATAGTTGGAAAGTTAGGAATTCTATCAAGTATGGAAAAATTTTTGCTTCCCCTACGCTTGTTTCAACTGAAGTTTTGTCCATCTCTATTATGCCATGCCTTAACCTCATTCTGGATAATTGGGTTGCTAACCGACTCTAGCCAGAAATTGTTTTTAGGGGGGACCTATATTATTTTTTTTTTTTAATTTCCTTCAACTTTTTACATCCCGACTTGAGACCGATATAATAAGCTTTAAATATGATAAAAATTTGAGAATGAATTAGTTTATTTTTTTCCTTCTCAAAATGACTTCCAATCATCAAATGAAGTTTTGTCCGTTCTTGCTAGAATTTATTGCTCTTCTTTTTTTTTTTTTTTTAGTTGGAAAGTTAGGAATTCTATCAAGTATGGAAAATTTTTTGCTTCCCCTACGCTTGTTTCAACTGAAGTTTTGTCCATCTCTATTATACCATGTCTTAACCTCATTCTGGATAATTGGGTTGCTAACCGACTCTATGAATTAAAAAGATCTCTTTGGCATACCCCACCTCCAAAATGGATTAAAATAAATATTGATGTTTCGTTGCTTAGCAATAATGGTGCTGGTTTTGGAGGAATTATAAGTGATGACAAAGGAAGATTCATCTATTCTTTTAGAAAGAAGCTCTTTCATTGGAATATAGCTCAACTTGAAATTTTTGCTATCATTCCTATTAAAGACATATTAGAAGAATGGATGATTGATTCTGAAGGTATTTGGCTAGAAGGAGACAACATCAACGTTATCAAGCTTTTTAGTTCTCAAATTTTGGTTAGATGCAAACTGTAATTCTCTAGATTTACAATCTAGATATGAATTTAAGCGTATTGTTTTTAATTGTATTTCTATAAATAAGAATAAGATTGCGAATTATTGTGCAACCTATGCTCTTAGTGGTAATTTATTTTGGAACATTTTCCATAATAATCTTCCTTCACTTTTTTACTTTATTAGTGAAGGAAGATTGTGATAGGCTAGCTATCACTTAATTATTATTTTCCATTCTCAGTTATTTCTAATATCATTGCTATTTGCATTTGCCTGAAAAAAAAAAGATTACAATTAAATTTAAAGACAATTAACCTCAAAGTGAATTGTAATATTGTCTTAAGTTTCCTTTATGCTTTGGGAGTGAATTTTTTATGATTTTATAATTATTTATTTTTTATATGAATTAAATAAATTAATTTTGTCTTAAGTTTCTTTTATGCTTATTTCTTTTTTTTTGGGAAAATTTTTATGCTTATTTCTAGTTTGGTTTATAATTGACTTATGTTTTTCTATAAATATAATTCCGTGTTGACTTTATATTTCAAACATATTATAAATTATGAGTGTAAGACAAATTTTTTTATATTTTCTCATTTTTTAATTTATGAATCATTTATATTAAAGGAGTGTACAAGCACTAATTGAGTTGGGGATTCATATTTGAACGACTAAATGAGTTTCAAATGCTATGAAAATTGGAATAAGAGTCGTTACAATCCGAAAGTTCAATTCATGAAATTTTGAACTTATTTGGTTTGAAATGAATTTTAAGTGATTAATTACAGGTTGGTTTGAACTAGGTTTGACTATGAATTCAATTAGAATTATTTAAATGCTTTTTTAATTTTATTTTTCCTATTATCCTTATTCAATCAATAATTCAACGGTTTTTTTTTAATTTTTAATTCTGGTAGATTAACTAATAATTATTTTAATTAGAAGTAGAATTTGGGTTAAGTTAAGTAAGATGAATTATGGTTTGGTGTTTGATCTATCAAATGAACTCCAAATGTGATGAAATTAAAGTCTCGAGTAATTACTAACTTGAAGACTCATCCAAGAAATTTTGAGATCATTTGGGAGTGAATTGAAAATTTAATGATTTTTTAATATTAAAATGGTCTTTTAATTAAACAACACTTATATATCGTAATTAGAAGGATTTCTTCTTACTAATTGCTTCTTTGTCCTAATATGTGTTCAATTCAAATGTTTTCATTTTTTAGAATTATTAATGTATTTTCTAATTTGGCATGCAAAATTAGGGTTTTTGTTAAAGGTTGAATTATAATTTAGGGTTTGATGAACAAAATAAATTGAAATAGTTTTTAAGAAAATTGAACGTTTAATAAACACCAATTTATTTTCTATTATTTTAATTTTCGTGGTATCTCATAAGATATATGTACTCAAAATTTAATATCATTTGGAGGCATATTTGATTTTTAATGATTTATTAAATTTATTTTATATTTTCTCTTATAATAACTTTTAGGCTTGATTAGCCATTATTAGAGGTTGAGATTATTTTTCGCTAGTTTTAAGATATATTGAAATTGCATTTCACTTTGATATGCTTTTTATTGATTTTCTAAAATTATAGGTGATTTATCAAAATTCCAAGTTAAAACCCACGGTGGGGCCTACACTTTAAATCCAAAAAAGGCTTACAAGATCCTTAAAAGGGACCTTTAGCTCACTACTACTCGAAAGAGCTACAAAACCAATCCAAAAGAAAAACCTATGAGCCAATTATCCCTTCTAATCATAAGTACATAAACTAGGTACATTCTATGGTGGCCAGGAGCTATCACCCCAAGAAAAGGAAGAGCAATTTGTAAACATTCAGCACTCACTCCCTGCAAAAGAATATTAGAACGAATCTTGTATCCAAAATAAACTGCAAGGCAAATTGAAAACCCAAAAAAACATAAAGATGAATACCTGAACATGATAATGCAAGTAAGTAAATAAGAAATAAATGCAGATTTTAAAGACAAAAAAAAAAAAAAGAGCCAAGATCAAATGAAACCAACAGTTAACATAAAACCATTTGCACATTAAGAAGAATAACTCTGTTTTAGACACGAAGTCGAAGGAGACAAAGTATAAGTTAGCTATGTGCCAAAATCAGCAGAGAGCAAAACAAAAGGAAATCAAGAATTTCTCACCAAATGCAACCAATAAATTTTACCTTTGCTGATACATACTCATAGGCTCACTAAAACTTGCCAAACCATGCAACATTCACAACTCACACTACATTCTATAATAAATAACCAATGTGGAAGCCTACTAACAAGTTTTAAATAGAGTAGAAAATCCACAAGCATCATAAAGAGAGAATAGAGATTGCAATGATAACTGTCCAACTAGCCAGCCAAAAACCAAAGGACCCCCCTTAAGAGCACATAAGTAGAGCATCTTCAACTATATAGGAATGCTCCAAAAGTAACCAATAATTTCTCTCTTACCATAAGATATATAAGAAAATAACCCCAAAAATGAGATTTGAAAGCACCCAAAAAGAGAAAAATGCCATCTGCAGCCAAACCCAAAGATTATTTTGAAAGCCCTGTTGAAACTTGTTCAATATGAATTTGTTTGTTAGACCTAAACTTTTGTTCCAGTGGCTAAGCCATAATTATAGGTGATTTTCTAAAATTAGTAATTAAAATTTTATCCCTCTTTTTAAAATTAAAACCGAGAATAACTTTAGTGAATTTTATAGTAAAAGTTTGTCAACCACAATTTAAACAGTAAAAAGAAAAAGCAGCGAAAAAAATAAAAGACACAAGATTTATAGTGGTTCGGTCAAACACGACCTACATCCACTCCCCGGAGGCACCCTCCAAATATTGCACTAATACCATTAGTGATTCTCCTTTTACACCCACAAGACTGCAGAGAAGCCTTAACAAAAACTCTCTTCAATTACTACTCGATGCGGTAGAGAGCCATCATCGTTTTACACTCTCCAAGTGTTGGCAGAGAACTATCATCCTTTTACACTTTCCAAGTGTTGGCAGAGAACCGTCCATCCTTTCACACTCTCTCGATGTAGGCAGAGAACCCTTCGGTTGTTCACACTCTCCAAGTGTAGGCAGAGAATCCTTCGGCTGTTCACACTCTCCAAGTGTCGGCAGAGAACCGGATCTCCTTGACCTATCTTCTCACAAGAAATCTAGAAGGACGAGAGAAAAGTGTGAAGTAATCACAAATCATAAGTGGAGATTCTTACCTTTGAGTACCAAGTGAATCATTCACGCTCCAGTAGTAAGAATCCTCCTTCAAACACTCTCTCACACTCTCTACTTCACTCTCCCTTCAATTGACACAAAGATCAGTAGGAAAAAAGATTATAAGATAGTTTTAAGTGGACTTTATATAGGAAAGACTTAAAAAACCATCCAAAAAATGTTGATTTTCAAGTCTGTACATAGTGGATTGTCCCGTACGATCATCAAATCGTCCTGTACAAATATACTTAAATTAGTTACATATGAACCCAATGTATATTGGTATGAACTGACTTCGTAACCAATCATCATCCCGTACGAAATATGTTTGTCCTGGGACGAACAATTATATCAACGGTTAGTTTCGACAAACTACAGGACGTTCTCAAAATTTCAAGGGATAGAATAATTCATCTTGGGATGAATAGGAGTTTGTTAGGATGAAAAAATTCCAAAGAGTTTCATCCTGGAACAAATATAGGATTTCGTCTGGACAAAATTTTCCCGAGAGTTTCGTCCTGGGATGAATATAGGATTTCGTCTGGACAAAAATTTTCCCTAGAGTTTCATCCTAGGTTGAATATAGGATTTTGTTTGGACAAAAATTTTTCCGAGAGTTTCATCTTGGGACGAATATAGGATTTCGTCTTGACAAAAATTTATCCGAGAGTTTCGTCCTAACATAATCAGGATGAATTGTCTGGACTATCAGCACAAAGTGAGAATCCAGAGCAGATCGTCCCAGGATGAATTAAGAAATTCGTCTAGATGATCAGGACTTAGAAAAATTTTCTCACTTCCTGTTCGTTCCATTGCTCTTCCGAGGGGATTAACTGACTTGATCGTGCTATACGAACATTGTTCGTCCCGTACGAACATGGTTCGTCCCGTACGATTAGTGTGATTTTTAAAGATCTCCCCAAGTGTTTGTGTGCTAAGCTATTCAATTATAATTATATTTTCTCAAACTCAATTAAAATAAAAATTACAAACTATCTCATGTTGAATTTGATTTGAAGTCTTCATTAGTCATGAGTTTGATTATCCTGAAATAATAGTCTACACAAGAGCAAAAACAATTCTTTCAAAAAGTGTTAGGAGAAAATAAAACTTAAAATAATAATATTTGGAATCATCAAAACTATACAAGTTATAAGAAGGTAAAACATGCAAATAGCAACTGTTTTAACAATCTCCCCCTTTTTGATGATGACAAAATAATTATTATTTGTATAATTTTTAAATTGTAAGAATCTCCTAAACTCCCTAAATTGATAAATATATGAGAATAAGGAGGCATTGCTCGACATTGTTATCTCTCTATTTTTTATTGATTTATTATTATTTTTTAAATACAAACAGATACAATACAAACAAAATACGAGACAAATAAAATATGAAAGAAAAACCAAACTACGAGAACAAACAATATTTTCCAACCAAAATACGAGAACAAATAAGATTTTCTCCCCCATTTTGACAACAGCAAAATGAGAAGAAGAAAATGAACATAAATATAAGCAGTCATATGATAATCCTTTTATGATTGATCCTTGAAAGTGATTGAAATAAATATGCAAATAAAATTAAATCATTAGGAAAATAAAATGATTCATAGAATTTAAGAGGAGATATAACTTTGATCATAAAAAGGATATATCAAAAACATGAATCAATTTAGACACTACGATAAAGAATATCATTGCATAAAGGATGAATATAAAATTTGTATATTTCAAATTTCAATACGAAATAAAAATGAAAAGAATATCAATTTGAATTAAGAGATTGAAAGATTGTGAAAAGAAATAACTATCACATGTGACGTTTTGCGCATTTTTTTCAATAGATGTGGCACATTTTTGTGCATCTTTTTACTTGTGGGCTTATTTTGTGCATCTTTTTCAAATTGCGAACTATTGTGCATTCCTTTTGATTTTTGTATATTTGTATATTTTTCAAGAGTAATCTTAATCTTTTCAAAATCAATAATAAAAAATTTCAAATTTTTTTAAGTAGAGTAATATTTATTGATAAGTGAAATACAAAATAAGAAAACATCATAATTATAATAATAATATTAAACATTAATGTAGTCTGATAAGACACATGAAATTGATATTATTAATTATATCAAGTTATAAGCAAAACTTAAATTTAGAAAATTTAGATTTTCTAATGAATTCAATTTTGAGTTGTAGTATAAGGTATAGCGCTTGTAAGATCAAAATTTTTAGGGATTTTCATATAGACTAACTCACATTTCAAAATAAGATTAAAGTGAGACAAGATAATTTATATTGATATCATAATAGAGAATATTACAATCAGTGAAATTTGATATCAATAGACTTAAACTTTTAACTTAAAACATAAAATTTAAAAGCTAACACATCAAAATGAAACTAACACATAATTAAAACATACACTTCACAATCTATCACATCCCAAACACATCAACTCAAGAAGACCATAAGCAAGTACATGAATTACTGTGATGGGCCTTGATCTGGAGGAGGAGGTGAAACTCTGAAGAAATTAAAATAATTGCTTAACATAAGCATGTTGAAACTTATATCATTTATCTGCTCTCACATATATCCCATATCCTGATTGTACTAAGCATCCTGCTATTGTAAGTGAGTTTCAATTTGATCAAATCTTTGATCAAAATGAGTCCCTAAACGATCAAATCTATGAACCAAATCTTGATAATTTGGTTCGCCAGCAGATGCAGGTGCAGGTTCCTCCTCTGAGTCACTAATAACATGTTTCTTAGGTGGTTCATCTTTATTGAAGATTGCTCTAAAAGATCCATCGTTGTAGTAGAGAGGTTCTTCAAAATCTTGATCTGGATGAACCAATTCATACTTGTTCTCCAAAATATAGGGAACAAGATGTCCTAAGGCAATGTTCTTCTTTCTTTTATGGGCGACATGACCAAATTCAGAAAGTCTATAAAGATAGTCAATGATTAGTTGACCTTTATCTATAGGTTGGTCAATAAAAATCAAATAGGTTACGGTAGAAAGTAGAGGAGTAATGTTTAAAATAGAGGCACGAAGAACATGCTGAATGATACGAGCTTTTTGATTAAGAGATGATACTTTGGGTACATGAGTTAAAGTACCAACTCCTCTAAGAATATTGTTGATTTCAGACCAGTCAAAATTAGAAGCACTGGTCAAAGTGTGGGATCTAATTCCTTCAGTCTTAAGTTCAAAAAGATTCCTAAGTCTACCTTGGTGATTTCTACTTTCTTCTTAAAAATATATGACCTTATGACAGAATGATTAGAATTGAAGGACATGTTTGCTAAAAAATAATGAAAGGTCTCTTTATTATAGAAGTACATAAGAGTGAGGATAAGGCCAAATTGAGTGGAAGCAAATAGATTCATTACCTTAAAGTTTAGTTGTTCTTATAGAAGAACTCTAGAAGGGGTGATCTTAGCAGAGGCAAATCTAGGAAATGACTCTTTGTTGGCCTTGGACAGAAAGTTATCACTAAAGTTTTTGGGTGGACCCTTGGCTAGAACCTTTTGCATTTTGCTAGAGCTTGCCATAGAGATGTTCTAGGGAAATAGGGGTTTGAAAGGGATGTTTGAAGTGATGACAATTGAGTTCAAAGACCGTCAATTTAATAAAATATGACTGTTAGTACAGACAAAATTAATTTCATCTCGTACGACTTTCAGTTCGTCCCGTATGAATGAAATTTCGTATGGACGAATGAATGAGTCCAAAAATGAAATGGCTTTTCATAATCACATAAGTTTGATGCATCCTTTCATACAGACTTTTAACCAAACGATCATACAGACGAATAGGTGTTTGTCCTGGACGATCAAAAATTTAAGATCATTTTAATGGCAGTTGGAACCATCACCCACATCGAATCACCAAGCATTCGTCTATACGAACCATAGGTTCGTACATATGATCATACATAATAAAAACTACCTTATCCATTTAACTGTTTTCATTCTTATAGACATTTTTGTCCGAACGATCGTGATGATCGTACAGACGAAGTGAAAAAAAAAATGTACTCAAATCATTCAAATCCAATAGTTAATACACTACATAACTCATCTCGTACGAAAATAATTTTGTCCTGGATGATTTTCACTCAATTTTTCAAACATGTAATCAAAAGTCTAGATGTGAGAATATTTCAAAGCTAAAACATTAACATAATAAAAAACGATAGAAAAACACATAAAATCATAAAATTGCAAATACAAAAAATCATAAACTCAAAAATACATACAAAACACTAACTAGAAAAACACTTATCAATATTATAGAATCATTTTAATTAAGCATTCAAATCGATCACACCCAGCCTAGTTCTTAATGCACTGAAAGTATCAAAGGCTAGTAGTTTTATAAAAATATTTGTAAGTTGATTTTCTGTATAAACATGAATGAGTTCAATTTCTCCTTTTGATACATGATCCCTTATGAAATGATGTCTGGTGTCTATATGTTTGGTTCTTGAATATTGAATAGGATTTTTAGAAATGCAAATAGCACTAGTGTTATCACAATAAATTGGAATAGTGCTTATAGTTAATCCAAAGTCAATCAACTGTTGTTTCAACCAAAGTAGTTGTGCCACACAACTTTATAATACAATGCATTCAGCTTCAGCAGTAGATAGTACTAATGAATTTTATTTTCTACTGGACCAAAAGAGTAAAGAATATTTAATAATCTGACATGTTCCAGAAGTGCTTTTGTTATCAACCCTACAACCTCCAAAGTTAGAACTTGAATAACTAATTATTTCAAATGAAGAGCTAAACTTAGGATACCGAATTCCTAAGTTCTGAGTTCCTAACATATATCTTAAAATTTATTTTATTACTGTCAAATGTGATTTTTTGAATCTGATTGAAATCTAGCACACAAACAAACACTAAACATGATATCGGGTTGGCTAGTTGTTATGTAAAGCAAAGATCCAATTATCCCTCTAAAAGTTTTTTAAACAACAGATTTTCTCTTAGGGTCCTTATCAAACTGAACTGAGAAACTTATAGGTGTACTAACAAGTTTAGCTTTATCTATTTCATACTTTTTGAGGATGTCCTTACTATACTTTGACTAACTAAGAAATATACCCTCCTCAATTTGCTTAATGCTAAAGCCTAGAAAGTCGCTTAAATCTCACATTAGACTCATCTCAATCACTACTCATTGTCTTAGAAAAATTATTACAAAGATTTTTATTTGAAGATGCAAAGATTGAGGAACTTGCTACTTGAAAGATCATTTGAAAAAGGAAGTGTGGATACAACTCTATTTTTGAAGAAAATTAGAAAGGATATACTCATTATACAAATTTATGTTGATGCCCTAGGTGCCTGTTTTAATCCATATAATGCCTTTCTCAGTTTGAAAAAGGTGCCTGTTTTAATCCATATAATACATTTTTTAGTTTAAAAACATGATTAGGGTGTTTAATCAAAACCTGGAGGTTGTTCTACAAAAAAATTCTCTTGAATTACCCCATTTAAAAAGGCACTTTTTACATCCATTTGGTATAGTTTAAATCCTCTAAAATAGGAAAAGGCTAGCAAAATCCTAATTGCTTCAAGTCTAGCTATAGGGGAAAAAGTCTACTCAAAATCAATCCCTTCAATCTGATTATACCCAATAGCAACTAATCTAGTCTTATTTCTAATGACTACTCCTGATTCACTCATTTTATTTTTGAATACCCACTTAGTTCCAACTACACTTTAATCCTTTGGCCTTGTAGTTAATTCATAAACTTTATTTCTTACAAATTGATTTAACTCTTATTGCATAGCCAAAATCCAAAATTCATCTGAAAGTGCATGATCAATATTTGTGGGTTCTATGGTTGAAATAAAGGTTGAATGATTGATTTCTTTGTTTAGTCCATGACTAGTCCTTACACCTTCACTAGATTCACTTATAATCAATTCCTTTGGGTGGTTTTAAGAAGATCTTAAATCTCTAGGCAAAGGGTTTTCTATCTCCAAATTTTCATCCAAATTTATTATATCAATCTTTTGGGACTTAATTTCAATATCATCTTCTACAGCATTTGGCTCTTTTAAAATTCTAGATTTATCAAATATAACATGTGTGGTCTCTTCAATTACTAAAGCTTTTTTTATTGAATACTCTATAAGATTTTCCAACACTTGAGTATCTTATAAAAATTTCATTATCTGATTATGAATCAAATTTTCCTAAGCCAGATTTTCCATTTTATGAATAAACATCTTGCATCCAAAAACATGCAAATGTGACAAATTAGGTGTTCTTTCTTTTAGCAAATCATAGGGTGTTTTATTTAATTTTGATCTTACATTCATCCCATTCAGAACATAACATACAGTGCCAACAGCCTCAGCCTAAAAATATTTAGGAAGTGAGTATTATGCCAACATGGCTCAAGCGGCTTCTATTAATATTCCGTTTTTCCTTTCGACTACCCTATTCTGCTGAGGGGTTCTAGGTGCAGAAAAGTTGTGATCAATCACTTTCTCCTTACAAAAATCTTCAAATTTTTCATTCTCAAATTCTCATCCATTATCACTTTGAATAGTCATAATTTCACATCCAAGCTTTCTTTGAATCCAAGTCAAAAAGTTTCTAAATTTCTTAAATGATTCACTCTTATGAAATAGAAATCTAACCCATGTGAATCTTGAGTAATCATCCACAATCACAAATTCGTATACCTTCCCTCCTAGACTTACAATTCCAACATGTCCAAAAAGATCCATATGTAAAATCTCTAATGATTTACTAGTTCTAAGATCCTTATTGGACTGAAAAGAGGACTTCACCTTTTTTCCTAGTTGACATGCATCACAAAGGTGGTTCTTAGTAAAGTCTAGTTCTGGTATAGCTCTCACTAGGTTCTTTTAGGTAATCCTTTTATGATTTTTCATGCTAGAGTGACAAAGTCTCCTATGCCAAAGCCATGACTAATCAGAAATAGTTTTTAAACAAAAAGTAGTAGGAGTTTTAATGCAATTCAAGTCTAGCATATACACGTTGTTTACCCTTATACCATTCAAAATATCATTTCCATTTAGGCTTAATATGCAGCTAGTAGGAAATAATTTTGCACATTATCCTTTATCATATAGCTAGCTTATACTTATCAAATTATGCACTAAGCCTTCTATCAATAACACATTTTCAATGAAAAATTCTTATGATTTCTAATCATAACTGACCCAACCACCTTCCTTATGGTGTTATCTCCAAGTGTAATCTTACCTCCACTCCTGGCTTCCAATGATATGAATTATGCAGTATCTCCAGTCAGATGCTTTGAGCATCCTCTGTCCAGGTATCATATGCTCTCACGAGATATTGTGTGAGAGAAATCCTATAAAATTATCAAGCATTAGACCTAAAAACCCAAAAAAGTTTGAGTTCTCCTTTTGGCAATTTATAAATAGATGCATGTATGATATGTCTAGGTTTATGCATCTTAGGTTTCCACACCAAATAAGTTTTCTTCTTCAAAGTACAAGTGTGAGCCATATGTTCAATCAATCCACAATTATTATTACATTTGACTTTTGAAAATGGATTCTTAAGTCTTCTACTATTCATTTATCTTTTTAGGGATTGCATAAATTTAGGATACAAAATAGGATTAGTGAAATCTTCAAGTTTAGGGGGTATCCAATTATCATCGAGAGCATTTATTTCCAATTTATAAAATGAATTCATATCTTCTAAAATTTGATTTGTATAATTACTCGATATAATTTGCCCTCTGATTCATCCTTATTATTCTTGATTTCAATTTGAAGTTCTACAAAGGATGTTTTTAACATTTCATGATTTTTATTCAAGTCATCAAACTCATCAAGTAATTTTATGTGGTTGTCTTCAATTAAAGCATGATCTTTCATAAGAATTTCAAGTTCCTTTTGTAATTCCTAAAATTCTAAGCTTAAAACAATGCGTATTTTCTTTAATTTCTATATGCATCATATATGTGTTCAGAAACTTCAAAAAGTTTAGTATAAGTCAAGTCACATACCTCCTCTTGATCTAGCTGATCAAGGTTATCAGCCATTAAGCACAGATTGGTGACTTCCTCTTCCTTTTCTGTCTCTGACGAGTCTAAAGCTGAGTCCGCCCAGAAAGCTCTTTGGAATTTCCTCTTCCCCTTCTTCACAATTGGTTTCTCCTCTACCTTCTCCTTGCTAGTAGTGGCTTTGAGTTTTGGGCAGTCTGTCTTAATCGGTCCAGGTTTTCTACACTCATAGAAAATAACATCATTTGAAACCTTGACATTTCTATTAAATTTACCTCGATTCCATTGCTGGCATCTCTTTTACTTCCTCTTCAGAAAGCTTCTGAATTGTCTAGTCATTAGTGCGATGTCATCTTCATCCTCAGGTTGTAAGTGTTCACTCTCTTACTCTTCCACTTTCAGTGCTATGTTCTTCTCCCTTTGTGGTTCACCTTCATCAATCTTCTTTGGCTAACTTCTTGCTTGTAAGCAATTAGCGATCCAAGAAGATTGTCAATAGAATAAATATTTAGATCTTTAGACTCTGTAATTGTAGTAATTTTAGCATCATAAGTAGTAGGAAAACAATGAAGTATCTTATTAATCATTTCAACATTCGTTAGTTCCCTACCCAATGCATGTAAAGAGGTGACTATTTGTGTAAATCTTAAGTATATATCAGAAATGGATTCATTTGGTTTCATGTAAAATAATTCATAATCATGCAACAAGATGTTAAGTCTAGATTGCTTAACCTCATTAGTTCTCTCATAAGTTATGCAAAGTCTATCTCATATATCCTTTCCACTCTTACAAGTAGAAACCAACACGTAATCTTCTGATTTAAGAGCACAAAAGAAATTATTCAAGCAATTGGCATTTAGTTGTGCTAAGTCACGTTCTTCTACTGTCCAGTCCATAAAAGGTGTTTCAACTCTAACTCCGTCAACTAGTCAAGTTGATTTTATATACCCTTCCTGAATTAAGATCCACATACGGTAATCATGTGACTATAAAAAATATAGACATGCATATTTTTCAAAAATTAAAATGAATATTGTCGAACAATGGAGGTCTAGTTATAGAGTAACCCTCAGGTGTATTTCGGTTTCTAAATATAGTCATCTACGTTAATCAAAAACTAGTCTAAACTTATGTTTTTAAAACAACGCTCTAATACCACTTGTTGAAACTTGTTCAATATGAATTAGGTTGTTAAACCTAAGCTTTTGTCCCAGCGGCTAACCAAGAGGGGGGTGAATTGATAATTAAAAATTTATCCCTCTATTTAAAATTAAAACCGAGAATAACTGTAGTGAATTTTATAGAAAAATTTTCCAACCATAATTTAAACAGTAAAAAAAAAAAGAAGCGAAAAAAAAAAGACTCAAGATTTATAGTGATTCAGTCAAACACGACCTATATCCACTCCCCGGAGGTATCATTCAGGTATTGCACTAATATAGCTAGTGACTCTCCTTTTGCACCCACAGCAAGGCGGAGAAGACTTTACAAAAACTCTCTTCCACCACTACCAGTGCGGTAGAGAACCGTGGTCCTTTTACACTCTCCAAGTGTTGGCAGAGAACAGTCGTCCTTTTACACTCTCCAAGTGTTGGCAGAGAACAGTCGTCCTTTCACACTCTCCAAGTGTTGGCAGAGAACCCTTCAGCTGTTCACACTCTCCAAGTGTAGGCAGAGAACCCTTCGGTTGTTCACACTCTCCATGTATCGGCAGAGAACTGGATCTCCTTGATAGATCTTCTCACAAAAAATCTAGAAGGACGTGAGAAAAGTGTGAAGTAATCGCAAATCACAAGTGGAGATTCTTACCTTTGAGTACCAAGTGAATCCTTCACACTCCAGTAATAAGAATCCTCCTTCAATACTCTCTCACACTCTCTCCTTCACTCTCCTTTCAGTTGACATGAAGATCAGTATGCAAAAAGATTACAAGACAGTTTTAAGTTGACTTCATATATGAAAGACTCAAAAAACCGTACAAAACTACTGATTTTCAAGTCTGTACTTAGTGGATCGTCTCGTACGATCGTCAGATCATCATGTACGAATATACTTAAATTAGTTGCATACAAACCCAATGTATATTGGTACGAACTGACTTCATACTCGATCATCATCCCGTATGAAATATATTCATCCTGGGATGAACAGTTTTATCAACGGTTGGTTTCGACAAACTACAGGACGTTCTCAAAATTTTAAGGGTACAAAACAATTCGTCCTGGGATGAATAGGAGTTCATATGGATGAAAAATTTCCATAGAGTTTCATCCTGGAATGAATATAGGATTTCGTCTGGACAAAAGTTTTCCCGAGAATTTCGTCCTGGGACAAATATAGGATTTCATCTGGACGAAATTTTTTCTGAGAGTTTCATCCTGGGATGAATATAGGATTTCATCTGGACAAAAATTTTCCTGAGAGTTTCAACCTGGGATGAATATAGGATTTCGTCTGGACAAAAATTTTCTCGAGAGTTTCATCCTGGCACGAATAGGATGAATCGTCTAGACTATCAGCACAAAGTGAGAATCCAGAGCAGATCGTCCCAGGATGAATTAAGAAATTTGTCTGGACGATCAGGACTTAGAAAAATTTTCTCACTTCCTGTTTGTTCCATTGCTCTTCCGAGGGGATTAACTGACTTGATCGTCCCGTACAAATATGGTTCATCCCGTACAATCAGTGTGATTTTTAAAGATCTCCTCAAGTGTGTGTGCTAAGCTATTTAATTACAATCATATTTTCTCAAACTCAATTACAATAAAAATTACAAACTTCAATTTACAAACTATCTCATGCTGAATTTGATTTGAAGTCTTCAATAGCCTGGAGTTCGATTATCCTGAAATGTTAGTCCACATAAGAGCAAAATTAAATCATCCAAAAAATGTTAAGAGGAAACAAAACTTAAAACAATAATATTTTGAATCATCAAAACAATACAGGTGCCAAGAAGGTAAAACATGCAAATAGAAACTTTCTTAACAAGCCCAGCAACTATGACACAAAGAAAGAAAAGTGTAAAAGAGATCAATGGCACGCAACCGAAAAAAAAAACCCTAAATTTAGAGATTGCTAAGATAGGTTAGGTGATTCCAACTCATGAAGGTAGTGAATGAGTTATTATTGCAAATTCTACTTAAATGCTGCTTAAATCTACTCCAAGGCTAACCTACCACCAACATATACCCATAGCATGAAGGAGTAGAGTAAAGTGATAGGCAAAGTTTTAGGGAAGACATACTAATTAAAGAACCACCATCATAAGGTTATATTAAACAAAGAGAAATAACCCAAAGTTTACATTATTTCTTCATGTTTGGCCAACACTAGTATCATTTACTCATCACTTTCATCAATTGTCTACCAGAAGGTAGAGTAAATTATGGAGATTAATATATGCTTGTGTAAGGCTTCATAATTATTTAATATGGAGATTGAAGTTCATGATAGAGGAACTCACTCCCAAAGGGGCCAATAGTGGAACTCACTAAATGACCATGGAGGTAATACTCGCTTAGAACTCATAGGAAAACTCACCTATCGTAATCAACAAGCACTTCTCTCCTAGACTCACTAAGGAGCTCTCCCTTTTACTGAGCTAATCAGAGATTGCTCATCTAAATAGTTACTAGATAGTCTCTATGAGCATGGACCACTTTGTCAATCACTCAATCTCTCCCATAGCAGTAACCCTCATGAAGGTTAGCTAAGCTCAGCTACAATGAATCACTTATTCCCTAGAATCTCAGCTCATCTAATCATGACCATTGAAATTAAAGCATTTCCTTTCTTATGACAACATCTTTCTTACATCTCTCTCTCTCTCTCTCTCTCTCTCTCTCTCTCTCTCTCTCTCTCTCTCTCTCTCTCTTCCAAGATGATCGGAGATATCTTATTAGAGTCACCAATGACATTGATAAGCTTGATAACTGCAGGTTCCCATAACTTAGAACTCACCCTTAGACTTAACCCAACTTACATGCCACAACTATACTCACTTAGAGACCACTCGTCAGAGCTCCTTTGGCCTCACCATATTTTAGACAATTAAAAAATATCACGTGTCTAGAATAGTACGAGATTTCTCTACTGCACTAAACTTTTTTACTATTTGTGTAACCTTTCTTGGAACCCTCATAATCTTATAAGGGGTGATGAGAAGAAGTTTGAGTCTTTTTTTTTTTACTGATTCCAATGGACTTCAAGCTTGTTTGAAATTTAAAATTTTCTTCAGCTATATAATAATTCCATCTTTCGCTATATTTTTCTTTCAATTCTTCATTCCGACGCATATTTCAACTCACAAGTTCATTGGGTAGGCTTGCTAGTAATGTTAGGCTTTGCCTACGTACAAAATTGGATCCAAAAGGTACGCTTCTTGAGATTTGTTAAAAAATACATGTGGATCAAAAAGGATACCAACCGGTATCTAGTTAAAATTAAAAATAAATTTAGATTGGTATATGCTCACTCATGTTTAACCATTAGAAGATTTTTATGAATGTAATAGTGTTTTTATTAAAACTAAGCAGTAATTTGCACCAAACAAAATTCTAGAATAATTTTAAATGGCCTAATTAAATGTCTTATGCAAACTTTGAACAACTCCTTTGACTACCCATAAAACTAAGCCTACCTAAAAAATTTTCATGGGAATAAAGATAATGGAAGTAGGACCTTATTTCTACTGTGCACAGCCTCCTGTCGGTAGGTTTTAATTGAAAATCACGTATTTTAAAAAATATTGGATTATATTTTATTTGGAATTGAATTTATATTAAATTATAATATCTATTTCATTTCATTTGTAAATTTTTTTATATAATTAACAGTAAATTATAAATATTTTAATGTTATTATATTTTATAAATTTTATCTTAAAAATGAAAAAAAAAGAATAATAATTGTGTGAGCAACAAAATTCGTCTTGACTTTTAAAAATTTTTTTGTCAAATTTTTATTGTCTTTTTTAATTTTTAAGAGCTTTTAGCTGGTCATGATTGCTCTCAATATTTTAATGCTAGTGGGTTGATCTGACGTCCTTTGATAGAGCGATTTATTCAACCGTGGACTCAGTTTAGCTTATAATTTATTTTCTTTTTTTATTGATTTAAATATAAATTCTCACATATTACATGAAATAATTTCAAAACTAAAATATCTTAATTAGAAGTAACTTTCAAAGAACTGATCAGTGTGGGCAGCATAGCTTATAATTTAGTTGATGCTGATATCGATTAAAGTAATTCAGCATAAAAACAGATTTGCTTGGCAATAATTAATTATAAGTTATATGATATTTTTAAAGGTGAAACAAATAATGTCGGCATAAAATTATTCTCAAACTTATTTTAATCATTTTTTTAGTTTTTCCTAGCTAATACATAATTAAATTTAAGATATAGTTGAATATGAAATTAATATATAATATCACTGTTGCGGACTACAATATACTAGGCAGTAGAGTTAGAAAGTAGTCGTCATAGCATTGCACGATTATTCAGCACACAAACAGAAGAAAAAATAACACAAGGGTTTTTACGTGGAAAACCCTGGAAAGGGAAAAAACCATGGGGCCACGCCCAGTTGAAATTTTGGTGTCTCTTGGGCGTTGGGAAGAATTCTTGTGTCACTTGGGCATCTGGCAATATTCCGGCATCACTCTGGCGTCCGGCGGAATTCCGACGTCCCTCAGGCCTCAAGCAGATTTCTGGCAGTGGTCTTGGAGAAGTTTCTTCCCTCCAATCCTTCTCTTCTTCTTCTCTTCTTCTTGCTTCTAGCTTGGGTCCCTTCTCATGAAAAATGAGGGGTCTATTTATAGATTTCCTAGAGTGGCATGGCCCATAAATAGATGAGAGATCAAGGGCAAATATGGAGTGGTTCGGATGAACGGTTGATATTGAATCCTACGATCGTAGACCGTATATCAGACATTTGAAGGTCTCGATGATGTCTGAATTTGGCGATCTTGAGCTCGTTGGATTTGTCTCGTCAAGCTGCTCGATTATATAAGTTGTTCCCCTATTTTCGGACGTCAAAGCTCTAGGAGTCTGAATATATGTGTCACAAATTTTGAAGAATTTACCATGTGATTAAGAATCCGATCTTGCGTGTAGGAGCCTCAAATGACTTTAAAATTTCTAAAATTGAGTCCAAAACATCAAAAAACACTACGGGGACCCCAAAAAATTTTCGATTTGGCCTTTTTGGAGCAAAAATCAGACCTAGATAAGAGTGGGCAGCCAAACTGGCCGGCCGATTTCCCCCGCCGCTGCCGGCGACGTGGAACCACGTGCTAGACCCGCCGGCCCACGCCTACGACCCGCTCCGTGGTCCGCCGCTGGCCCACGCCGAGCTACTCGGCCGGCCTGAACCTGGCCCGCGCGGTGCCGCGCACCCGCCAGCAGCCAGGTGCCGGTTCGGGCCGGCCATTCGTCACCTCCAACAACTTAAAAAATTCATTTTTTAATCGTAAAAACTCCTAAAAAATTAAAAAAAAAATCAAAATTTTTTGGAAAAATCAAAGAAATTCTGAAACCTTCCCCACTCTCCAAAAATAATATAAGTAGGCCCCTAGGGCCAAAGAGAAACCTGCACCTTCTTCTCTTCTCCCTCTGACTTTCTGAAAGTTGAGGCTTTCTGCTATTTTTCAGTAGGTGACTTTCCATACTTGATTCGATGCCCCTCCTCTTATACAGAAGTTGGAGATTTCCCCTCCTTTTCCTTCTTTCTCCCCTGTTTTTATTCTTCCTCTAGAGGCTTTTCGCTGTTTTTCATAGGTGACTTTCCCTACTTAAATTGGTGCCCTTCTTTAGTACAGAAGAAAATTTTTGCAACCTTTTATTTTTTTTCTCATCCCGTGTTCTAACTTTCTAACAGGGGAGGCATTCCACTATTTTTCATAGGTGATTTTTCCTATGTAAAATTAGTGCCCCTCTCCATGTGTAGAGGTTAGAATTTTTTGCAGCCATTTCTTTTATTTCTCTTCCCGCATTCTGACTTTCTAACAGGGGAGGCATTCCACTATTTTTTATAGGTGATTTTGCCTATGAAAAATTACTGCCTCTCTGATTGTGTAGAAGTTAGATTTTTTTTGCAGCCACTTCTCTTCTTCCACCCCCCACTTCAAGATCCTGTTGTCAGGTAAAAATCGATGATTATCAGCATATGGTTGGAAGTCTGATGAAAGTCCCATGATGGGTAGAAGTCCAACGACTGGAGGAATTTCAATGTCAGGTAGAATTCTAATGAAAGTTCTGAGATGTACAGAAGTCCTGCGGCGGGAGGATAACCGGAAGTGGTGATTAGACAGGGAGAATTTTGATGCTATTTGAGATGAAGTTCGTCGGCATTCAAAGGTCGAGTGGAGAGCAAAAAGGGAGAGTTGAAGTATATGCTTCTGTCAATAGTTTGAGAGAGAAACCGACAATGTCTGAAGTAAAGGACCGCCGACAAATATCAGAAGAATGACCGATAATTTTGAATGTCCAATGGCATTTTGCTGAGGCGATATGCATCCATACTAAAGTATGCCGGAATTAGATATGCTTGAATCAATGGGTAGAAGCAGTGTCCTATGCCAGCATGTTGGAAACACACTAATAATGTTAGCTAGGTGGAGGCCTGATGATGATCATATTATATTATTTCTTTAAATGAGAAGTTGTATGTGATACTGTAATAAAAAAGATGTCAATTGAATCCACCAAGGATATTTGACCATTTTGAAGTTCCTTTTTACTTGATGATTGTAGCTTGTACGAATGATGTCAATGCACTTTTTAATTCAACTTCTAGTGAGAATAAATGTATATATGAATATGAATTTATGTAACTGCGTTGATGTTGAGGACTTGCTTCTTGGAGAAAGTTGAATTGTGATTGCATCTTTAACACATACTTTTGATATATCCCCCTCCCCCCCCCCCCCCCCCCCCCCCCCCCCCCCCCCCCCCCCCGGTATTTTTGGAGGCACTATTAGAATGCTAAGATCTTGATATGAGTGATGATTTTATCAATCACTTATTTTGCTTGATGATATTAACATCTATGGAAGAGGTTGGATGAATATATCAAGAATAAATGACCTATTCGAGATTGTATGTCTGAGCCCTACTCAATGAAGTTAACTGGTGTGGAAGTGGTCAAGAGAATCCACCAAGGATGTAAGAACTATCCGAGGTTGTATGTCAGAGCCCTGCTCGATGATGTTAACATGTGTGGAAGAGGTCAGGAGAATCCACCAAGGATGTAAGACCTATCCTAGGTTATATGTTAGAGCCCTACTTGATGACGTTAACCTGTGTGGAAGAGGTCGTATCAAATCCCCTTGGGATTGATCATCCAGTGATTGAGATACAATATAAATTATGTATTTCTCAAATCACAGAAAAAGAGTTTGAGAAGTTTTTTATCTTTTATAAGAGAAAATAATATCACAACAAAGTGAACATCACATTACCGTATTATATAAGACAATACAATAATTCCCTTTTATGATTTAGGGATATACAAGTTACATTATACTCAACATATAAGATATACATAATAAGGACAAAATGATGTTTAACTAATAAGAAGACATCAGAGATATCAAAGTGACACCCTACTGAACATAAAAGAGACATAATAAAAAAGATAAGTAGTATTGTTAATACAAATGCATGAAGTGCGTGATCATTCAATTTCTCAAACCATTTGAATATTATTCAATGGTTGTCTTTGTCATTAATTTTCCCCCCATTGGTACGAGCTTCCTCTCGGGTAGGTGGATCAAGAATAAATTGTCGAAGATAGCCCTAGCGGATAAGTCTTTCAATCTCATCCTTGAGTTACTTATAGGCTTCGGTAGAGTGACCACAACTATGATGAAAGTGACAATACTGATCTGGATTTTCTGTGTTCAGCTTCAAAGGATTCAGGCATTTTACTGTATCTTGATCTCGAAAGGCCATTAATACATTTTCTCAAGATCTGTTGAGTGGGGTATACTCCTTTTCCTGTCGAGGTTCCCATAGCGGTAATGGAAGCCTAGAAGGTGGATTATTCTTCCCTTACTTCTTTTGTTGTGAGAATGAATTATCCATTCCAGGTGCACCTTTGCGTTTCTCATTGACTTGCTCAAATTATTTTTTATGAGCATATATGGTTTCATCTGCAGAGATTTGTGCCTCCACATGATGGATCAGATCAACGTAGGAATGAACAGTGTCCCTCATGAGTGCCGAATAGAAGGGGCTAGGACGAAAGCCTCCAAGAAAGATCCCTCTACATAATTCAGGATCTAATCCTGAAATTTGTCGAGCCTCGGTGGAAAATCACTGAAAATACTCATTCAAATATTCTCCTTCATTTTGACGGATGCCGGAGAGGTGGGAAGAATCCTTAAAAATTTTTTGATTGGCTACAAACTGTTCGACGAACACTTTGCCCAATTTTACAAATGAAGGGATCTTTCTATAAAAAACCAGACAGAGGAGTGCTTCCGAGGCTCGCTGGATATGCATGATAGTTCTATAGTGATCAACATGCTCATAGGGGTCGGATGTTCTATTGTAGGATTCGATGCTCGGTACTTTGAATCCAACCAAAATGGGGTGCTGAAGAATGACTTCAGTTAGAGGTGGTGACTCCTAGAAGTTCCTTTGTCAGAGAGTTTGCCTCACATCTCCTCAAGGAAACTCTTCCCGTGCTAATCTCCGTAGGGCATTATGAGCAAGCTCAGCAACGTGTGATTGGGCTAAGTCTTTAGAGATATCTGGGAGAATGCGAGGTTGCCGACCGGTGTGTGAGGGATGCGTAAAACTTGCTGTATCGACCAGTTCGTTGTTCGGATGTGATTGTAGATACCTCCTTGGTGGAGGAAGAGGATTCTCTTCTTGTAGATGTTCAAGTTGAACATCTTTGGCTAGTGGTGGATCTCAAGGGAGAAGAACTTTCTCCTGTTGTGCTAGTGTAGTATGTCGAGTCTCTCGCAGGAGCTGAAGGATCCCATTTTGAGATTCTTCCATCTTTTAGATTCTCTCTTTTAAGGAAGGTCCCGAAGTGCCTTCTCTAGTAGCATTTTATCCCCCGGGGTAAAAAGAGGCAGACATCGGGCGTCTATGACTCATAGACTAATTTCTGGGCTGGTGGGAGTTGGAGCGAGACGCCCTAACTATGTGACTGTTACGTTTGTTGACCATTGAAGTAATACTTGAAAATGTGTGATAATGATTCCCATAGACGGTGCCAAACTTTTGTAGACAAGAATATACGCGGCGGTGGAGTTAGAAAGTAGCCGTCTTAGTATTGCACGGATAAAATAACACCAGGATTTTTACGTGGAAAACCATGGAGAGGGAAAAACCATCGGACCATGCCTAGTTGAAATTCTAGCATCTCTTGGGTGTTGGAAAGAATTCTGGTGCACTTGGGCATTTGGCAGTATTCCAGCATCACTCTGGCGTCCTGCGGAATTCCAGTATCCCTCGGGCGTCAAGCAAAATTCCGGTGGTGGTTGTGGAGGAGTTTCTTCCCTCCAATCCTCACTTCTTCTTCTTTTCTTATTACTTCTAGCTTGGGTCCCCTCTCATGAGAAATGAGGGGTCTATTTATAGATTTCATGGAGTGGCATGGCCCTATAAATAGATGAGAGATCAGGGGTAAATATGTAGTGGTTCGGATGAACGGTCGATATTGAATCCTAAGATCATGGACCGTTTATCAGATATTTGATGGTCTTAATGATGTCAAAATTCCATACTCTTGAGCTCGTTGGATTTGTCATGTCGATCCGCTCGATTTGACTATAAGCTCGTCAAGTTCAGAGACCGTTTGGTAACTCAAATTGTTGTATGAACTTTCCAACAGCACTTCGGGTACTTGATTTGGACTCATCCGGGCTCGGATTGAGTTGAATTTGATGTCGTTAGGTTCATATTTCCAAGATGCTTAATTTGACTATAAGTTTTCTAAATTTGGAGTTCAGATGCTCCAAAATTTAATTTTTGAAGTTTCCGGCTCGATTTTACCTCGAGATTTGTCCCGATCAAGATAATTTTTTGAGGATATGTCAATCACGCACATAAGTTTCAAATGTTTATTTTCTTAGATCGGTTTACATATATATATATATATATATAACAATACACAAATTAAAAAACCCCCAAAAGAGAGAGAGAAGAGCAAGAGCGAACTTTGGCAGCCAACTAGTTGCCAGGCTTGGGCCATCTAAGAGTCACCAAGGTTGCATACAAGCCCAGGCCATCCTAGAGGCCTCGTTATAGTCCTTCACTAGTCCGAGCCAAGCAAAAATGAAAGCAAAACCAATAAAAACATCATTTCTTATTGGTCTTCCGCTTGTTATCTCCCTCACAGAGACCAACATCTACATCCAAAGCCTGATGGGCAAGAACTCCCCCCAATTGAGTGCCACTTTCCTCAATGCCCCCTAAAACCAGCTTAGCAGACACAACAAAGATGTCATCCGCAAGAGAAGAACAAAATGAAGTAATAAAATAGGTACAACTGGAGACTGACACACTAGCGAATAAGCAAAAGGAGAAGGATCAGCAACAGTAGGACAATGAGGAATAAGAGTAAAAACCCCTATACCCTTAACATTACCCTCGCAAACAGAAATGTCAAGAACATCAGACACCCATAAATCCGATTTAGACAAAGAAGGGGCAACAGGAAATGTAGCATCTATAGAAGGTCGGCAATAACCAAAAGAATGACCAAGATGCTTACATTTGGGAAAAAAGAGGGGAAAATCTTCCATAGAAGCTTGTTGGAAATACCCAAATTTCTTTGGACCTAACAAAAATTTTGTCCAAAAATTTCTTACTAATATCAATTTCAACCAGCATGCGTGCAATCGATGGACGGACCCAACCGCAGTGGCATTGTCAACCTTCAGTGGGTTACCAAATAGAAGACCCAATCCATGCAAGATTCGAGGAGAGAAAAAGTGGGGGCGTAAATTAGTGAAGGATATCCAGATCGGGACAATGGGAGACTCATCCCCAGTGTCACCATAAGGAGACCATTTAAATACCTTCCTGAAGAAATTGAAGACAAGATAAGATCTATAACAGAACACCCTACTATAATCAAGATCATTTACCAGCTTAATGAATAAATGCAAAGAATCCAACATAGCTACAGGAAAAGCTCCATTTAATCGAAGATTGAAAAAACACTTTTGAATCGACGCAAGCAGAGGCCGCCGAGAAGGGAAAAAACCAACCAGCGAAAACCTAAAAGGTTCGGCAAGAACCAAAAATTCCTCTTTCGACACCAAAAGAGCAGAGATGCCATGAAAAGAAGACCGAATAAGATCCAGAAATTTACCAGAAGAAGATCCCTCTAAAGCATCTAAAAAAGAATGAGACCTAGTCGATCCATCCAGAAAACTAGGATCGGAAGCACCACACACCGCCATAACAGGAAAACAAACCAAAGAAACAAAAAGGGAAGAAGAAAATTTCCCTCAGCACACCGAACACAACTGGCAGAGCGGATAGGGCAAAGCCCTAGCCTAGCGCCACGCCAGAAGACCGAGGAGGAACATGAGAACTTATATATATATATATATATATATATATATAGCACCCAAATTTACTAGAAAGCTTGATTGATGAGCTAAGATTTGTGATAATAAAGGGTGATAAAATCTACAGAATGCTCAAGAAACTAAAAGTCTAAAAATTTTTAGAGTATATGCTATATTAGTAAAGAATTCTCCCCAAATAGTTCCTTACCACACTTTATTTCTATAGATATAAGGACTACATGAAAGGCAATGTAAAGGAGAAGTAAAAAATATAACACTACATAGAATAAACCATACAGTGTTACATGCCATCCTCAATACATGTCTCCTCTTGTATGAATAAACCATACAATGTTACATGCCATCCTAAATACATTCTAGTGTATTGTATGAGGGATCTATGATTCACCTGAGAGAAGGGTGAGTGAGATGTTGGGGATGGAGAAATGAATTAATGGTTGTCGAGAAGTTGGTTGAGGGTTTTATAAGTAGACACTTTCTTCTTATTGACTCTAGAGAAGATGAATGGTATGGGAAAGAATGAGTGCCTTAGATTGCTTAGAGAAGGAGTGACTTTATAGAGTAGTGGTCCAAGTATATAGCAAGTTTTTTGCTTATTGAGGAATCAAATTTCACCATACAGAAGGAATGTTCTTAAGTTGGCTCAGGTGAGTAGGACTTAGTTATTATTTTAAGCGAGTCCCCTGTGAGTTCCTCTCCATAACCTCCCAACTACTTGTTAGATACATGTGAAGCTATATTCGTTTAAACAATTTTTATACTGACATTGGGAAAGGTTGTCATGCTAGGTGAGAGTGAGTTTTCGAGATTTCTTAGAGAAGGAGCGAGAGTAGCTTGTCCACATATATGACTAGTACTTAGCCTAATGATGAATCTTTTTTTTTTTTCCATAGAGAGTGAACTCCTTCATTGGACCTAATGACTAAAGCTTAGTGATTATTCTATCTACTTCCACTATGAGTTCGACGTGAGTACCATATGTAGTTAAACAATTTCAATCCTTAGGCTCTTCTATAAGGTGAGAACCTCTCCATAACCGGCATGCCACCTATTAGATACTATTGATGGTATAAGCTATTTTATTATATTTATAAATATATATATGTATTTATGTACACTTATATATATGTATACATATAGGCACTTTCTTGTTATTGACTTTAGAGAAGATTGATGCTCTAGAGTGAGCTAGTATATAGCTTAGAATTTTTGGAGAAGGTTCGAGTGGCTAAAGAATTGATCCAAGTATGTGGCATTGCCAGCCTATTGAGGGATCTTCATTTCGCCTAGCAGAGGTTGAGCACCTTGGTAGGCCAAGGTGGGTAACGACTTGTGATTATTCAAGTTGAGTCCCCTGCGAGTTCTAGGTGAATACTACCTTCAATGGGGCAAATTACAACCTTGGGGTTTTATTGAGGGAAAATTCCTTACAAAAATTTACCAATTACCTATTAGATACGTGTGAGAGTATATGTTAGTATAATCCAAGAATTAAAATAGAAGGATTATAAGAATTTATCTATTAATCTTTTTGAAAAAAAAATCTTTCTCGCACGTACCCAAAAATGCAATATGATGATTATTTTTAAACTTTATTCACACTAATTTCTTTAAAAATATTTTGAAAATCTATTTTATAATTTATACGTACAAGAAATGCATAAAATGTATTAATGATTAAATACTAAAAGAATACCAAATCATTTCATCGAATAGAAATTACATTGATGAAAATCAATGATGAATTTGATACATCAACCAAATAGGAAAATTAATAACGCATACTCAAGGAAGAAAGGGAGATATCTTACTTCATTTAGAATCAACTTGAAAATATGAAAGATGTCGAAGAAGAGTCTCCAAACAACCTCCTAAGAACTTTGAAGGAATTTTACAATGAGAACTTTACTTAAGAATTTTCTTTTCTATAGAGAAGAGAGATCGAGTGTGTTATAGATTCTTACAATAGAAAGATTTTTTCATAATGCAAATTTTGGCCAAGGGAGTTTGGGAGGGCTTTTGAAATTTGATAATTTTTAAGTTTTAAAATATTACTCAATATGAAAATTTTGACCAAGCCTGAATTGGAAATAAATCAACCGTGCAATTAATGAGAGATATTTATCATGAAGATGCAATGAAAAAAGATTTAATTTTATTAAAATCAAATCAATTTATTTAACAAAAAATTAAGGAAATGCGGTGGTCAAGACTTTCCAAATATAAGTTAAATGATTTAAATTATTTTTTGAAATTATATTCAATAATTTAAGATATAACATCTAAAAGATTTAAATTATTTTTTTTGCCATAATCTTTTTTTTTTTTTGCCATAATATTGCCATAAAAGATTATGGCAATATTACTAAGAAAACTAAGAACTCTACAGCGAAAACATGGAAATAATCCAGCATATGGCCGACCCATGAATGATATATGGTAATTAATCCATTATGTGATTTTAAGGAAAAGTTTTAAAGTTTTTGAATGTTGAACTAAAAAAAAATGGAAATTATTTTCAATCAAGTGAGAATATCTTAAATATTTACATTAGAATATATCATTAAAATATCAACCAAGATAAAAACTAATATGATTAATAAAATCAACGAATAAAAAATATAACACATAATTTAATAACTGCAAAAAATTGAATATTATTTGAATTAATGATGAGGGTAGTGAATTATAAAAAAGTTTAAGGCTCTATCTCCCGTAAATATTTCTTAAGTTCTTTTTGATATATTAAAATAACAAATTCACTTAATATATATAAGTCGTGCTAAATCAAGTAATAAAATGATATAATAAAAAAAAAATATTTTAAAACAGTGCGTCTCTTCTACACTTCTTCTTCCTTAATGTACGAAGTTGTTCAAACAAACACTAACTAAATACTCTAATGATTGTATTTAGTACTTTCTTAGTCTCTGTCAGATTGGGCTCTAAGAGAGATCTAAATAAATACTATAAAAAGTACATAAATTATATTAGTGATTGAACTCCTTTTCATACATAACACAATGACTATTTACCGGAAAGCACAAAGTAGAAAATTGGCAATATGAAGCATAAAAGATTGGTGTTGTAGTGCGCATAAAATAAACTAACATTGTAAGCTAAAATTTTTGCTCTGCCATGAGGCCTGCTGACGTGTATCACTTACTTAGTGAACAGTCGCATTGTTTCACTGACAAATCATGGCCTTTGAAAGTTACAACTGCCACACCATGGCACAACTAACTTTTGAACACTACGGTGATGGAGTGGAAATTTTTGCATTGAGGAATGATAGAATGTGATGTTGTGGTGCTTGAAGATAGTGAATATGTTGCCACAAAGCTATGCATTTAGATGCCATAGTGCTGTCCAACTAAGAATTGACTGTCGTGATGTTAACATTGTAGCGCTCTGGCATTGCCTTTTTTGGTGTTGCAACATTGATTTGTCAAACATTGCAGTCCTAGAAGAAACTTTGAATTCTATGCCTTTTTATACTTTGCTTACACAACACAACTAGAATAACACATTTTAGATGAAAATATAATATATAAAAAATATATAATTTACACTTTTCAAATTCTTGCCATCTTAAACACTTTGTTGTCCTCAAGAAAATAAAAATTTTATAATTATAATTAAATGATTAACCAAAGTAAAAACTCACATTTTAAAATTACTAAAATATAGGATAATACTTCATAGTATCGAAGTAGAAAAAATGAACAAGGTTATAATTCTTCCTTGAAAAAATACTAGTAATTGCACTAATTAAATATCATTATGATTACTTTGTTTGAATTCACAGGTTTTAGATTTAATTTTTAATTTTAGAATTCTAAAGTGAATAATGTTTCTTATTGATTAGATATGTTAGTAGTTGAATTTGAAACTTCTTTAGTTCATCATTTATACTAGTTTCTTATTTTATCTTTTATGAATTTAAGTATAAGATTATACTCAAATTTTAATCTTTTGATTGATACTAATTTTTAAATGTACACATCTTTTTTTTTTTCCTTCTAATTCTTTCCTTTTTTTCATTTTGGAACTATTTCACAAATCATTTTCTTTTTATTTTATGAAGTTTATAGTTAATGATTTTAAATATCACTATTTTTACTTCAAACACTTTTACAATATTAATGAATTTTATGAAAGAGTTTAATAAGATTATCAATTCCAAATTTGGGTTGCTTATGATTTCAAATTTTAATCTACTCATATCTAATCTTTTGTCCTAATTATTTACCTTTATTTCAAAAATTAATACATAAAAGTATAACTTTTAATTTCAAATAAAAGTAATAACTTAAATGGTATAAGTTGGTTAATTCCTAGTCTTGCCCCTTAATGAAGTATAAACAGTGTTACCATGGTTTGGGGAATTAGTCTTACAGTGTGTTGGATTTATATTTTTATGCTACCTATTGGATTTGGACTGGTTTGAGCAATGTTTGGAAATTTTTTAATGCTGAACAATACCCTAAGTGCTTCTCATTCACTCCCTGGGGTCATTACATTCAATTTATGGTCATCTTTTTGTTTAGGCATCTCTAATGGGATGAATCATCCATGATTTGTATGTGGCTCTACTATTTTGATTTTTATCAATTCTTATCTATTATTATGTTGTGTAAGGTTTTGGATCATTTTGTTTTGAGAGCCTGTAGGGATTTTTGGGTGCTTGTTCGAGACTGTAAGATGCTGCTATTTTTGTTCACTTATTTCTCCTTCTATTCCAGTGGCCTTTTCCTGTACAGGATCACTATGAGCCTGGGTGGATTTGGGAGTTGATTGAAGTGGCACTTGGGTGTTATTCATGGTAGCTTTTCAATTAAAACAAGCCTGAGCTCTTATGGTCATTTTCATCTCTGTTTAAATTTTTTTAGGATGATTATTTGGTGTTTTTTAATTTTGGATGGTTGGTCCAATAGGATAGTGAGATCGTTTGTGGGGTTGGATAATTTGGCATATTTAATATTTGATGTCGTCTTGGCCTTTTTGATGCTGAGTTGTGTTTGGTTGTTTATGTGCTTAGTTCTGCTTGATGTTTGTGGCTTAATACTCTTCTGAATGATGGTTGTCTCAATCTTTATTTAACTATTAAAATGAGGTATATTGATATTATTAACATCTTTGATTGGTGGAATTGGGCCATCCAAGGTATTGGTTATGATGGTGTTTCTATAACCTGGATTCTCATTATGAATTATTATTGGAGCATTTGGAATTCTAGTAACTTGGTTTTTAATGGGAGCATTCAGATGTCCATTAACATGTTATTCTTCATTGTTGCTGAAGAGGTATCCTACACATTTATTTTGTTAAGTCTAATTGGATTCTAATTTTATATAACTACAATCATATAATATTGCTTTTCTTTCTCTGCCATTGCAGTCATTATCTCTTATAGGTTCACCTGACAAAGTTTTTTGTGGATAAGATGATTATTTTTGCAGTAAGTGCATGCTAAAAGTCTACTTTATGGCCTTCCTTTTTAGGGTGCAGTCTTCTTGCATCCTTAGAGTGTTCCTAGGTTATTTTTTTTATATTTCATAGTATAGGTGACCTTCGGCTCTTAGTTTTTTCTTTGACTTTTTTTTGTAGCTCTGTCGAGCAGTAGTGAGTTAAAGGTCCCCTTTAAGGACCTTATATCCTCTATTAACTTGTAGGCCCCTTTGCGGGTTCTCCCCCCACCAAAAAAAAAAAAAAAGAATTATCCTTAAATAATAACCTAGCCTTGTCTAACTAAACCATGCAACCATATTAAGAATATGATTTGGAGTGTATTACGATAAATTCCAAACCCTGGTTAACCAAGTCAACCTAAGTTGACAAAAAATTTCATTTACTACATTAATACCAAATCTTGAGACCACTTCCAACAAACTCTAAATATCATTTAGAATGTATTAAACCAAATTTATACCTTTGGCTAAACTTGGTAGACCAAGTCAATATAGGTTGGCCAGAGGGCCTTTTTTACCCTGTGCATTTTGAATTAATTGACCTCACCAATCCTTAGGATAACTTCAAGCATGTCCAAAATATCATTTGGAATGAGTTAAACCCACCCTTAACGTGGGTTAAACTTGGTTGACCAGGTCAACCATAGTTGAGAGAAACATACATACCCACTTTAAAAATTTAAAACTCTATATCTTTACATCATCATTGAACCAAACTCTAAGGGACACCTCCTTGGATCACCATGAGTAATCTAAAAAAGTTTGAGCCCATAGGCCCACTATGTTTGACCAATAAGGTCAAACCAAGCGCTAAAAATTTCTTTTTCTTGATTTAAATCATTACTCTTGTCTAAATAAATTTTGAAATTGACAATAACAAGTGTCTATTAGCCCCATCCACACACCCTAGTAGTTTAAGCCCATGGTTTTTCTTTCTTTAAAAGTATAGGTTGAACCAAGATCTCCAAAACTCATGTTTTTGGACCATAGACCCACCTAACCCATTTGAACCCAACTAATGGATTAAATGCACTCTAGAACCTTCCTATTGTGGGTCATATCAAGCTCAATTCACATGGATTTTTTATATGGCAAGATTCCTTTAAACCACTCACTCGAATCATTGGTTCACTCTTAACAACATGGTCTCTTTGATCAAATGGAAATAAACTCATGGAGCCCTCTAAGAACTTGAAGGGGTTCATTCAAGATTTCCAATAAGACCAAGATCAAAAAAATCCATTCACATATTAATTAGTTATCCCTCTTAAATTAAAAAAATTAAAATTCAAAATTTTCTATATATCAATGCATAGAACCTTTTTTTTTTTTTTGTAAAAAAGACTTTTTATTAAAATAAATTCTAATAATTTATAATGAATACTAACTAGGAAAACACACCACAAAGAAGCCTTCCTCAACAAATAAATACAAAGTAGAATGGAACATAGACTAAGCTAATATGACCTAGATCCACCATCCTTCTTATGTTTCATTGGTTGAATAGTAATTGGCCCCAAGAATTGAAGTTCTTTAGCAGACTGAGTCATAGAGGCTTCTATCACTCCTTGGGCTAGAGCGCCTTAGATGCAAGAGGAAAGCCTAAGTGGTAATTTAATGGAATGTTATCGAGATATACATCCATAAATAAAGACAATTTCTTGGTCGGTTTAGTAACTTCCGCACTAGAGATAGGTGTAATAGACTTCTTTTGTTTTCTAGTTTTCATAGAAGTAACAAGACTCCAAGGCCCATAACATTCAGTATTTTTCCCTTTGTTCGCACTTTACATGTTTATAGAAAGAGATTGTTCACTTTCCAAATGAGGTGAATGGAGGGTTAAATGGATCATGGATAAAGAATTTAGGTCACTATTCAGCATAGGAGGGAAACTATTAGTGATGAAAGGGTCACTAAAAGTGGGGTTGCTACTTTCCTTGAAACAAATAGATATTTCATTGAATTCAGTAGATATTCTTTATGGTTATTATGAGGGCTACTAGGAAGCTTGAGGAACATAGAGACAATGACTTACATTTTTCCCAAGTGTCTCAATATAAAAGAAGCAAGTAAGGCTAGCGAATCCAAATAGAAGATGATAGGCCCACCATAGAATGGGGAGAGAATGAAGAAAATCAATGATCTAATCAAATATTAAACCCACCAACAACCCATGGTCTCCCCATAAGGACAACATCACGAGCCTCATCAGTTTCAAAGAGCTAATGAAATATTCAGGAGAGATAGAGAGGAGGTGAAAATCTCTAAACATTGACCATTTTTGCTTCAATTTGTTTCTTAGAATAAAAAAGGCAATCGTCTTCTAATAATATTTCCCACAAACCCTCTTTAAATCCTAGTTAAGTTGGCTTGGATGGACTCTAAGTTCAAAGTGACAGAACACTTATCCTCTGACATAACTATCTCCTTAGAAACACCATCACTTTTGAAAACTTCCATCTTATTCCATGCAATCAGGAGATCTTGGCCAGGTTTAACATAGAAAGGGATCTTGGAGGTTATTGAAGAGTAGATTGGCCATTCCCATAAGAAGTTTTTTAAAGAGTCATTTGAGCAAACACAAGAAATATATTTATATAATTTGAAGTATAATGTAGTGCTGCATCTGATGGATTTACTCACCTATAATTTAATAATGATTTACTACATTCCTTAATATTTTGATGTCCATAATTGTTTAAGGTGAATGCAAAATCAGCAGTGGCCTACTAATAGTAGAAAAATTATTCATTGAAGGAGAAATGTAAGGCACTACATTCAGACTTGGTTGTGCCTAATTGGATATGCATGAGACCATTTTTGACATAGAAGGATCTTAATCAGATGGTGGTGGATGAGGTGGTGGCTGGAAGTACTGGTGGAAAGAGGAAAATTGGTTAGCAAACTACACCCTATCCTGATCATGCTATTTTTATTGGGCTATGTACTAATCAAAATGAGCTAAGTCATGCCTGTGTTGCTACTATTTCTCTGCTATGTAAACATTAAAATGAAGTTCCCAGTGATTAAATCTATGACTAGTTGATTAAACTGAGATTGTTGGTGGATAGGAGTAGGAGCTTGAGGTTGTTATTCCTCTCCCTCCTCTAGCTCACAGTCAGTATATAAAATGTTGTGATGAAGAGCACTATGAAGTAGGTGGAAGGAGCTATTTATGTAGTAGACTGGGAGATGATCAAGTGGTGTAGGATATTGAAGGTTATATTTGGTTTTTAGGACATAAAAAATAATTTTTCCTAAGGCTAGATTAGGAAACCTCTTTTTTTTTTTGTTGCTATCTTCTTGAGAATCTAATCGGTATGATAAATGTGAAAAACTTGATTAGTAAAAGCTAGAATGAGATTCATTGACTTGAAGCATTATTTTTTTTTTTTTTTTTTTGAAGGAATGAAAAATTTGCATTAAAATGAAAGAAAAAAAATAACCTAGTACAAACTAAAAAGAAGAAACTAATGGTTCCTTTATCAACATGAAAAAGGAACCTTATTGAAAGCATATTTATTAAAGTAAACTTATTATAATTAAAATGAAACCCACTAATTCCTATTTTAAAACCCTTGAGATGCAGGGGATACCAAAGTTTAAAACAACCCAAGGGTTGATTAGTATCCAGAGTTCCCAACCAATTAAAGAATAGGATTTAGTAACGATCCAATAAGCAATTAGAATAGTTTTAAAAAACAAATAACAAAGTAAAGGAAAAGAGAAGTAACAAAAGTTAAAAAAGGAAAAAATAATATATCAATGACATCCAAAAACCACCTAAGAATATGACTGATAGATATTCCAAATGCAATTTCCATCTTCCAAAGTCATAATCCAAAGCTATTGTAATGTCAAACACTTTGATAAATTGCTCCATCTTCAAGTATCTTTCCACTTTGTTGATAGCAAAGAGAAAAACAGCATGCATATTAATGAGATAAAAGACAAGAACCTCTAATATCATTCTTCATTTTGAGTTCAGCCAACCTTCTTCTAGGTAGATCTTTCACCGGTCCTAAAGTTTGTAGTTCTTTGAACAATATGTTTTTAGAGATGGAAGAACCACTTATCTTAGTAGAGAGAGTTTTTCCCTTCTTAGAAATAGTTTTTTTAAAATTCAAACTGATCTTAGAAGGAGGAGAAATATCTCTCAAACCATCAAAGTTCTCTACCACTTTAGATAATTTCGCTGAGTTAGTAGATGGAGACTCAAACACTAAGTCATTTATAGTAGGAATAACAACCAATGTAGTTTCATAATTTGTAGCATCCTTATCTTCCTCATGAACATCAGAATTTTTGAATTCAAAATCAGATTTGAAAGCTCCCAATAGATCAGCAATAATATTAGGTTCGGTAGAATCTACATCCAATAGATCAGCTTTATTACCAACAGCTCCCTTATCATCATCCACATTTTTAGCATATTTGAATTCAGAATTTGAATTAAAAATTAATCCATTTTTTTATTCATGATCTTCGATTAGACCAACATCCAAAATAGGTACATTACTAGCAGCTCCCAACAGATCAGCACCTAAATCAGAAATCAAATTCTGGACTGGAACTTGTTGATTCACAGAAAAATCTATAGCCTCACATGAATCATTCATTAAAACGGTAACAGAATTAACAACATTATCTATAGCAGCCAAAGCTTGGGAAGAATTAAATTCAAAATTTGAATTCTGAGCTACAAGCTGTTCGTCACTCAAAATCAAATCATAGCTAACCGCATCTTCACATCCTTCCTTGATTTCAGCATCTTCTACATTTTGAAAATTAATTTCTGCAACATTCAATGGATTAGTCACCAACTCTTGAACATTATCATTCTGATCTACTAAAGGTTCAACTATAACTTCTGAATCAGCAATAACAACTTCTTCACCTTCTTTCAAAAATTCTACATTTTTGAAAGTATAAAAAACAACATCTGATTTTTCCTTGGCTGAAAAAGCCTTGAAATTAAGATGCTTTTTCATAGAATTTTTCATATTATTGTTTTTGAACTTCACATGCATCTAAGGTCCATAAGGATTATCAGTATGAATTGAGCTGGCAGGGACATCTTTAACATTAGGACTTACGGAATCAAAATGTCCTATTCTCCCACATTTGAAACAAATTGATGATAGATTTTCATATTCAAACTTTTGAAAAAATCTATCATGCAAACCTTCAACCCATATACCATACGGGAGTTTAGAATTCAATTTAACCGGAATGCAGGTTCTAGCAAATTCTCTTCTCTCCCATCTAAACATGTTACCATCCTACAATAAAGGAGTCTCAATTCTAGAAACAATTCTAGTGATATTGGATTCATCCCAATAATGAAGAGGTAAGTGAGGAAGACGAACCCAAATTAGAGAAGAAATTCCATCCAAGGAATTAGGAGAGAAGTTTGGAGACCACTCGTTTAATCATACAACGAAGCCCCCTACAAACCATGGACCTCCATTAAGAACTTCTTCCATGGCTTCATGAGACTTAAAGGAACAAAGTAGCCAATCTAGACCAAGAAAGGTTATATGAAACCCTCCATATTTCATCCATTGCTTCCTCAATTAAATAGCACATTTTGACGATTTACTCAAAATTTGAATATTGGAATTTTCCATATCCACGTCAAGTTTAATAACATTAGCATCTTCAATCTCATCATGAATGCTATTCAAATTAATTTTAATGTGTAGTCCACACATTAGAATTATCCAATCTAGATGAAATAATTGGATTTTTTACATTGACATTACCATTCTCAATACCCTTATCATTCTTCAATATATCGATAAAATTGCTCCTTGAAGAAGAAGCCTCCTTGTCATTTGTTCCAGAGATACTAACTGATAAAGGTGATTTTGGTATCTTGTCCAAAACCGAAATTACCTCTTCCCATTACCTGACTCTGGCAAAGGCTTATGCTTAGCAATCAAACCTCCCTCTTTGATAACCAGAGGAGATTCCAAAACTCGAAGATTGAGAGGGGAGATGCGTTTGAAGGAGAATCTGCCTTTTGAATCCAACAAAATTGGACTCATGGTAGAAAGAAAAGATTTGGTGATACGGCAATCCATGGATGACTGGCCACCTTCTTCCATCTCCAACTTTGGCACTCGAAATCTTCAAATGCTCCTTCAAAATTCTCCTAATTTTGTGGGGCTTCTCTCTCTTCACTCTTGAGACGTCCCACACACTTATTTGAAGCATTATTCATATAAGATAAATTACTGTGAGAAGAAAAAGTAGATCTCCTTCCAAAGTATAACTTTTAATTTGAAATAGATTTTTATTCAAAAAGAAAATATATAACTAAAGGAGTAAAAGGAAGGGAAATAATAATTAATATTTCTTCCTTTAACTATTTTAGAGGAGTGAATCACTGTTTACGTGATTTTAAATAAAAATAATGAAAATGTGTTATATAAAAAATAAATTCAATAATAGAAGCAAGTAGTGATTTTATTCTTAAAACACTAAAGTAAAATATTAGACAATTAAAATAATAAAAAAAATACATAAACTAAAATAAACATACAAATAAAATAAGAAAAAAATAGAAATGAAAAGCATCAATTTTAAGCATGAATATCTATCACACCAAATCTAGTTCTTAAGGTACTGAATGTTTTAAAAAAAGTGGTTTTATAAAGATATCAACAATTTGATTTTCAATGGCTACATTGTATAGCTCTATGTCTCCTTTAAGTAATATTGTCCCTAATGAAATTTTGCCTTATGTCTATGTGTTTTGTCCTATAGTGTTAACTTGGATTCTTTGAAATGTAAATATCACTAGTGTTATCAAAAAAGATTAAAATTTTGCCTATAGGTAATCCTAAATCCATTATTTATTTCTTTAACCAAAGAAATTAGGGCATACAACTTCTTAAGGCTATGTACTTAGCTTTAGTAATAGATAGGGCAACTGAGTTCTATTTTCTATTAGATCAGTTGAGTAAAGACTGTCCTATGAATTGACATAATCTAGAAGTACTTTTCATATTAACTCTAAATCCTACAAAATTTGAATCAATATATCCAATGATTTCAAAGGAAGTGTTATTCTTAAGATACCAGATTCTTATGTCTTTAAGAGATATCTAAGGATTTTCTTCATAGTAATCAAGTGGGACTCTTTGGATAAGCATAAAATCTAGAACAACGACAAACACTAAACATAATATTAAGTCTACTAGCATTTAAGTAAAGAAGTGATAAAATTATTCCCATGTATTTCTTTTAATCAACTTATTTTCCATTTGAATCCTTATCTAACTGAACATTAGAAATCACAAGAGTGTTTATTGACTTGGCTTTATTTATTTCTTATTTTATAAGTATTTTATTCATATATTTTGATTGATTAAGGAAAATTTCATCATTTTTTTGTCTTATATTAAATCCAAGAAAGTAGGTCAGTTCACCCATCATAATCATCTCAAATTTCGTACTAGTTATTTTTTAAAATTCATCATAAAGGATTTTATTAGAGGATCCAAACAGAATATCATCAACAAAAATTGGAAAATGAGAAGTTCTTCATTTACCTTTTTTAGAAATTGGGTGGTGTTTACGCTCCCCTTAATAATGGTTATTTCTAATAGGAATGTGCTTAACCTTTCATATCATGCTTTAGATGCTTATTTTAGTACATATAATATCCTTTATAATTTGAATACATGATTAGAAAATGGTGAATTTTAAAGCCTTGGGGTTGTTCAACTTACATATGTTTTTTTATTAACCCATTCAGAAAGGTACTTTTGACATCCATTTGGTATAATTTGAATACCTTAAAGTAGGCAGAAGCTAGTAGCACTCTTATAGCTTCTAATCTAGCTACTAGGGCAAAATATTTCTTCAAAATGATATCCTTCTATCTAGTTCCACCCCTTAGCCACTAATTTTTCCATATTTCTAACCACTACACCAGAATCATTCATTTTATTTTTTAAAAACTCATTTAGTTTAAACAATACTCTAGTCCTTAGGTCTTTCAACTAGTTCCCAAATATCATTTCTTATAAATTGATTTAACTTTTATTGTATAACTAGGATCCAAAACTCATTATTATTTGGCTTGATTATGTTGGTGGGTTAATTCATTGAGATGAAGGTAGAGTGGTTTACTTCTTTTTTATGTCCATGTCTAGTTATAACACCTTTAGATGGGTCTCCTGTGATAAATTCTTTAGGATAACTTAAAGAATATCAATATTCTCTAGGTAGTGAATTTTAATGTTCTGCCCTTTCCTCCGTATTTATAAATTTTACTCCATAGATGATTTGTAAAACTTCTTCTTCTTCTATCATACACCCTCCAGAATTTTTAGATTCATCAAATACAATATGAATAGTCACATCTACCACCAGTGTCCTTCTATTGAAAACTCTAAATGATTTTCCAACATTTTGGTATCCTAGGAACACTCCGTCATATTTTTGGTCAAACTTTTCTAATAGAGATTTCCCATTATTAAATTGAACACTTTACATCCAAATAGATGAAAGTGAGAGAGGTTGGTGTTGATATTATCTACCTCATGCCCTATTTTAGAGATTTTGATGAAAACAAACATCTGCTTGGATGTTCTAATTTTTGTGCTAATTATTTCAGGTGTAATAATGTGCATAATAATTACTTATGGGATTTATATTGCATAGCACAAGTTCAATCAAATGTTGAGATTAAAATGGACCAAGATTGATAACTTGAAGGACACTATAAGAGTATGTTATTGGTCCATTAATATTTACTTGCACGATTTAATTTGCTCACAATCTAAATATTTATTAATTATATATTAATCTTGAAATGGACATCTATAAGATTTCTTTTTTAAATAAATTTTATAAAATTCATTGATTGCATAATTTTTATCAAATATGCAAAGTTATATAATTAGGGAATTAAAGGTAATAATCTTATATGGTAAAACTTTTATTATGTATTCATTTTAAATTAACTTGTTTCACATCAATTCATTGATGTATGATTAATTTTATATAAATTACATCATATTATTATATTAATATTCAATATATCCTTAAATATTTAAAAATTTCCATGAGGTTTTATTTTACTGAATATGATATTATCTAGATAGGAACGTGGACTAATTTTTATTGTATTAAATTTTGTGGATTCTGTAAATAGAAATTTATAGGTTATATGACTCATTTGGATTTCATTTGAATTTAAAATTAATTTCCAAACATTATTTTATTTAAATATAATCTGCTGGTAGCCATTTTTGCCCTATTTTTAATGTATATGAAAACTTTTTGACATTCCCATGTGGCTAGCCATATTATAGATATTTGAATCTCATATATATTTAATATAAATGAAGTTTTGATCAAATATAATGTTATTAGTTTATAAATTAATGTTATAATAATAGTTTTATTCAAATTTGACTTTATTTACCCTTTCCCTTTAAATACCTCTCTTCTTCTTCATGTAAGGGCTGCTCAAAAAGTAAAATCTCCAGCAATTTTTCCTTTCCTCTTTACATGCTAAATCTTAAGAGGAGAAACTTTGATTTTTATTCCAAGATCTCTTTTATTTTTGATATCAAATTCTTTGTTGGAAAGCTTCAACACACAAAACAAAGTAACATCACTTAGAGTCCTTGAGTTTGTTTTTCTTCACTAAATCTTTACTTGATATTCTTTTAGCTTTCACCATATATTTCTTTCTTGAAAATATTTATTTTTTAGTGAAATACTTGTTGGAAATTTTATATTAAAGTTTTCTATATTAAATCTTTTAAATCCTTAAAGTTTAGCAAAGCAAATATTTTTATTTTATTTAAGATGGCATAGATTTACATCTATAATCTTATTCATTTTATTTTATTTGAAAAGTTAAAGTTTAAAATACAAATACAATTTTATTTATAATATTATTCTTATTTTGAATAAAATATAAATCTATCTTAAATTGACCAAATTTATTATTTCATTTGCTAGTAGTGAGGTGATTAAAATTAATTTGTTAGATCACCTCAAATATTGTGGACATTTTATTGCAAGATAATTTGAGCTTGTATTATTTAAATCAAATTGTATTTTTCATTTTCATGATCTAAGCCATTTGGCTTAGTAAGGCTTTCATTTTAATTAGATTGGGTTGTACTCACCCGTGTAGGAGAGGACTTAGGTTGTCTTCTTTGGTTTAAAGAAGTGAGGTTTGCAAAGTAAACCTTGAATTAATGAATTCTAGCCCGAGAGTTTGCTAGTATGGATGTAGGTTGGATTTGAATCCGAGCAGAACGACGTAAAAATATTGTGCCTCTTATTTTCATTTCTTGCATCTAGTTTTCTTTGTCTTTTTCATAAAATCTATGTGATTTCTTATTATTTTCAAAATAGTTTTAAAATCATTTTAATTTTCTTCTTTTAATAAAAATTTTAAAAACCCCAATTCACCCCCCCCCCCTCTTGGGGTGCCATAGTCATCCAACAGTTAGGTGTCCTACCCTTATGGATTTCATAAGGTATATTATTTAGCTTGGATCTATTATTAACCCTATCTAGAATATAATAGGTTGTGTTTACTTCTTCTGCCTCGAAGTATTTAAGGACTGAGTATCAACATACATGGCTATAGCGGCTTCTACTAGTGTCATTTTCTTTCTTTCAGCAACCCCATTATGCTAAAGGGTTCTAGGAGCTGAAAAGTTATGATCTATCCCTTCATCCTTATTGCAGGATTTAAATCTTTCATTATTAAATTCTCTACCATAATCACTATAAATTATCATAATTTCAAAACCTAACTTCCTGTAAATCTAAGTGAAGAATGATCTAAATTTCTTGAATGATTTACTTGTATGAGATAGGAATCTAACCCACGTAAACCTTAAGTACTTATCAATAATCCCATACCCAAAGACTTTATCTCCTAGGATTGAAGTGCTAATGAGTCCAAAGAGATCCATTTGAAGGTCTTCTAAAAATTTGATAGTGTTAATGTCCTTGATTAATTGTAAGGCTGCTTAGACTTGCTTTCTTAAATGACATGCATCTCACAAGTGGTCCTTAGTGAACTGTAGTTTGGATGTACCTCTCACTAAGTCTTTTTGGGTGATTTTTTAACCTTGCATGATACAATCTCCTATGCCATAACTAAGATTCATCATCAATAGTTTTTAGGCAAAGAGAAATAACAAGTTTAACACAGTTTAAATCAAGCATGTAAATATTATTGATTCTTTTTTCCTTGTAGCATAGTACTTCCATTTAAGCTTATCTATCTGTTGGTGGACAAAAATTTAATGTTTAAGCCTTTATTATAGAGATGGCTTATGTTGAGCAGATAATATTTTAAGCCATCTACCAGTAAAATATTTTCAATTAGAAAATTTTTTAAGTTTCCAATTATACTTAATCCCACCACTTTCTAGGTTGTGTTATCTCCATGTGTCACCTTGCCTCCTACCCTAACTTTTAATGAAATAAATTGATTTGCATCTCCATTCATGTGCTTTGAATATCTACTATTTCGGTTCCATAGGCTCTCACAAGGCCTTCTATGAGAGCATCCCTACAAAATCATCAAAGGTTAGATTTAGGAATCGAAGCAAGTTTGGGTTCCACCTTATTAATTTAAAAATGAGATGCTTGCATGTTATGATGTGTTTTATGGAATTTTGGTCTCCACACTAAATTTTTTCTATTGTGGATGGTGCAAGTGTGGGAGACATGTCCTAGCAAGACACAAGAAAAATATCTAACTCCAGGAAAATGCTTTACTAATTTATGTGGGTAATAGTGACTCTTCTTAGTTTCGATTGCAAGCTTTGATGGTGTGTTATACAACATTGCATGTGTTGGAGGTGTTGTGTTTTCTTTGAAAGCTTTTAATTGAATTTGTAATGATTTATTTTCACTTTGAAGAATTGAATATTCAATTTTTAATGAATGCTCTCTTCCATCTAATGTACTTACAAGAGTTTCTAATTCCTTGTATGCATTTTCTAATTCAACGTGTAATGTTTTCAATGAATCATGTTCAGTAGTTAAATCAAAATGTTTTTTTAAAGAGTCAAATTCATCTAACTAAGCCATGTAACTATTATCCAAAGTGAAATGATCTTTCCTAAGGAATTTATGTTCTTTCTTCCATTTTTTTAAAAATTAAAATTGAAGCTTTCATATATTTTCTTGAGCTTTCTATATGCATTATGAATTTTTTTAGAAAAACTTTAAATAGTTTATCATAGAAAAGCTCATACACCTCCTCTTAACTTGAATAATCAAGTTGATTATATGCCACTAAACCACAAAATAGTTACCTCCTCTTCTTCTTCTAATTAAGATGAGTTTGAAGCAGAGTCTGCCTAGAAAGCCTTCTAAGTTCATTGTTTGCCCTTTTTGAACTTAGGTTTTTCTTCACCCTTCTCCTTGATTTGGTGAGAATTCAGATTTGGGCAATCTGTCTTCATATGCCCTATCTTCTTACATTCAAAATAGATAACATTTGCAGAAACCTTAGAATTTTTATTAGTTTTACCTTTATTCCATTGTTGACAACACTTTTGATTTTTCTTTAGAAAGCTTTTAAATTTCCATGTCATTAGTGTAATGTCATCATCATCATCAAGTGGAGAGTTGACACTATTAGAATCATTAGCCTTTAAGGCTAATGTTTTCTCTTTTAACCTGCATCAAGCTACATTTGACTCACTTCTTGCTCGTAAGAAATAAGTGATCCAAGTTATCATTTGAGTAAATAATCATAATCATAGATTTAGTTATAGTAGTAATTTTTGAATCATAAGAAGTAGGTAGACAATGCAAGATCTTGCTAATTTTTTCATAGTTAGTAATATCTTTTCCTAAGGCATGTAGGGAAGTAACAATCTGAGTGAATATGGTATAAATTTTAGAAATTGATTCACTATGTTTCATGCCAAAGAGTCCATAATCATGGAGCAAAATATTTAACCTAGATTGTTTAGCTCCTTTGTTACTTCATAGGTTATGCATATTTTTATCCCAATTTTTTTTTCTAGTTGTTTAAGTAGATACACACATGTAATATTGAGTTTTTAATGTACAGAAAAATCAATTTAAACATTTAGAATTTAGTTGAGCTAAATCTTTATTTTTACTCCATTCAGAAAAAGGAAGTTTAGTTTTTTATGCCATGAACTAAACATGAATGTGTAGAATATTCTTCCTAAACTAACAATCCATATCCATATGAAATAATCAATAGATTGCAAAAAAGTAGACATACAAATTTTCTAAAAGTTAAAAGAAATACTATCAAATAACGGCGGTCGAGTGATTAAATTTTCTTCCACGGTATTACGATTTCCAAATTTAGCCATTGATCATTTCTCAAAAGTTATTTAAAATTAATTTTTGGATACTACTCTAATATCACTTGAAATCTTATTAAGGTTGTTAAACCTTTAAGAATAATCCCGAGGCTAACTAAGAGGGGGTGAATTGGTTATTTAAAAATTTACAATAAGAAAAAAGAAAAGACTTTTTATGATTTTAAATATTTTAAAATAAATAAGTTTATCCCATAATGCAAAAGCATATTAAGTTCACAATAATAAAAAAATTTAACCACACTAAAATAACAAACGAGTATAGAAATTAAAATGGAGGGAAAGCTAAAGAACTAACACAATAGATTTTATAGTGGTTCGATCAAATTTGACCTATGTCCAGTCCCTGGAGGCCTCCATTTATTTAACTAAACATTTTTGGGTCTCTTCTTTAGCCCCCACAGTTAGGCAGAGAAGCCTTTACAAAAATCTCTTCCACCGACTCGGTGAGGAAAGTACCTTGAATATTTTTCACCCTCGTAGTCAAGGCAGAGAACCTTAATTCTTTTACTCCCTCCAGGAGTAGACAGAGAACTTGAATTTGATGTTGAAGATTATCTCCCCATAACCACCAGAGAATCAAGAAAGTAGCATGAAGAAGACAATGGAAACATTGCTTGGAGTAACCTTTGTGAATCCCTCAGGATAATCTTACCCTTTCATCTCTCTCAAATGTCTCCTTTTCTTCTTCACATCTCTCTCTCAAAATAAGATAACAATAAAAGTTCTCTTATAAAAATATAAGAGGCTTAAATATAATGCATCATAAAACTTTAAATTTCAAGTGATCTATCTTTTGTTTGGACTGTACGAGAATAATATCAAACAATATGATTAGTACAAAACTAGACTCATCTATTATCATGTGAATGGTCATTCAGACAAATTGTTCAAGCCTCATAACACTTCATACTCTACAATTATAAAATTGTTTGGGGATGACATCTGAGAAGAAGGCCAATTTTGTATATTGTCAATTATCTATCACTTTGAACATCTTAATGTATGATTAGTACCAGAATAATGGCTTTTATTTGGTATGATATTTGGGATAACTTATTTTGTACTATGTCGTTCATCCAGTACTATAGATATCATATAATATAATTAGTATAAAACTTATGGCCTCGTTTGATATGACCTCTAGGATGACCAAATTCATAATCTGTCGATCGCATTATGTGAACAATATCATACAGAATGGTCGGATGATTATAATTGCTCATGATTTAATTTACTCATAGTTGGGTCAAATTAAATAAGATATTAATATAGTTTTACACTATGGTTCTAGTCGTACGACATGATTAGTACAAAAATAGTATCTTCCTTAAATCAGGAAGCTAGAGTTTTTCAAAGCAAACTTAATCGTACTATACAATTTAACCCATACAATACGAGTTAAAATCATACAACTCAATTTAAAATTGTATAGTTTGAATAACATAAAATCTAACATTATATTTTTTCTCTCTCCCCCTATGTGTGTGCATGATTACTCAGCAATAGTATTCACTAAATTGCATGAGTTGACTCAAGAAAGGTAAAAAATATATAAATGACTTAAAATACATACTATAACCCTAGTCTACCCAATCTTAAGATGATCATAGTTGCAAGAAAATGGTGGACCTGAAATATTAGTAAACAGGGAAAAATAGATATGCAATAACTTAATTGTAAAGAGATAGTAGTAAGAAAATATTAAGTTTTATTATCTTCAAAATTATAATACTTGAGTCCATATTTGCAAAATAATTGCATATGATATCACCAAGCTCTCTTTAGTATAGGTCAAGTAAGGTTCTTTAGGACGTTGAGGGTTATCTAGAATAGTTGCTTTGAGGTGGTCGTGCTGGAGGAAGAATGGTTTGACTTGCCACTGGTTATGTTCTTATAACTACATTTTGAATGGTTGTTACTCTTCCCTCAAAGGACTTGATGGGCTTGTCAACTTTCTTCTCATCGGATAGATCCTTTATGAATGGCATCCTTGGAGCCTCTTCCAGCAAGTTACTTACTTTGTTTAGGAGTTTTTAAAGGTCTTGATTGTGAACCATTTCAGGATAAAAGAAATAGGCCCATGAATATTCTTCAAAAGAATCTCTACTATATGTTGCTCTTGCATCTGAGGTTCATAGTTCATCAAGAGGTTTCACCACCTCATGATATACTCAACCAAAGATTCTTCTGGATTTTACTTTTTAACAACTAGATCTCCCATAGTATTGTATTATTGTACTCCAAAAAATCTCTTTAATACTAAATTTTTTAGTTTATTAAAGGTTCTTATCAATCTTTTTGGAAGATCAACATACCTCTCAAAAGTAATGCACTAGAGAGTACAAACAAATTTGCAAAATAGTAAAGCATCCAACCCTCCTACATTATAACAGCTCACTATTGCGAATCTATTTTCAGGGAATATAATTTTGATGATAGCAAATACTTCTGTTTCTCTACGACTACCTTGCCTACTAACATTTTAGGTCCACAAGATCAAAGTGCAATTTAAACCAGCTCAAGATTGGATAGACTAGGTCTAAGTTAGTTTGTAATCTTTTACCTTTTAATGAGTCAATTGTAAATGATGTTGTTCTTGATGCTAAGTAATCTTGCACACACACACACTTTGGAGAAATTTTTTTGACTGTTTTAGAGTTTTCTGGCCATAAAAAATAGTAGCCAACCAGATCCAAACATGTTAACTGGCCATAAAAAAAAGCACCCAAGAACAATTGAGTAAAACCACACTAGATAACTCAATAATCCAAGAAGCTGACACCCAGCAGACATCAAAATACCTAAAATAAAAATCAACAACATAGCAGTAGAGAGGAATCTTGAAATGATCACAACTAGACTCTAAACACTCCAGCCAGGTTAAAATAGTAACAACAAGCTCTTCAAAATGAAAAAGCAAGCCCAGCCAATCGAGAAAGTAAATCCAACAATCCAGGCAATAGAAATAGGTAGGCTAGCATAAACACTGCCAGGCAACCAACCAAAAACCAACACCCACAACACCATTAATAATTAATATAAGGTAAACCATTTTTATCCAATCTTAAAAACCTCTCACAGGAATAAGAAGATTAGAAACTAAGAAATTAGACATGTAATCCAGGCCATGGTCGCACCTGGCAATCCAATGAGCACAAGCATTTCCCTTCGCAAGAATAACATAAAATGAGCAGTTTAAAAGGTTCAATAAATTCTTAATGTCCCTCCTCATATAAAATAAAGCAGAATAACAAATTATATCATCCCCAAAATTTAAAGACTGATAAGAGTAATTATATTTAACCTGAACAAAAATATTAATTTAATCTAGAGAGAAACAAAGTCTTAAACCGTGAAGAATAGCCTAGGTAGTAGAAAAATTAACATCACAATTTAATAAAGAACCATAAAAAAAAATGAAATTACCATTAGATTCTCTCATGAAACCATCATAACCCATGAAAAAATTCATGCTAACACCATCGATATTCATCTAAGAAAGTGTTAAAGAGGCTTCATCCAAAAGATACACCTAGGAACTTTATGAAGAGTATCCACCTCCAACTAATAGCTAAATAGCCGAAGTAGAGAAATAATTTTTGAAATTCTTCATAGAAAGTAACTTCACAGAATAAAGAGCCACAACCTTATCTTTAACATTTTGAATAATTCTATGGTGGTTCATAACCACACCATTTAAACGAGAATTATTCCTATCCAACCCTAAATACCAAAGGATAAGGGAAGGAATGATATTTCTGATATAATGTTTGGATTTAACAAACCAACAATTAAGTAAAGAATTAATAGAAATAGTAGAATTAAAATAATTTAAATGGAAAATGTCATCAAAATAAGTGCAGGCTTTGACTGCTAAAGGACTAGATAAAAAAACATGGTGCATACTATCCATATGATAATAATATTGGCATTTAAATAGAAGGATAAATCCTATTTTAATCAAATTATCATCTGTAGGATTAAACTTATGTAAACTTCTCCAGATAAAAATAAAAACTGTGGAAGGAATACATTTATGCCAAATCATATGGAAAATCTTAGAAGCCTCTTACTTAGATCTAAAGGAATGCCTAGCATCCTTTAATCTAAAGCTACCATCTTTCATCAATGTACATAACTAACATCATTAGAATTAGTGTTCAGTGGGATCTTCAAAATTTTTTGAGTAATAAAATTAGGATGAGCACTAGAAAGTTTCTCAAAATCTCAGCCATTATGAGTAAAAAAATAATTCACCTTCATAGTAGCAATGGAGGATGTATTAGTAATAGAATCAATTGATTGGCCCCCTCTACCAACGATCCTGCCAAAAGAAAGTATTACCACTACAAAGGCCCCAAAAGATAAAAGTATCAATAACCCATTTAACTTTGCAAAGATGTTGCCAAACTTTAGATTTACCTTTACTAAAACAACACATGATGGGATGCCTCCCCCCAAAATATTTTACAACCATAAAATTATCCCAAATTCTTAAATTTGCATGAAACTTGTACCACAACTTAAAAGAGAAAGCTCTTATAAACTAGTGTTAATTTTTATAAGAAGGGGAGAATGATCAAAGAGGATCCTACTAATATGCTCAACATTAGTAGACTCAACAGAATTAAACTAGTAATCATTAAATAACACCTTATCTAACCATTGCCATAAATGCCCACAATACCAAGTAAAATTATTACCAGAGACACCAATATCAATTAAGTTACAATCCATAATCATACTATTAAAATCTTACATAGAATGGTAGATAGGGAGAGAGCCCCCTATGCGCTCAAACGGGATAGCAATAGTATTAAAATCCCCTCCAACAAGTAAGGGAAGATTACAAATACTGTGGAAGTGAATGAGTTGGTACCATAAAATCTTTCTAGTATAACGAGAAGAAATAGCATAAACAAAAGAAGCATAACATTAAAATTATATAAATTTCAATATTATAATGCATAACTTTAGTAAAATCACCAATAATGCCTACCCAAAAAAAAATATTTCCAAAAAAAACCCAAATTTGATTAGCCACATTCGACATAGCATGTTTAAATCCCAAAAATTTAGTAATACCAAGTAACTTATCAGAGGAGATAAGAGGCTAAAGCAAGACAATGATCGACACATTATAAATACGGCAAAAGTTTTTAACTCTAAACTTAGAAGAAGGGCACCCAATGCCCCTAACATTCCAAATAATAGCATTAAACATAAAACACAAAAGGTTAATGAGAAGTATGCAAACGTGTGTTTCTAGGAGATTGTAAAATTAAATTCCTTTGCTTTTTACCTCTCCTACCACAACCCTTGGTATAACTAGTATCATTATCATCTCTATAAAAATATTTAGCCAATATATACATATCCTCCATGTCAGTAAAAGCATCACTATGGTAATGATCATTCAAAGGAAGCTTAATTTCATTAATCATACATGATTGCCCCCTTAAAAGAGGTAATTCTCCTTCCTCATAGAAAACATCATCTTCCATAGTGGTTTCATTGTTCACTGCATGACCACCTTTCTCCTTCACCACATTGGTTTGGACAATGTCCTGAACCATACATCAGTTTAATCAATCTACTCATCCAAACCAATATTATTTAATGATCCAGCCTCCATGAGAGGCTAAATAGAAAGGGAAACATTATTTAGATTATTATCAATTCTTTGATCATTCACATTTTGAAAGATAATAGGTAAAGAAGAAATAAAGTTAAGGTTAACTTCCTACACTTGATTCAAATCATCAACAATAATAGGATTCGACTCAACATGAATAGAATACATAATTAAGGATTCATTAATCAGATATTGAACTTAAGGAATAATACCCACATTTCCATCACGATAAGGAGTTACAATATCCAACTCAAAGGAAGGTAAATCACTTTTATGTAAATGTTTCAAAGAATCCACTTCCTTTTGGAGGTGCGGGTGTAACTTATAACACACATTTAAAACATGTTCAGGCATCTTACAATGAGAATAAAAAATAGATAAATTTCTAAATTCAACTTTTTGAAAATAACCATTCAGTTCGGAACCAATCTAGACCTCATCGGGATGCTTCTTCGATATATCTAATTCAACTAAAAGACAAGCTAGAGACGGCCGTGAAATGGATGTTGTAGCTTGATCGGTTTATAGTGGTCTACCAAAGATGGAAGCCAAATTGAATAAGATTTGTGAATTGAAAAAATGTAATAGATGATTCGAGAAAGAAATCCATACAGGGATTAAGGGAGATTCCTCACACACATTAAATTCAAGTGACAATTTAAGTAATCTCATTTGACAACCCTGAATGTAATATGACCTTCTAGAGAATCTATGACTATAGTCCAAATCATTTTCATTTGAATCTCAATATTCCTGGAATCCAACAAACCAACTTGAAATGAACTAGACAATTTCATATTCACAAAAAACTTATGAATAACATCCAGGTTTGGCCGCTTAAGCATGAAGTTGTCGATAAGATTGAGTACAAAAGGAGAAGCCAGCATAGAAGCCACAGAATCACCAAGCATCAATGTCAGATAGCCTTTAAAAAAAGAATGAATAAATAAAAGACTGGTAGAAGAAGAAGATGAGCCAGCCAAAACTTCCTTAAATGAATGGGACTTACCATTTGGAAGCATAGTAAGTGGTGGGATAGATGACGACATCTCCATCATCTCTTAAAAACTACAAAACCTAAAGACTCAACAATGAAACAAAATAAAAACAACATGAAAATGAAACCACCATAGCAAGACAAGCAGAATAATCCAAGAAAAACACACTAGTAATAAAGGAAAGAGAGATCAAGAATGAAAGACCTAAATTACCACAGAATCGCCATAGAGTAGAGTGTAGAGGGCTACTGATTTTGAGGGTTTTAAGACATCGTGAATGGGCTATAAGGGTGCAAAAGATCACTAAATCAACTCTAAGGAAAAGACGATCTACTTGTTAACTAGTAAGTCATCATTTATCTCAGAGTTGACAGGTAAGTATCCTTCATAATTTAATATTTCTTCATACTCCTTCTAATTGACTTTGAAAGGAATGTCTTGCAGCTTAAGGTCTTCTATAGAGGCAAGCTCTTCTGTCATTTGGTTAACTATCTCTTGGTCTATGCCTTGGCCTAAACCTTCCCCTTCGATTGTCCCGTGGTTGATAGTCAGAATGGTGGCATCCAGTATAAGGTGGGGGACATCTTCTCTAAATGATGTTGAAGGAACCTGAAGGGTATTAGCTTCTATATTTGGTAGGGTATAGTCCTTAAATCCCTGAATATTGAGCTTAGGGACATCAGATAAAATCTAGGTATTCTCAACATTATAGACTTTCTTAGAAACATTGTGTTTTTTTGAGAATTTGGGCCTCTTACCCTTAACTTCAGTAATATAATTTTTCCCATCTTGATGTCATGTCTTAACCACTATTGAGGCCAACTTTGTAAATTAGGGAGAAGGGATTGGAAACTTGCTAGATATAGTAAGTATAATCCCCTCTGTATTAGAGGATGAGAACTAGTGATATCCATTGACTAAAATAGATGTCACTTGTTATCTAGAATTTTTTTTGATATTTAAGACAGGCTAGGAAGTTAAATTATTTACTTTAGATCTTTCTTCCTTCATTTTTTATTTCTCAAAATTATGTGAGATTATCCACTTCAGGTGTATAACATTTTATAACATAGTTTCTCCTATCTTGGTAGTGCAAGTATGGATTATATTTCTAATGATTTTGGTCAACTATAGTTGCTTCTCCTTTTTAGTTTTCATAGTAGAATAATCCACTAGGTATAATGGGGAACTAGCTATCCTAGATATCATCTCCTCCCTAACGGCAGCATAGAGGGGGTGAAACTGACTCCCCCTAAGGAGTCGAGAGGAAGAAAGAATATGTAGATGGACAACATCCTCTGGCTCAACCTTGCCTAGGGCTTTCAACTCGGCTACTCTTTTGGCCTTAGTTATTTTCTTTCTAACCATCCTAATATAGTTTTTTTGCTAATTTTTACTAGTGAATTGGTCCTTGAACTATATTCTTTCTTAGAAAGAGATTTAACTTCATTAGCCTCAACAGGAGATTTTTACTCTCCTTCCTCCTTATTAGGATTAAGGGGGTTAGCCCCTGATCCTAGAGCCAACTCCAACACAGGGGTGTCTAACTTAGCAACATCCAAAATGAATAGTTTCTCTCCATTCAAAGATTGTACAATAGTCTAAAATCCAAACAAAATTGAATTATGTTTCCAAAACCAATCTCTTCATATGTCATGCCCTTCTCGATGGTGCAATTAGTTGGTCGTCCATAATAATAATTTAAATTAGATTTTTAAAATGATTTTGGTTTTGAAAGGTTGATGAAAATTCTCTATATTTTTATACTCAGCATGTTGAGTTTTCACTCAACCTAATGGTGTGCAAAATTGATAAGAAAATTTGAAAGAATTTTGTTTGACTCTTTCACCCAATTGATAGATTCGAGAGTGAAAGTTCAAAGCTTAGAGTCAAAACTTTTGGATCTTGAAAATAAGATCAACAGACCTCCTTCAAATTTTTAGACTCAACATATTAAGCTTGCCTCAATCATGTAGGTCTATAAAATTGATGTGAAGATCTTAAGGATCTGACTTGGCCCTTTCACTGCAAAAATTGACTTTGGGGAAAAAAAGTGAAAGTTCGATCCATATGGAGGTTTCTAACCTCTCTTTTTCATTTGTATTATTTTATATTGGGTATACACACTCAAGGAGGAAATGGGTAGAAGATCCAACTGAAGGAAAGGTAGTTATAAACACCAATGAAACAATTTTTTTCCATTTTATGCATGGAGAGAGATTTAGTCCCATCGGACATGCCTTTTTTTTGGATTTAAATAAATTTAAAAAACGGGTTTTTGAAAAATTTAGTTTTCTTTGGAAATTTTTATTCAGGATTTAAGTCATAAAATTGAACATGTCACTATGAATAATATATATTCTCAGGAGGCAAAGATATCAATCCTTAAAAATCTCCAAAAATTGGCACTAGACAACAGTGATCCAAACTTAGCTAATGTAGCAAAAAATTTAGACTTACCTATGATTTGATTTAGGAGCCAGCAAACCACCTAGTCAATTAAAATCCATGAATCTAGTCATTTATGAGAGAGTAGTAGAGATATTGTTAATTAATATTTTTAGAATTTAAGTCCGACATCTAGATTTGATCCTAATTGCCCCCTTCACATTCTATAGGGTGAAAATGCTTGAAGATAAATACATTTAAAATTTTAAACTCATTTTTAAATTATTTTCTAATGCAAAGCATGCTAATTGACTTGATGAAATTCTTGAATTTGTATGTAGCAGATTTAAATAGGCTTCAAAACAATTTATCCTAAACATTGCATAACATCCCATTAATAGGAGTACAACCAAATAGATCAGATGGCTAGCCAAACCCACTAGAGGGTAGGGACCTTTCAAGGAACAGAAGTAAAAATATGCTTTATATAGACTCCAAACAGTTTTGGGATTTCTTCTTAGATTATTAGAATTTCTATGATAGCCTGAAAACTTTAATTTATTTAAGTAGAAAATAATTTTAAAGTGCCTTCACGGGCCATCAATTTTATTCAGGCTAAATTAAAACTCGAATGCAAATTGCTAAAAAAAACTAATAAAAATGATCATTTCTAATTACAATAAGTTCAATTAATAAAATTAATTAAAAAATTTAAATTTCTATTGGTAAATTGCATGTTTATTGCAACCCAAAATTTATGTAAATTAAAAGTGTCTGTGCACCATTGACAATAAATACGGATTCTAATCCTAGGACAGACACAAGTGACTTTGAGTGGGATACTGTTCATCTTCAACACTTCATTCTTCCCCTCTTTGGCCTTATTGGATCATCATATCTGAATACCCAAATGGAAAGAAAACTTTCCCACTGAGGGGATGTTACTCTTTCCTCTAAACTACAAAATGGAAAAGGTCCCTCCCCTAAGGGATGTCCTTTACTCTTTGGAATCCAATTTTAGATTTATGTATCACTAATCAAGGAAAAAATTTTACAACTCTATTACAACCCAATTATATTACATTAAATCAAAAAGAAAGTTTAGACTGTTTTGTAAGGTTATCCTAAGTAGCTAAATTAAATAATCCACATCCCAAGCAATTTATATATATGCATTAAATTAAAATGTCATCCATGCTTGGCCAAGCACTTTTGATTTCAATGAGGACTTAAGCATTTTTAGAACATTCATAAAAATGTGTTAGTTTAAAGCTTTAATTTTCCCCCTTGATTTTATCTTTGTATAAGCGTGGCCACATTTAAAAAAAAACTCAATGAATAACTAAATCATTCCTAACCTATGGGTAAACCACTATCCATCACATAAATTTACATATTATAGTTAAAGTAAGATTGTTTAGATTGCAAAGATTTTAAAGTTATTTCGAGTGAAAATTTATGTACCCAACATCAATTATTAGTTTTGGACTTTAAGATAAGGGGGCATAAAATAAAAAATAAAGTAAAATGTTTTTCTACTATTAGATGGGGGCATTTAAAGAATATTAACAAAAATATTTTTGAGAGTAAAATTTTAGATCTTAAGATTTTGTCTATGTATGAGGATGCTAATGTTATGTGGGAAGAAGTGGCTAGTGATATTAAGAATATTACAAAGGATAAGCTTGGAGTATCAAAGGGAAAAGCTCATAATAGTAAAAATAGTTGGTGGTGGAATCCAATTATGCAAGAAAAGATTAAAAATAAGAAGATTTGTTATAAAAATTGGTTTAATTTTAAAAATTCTAATAATTGAAAAATATATAAAGTGGCTCGTAAGGATTCTATGAAAGCAATATGCGATGTAAAAATATTAGCTTTTAGTGATTTATATAATAGATTTAATATTAAGGAGGGAGATAGATATATGTATAAGTTAGTCAAACAAAGAGATAGGAGTAGTAAGGATTTAGTTCAAGTGAAGTGTATTAAGGATGAAGATCAAAAAATACTTTTCTTAGAAGATGATATTCAACAAAGGTGGATGAGATATTTTGCTAAACTTTTTAATAAAGATTGTGAAAATAAGATTGACTCTAGTGACCTTATCACCCTAAATGAAAATAAAGATTTATATTTTTATCGGCGTATTAGTAAAACTGAAGTTAAAGAGGCTTTAAAGAAAATGATGGGTGGAAAAGATGTTGGACCTGATGATATTCCAATAGAGGTGTGGAAATTCTTAGGAGATGAAGGGATTTCTTGGCTTACTAAACTTTTAATACTACTTTGAAGACTAAGAAGATGCCATATGAGTGGAGAATGAGTGTTTTAATTCCTATTTTTAAGAATAAAGGTGATGCACAAGATTGTCCAAATTATAGAGGTATTAAGTTAATGTGTCATACTTTAAAACTATGGGAGTGAGTTATGGAGCATAGGTTACGGCGTGATACTAATGTTTTTCAAAATCAATTTGGATTCATGCTGGGTAGGTCGACTATGGAAGCCATATATTTATTAAGAGGTTTGATGGAGAAATATAGAGAAAATAAGGAGGATCTACATATGATATTTATTGATTTAGAAAAAGCATATGTTAAAGTCCCAGGAGAAGTGCTATGGAGAGTTCTTGAAAAGGAAGGAGTCAATAATGCTTATATTCAAATCATTAAAGATATGTATGTAGGAGCTATTACTTGTGTTCAAACACTAGGTGGTTTGACCAAGTATTTCCATATTTCGGTTGGGTTACATCAAGGATCAACCTTAAGCCCATATCTTTTTGATTTAGACATGGATGTTCTCACAAGACATTTACAAGAGGATGTACCTTGGTGTATGCTTTTTGCTGATGATATTCTTCTTGTTGATAAGACTAGAGAGGTAGTTAAAGGTAAACTTGAATTATGGAGGTCAGCCTTAGAGTCTAAAGGTTTTTGCTTGAGTAGATCTAAAACAAAATATATGGAGTGTAATTTTAGTAGTAATAGACCTAGTGAGGGGATTGTGACTTTGGGCGATCAAGTTATTAATAAGAGTACACGTTTTAGATATCTTTGATCTATTATTCAGAGTGATGGTGAAATATATGGGGATATTATCAGCAGAATTAAAGTTGGATGGTTGAAGTGGAGGAATGCACCAGGCTTGTTATTTGATAGAAATGTACCCCTCAAACTTAAGGAAAAATTCTATAAGATGGTAGTGAGGCCAGCAATGCTTTATGGTGCCGAATGTTGGCCATTAAAAGAGAAGCATAATATTAAGTTAAGTGTGGCAGAGATGAGGATGCTCAGGTGGATGAGTGGCTTTACCCTTATAGATAGGATACGAAATGAGCATATACTTAAAAAGGTTAGAGTAGCTACAGTAGAATATAAGATTAGAGAGAGTCGCCTTAGATGGTTTGGTTACATAAAAAGATGGCTTTCCAAAGACCTGGTTAGGAGAGTAGATGTATTAGATTTGATTTGTGTTAAGAAAGGTAGGGGTAGACCTAAAAAGACTTGGTTAGAAAATATTGGGAATGACCTTTCTTTATTAGATTTAAATGAGAATTTGACTTTAAATAAGACGCAATGGAGAAAAGGATTCATGTAACCGACCCCACGTTGTGGGATTAAGGCTTGATGTTGTTGTTGTTGTATAATAAAAGTAAGTAAACAGTCACATCAAATAATTTTCAACCATAGTATACAGTGAAAACTCAAAAAACCTAGCATACAGCAGTGAAAAAGTAAACACTGGCCTAGCCTAGACTTGAGTTGGTTATCCTAGCAAGCCTTCAAAAATGTGCTTAAAAAGCAGGTGTGGCTTGGATATGGCCTAGACCTAGCAGTTTGTTAAAGTTTTCTATTGTTCAGTTTTATTAAAGTCTGAAGTGGAAATTTATGTTTGACATCAAATATTAATGTGTTAAACCATATTTCAGTTTTTTTTTAATTATTGAATGGTAACTATATTTATCATCGAAGCCTTGAAGTTTATTTCACCTTCATTAAGGCTAAGCTAATAGCATCGTGGGCCTGTGTTTCCTAGTAGTAACCAATGTTAATTAAGCTGATTTAATTGGTTGAGGATAAGGTTAGTAACCAATGTTAATTAAGCTGATTTAATTGGTTGAGGATAAGGTTTCATAAAATTGAATTAAATGTGTTAGTTGCTGACTTGAGTGGTTAAATTAAATTTTTTATAATTTTAAGTTAATTGTTCAATTTTAGAGACTTTGGAATTATTGGAATTATTTAATTATTTTATTATGTTAATTAAGGGTTTAAAAAATTATTTTTAGAATCTTAATATGTTTCCTAAATATTAGACCTTAAGTTGAGTAATTAGACTCTAAGTTTGCTCAATTTGAAATTTTCTATATTAAGTTGTGAATTTTTTAAATTTTGATATAGTTTAAAACTACGATTAACTGGAAAGTTTACTTTTTGACTTTGATTAAAATTTGAAGGTTTGATATTTTTAAAAAATACTAGATTTTAATTAGAGTTCAATGACACATAGTTTTTTAATTAGATTTTTCTAAAATTAATGGTGATTTTTCAAAGTTGGGATAATTTTTGGATTTTTAAAATTATTTAAATTGAGGGGATTTTTAGATTTTGTTGCAACTTTGTTCTAAAACCAGTTGAATCACCCCTAAGCTTCCAAAATTTCCTAAGGGGTTGTTTTGAAGTATTTATAATTTTTTTGGATTTTTAAATATTTTTAATTAACTAATTTAATTAATTATAAATTTTCTTCAATAATTAAAAAAATTTTAAATTGAATGATCATGGTGATTTTATTTTTCATGGGTTAAGGGTTTAGTTAGGAGCAATTAGAGACAATATGTAAATTTTTAGTATTTTATTTAAATTAATTAAAGTTTTAGGTCAAATCTTGGGGTGATTTTGCATTTCCTAGTTGGTTGACCAAATGGAAACCAATTCTGGTAAAACTTGGGCCATGAGTTCACCTGATCTTAAGGCCCAGGCCCACTAAATTTGGGCCGAACTTGAATCCTCTAAGATAGTTAACCAAACCACCAAAGGTAACTACTAAGTTACCTTAGAAAAATCCTAGCTCATAACCTAGGGTATGGAATGGGGTACAACAAGTGGCTCTAAACTCCCTATCCCATTCATAATCATCATATAAAATCACAAAACCTAAATCTCATTAGAAAGAACATTAGGATAATTTTAATTTAGGGGTTAAACCATGACTCCTAAATTTAAATTAACTCAAACATGACCTTAGATGATTTAAATCGAGGAATGAAAATTCGAACAATCTAGGGACATGTCCAATTTAAATTTTCCAAAAGAATAAGTTGCGTTGCATTCAATTTCATAACAAAAGCCTAAAATACCCCTAGGGTAACTACTTAAAATCATTAGGTTTCTTTCATAAACACCACCTAAAACCATAAGCCTTTGGAAGATCTATCTGAGGTCTTTCCAACGAGCATAAGAACTCATAATTTGATCAAGGGGATTAAAAGATATTAATATTTGGAATTTCCCATAATTTTTTGATTTAATTAAACCATATTTACATAGCTAGTGGCCTTTTTACATGCGAGTGTGCTTTGATTGGGCATCCAATCATTAATGCTGACTGTGTAAATGAGGAAGCGGAAGTAACCATAAGATCGTTGATCATATAGATAGGATTAAAATGTCTTGGGAACTACAAGATTTAATCTAAGCCATAGAATATGATCAAAGGATTGGGATTACATTTTCAACCTCCCATAGCACTCAAACCATAGAGCTTCTCTTGTGTGATCTAAGAGATCCCACCAACGAATCTTAACCAAAACTCATGGGAAGGATTAAGACACTACGAACCACCAATCAAATAGTTAGATTCTAGTGGGTTTACTATTTGTTTCTTTCTTGACATGCACTACCTAGCTAGGGGCTCGACAAAAGGATATCAAAGTGTCAAAACCCCAACAAAAGGGTTTTACTATCTGGAAGCTTAATGGGATGATGACAAAGACATCTCCTTCAGATATCATAAAAGGATTACTGAAAGTGGGAGATCGAGCAGGAGGTCGAGTGATTTCACTGGAGTTTTCTTGGGACATTACATGGAAGAGGTTGGGAAGCTAAGAGTATGAAGAGGAATGCACAGAAAGATCTGTGGCAAATTTTGAAAGCCTGGGAGCATATGAGGAGGTCCAAATCTAAGTACCCTTTTAAATAGAACCCTGTGGCCATAGATCACTAGGATGGTTTGGGCTTGCCATTTGATGGATTCCAACAAGAAGGGGATAACCTGGGGAGACCCCTTAAGCTTAAAAGAAGCAAATTAATACCATGGGGAAGGTTCTAGCTAGGGATCGTGAAGGGAGGACCATCGGAGCTCATTTTGATTTCCTCTAGCCACTGCCAACCATAGGGTGAAGTGGAAAGGTGTTAGGATGTCTAACAAGCCTAACCAGAAGCTCAATTGGGTTAGAGGTAGCCATATTAAACAATGGAGATCTAGTTGACACAAACCTATATAGTTTGGGTCATTTTGGGTGTGACCTAGGTCAAGACATATGGTGGGGTTAACTGGAAAGATTGGTTGAGTCAGGGGATACCTAATACAAGTGGCAATTAGACTTGATAGGGTATAAAGTTAAAATTGCTCAGGTCAATATTGTTTTTTGCCACTTTGAATTATCTTAGGGGTCATTCTAACTCAACCAAAGGGTTGGGCTAACTACGGTAGGTGTGTTAGACCTAGGGCAAGCCAATGGAATTGTAAGTTTGGCTGTGTGGGGCTTATGTTAACAAATGGCTCATCCCATAGTTCTTTTAACCACTTTGGGTTAGCCCAATTTCCAACCTGAGTTGACCTATGGGCTGGTTCAGCTAGCATTGGTGTATTGGGTCAAAAGGGGACCCAATGCAACCATTAGTTTGATCCAATTTTGCTTAGAGTGGTATTTGGCTCAAGAGAGACCTCTCCTTAGGCACTTGGGTCAAGCCATGTGGCTAACCCATCTGAGCCCAAAGCCTTGGGATCTTAAAGGTGCTTTTTTTAATACCTAATGGATCATCCCATGGGTTTGAAAAAGCCTTGGTTGAGGAGTTTGAATGGGTGGAAGATTTATATGTGTTTGGTCAAACTTATTTGACTTGGTCAACTGAGTTGATCTAGTGTCAAGGGTTAGCTTCATCGAGTTCAAATTGAGCAAATGAACTCAATGAAAGTGTTTTCAAACCAAGAAGTTTTTATTTATTTTTAATAGGGTGTTTAAATCCTTATGGGACACTTGGGCCAACCATGGTTGACATGGTCAACCAGGTCAAACCAAAGGGTGGGTTTTGGTCCACTATGCTCCTAATTATGTTTTGGATTCATTGAAATAAGTTTTGAGGTTTGAGGTAGCTAGTGAAATTTGAGAAGTTTCTTTAACCTCAAAGAACTAATCTGAGGATCACTACAAGGGGGGTGGGGTGAATTAGTATTTAAAAAATCCTAAGAAGGAATTCTATTCCTTTTGTAAGTTTTCAAAACCTTGAAATATATAATTTTATCACTCGATCCAGAAGCTAATAATTTAACAACAATTAAAATATTAGTGATAAAATTCTAATTAACACAATAAAACATTAATCTCAGTTTTTCACTAAGTAGTTATCATAGAAATTAATTGCGAAAAGTAAAGTGCTAAAAATCAAAAGCACACCAGAAATTTTAAAGAGGTTTACTTAACATTGACCTACGTCTACTCCCTGGAGTCCTCTACTCCTAGAATTGCACTAACAAGAAATGACTCTCATTTTTCTCCAATAACAAGACGGAGAAGCCTTTACAAACTTACTTTCTCTAAACTTGATGCGGTAAAGTGATGAAAGCTCTGATACCTCCCTCAGTGACGGTAGTAAACCTAGAATCATTTTTCTCCCTCCTGAAGAAGAAGGCAGAGAACCTTTAATCATTTTTCTCCCTCTTGGAGATGGCAGAGAACTGAAATCCTTTCACAGGAAGATAATATCAAATCCTTTTTCTCCCTCCTAGAGTAGGCAAAATACCTCAAGGACTTGACTTATAAACCTTTCTCCTAAGAGAGCCTTCAAGAACTCACCAAAGCCACATGAGAAGTAAGGGTGTAGCTAGCCCATAGCAACTATGTGATGCCCTCACACTCCTTTCAAAAGCTTCTCTCCCATAGTACCTTAAATAGTCACACAATCGTCTTTTTATTTTAAAGAGATTCTCTAAATATTATTTAAGTATTTGGCTTCAAGAAATTCTAAAAATTTCAAGTTGGCCTCCACTGTTCATACATTATGATTGAAATTCATACAATACAATTATTTTAAAAACTAGGCCCATCTAGTACGATGCGAACAATTATTTAGACAAACTATTCAACTTTTCAAATACATCGTATAGTAAGATCCAAAGATCATCTAGTATGATCTGTTAGCTTTCTCTTTATTCATACAGGATGAATCATGGTATGATGAGAAATTATCTTAGCTAATCATCTGGTATTGCTATCATCATATAATAATACTAGTTGATTTTAAGTAGGTTGTCTCATATGATATGAATATCGTACAATATGATTAATACAAAAATCATGAATTTATTTGGTACAATCTTTGAGAAGATCAAATTTTATCTCTGTCAATTATACTATACGATCAAGATCATACAGTACAATCTGTTATCATTAATTAAACCATAATTTCATTAACTTATTATAGGAGTTAATTTAAGTAAGATATCACATTTTTATACAGTACAAATCAGATCATACAGTTGGATTTATTTAAAAATCAAAATTTGAATTTTTTTTTGTTAAAACCAGCAGAGGGGCCTACGTATGTTAATATAAAAAGCATTTAGAAGGTCCTTAAGGGGGGTCCTCAGCTCTCTAATGCTCAAAAGTGCTACAAAATAAAGCAAAAGAAAACCTACGAGCTGATAGTTCCCACTAATCCAAAATACAAGATAACATAGGAACATGCAAATGATGCTAAAGACAAGCATCGAAAAAAGAAAGATATAGATAGACACATGAAGCATGATCTTTCTGCAAAAAAACTTGTTCACAGCCATACGTAAATCTACCAGAAAATCACTGAAGCTATAAAACAAGAAACAAAGCACAAATTAATATAAAAGTACAATTGAGAATTGACTAAATTAAAATCATAGTATACATAAGTTATATCACCCAAAAATAACTTTTGCACAAAAAACCTCCCATAGTAGATCATGTAATACTTCTACCAATTAGCAATTACAATGTTAACAATCCAAAACCAAGGATCCAAATTATACTTACAGCAATGCCTAAAATCCTCAATCAGGAGAACACGGAATGAGGAGAAAACTTGCCAGCTATTTAATTAATCGAACACACACCAACACATACAATCTAGACAAGGATAAAGGCATATAGAGCTCAGGACTTAATGAAACCAACAACCTTCACAAGGGAAAACCTAAGGCAACATTATCCTACCACCATGCCCAAGCTTCCACAACTTGGCAAACAGAGCCCAAAAGAAACAAAATCAGCACCAAGATAAACTGCGAAAAGAGATAAAACATCACCAAAGAAAGAGCAAGGCAAATAAAAACCATTAGCAAAAACAACAAAGATCCCCCAGGTCAAGACCAACACACCAACCAAGTACGGTCCCAAAGACCTCAACCGACCGAGAGATAGAATAGTACCAAAGAGAGACCCAGGTTTTCTCCCAACCAACCATAGGCCACCCAGTAACCATAGGAGAAGGAAAACCAAGAGCCATAGAAAGAAGCCAAAAATAGCTCCAAAAATAGAACCAAGAGGTAGGAAAGCAACCACTAGGAACGACGTCAAAAGTTTAACTACTGCAATCATAGCTCAAGCTCAAATCCATAAAAACCTCAATTAAAATAAACCAAACATTAGAAATTTTCCAATAGCAATTCTCAAAAACTAGAACATTAGAATAAAATAACTAAATAGAGCCATTAGCATGATAATTGACATTATCATCAACCACAAAATGCTCGAGAAACAAGTCAGCCTCGCATTTCCAAGAGACAAGGCCAATAAAAACCAAATCAATACCAACTACTAATAACCATAAGAGAACCAACCCCAGAAAGAAGTCACAACCCCAACAGCCCAGCCAGCACGACAGCACCAAAAGGACCAACTAGAACAACACCAATTAGCATAACAATGAATGATTACAACAATAATAAAAAAAATAAAAAAATAACCGCTACCCAAGAATACAAAAGACACCCAACCAGAATAAGACCCCCACCAATAGTCACCAGGATAGGAAACTGCCAGGCCAAAACCGAGAGGCAATGTGACTAACCAGAAGTAACCAAAATAGCAGAAATCACTAAAACCCCAAGAACCAAACCAAACAAACACCTTTACTACAAACATAGGGAACACGAATAACATCAAGTCTAAGAAGACCTTTTAGAGCCATAAGAATATTAGAAACAATAAAGTAAGATAGAAACTATAATCTTTAAAGTTCTTAAAAGAGATGAAATGAATAGAAAAAAGAGCCAAAATCTTATCTTTCTCATTCGGGATCACCTTATGATGATTCATACAAACACCATTAAATGAAAAGTTATTCCTTTCCAGTCATAAATACCATAAAATGAGAGTAGGAACAACATTTCTGATGCGACCTTTAGACTTAATGAACCAATAATTAAGCATCAAATTAAAGGACAAATGGGCATTAAAATAATTTAATTGAAACATGTCATTAAAATAAACTCAAGTTTTAATAGCAACAAGGCCATAAATAAAAATATGATGCATATTTTCCATATGGTAACAACATTGACACATGGAAGGCAAAAAAAAAACCTCTTTTGATGAGATTATCATCCATGGGAATGAATTTATGCAGGATTCTCCAAACAAAGATAGCCACAGTAGATGGAATACTTCTATGCCAAATCATGCAAAAAATATTATCAATATTATTCCTAGTTCTAAAAGCAGTCCAAGCATTCTTTTAGTGAAAGCCGCAATCTTTAGATAAATCACATAAGAGAATATCCTTAGAATCTGTATTGATAGGTAGATTTAGAATTTGATGAATAATAAAATCTGGAATAACATTAGAAAGCTTCTTATAGTCCCAACAATTATCAATAAAGAAAGAATTTACCTTAATAGCTGCAATTGAAGAAGCGTTCATAATGGAGTCAATAGACTACTTACCCAACCAACAATCTTGCCAAAATAAAACATTACCCTCACTAAGCCCCCAGGAAATGAAAGGCTCAATAACCCATTTAACCTTGGAAGGCCTTTACCACACTCTAGAATTACCTTGGTTAAAATGACAAGTGGTAGGATGCGTACCAACACAATAGTAGGCATACATAAAATTAGCCCAAAGGCTCACTTTAGCAAGAAAATTATACCATAATTTAAAGGAAAATGCCATAGCCAAATCATTCATATTCTTACATCCTAAACTTTAGATTAGAGTAACTCTACCACCAAAAATTAGAAAATTAGAATCTCAAGATAAAAGTTTATTCTGAATAGAAATAATAAGATCATCAAAAAGAAAGTTTTTCTTTCTGCCTTTAAAAAGAGGAACACCAATATACTTAATGGGTAATTAACCATGCATAAAACAATTTAAATCTTTAATGGAAAAAATATGATCATTTGGAAGTCTCTTAGAAGTAATAAAAAAACTTTTTTTTGTTAAGAGATAAGCCAATAATAATTTCAAATTGATAGAAAAAAATCCATAAGTTTATGAATCCTGTTAACAAATGCATTACTAAAAACTATAAAGTCATCAGCAATACATAAATGAGATATAGAAAAACCACCCAATGTTCTAAAATAAAGCCTATAAGTATTCTCAAAAGGATTGGTAAGGCCCCTAAATAAAAATTCAGTAGCAATAATAAAGAGATTACGAGAAATAGGGTCACCTTGTCTTAAACTATGAGAGAATTTAAAATAACCATTACTAGACCCATTAATAATAATAAAGAAATAAACACCTTCAATACAATTCCAAATAAGCTTAATAAAAATTGAATTAAAGACAAAAAAATTCAAAATGTGATAGATAAAGTTCCAATCAATATTGTCAAAGGCCTTGGCAATATCCAGTTTCAAAATCAAGTTACCCCCTCTCACCCTAACATACAGGTATTGGAAAAATTCTTGAGCCAACAAAATATTATCCACAACAGCCATCCCTTTCACAAACCTCATCTAATAAGGAGAGATACTTCTAGGAAGAATAAAAGTAAGATAATTCATGAGAATTTTAGAAATCAATTTGTTAAAAAAAGATTCAAATACTGATAGGTCTAAAATCTTTCCAAGTACTAACAAAGTTATTTTTTGGAATAAGCATAATAAAAGTAGAAGTAAAAAACATAGGGATAAAATTATGATCAAAGAAATCCAAAATAGTATAAAATAGATCATTATTAATAATGTGCCATGAGTGATAAAACCATTTGGTCCAACCATAGAGTCATTATTCATACCAAAAAGAGTCTCTTTAACTTCCTTGAAGGAAGGAGGTTTAAAAAGAGTCTCGTTTTCTTCTTGGGATATAAGGCTAGGAGTAAAAGAATGATCAACAATCTGAGGCAGAATAAAATTCTTATTAAGGCAATTTTGAAAATGATGAACAACTGAATTAGAAATTTCCATAGTACTCTAAATGAAAGAACCATCCTCCCGAATAATTTTATTAGTACAATTTTTAGCTCTTATCCTCTTAACCTAGGCATAAAAATATTTAGTGTTATTATCACCTTCAACCAGATTCTTAGCCATAGATTTCTATTTCCAAAAAACCTCCTATTGAGCTTGTAATTTAAAAAGAACCTCTTTAGCATTTCTTAATAAAGTAAAATTAGGATCAAAGGGATCAACATTATAAGTAGATTCAATAATATCAACCCAATTGCATACACTCTTATGTGGCTAGACTCAAAAAATAGAAAAAAAAAAAAATAGAAGTACAGACATTGTTTACTTAATATTCTTATTCTACCCATTTTTTATCTTCGAGTAGCCTTAAGCAATGCATGTTTTACCTCTAATATTAGTGCTCACTAATAAAAGAAATATCTAAAATATTCAATGAGAAAAGATAAAAATATAATCAATAATATTTTTCGTCATCAAAATTACAAACTAGAGATCTTGGACTACAATAATCTCCCCTTTTTTTATGATGAAAATCAATTATTTTTTATACATAAGATAAAAATTCATTTCTCCTAAAATCCTCCTCACTAGGTGATACATTTAAAAAATTAGGGGTTGCATTTTTTTAATGAAATAAAAAAAGAAAATAAGATAATAGAAAAAAAAATAAATTTAGGATTCTACTAAACTTAAATATAAAATAAAACATACATTTTCTCCCCTTTTTTAAATCATAAAAAGGAGGAAAAATAAACAAAGCAAACAATACAAAAATTAAAATAGTAAAACTAAATAATTAACACTACAAGTAAGATGCATCTGGACCAAGTGGTGATGGTGGTTGTTAAAAGTATTTGGGGATGAAGGTGAAATGATCTTCAATTTGAGAAATGTTTCTCTAAACCATCCCATTTATTCCTCATGTTGTTGTTTTTATTGTTGGATATGATATTCCAGTCTTATTTGTAATCGCCCGAGCTGCTGAATTATGTCTCCTTGAGGGTAGATAGGGTACGCAAGTGCAAGTGTTGGTATTGGAAGACGTGAAGATCCACATGTAGGACCATCTTCTACTTATTCAAAAAAATTTGGCTTGTCTTACTCATACCCTTTATGGAAAAGAATACAAAAGGAGGAATTAGTAAAGAAAATTAGAAGATAATCAGGAGAAGCAGAGTAGTTGATTTAATTTTTTGTTTAATAAATACCCTATAGTATTGGGATGTCAAATAGGAGTTATATTTTGAATATAATCAATAATCATCTATGATTCCTAAAAATTAGTATTCGACATTATTATATATGTGACTATGGGAAGAAGTGGGGTTATGTTGACATGATCTCTAGCTTTGGGACGATTGAGGATCTAAGAATATTCTAGATAACTTAGACATTATGAGTTAGGGTGTAGACTAATGGTTGATGTTGATTTATGTCCTTATTCTGAATAGTCAAGTTTAATGAACTCCTACCAAAATCAATCGTAGAGATTAGAGATTATGGATGAGATTCTTTAGTAGAAAAACTAAGATGCTCCTCTAAATATTCCTTTGTGATCAGTATGGGTTGTCAAAAAGATATGAGGTAATGGTTAAATATTCAAAATTACGCCTAATATTTGCGAAGAATTTATGTAGAAGTTTGAAATTGAAAGCAAAGTCTAGTATTAGTATGAATTGGAAAGTGGTAGAGGCATAGAGGGTCTTCACCTTGAAGTCGAGAGCTGGTTGATTTAAAATTCTAGATAGGGTGATTTAAGCCTCCTTCAACTTGTAGTAGGATCCTTCAACTCCCATGGATAGAAATAAATCATCAAAGTGACTAGAGGAAGAGGAACTCCCTTGGGTAATTTTGCAGCATTTTATTCTACAAGCTATTTAAGAGTTTATATTAGAGAGGCTAGGAGTTTAAAGGAAGGATGAGTTGAGTGATTGAAACCTTTGAAAAACTCTATAATTTATATATTTCTACAAATTGTACAGTATAATGTGAGATCATACAATACGATCGTATGAGTTAAATCATCTAAACAACTTGTTAGAAAAAGGTGTTAAAATTGTACAAGGCAATATGTATCCTATTGTATGATCTTAAGGAATTATGTTTTTCTCGAGGAGTTGTCTGAATGACTTTCGACTGAATTAATCATATAGTACGAATAGGATTTTATACAGTATGAATAACAATTATGATTAAACTAAACATATTGAATTTTTCCTAACATATTCTAACACTTGTTTCATATAGTACAAAGGGAGGTTCGTATAGTATGAAATGCAATAATAATCATACCAACCCTATTAAAATTTGTCTATAAAGATTCTCACACATGTTTTGTACACTACATAGGGGGGTTGGTACAGTATGATCACCAATAATTAAACTCATATCACCCTTTGATTTAGTTAATGGCTATGATTGGTGAATAAGTAAAATTATCATACACTATAATAGATGATCATACATTAGGATAAGAAAATTTTGGTTTTCAAATTTTTTATCTAGTGAAGACTATGTGTGTATGTGTGTGATGATCAAGAAATGCCCATTTTTATAAGAAAATAAAAATAAAAGAACATGACAATACATGAATCAACAAACATCAAATAAAACAACACATACAATATAACACATATAAAATTATAATTTCAATTGATAACAAAGTTTGATTCATCTTAAGTTTAATCATGAATGTCTATAACATCTAATCTAGTCTTTAAGGTGTTGAAGGTGTCATTGGCTAGGGGTTTAGTAAATATATTTGCCAATTGATTTTTAGTAGCTACATGATGTTGTTCAATATCCCCTTTTGTTACATGGTCTCTAATAAATTGGTCCCTAATATCTATGTGTTTTGTTCTTGAATGTTGGATAGGATTCCTTGATATATAACTGGCACTAGTGTTACTAGGCATGATTCTAATGGTGCCTACAAGTAGTTTAACTTCTAAGATTTATGGCTTAATCCATAGGACTTGTGCAACACAACTCTCTAAAATTATAAATTAGCCGTAGATAAAGCTACAGAATTTTGTTTTCTACTAGACCAGAAAACTAAAGATTATCCTATAAATTGATAGATTTTATTAGTACTTTTCTTTCATCCCTACATCCTGCAAAGTCTAAATAAAAGTAACCTATGGTTTCAAAGGAAGTGTTATGCCTAGGATACCAGATTATTATGTTTTGGGTTCCTAAGATTCATCTAAGGAAACACTTAACAATTATAAAGTGTGATTATTTTGGATCAGCATAAAATTTAGTGCAAAGATAAACACTAAATATAATATCAGGATTGCTAGCAGTCATGTAAATGCTTGATCTAATTATTCCTCTCAATTTCTTTTGATATGCTAACTTCTCTTTTGAGTCTTTCTTTAATTATATTGTAGAGCTCATGGGGGTGTTTATTGCCTTAGCATTATCTATTTATATTTCTTAAGAAAGTCCTTCATGTATTTATATTTTCTAAGGGAGGTTCCATCATCCATCTTCTTTACATTAAATCAAAGAAAATTATATGGCTCGCCCATCATACCCATCTCAAACTCCTCACTTATAATTTAAAAAAAAAATTATAAAGATTTTTATTAATATATTTAAATAGTATATCATGAATATAGATTTATATTATGAGTAGGACTTCTCATTTATTTGGGAAGATGGTGGATTCTACACTACCCTTAACAAAGCCTCTATCAAGAAGGAATGTGCTTAGCCTTTTATACTAGGCTCTAGGCATTTGCTTCAACCCATATGAGGCCTTCTTTAGTTCGAACACATGATTTTGGAATTATGAGTTCTCAAAATTAGGGGGTTTCTGAGTATATTCATCTTCTTTTATTATCCCATTAAAAAAAAACACTCTTAACATCCATTTTATATAGCCTAAATCCTTTAATACAAGCAAAAGCTAAGAACAACCTGATGGCTTCTAGTTTAGTGACACGGAAAAAAGTTTCTTCAAAATTAATCCCTTTAATCTAACCCCTTAACTGCTAAACTAGCCTTATTCTTTAATACTATTCAAACTCATTTATTATATTTTTAAACACCCACTTTGTTCGAACCGTAATCTAGTCCTTAGGTCTGTTAACTAATTCTTATACATCATTTCTAACAAATAGATTCAATTCCTCATTTATTGATAGGATCCAAAATTCATCAGATAATTAAAGTATGAGATGCGCCAAGAGGTGGGGGGGTGGGGGTGAATTGGTATATTTAAAAATTAATCTTAAGTAGGAGTACTATTTTTTTAGGCTTTTCAACATACTCAAAAACAAGCAATTTTTATTTTTGAATGCGGAAGCTATCAAATTAAATCTTCATTAGAAAATATTGATGACAAAATTCTAGTTGTCATAACAAAATAATAATATCTAATTTTTTAACATGCAGTTATAATTAAAATTAAAAGTGAGAAAGTAAAATGCGAAAAATAGAAAAAGCACACTAGAAATTTTGATAGTGGTTCGATTAACCTTAACCTATATCCACTCATCGGAGTTCTTCACTAAAAGATTTTCACAACTCAAAAGGGGCTCTCCTTCTGCTCCCATAGAAAGGTGGAGAAGCCTTTACAAAACTCACTTTCACCTTCCCTAGTGTGGCATAGTGTCGGATGCTATGTAACCCTCCTCATGATGTCAGCGGTCCTTCTCATTTTTCTCCCTCCTGGAGATGTCAGAGAACCTTCGAGGACTTTGACCAAGAAGCCTCTCTCCCAAGAGAGCTCACATAAGAGTCGCCAAGGCCATTGGAGGAGCAAGTGTACAGCTAGTTTGGAGCAATTGTGCGATCTGCTCACCTTTTCCTTCCTTTCACAAGCCTTGAATCTCTTCAAAAACTCCATCTCTTAAGTTCCTTTAGCTTTCATGTACATCTCTTGCATTTTTAATGAATAAAAGCATTGTATATATAATAGGTTCAAGAAACCCAAAAAATTCAAATTAGTTATTAATTTTCGTATAGTACGATACCAAATTTTTCAGTATGATCAATTTAAAATAATTCCCATCCTAGTATGAAGGAAGATGAACAAGTCATAATTTTTTAAAACATTGTACAGTATGATATGAATATCATCCAGTAAGTTCTACATTATTTCTTTTGTTTGTACGGGACAAATTCTAGGATCACCAAAAATCATCTATGTTCATTATCCTGTGTTGTTCAATCATACAGTACGGATAGTTAAGATTATTTAGTTCATCCTATATGATGTATTCATTGTATAGTACAATTTGTTCAAAAATTAAAGTTTTTTCTTGTATGATCTTTGGTCAACCAAATTTTTCCTTTGTTTATCGTATGGTATGATCCTAATTTTCTAGTCTAATCATCAGTCATTAAAGAAACCATGATTTAATTTCTAATTCAGGGGGCTAATTTTAGCAATATTTCAATTTTTTGTATAGTATGATTGACATCGTATAGTACAATGTGTTAAAATTTTCAAATTTAAAATTTTACTTAAATTAATCTTGTAACTAGGGTTTAAGGTTAAAAATAAGTCGTACAGTACGAATAGTTTATAAAAATGATTTTCAAATAGCCATTAAGCTTTTTTTTGTACAACATATCATACAATATGATCAAAAATTATACAGTACAATTTATATAAAAATAATTTGAACCTAAGACAAAACTCTCCCCTATGTGTGTGTATGGTCACTCAATCAACATCAGCCCTTTTGTGGCTAGTGTTTCAAATCTGAGTTTATGGATTAGACTTTTGATGATAGAAAACATTCATAATTGAATGCGACTTCGCTGCTTACTAACTTTTTAGGTCCACAAAATCGAGTGCAGCTCAAGCCAGCTCAAGATTGGATAGATTAAGTTTAAGTCAGTCTGTATTTTTTCTTTCTTGAGTCTATTATAAAAGTGATTCCTGATGCTAAGTAACCTTGCACACACACACTTGAGGTTTTTCTTTTTTTTGCTATTTTTTCTTTTAAGTACATCAGCCTAGACAATGTCCATATCATCTACGATGATCCGACTAAGAATAGAAACCCTAATTAGGGCATCCTGGTTAAAGCAGCCATCATTAAGCACATCATCCTGGATGATCCTTGTATCGGTGAGGACGATAGGCTCAAATCAAAAAAGAATCAACCCATATCTATTTAGGTAAGATTTATTTTTGGACATCGGCCAGGCTGATCCATTACATCGGTCTGGACGATTTAACACAATTATGCCTAAATTAATCTAGGTAATTAAAGAAAGCAATTAAGACTTGATTGATATGATCAAATCATCCTAGATGCTCGCAGGATCGTCCGGGACGATTAGTTCAAAAATCCTTGGTTGCTCCTGGATAATCAACATCAGCCAGATCTTATTCCGAGTAATGTTCTGGATAATTTTCCTCTATTTTGAACTAATCATCTGGGATGATCATGCGATTGGCCCGAATGATCAAGTTAATTTTGGATCGTCCAGACCTCATTTCAGAGCGATCGTCCGGTTAATAATCTATGATTTGAACTAATCATATAGGACGATATGTTAACATCCTGGATGATTAGAACAAATTTCTTCTATTCATCCTGGTTGATTAGGCTTAAATTTAACTAATCATACCTGACAATAAAGTCGGCAAGTTGTAATTAATGAGCTATTTCGAAGCTCTTCTATTTAAGAGCTCTTGTTCTTCACTTTATAAGATCTTTTGGTGCTGTCTTGACCTGAAAGAGCCAAGAGGAGAGGGAGAGAGAGGGAGAAACTTGTGAGGGAGAGTTTGTGAGAGGGAATCACAAAGGTTGCTCCATGCAAGGTTCTAAGGTGTCTTCTCTAATCTTCATCCTTCATCCTTGCGGGTTCAAGGGAGGTCTTCTTTAGCAATTGGTCAAGGTTCTCTTCCTGCTTCAGGAGGAAGCAAAAGGAGTTGGGTTCTTGGCTCATCGAGGTTGGCAAAAAAGAGTTTTTGTAAGGGCTTCTCCGCCTTGCTGTGGGAGCAAAAGGAGAGTCACGTTTGTAGTGCAATACCTGGAGGGCACCTCTAGGGAGTGGATATAGGTCGAGTTGACTGAACCACTATAAATTCTCTGTGTTCTTTCTTACTATGTTCCACATTTATTTTTCCACACGTTGATTTCTTTGTGGTGATATTAATTTGATTTTTATTTGTATTTTTTTTAAGAAAATTTTTAAAATACCAATTCACCCCCCCCCCTCTTGGTTAGCCTTAGGCTAGTTCTTATGGGATTAACATCCCTAACAAAATTTCAAGTGGTATAAGAGCGGGATTCATAAAAACTAAGTTTGAAAACTTTTTGAATTTTAATCCATGACCAACAATGGAAATCATAATACTGCAGAAGGGTATTCGATTACCCGACCACCTTTGTTAGATAATATCCCTTTTGATTTTTGGAAAACTCGCATGTCTACATCTTTACAATCAATTGATTATCGCATGTGGATGCTTGTTAAGGATGGTTATACACCTCCAATTAGAAAATTGAATGACATTACTAGTCCACTTCCTTTTACTGAATGGACTCTCGATGATAGGGATTTAGCATAATTAAATACAAAATGTTTGAACTATTTTTTATGTGATTTGAAATCAGAAGATTACATGCATGTTTCTACTTGCACTACTGGTAAAAAAATTTGGGATAAATTGTGTATCACCTATGAAGATACTAATAAAGTTAAGCAATCTCGTTTAAATATTCTCTTGCATTATTATGAATTTTTTTGTACGAAATCTTCTAAATCGATCTCTAAAATGTATACAAGGTTTACTCATATTGTTACTTCTTTGTATGCCTTAGGAAGAGAACTAACTAACTATGAAAAATTTAATAATATTTTGAGATGCTTGCATTCCTCTTTTGATGCTAAAATCACAGCAATTATTGAATCTAAAGATTTGAATACCTATTTGATTGACAACTTACTTGGCTCACTCATTGCTTATGAGCAAAGAGATGAATCAAAGAAACCTTGATGCATGTGAGAAAAAGAATGAGAAAACTATGGCATTGAAGGCTAACGACACAGACTCTGATTCTTCTTGGTCTGAAAGCGATGATGTTTCCTTAATCACAAGGCAATTCAAAGCTTTCTAAGGAAGAGGCAAAAGAATCATTAAAAGTAGAATAAAGGTAAAGGAAACAAAAATTTTATGAGTTCTAATGATATGATTTTCTTTGAATACAGGAAGCCAGGACATGTTAAATCTGATTTCCCTACACTTAAGTCTGACCCAAGCAAGGAGAAGGGCGTGGAGAAACCCTAGTTCTGGAAGGACAAGAAAAGATTCCAAAAGGTATTCTGGGCAGATTCTACATCAAGTTCATCTGAGACTGAATCTGAAGAGGAGACAATAAACTTATGCTTAATGGCAGACGATCATCTTGATCAACGTGACTAAGAAGAGATATGTGAACTAACCTATGAGCAACTCCTTAATGTTTCTAAAAAAATTCATGCATCATATAGGAAGCTTAAGAAAACTCATGATACTTTGAAATTAGAATTTTTAAATTTACAAAAAGAGCATGTAATTCTTCTTAAAGATCATTCTATAATTGATACTAATCACATGACTTTACTTGATGAGTTTGATGCATTAAACAAAAAACATTCTGATTTATCTGATGCTCATAACTCTTTAAAATAATCCCATGCTCATTTAGAAAAAGAATATAAAAAAATAGAAAATCTAAAAGCTTTTAAAAATAAAAAACTTTCATTTCATGCATCACATAAAAGCATCACCATATATTAGTGCACCCCTTTCCAGGAATTAGATGTTTTTCATGTGGCATGTTAGGACACATTGCACACAATTGCACCATTCACCGTAGTCCACATTGGGTTTAGAAACCCAAATTCACAGTATAACACACATGCATTGTATTCCACTTTCCATAGGAAGGGATCCAAACCTGTTTGGGCTCCTAAATCTGGCATTTAATATTTTTTTAGGCAAGCTCTCACAAAAGGCCTCATGAGAGTATGTGGTACCTGGACAGCGGATGCTCTCGATATATGACAGGCAGTGCCAATCAATTCATTTTGCTGGAGACCAGGATAGGAGGCAAGGTTACTCTTGGAGACCACACCACCAGGAAGGTGGTAGGCTTAGGTATAATTGGTAATTCAAAAAACCTTTTAATTGAAAATGTTTTGCTTGTAGATGGACTAAATCATAACTTACTCAGCATCAGTCGGCTTTGCGACAAGGGCTTCATCATTAAATTTTCAGCAAATTCATGCATTATCACCTTAAATAATAACACTATTTTACAGGGAAAGCGGATTAACAATGTTTACATGCTTGATTTAAATAATATTGAATGTTCTGCTTCATTTTGATTAAAAACTATTGTTGATGATTCATGGTTGTGGCATAGGAGATTTTGTCATGCCATTATGAAAACCCTTAGGAAAGTGACCCAAATAGACTTTGTTAGAGGAGTCCCAAAGCTTAAGTTTTCAAAAGATCACCTTTGTGATGCTTGCCAATTAGGAAAGCAAGTCCACTCCACTTTTCACCCCATTAAGAACATTAGCACCTATAGACCTTTAGAAGTCCTTCACATGGATTTGTTTGGACCCATTAGCACTGCTAGCTTAGGATGGAAAGTCTATGGTTTTGTGATTGTTGATGACTAATCAAGGTTAACTTGTATTAGATTTCTGTCACACAAAAATGAGTCGTTTGATGAGCTTAGAGCCTTCTTCACTTGCATTTAGAAAAGGCTAGGTTGTGAGATGTTGACCATCCATAATAACCATGGGAGAGAGTTTCAAAATGAGAGATTTGGAGATTTTCGTGAGGACAACGGGATTCGCCACAACTTCTCATCTCCCAAGACCCCTCAACAGAACAGAGTGCTGAAAGAAAGAATCAGACCATAGTGGAAGCCGCTAGAGCCATGCTTGCTGAGTATTCACTTTCAAAATACTTTTGGATTGAAGAAGTTAACACAGCTTGTTATGTGTTGCATAGTGTGAATGTTAGAGCCAAATTAGATAAGACACCCTATGAGATCCTTAGGGTTAGGACACCCAATCTTTCCCACCTTCATGTTTTTGGTTGTAAGGTTTTCATTCTCAACAATGGGAAGTCTCACTTAGGAAAATTTAACCCAAAATCTGATGAAGGAGTGTTTTTAAGATATTCTAGTGTTGGGAAGTCTTTAAGGGTGTTTAATAAGAGGATTTTGGTGGTGGAGGAAACTACTCATGTAGTGTTTGATGAGTCTGATCCTAGAAAGCCTAGAGTTAAGGATGTTGATGATGTTGGAGAAATTACCACTGGAGTAAAAAATTTAGAGAAGAGGGTAGAGCACCAGAACACTGAAGGAGTAGGAGATGTTACCCAAGGAGTAGAAAATATAGATCTGGAGGAAAGGGTTGAACCTTCATACACTTTGCCTAGAGATTGGAGATACTTTCGAGTCGCCCTAAAGATCTGATCTTAGGAGACCCTTCTGATGGAGTTAGACTAGACATGGACTTAGGAAGGAAGTGAACCACTTTGCCTTTATCTCAAGTGAACCCACAACATAAACCTTTATCTCTGATGAGTTTGAACCCACCAACATAAAGACAAGAGAGCCAATCATTTCTGATGAAATTTTGCGGCTCTGCATCCTCTTTATTCATCCTCTTTATTCAACCAATTTGTTAGGAATGATGTTTGGGAGCTTGTAGAAAGACTTAAGGGATAAAGTGTAGTGGGAACCAAGTGAGTCTTTAAGAATAAGGAGAATGATTCTGGAGTGGTGGTTAGGAATAAGGTAAGATTGGTGGCTAAGGGGTACAACCAAATAGAAGGGATAGATTTTGAGGAGACCTTTGCCCCTATAGCTAGATTAGAAGCCATTAGAGTGCTATTAGCCTTTGCCTGTTATAAGGAATTTAAGCTTTTTCAGGACATTAAGAGTGCCTTTTTTAATGGAGTAATAAAAGAGGATGTGTTTGTAAAAAAAACTCCAGGTTTTGAGAGTTCCCAATTTCTAAATCATATTTTCAAATTAGAAAAAAAGCCTTATATGGATTAAAGTAGGCACCCAAAGCTTGGTATGAGAGGCTTAGCACATTTTTACTAGAGAGGGAGTTTGTTAAGGGGAGCGTAGACACCACCTTTTTCCTGACAAAAGTTGGAAATCTATACTCATTGTTATATTTTTGTTGATGATATCTTTTTGGATAAGAGACTATGTGATGAGTTTTCAAAAATAATGAGTAGAGAGTTTGAGATGAGTATGATGGGAGAGTTATCCTACTTTTTGGGGTTTAGCATAAGACAATTAGATGATGAAATCTTTCTAAATCAATCAAAATATATAAATGACATTTTGAAGATGCATGAGATGGATAAAGCCAAGCGAATTAATACTCCCATGACCTGACCTCCAGTGTTCAGTTAGATAAGGACCCAAGTGGAAAGTCTGTTGATCAGGAGAAATACAGAGGGATGATTGGATCCTTACTTTACTTGACTGCTAGCTGGCATGATATAATGTTTAGCATTTGTCTTTGTGCTAGATTTCAAGCTGACCTTAAAGAATCCCACCTAAGTGCAGCTAAGAGAATTCTTAGATATCTTTTAGGGACCCAAAACTTAGGAATCTGGTACCCTAGGCACAACACTTCTTTTGAGATTATTAGATATTCTGATTTTAATTTTGCAGGATGTAAGGTGGATAGAAAAAGTACTTCTAGAACTTGTCAATTCATAGAACAGTCTTTAGTCTCCTGGTCTAGAAGAAAGCAAATCCCTATTGCACTTTCCACTGCTGAAGCCGAGTACATTGCTTTAGGAAGTTATGTGGCCCAAGTCCTTTGGTTAAAACAACAAGTATTGGATTTAGGATTACATGTAGGCACCATCTCAGTTCTTTGTGATAACACTAGTGCCATCTGCATTTCTAAGAATCCTATCCAACATTAAAGGACTAAGCACATTGACATAAGGCACCACTTTATTAGAGACCATGTGACTAAGGGAGACATTGAGTTACACCATGTGGCGACTGAGAATCAACTGGCTGACATATTTACTAAACCACTGGCCTTCGACACATTCAACACTTTAAGGACCAGATTAGGTGTGATTGACATTAATGCATGAACTTGATTTCTACTAATTTTTTATCTATTATCTGCTGATTACTTTGCTTTATCTTTTGTTAGTTTTTAAGTTGTTTATTTTTTTTGTAATTATTTTCTTTGCTTTTTGTACTTTATTTTTTGTATGCCTTAATTTATATTTCTAAATCATCCCTGAATTGATATCTTATGCCTTGTTTTTATCTTTTTGAAAATTTGTAGTCAATATTTTATATCTCTTAATCTGCTAAAGGGTAAAAATACCGTTGATTGTGTCTCTTTCTCTAACCTATTTTGGTGGTGAAATTTTTTTTTCTAAACAAAAGTCCATCTCAAATTAATAATTGGATTTTGCAATTGAGATCTTTTCTACCTTGCTACAGTAATCTATCTTATATTTATAATAATTAAATTTTTTTTACTTCAAGATTTATCGTTATCCTGTCAATGCATCTCTCATATGATTTTTTATTCTATTTTGTGGTTTGTTCTTCCTTATATTAGAGAGTGAGTTTTTCTTATCTAATATCTAGAAGATATACTCACAACTAAGAATATATCTTGCAAAAAATAATAAAAAAAGTGGTCAATAATGCCAAAAGCAAAAGATGCGCAATGACGCCAAATTGAAATATATATATATATATATATATATATATATATATATATATATATATATATATATATATATATACACACAAAGTGTATCAAAAATCAAAAGATGCGCAAAGTGCGCCATTCAATAGACAAGAGGCATAAAATGAGCCCATCAAAAAGCAAGCTATCTTCCTTTCTTCCAACTCTTAAAACTTAGAAGATTTCATGTATCACTTGAGATTTTCAAGAACTTGATTTTGAATTTCGTGATTATAACAAACTACTTTAATACATTATTGTATAAGATATTTTTCTGAAACTAAGTCTTGATCAGATCTCTTTTTCTTATCCAATTGATATTTTGAGTTAGGCCTTTTTGATTTTAAAAGATGATTTTACCCTAAAAGAAGTCATAGCTTAGGGTTAACATGATCGGATATTCTACCATTTTTTGGATTTTTGATGTTGTTAACTCATTAACTTACAAATTTTTAAAATCAATCACATGGAGACTATATCATGTTCATGCCTTGATTTAAAAAAAAAATTATTTCTTTGCTAGTTTTTATGCCTTTTTCAAGTTTTATCGTTGTTGTTTTTAGTTGATTTTATTAGTTTTTGGGTCTTCTCTGATTATCTCTATCCTTCCTTTGATTTCAAATTTTTTGTCACATCGTCCTGAACAATATTTATATCATCCCGGACGATCTGCTCATCTTTCTTCAAAAACTCCATCTGTTGAATATTTTGACTTTTCTGCTCTTCATCGTCCTGGACGATCCATTATCGTCCTGGACGATATGATCGTCATCTACTACAATCTTCTTGATCATCTTGACCGATACATTTTCATCCTGGAAGATGCATTTATTGGTAATCATCCCATCCGATACACCTGTTCATCCATGACGATACACATGTCAGCACGTTTAAAATCTATAAATTTGCCCAAGATGATCCATTTTTTAACAATTGTCCTAGACAATCCACTATTCGTCCCGGACGATACACGTGGCATATGATTTAAAATGTTTTGAATTTGGCCGGTACGATCCATTATTGAGCATCATCCTAGATGATCCATATAATCAGCCTGGACGATCTGCTTTTTCAATGGTCATTCGGCCTAACTCCTCGGGATGATCGCCTGTGTCTAATCATTCTAGACAATATCTGATCGTCCCAGACCATATCTGATCGTCCCGGATGATCAGACTGCCTTTTTTGACCAATTTGCCAGTCATAATAATTGCACCGGATTGTCCTAAACGATCCTGCGATCGTTCTGGATGATCCGGTCGATTCTTTAAATTGAGGCCAAATTCACCATTTTCTTCACACCTCTCCTTCCCTTTGATTCCTTCCTCTTGTTCCTTGCTTTTTCTGCTAACGGCTGGCGGCAAGAGTTCTCGTTACTGTCTGGAAGCTCCTCGAGGGTCACACTGGACCCTCGATTTGGGAGGCAGACGATCAGGCTGCCTACCACTGATACAAGAGGTGCAACATTACTCTCTCCCGATCAATCAATCCAAACCACCTATCCTATCTGATACTCGACCTATTCACTCAAACCTCTCTATGTTTTATTCTCACTCTCGCAATCTCTTTTAATTCATAACTTCTCTTTAAATTTTATGCCAACCTCTGAATCTATTCTGCCTACACTTCTCTCACCGCGTATGTGAATCGACACCCTGTCGAGATCACATACCAGGATTGTGTAGAATTGCTACAGCTTTCCACCACTGGGATAAGCTGCATACCCTAGTTTCTAATCCTGATTTTAACTGGGCTATGGCCAATCACTTTCTTCACCACACCAATGCCCACTTTCATGTTGGAGAGACTAACTCTTTACTTAAAGGTGCTAGGATGATTCAGTACGTCCTTCACACCTCTTTGATTTCCAAAGCTAGCGACTGAATCCATATCACTCCCCTTCTTTCACTCACCACTTTTTACATAATGACCAATCGTGAATTCAATGCAACCGACCTGATCTTTTACTACATCAACCATTTGACTACAATTCAAGATCCAGGTCATAGATGGAAGCCCAATCTTGTTCTAGGACACATCATTGCATATATTCTAGAATCCAAATACAATCTTCAATATCATGCTCCTCTAGACCTTCAATGACCCTTATACTCAAAAAGTTACTTTAACGTCCTTCACAGTACTCATCTCCACCTAGGGGATGAGAAAGCTCAAGGGGCTAAGGAGGAGGAGGCTCTCGCTCCTAATCCTGTACCTACTCCTCTCTGCCAGCATTCTCAGCTAGATCAATTGGTGGAGAGATTTGATCAGTGGGAGACTCGTTATGAGGCCTATATTTCTGCACAGGAGCAGCAACACAATGAGGACATCATCCACATGCAGCACCAGCATGACCAGGACATGGCCTGGTTTGGATCTCTGTTTGCCACATTAACTAGTTACTTTTAGCCACCACCACCACCACTTCCTCCATCTGATGATCAATATCCCTCATTTTTCTAGTTTTTTATTATGCTGTTTTTCTATAGTTTGTTTTTCTTATGGTTGTTTTAGTTTTTGTTATATTTTAAAGTTTCCTCCTCCTTTTTATGATGTCAAAAGGGGGAGTTGTCTACGGTAACTTGTACTTTTGATTTTGGAATTTAGTTTATTGCTTTTCATTACACTATTTTCATTAGACTTCCATAACTGCTTAGATTTTTCTGGTTGTGTTTGCCATCATCAAAAAGGGGGAGATTAGCACAAATATGAGTTTATAGATTAGACTTTTAATGATAGCAAACATTCATAATTGTATGCGACTACCCTGCCTACTAACTTTTTAGGTCCACAAGATCGAGTGCAACTCAAGCCAGCTCAAGATTAAGTAGATTAAGTTTGAGTCAGTCTGTATTTTTTTTCTTTCTAGTGTCCATTATAAAAGTGATTCCTGATGCTAAGTAACCTTGCACACACACACTTGAGGATTTTTTTGTTATTTTATGTTTAGAGTACATCGGCCTGGATGATGTCCATATCGGCCAGGTCTATCTGACTAAGAACAGAAACCCTAATTATGGCATCCTGGTTAAGACAGCTGTCATTAAGCACATCATTCCTTGTATCGGCTAGGAAGATAGGCTCAAATCAGAAAGAATCAGCCGCCAGATCTATTTAGGTAAGTTTTATTTTTGGACATCGGCTAGGTCGCTCCATTACATCGACCTAGACAATTTAACACAATTATGCCTAAATTAATATGGTAATTAAGGAAAGTAATTAAGGCTTGATTGATACGATCACATCATTCTGGACGATCACAGGATCATCCAAGATGATCAGTTCAAAAATCCTTGGTTGCTCTTGGAAGATCAACATCTACTAGATCTTATTCTGAGCGATGTTCTGGATGATTTTCCTTGTTTTTGAACTAATCATCCGGGATGATCGTGCGATCGGCCTGGACGATCAAGCTAATTTTGGATCATCGTGACCTCCTTTCAAAACGATTGTATAGCCGATAATCTGTTATTTGAACAAATTGTACATGATGATATGTTATCGTCCTGGACGATATGAACAAATTTATTTTGTTCGTCCCAGATCATCCTAACTGATAAGGCTTAAATTGCATTGATCATGCAATCCTGGATGATAAAGTTAGCAAGTTGCAATTAGTGAGCTATTATGAAGCTCTTCTATTTAAGAGCTCTAGTTCTTCACTTTGCAAGATCTTTTGTTGCTGTCTTGACCTGAGAGATCCAAGAGGAGAGGGAGAGAGAGGGAGAGAGAGGGAGGAACTTGTGAGGGGGAGTTTGTGAGAGGGATTCATAAAGGTTGATCCAAGCAAGGTTCCAAGGTGTCTTCTCTAGTCTTTGTCCTTCATCCTTAGGGGTTCAAGGGAGGTCTTCTTCAGCAATTGTTCGAGGTTCTTTGCCTGCTTCAGGAGGAAGAAAAAGTAGTTGGGTTCTCTGGCTCTCCAAGGTTAGTAGAAAGGAGTTTTTGTAAGGGCTTCTCTGCCTTGCTGTGGAAGTAAAAGAACAGTCACATTTGTAGTGCAATACCCGGAGGGCTCTTCCGGCGAGTGGACGTAGGTCGAGTTGACCAAACCACTATAAATTCTTTGTGTTCTTTTCTTACTACGTTATGTATTTATTTTTTCGCACGTTGATTTCTTTTTGGCGATGTTTGTTTGATTTTTATTTTTGTTTTGCTTAAGAAAATTTTTAAAATACCAATTTACCACCCCCCCCCCCCCCCCCCCCTCTTGGTTAGCCTCAAGCGAGTTCTTAAGGGCTTAACATCCCTAATGAACTTTTAGGTAGACTTAAGAATAAAAAAATAACAAGAAAAAAATTATAAACTCTTTTTATATCCTATTCTACCTAGTTTTAAGTCTTTAATAGTCTTGAGTAGTGTGTAATCTCCCTGAAATGTTAGTACTCACAGACAAAAATAACATCTAAAAGATTTATTGAAGAATGAAATAATTCAATCAATATTTTTTGTCATCAACAAATCTAGAGCTTAAGATTCTTTCCTAGAGCCAGACCTTAGGGCCTACTCTAGAGCTTAAGATTCTTTTCTAGATCCAAGACCTTAGGGCCTACTCTAGATCTTAGGATTCTTCTATATCCCAAATTCTAGAGCCCCTCTAGATCCTAGATCTGAGAATTCCTCTAGATCCTAGGATCAACTCCAACCTCAAATCAATCCCTACCTTTGATCAACTCCAACCTCAAATCAATTCCCTACCTTTGATCAACTCCAACTTTAAATTAACCCCTATCCTTGATCAATTCAAATTTTTCAAACCTCATTCAATTTAAATTCAAATTAATTCAAGCTTCAAACACACCCAAACTTTGACCCAATCAACTTGAGAATCCAAACTTCAATCTAGACTTTGATCCTACCTTTAATCTAGCTTTGACCTTATCCATTCATTAACAATCACAACAAGATTGTAAATGATTTGGATACTTCAATATTAATCATTCAATCTTAAAATCCATTCCAAATCCCAAAATCCAGACTCAAATCCAAAGTCTTAAGGCCCTGTCCTAAAGACCTTTTTCAAGGATTTTTCAAACACTTCAAAACCCAGTCAAATGAACTCTGATTTAGGGTCTATCACTTACAAAGTGATAAGACATGTCTCTGAAGGTTACCCTTCAATTTTGAGCTCATTCTGAGATCTCTAACTTTAGAATCTAAATTAAAATCCAAAGGCTGTAAAACCTTCAAATATTTACAGCCTATGTCATTGGACCTAACACCTTGAAGATTTTGATCTTGGAGCCCTCATCAAAGCCTCCAATCATTGACCCTTGATTGTAACCCATTGAGCAGTAAACTGCATTTTTCAGACCCATTTTTTGACCCTAGTTGACCAATGGGTCAAAATTGACCAAAATACCTCTATTGGATTTCAAATGCCCATTTCAACTAAAATCAACTCCAAATTCTTTGAATCCACTTTCAACAAGTTTCAAATATCAAACCCAACTTGTTGAGTTTAAAACCCAGACCTTGGGTCAACCTGGTTGACCAAGTCAGCCAAGTTTGACCCACTAACCCATACACCCATTCTTTTTCAAATCTTTAAATCAAGTCCATTCCAAATCCTTTTGAATGTAAGGGATGACCCCTTGGGTACCCAAGAGACCTCTCTTGGAGGCCCAAGCCTTGGGCTCACTTGGGTTAGCCATATAGCTTGACCCAAGTGACCAAAGAGAGGTCTCCCTTGAGCCATCTCTTAACCTTAATCAAATTGAATCCAAATCAAGGTGTCATTGGGTTCCCAATGACCCAATTCACCTTCCTTGACCAGCCCAACCCTTGGGCTAACTTGGGTCAAGAGTTAGGCTAACCCAAAGTGCCCAAGATCACTTAGGATTGAGCCAATTCTTAACCTAAGCCCAATTGAACTTGATCAACACCTCCCATAGGTGGCCCTAGGTCCAGCACACCTCCTCCAGCCAGCCCATGCTCTGGGCTAACCTGGGTCAGGTTTTAGGCTAATCCAAAGTAGCCAAAAACACATGGACCCGAGCCATCTTCCAACTCAAATCAAATTGGACCCAATTGCCCACTTGCATTGGGTCCACCAGACCCAGACCCACTTCCCGCCTCAAGCCCAAGGTCTGGCCTGACCTGGGTTGAGCCCAAATTGACCCAAATCGAGCAGATTTGGATCAACCCGAGCCATCTTTTTAACCCAGACCAAATTGGATCCAATTGCCACTTGCATTGGGTGCATTAGACCCCAGACCTATCTCCCATACCCAACCCAGGGTCTGACCTGACCTTGATCGAGGTCAATTCGGCTCGAACCGAACAGGTTTGAGTCCAATCCAGTCACCAACTCAATCCAGACATTCTCAGGCCAAATTGACTCCACCCTCGACTCCCATGTCCCCAACTCCCCCAATGACCCAAACCATGGCCGGCGGCGGTCAGAACCAATGGAAAATGAGTTTCTGGTGGTCCCCCCCAGAAAGTTGCCCACCGGTTTGATCCCCACGACCTCCCTAGGACGTCTCCATCTTCCACCTGGCATCAATCCGAGCCCCCTCCAGCTCAATCTCGGCCATCCAATCCCGCGAGAGGTGGCCGAATAGGCTCGAGCTCCCCAGACTGCCAAAGGCATTCTGAATCGCTGAAAATTGTTTCCTAGAGCTCCTTCGACCTCCCAGGCTCTCCCTTCGAGCTCCCAGATCGATCTCTTCACCCATTTGAGTGAGCGCCCGTGAAAGCTTTCGGCATCCCGCTCGAAGTCGTACCTTCGGCCATCCTCCGGTCCCTACATCTGAAGGAGATCAGTTTGCCATCGTCCCCTGAAGCTTCCTGATAGAGAAGCTCATTCGTTGAGACTTTCTCTGCAGTAATCTCTTCATCCCGAGCTCCCTAGCTAGGTAGTAGGTCAAGTGTGAAGGAAACCTTCACCCCAACAGATTTCCACCGTTGGATTGAAGGTTTCCACTGTCCTGATCCTCCCTGTGAAATTTCATCGGAGTTCACCAGCGGGATCGCCCAAATCACGCCGGAGAAGCCTTACGGCCTAGGATACGTGTGGGACGTTGAAGACACAATCTCAGCCGTTGATTCCCATCAACGGCTTGGATTAGATCCCGCGGTATCGGAGCGCGTTTAATCCCAGTCGTCCGATCCGCAATCCAACGGCTGTGGTTAATCGGACCGTTAACGATTAGCGCCAATGATTGCCAAGCTAATCGGCACGTGGCTCGTGAAAAGGGGCGCTGACTGTGTAATGGCCGAATTAATAATTCCAAAAATTCAAGGTAACTTCAAAAAAATCATAACTCCCTCCACACTTGTCCAAATTAGGTGTTCTTACACTCATTGGTAAGATCTCAGGGAGATCTACAAAAGCCCCATGGTTCCAAATCCTTGTTAGGTAATTGTTAGGTTTAATTTTGGTTTGAGCATTTTATCAATTTCTTTAATTACTCTTTAAATACAAGTCCACCAGGCCTGGAATTTTGGGAGATTGAAATTGAAGATGTCTTTGACATGTCCAAATTTTATCTCCCAATTTTAAGATGTTCAAGGGCACATTCCCCAAATTTTAAGTTTAAGGGTCATGGTTTGACCCTTCTATTCAAAATGGGGTATAGACCTATCTAATGGGATTTAGGGTGTGATGATGATGTGTAGGATAAGGAGCGTAGAGCCACTGATTTTGCCCCAATCCTAGCTTAGGATAGATCTCTATAATGATTTGAAGGTGACTTAGAGCTCACCTTGGGTGGTTTAGTTAACCACCTTAGAGTACTCCATTTGAGCTCAAATTTGGTGCGTTTAGTCCTTAGGGTCAAGTGATCCTATGGTCCAAATTCCATCAAATTAGGAGTTCATTTGGTTCCCCAAGTAGGAGCCTCAAAAATCCTTCTTAGAAATGACATATTAAACCTAATCAATTGATAATGAACTGTCTTTAACTCATAAAATATATTAAAATGTCTATAATTGTCCCTAATTAATATCTAATCAATGAGAATTAAAACCCTCTTAAATTGACTTCTAGATTTGTCTTAATTTAGTCCTTAGGTAGAATCAAAGGTTAACCAACTTTATTAATTCAAAAAAAAACATTAAAAATCCCCAAAAGGGGCTTTAAACACTTGATGATCTGTTCTTAGGTCATTTATGACCTTTTGGAACTGATCTCAAGGAGTTTGGGACTCATTTGGGTTCAAATCCTTAAGCAGCCCCTTTAGTTGTAATAATTTGGTAATCCCTATGAATGCATAAAACTTGTAAAACTCACTACTAATTATAGAGAAATTTAAACTAATCAAACTCAATGGCTGATGACTTCATTTAGAATCTAGTGTCCTCAAAAAATATTAAACCTCCATAATTTGGTCAAAATCAAGGAGTCAACATTTTAGGTGACTTTAGGTCAAAATTGGGTTAAAACTTCTAAAAATTATAAATTTTCATAGAAAACACCAAATTGAATGAACCACCTGTCTAACAACTCATAATAAGGTCTAGTATTTATTAAAAATCTGAAACCCTTATGATTAACTCTAATTTTGAAAGTCAAAATTTGACCCTTTAGTTAGCATATCCGAATAATCCTTCAAAATCTATTAACTCCCCTAAATTCTAGAATTTTCTTAATAGGATAGTAAAATTCTCAACCAACCCATTAAAATCAGTAACCAACTCCCCTTAATATTAATCCACTCCTTTAATTACAACCAATTTAAATAACTTAATTATAACTTAATTAACCCTGATTGCTACAGGGTAACCCAGGCCTACGAGGCTATTAGCTTAGCCCCAAGGAAGGTGAAATAAACTTCACGGCCTCGGTGTGAATGAAAGGTAGTAGTAAATTAACTCTTTAAAATATACTTGATCAAAAATTCTTAATATATTAATATTTAAACATTAACCTAAATCCCCCTTTTAAGCCTTAATAAACCCTTATTTTTAGACAACTTTAACTAATCACCTAATTTAGGACCTACCCCAGCCACACGACCTTCTACACACACTTTAGATGATTTTCTAGGACAACCAACTCTAGATCTAGGTTTGGCCGGTGTTTACTTTACTGCTGTGTGCCAAATTTTTCGTAGTTCTCACTACATGTTGTGGATGAAATTGCTTTGCTGTGTATGCTTACTTTTCTACACTCTATGGATGGTTGATGTGTTTGGCGACTAGGTTACCCTAAGGTTAGGAGCGATCTGGATGTTCACACAGTTTTCTGCAGGTGGCCACGCTCATGCAGGGCAATAAAAGGGGGCTAAATCAATAAAAAAAATATCAATTATTATAAATGCTTGCACAGTTGCTTCAGCTGCTAAAGCCCCCAAATATAAAAAGAGTGGATCAGTGTGTTTTACTTTCTTTTCTTCACATATATATAACTGTTTGGGAATATGTTTTCTTTGATTAATTAACTGCTTAGGATAACCTTGCAGGAGAGTCTAGATTTTTGATTTGAGATAAATGTAATTTGTATAAGTGTTAAGTGTTGTGAAAGTTAATTTTGAGTTGGGATATGTAGGTCCAAAGTTTGGATTTTAAAGAGGAAAGGATGCCCCTTTGGGAAACATTCCTTCTCCATTTGGAAATCCAAATTTGGATCATACCTTTTCTATACCCAAAGAGGAAAGAGTGGCCTTCCCCTTTGAAGGGAAGTGCCATCTAATCCATTTGGGTAGTTTACCATGAAGAATCCAAGGAGTTTGATGAAAAGGAGTCCAAAGAAGAACAAGATTGAAGACTTGAAGATTGAGAGTATCCCACTCAAAACTACTTGCATCATTACTAGGTTTAGAATCCGGGTTGTTGTCAGTGGTGCCCGACCACTTTACTTTCTACAAAAATTCTTGTTTGTAAAAAGCAAGGACCCTTTGCCTATGGACATTTATTGATTAATTAATATTAGATGTGATGAATTGATTGCCTTTAGGACTGCTTGCTTTTCTTAGTTTTTTGGCGATCGTGTGTCGCTTTTTGTTTTCGCCTGGATACGTGAGACTCGTGAGGGTGTGAAAGTTTTCTACTCAAAATCTTAAATGTCTTAAAAATTTTAGTGAGTCTAAATAACATAGAAAGATAACGAATCTAGGGAATTAGCCGGGGATCGACCCCGGGGTCGCATGCATATTTCTGCATTATTCTTTCCTTGCTTTAGACCCTTCCCCTCCTGCGGGTAGAGTCCGGATAGTCTGACCTATGAGGACGAGGTGCCGGACCTGGGGAAGTCCAGTCTTCTAAAAAATTATTTTATAAGCCTGTTTTTAAAATTTCAAGCATATTTGATTTGGAAGTTGTCGACCAGCATGCATTGCGTTAGATACAAATTAAAAGAGTCAAAATTTTAATTGCATCAGTTTTAGCATTTTAGCACCCAACATAAGTCGAAGGGGCCAATTAGGAAAATTTCTAGATGTCGGCCCCAACTCTCCAAAACTTTAAGTACAACGTCCCTACCACTCTTTCATAAAAGACCGGACTCATCTTTTCTTAAATCGATTAGGTGGTTAGCTGGCTCCCCAATCCAGGCCGGGGTAAGTCCAGGCAATGCATTGCATTAGTTAGGTTCGGACGACTGTGGTCCAGTGTCCAAATTAGACTTAGGATCCGGGGCAGATTTCAGTTATAAGACCCCAAATTTCGGGAATATAATCCCAAATTTCTAATAAGATGCTCAACTTCAATTAAAGTTTCCTTTCAATCCTAAAATATAAAGCCCAACACTTAGATTAAGTTGGGACACTTCCGGATGGTTCTGGAATCTCAAGGTGTCCCCTACCTCTCTTCCCTCGATTCTATTAATAAATGTTCAATCTTGATCCATTCCCTTTTGATTTTCCAAAAATCCTATTCATTTTTTATATCACTCCTAGAAAATCTAACAAAATTTCATTACTATTTTAATCGAGAGTTTTCGTAGGGGACTCTGTCTCCCTTTGATGTAATTAACTACGAGGCCTTGCGCTCATAGGAGATTTAGAACCACACGCACCTGATTTCAAAATTAATCTTTTTAAAATCTTCTTAGATTTCTTTGGGAAAAGTTAAAGAACGATCGTCATTATTACATTAGAAGAATTATCATTAAAAAGTGTTATCTCCCTTTGGGGAGATACACCCTTCTTTGATAAGGCTTTGGATGTGAATTCGACGATCATACTTCTTGAATATCATAACTGGATATTTAGTTGAACTTTACCTTGCTCCCTCGGGGCCATACAAAGTTCTCCTTAGAATCAGGTCACGATATTCAAGATGAGTTTCATAATTCTAAGTCTGAACACCGTTATGAAATTTTATTTTTGTCCTTTAGGGTGATATACTTTTTCTACCGATTTGATTCGACTCTAGAATTAGATTTCAATCTAGATTTTAAAATTCCTAAAGAAAACTAATATTTTTCAAAACCTGTTTTCAAATTCCACCAACAGTGATCAATCCTGATTCCATGGGAGGTGGAATTCAAATTTCTGAACGTGATGTTCGTCAAAGCTCTATTCTGAAGAACCATAATGAAGATGGGAAGTTTAAATCATCAAGCATGAATTGTTTCGATCGCCTGTAAAATAAACCGAAATCAGAGCTTTTTCATCACACATGAAAATTTTTTTAATCACTTTGGGAATTCAAATGCAATCCCTGGTAATGCTAGTGCGATAAATATGAATTCTCTAAAGTAGATTAACAAAAATAATTATGATAATGAAGGTAGTTCTTATAAGGCCGATCAAACTGTAGCAATTGAGAAGGAATTTTATGAACCATCAAGAACTGATGTGGAGATAGGAGGAAGTTCAAAGAAATGAGTAACATTGATAAGAGTAATGAAATTACTGGATTGCAAAGCGATGTTATTTCTGCCTGGTCTAAACTGCAAAACATCAAATGCTCTTACATGAATGAAGAACCAAAAATTTCTGAGGATGGAGTAGCAGTAAAATTGAACTTTGATCAATGTAATAAGAATTCTCAAATTCTTCATAATTCTCTTGTGATTAAAATCATGGGAAAGAGTCCAGCTTTCCCAATTTGCAGCATGGAATTGAGCAGACAATGGAACAAATTTGGCAGTTTACACTTCACAACACTTGGTATGGGATGGATTTTATGCTATTTTAAAAATGATGATATAATGGAAGAAGTTTTAAATGGTGGCCCATGGTATGTTGGAGGTAACATTGTAGGAACAGATAGATGGTCTTCTTCATTTGATCCTAAATCATTCAAGGAAATTACAGCACTTGTATGGCTTCGGTTCCCATGTTTACCTCTTTTTTGTTGGGATGAGGAGAACATTGCAAGGATAGCTTCCTTTGTTGGTAAACCACTATTTCTTGATGGAAACTCTTTCAAGTGGGGGTAGAAAGAGTATGCTCGAATTTGTGTAAAAATAAACTTGGAAAACAATCTACCAAATGGTGTTTGGGTGGATGGAACCTCAGGTAGATTTTTTTTAAAAGGTGGATTATGAGAAGATTGATCTATTATGCTACCACTGTGGCTAAGTAGGTCTTGATAGAGTTGCTTGCCCAGATGATAAGATAATTCCAAAAGGAATGCAACCTGTGAAGCAGGTATCTAAAGCTGGAAATGATGTTCAATTGACAATAGAGGTAAAGGATTCTGATGTGGGGAAATCGGAGTATGGACCATGGATTCAAGTAAATTTCAAGAATAATAAATTTAGGAATGGAAGATTCAATGGGGGAAGCAAATTTGTGAAAAGCAATCAAGGATTACCTTATAAATAATATAAAAGCAAAAATATAAAAGAAGATGAAATGTAAGCAATCAACAATACTAAGATGGAAATTATGTCTGAAATAGCAGCTCCTGAAGTAATTACTGCTAAAGAAAGGGGTACAAATGTTGCTGAGATTAATGAAAACATTATGGCAAACAAATTCAGTGTTCTAGTTGAGGAAATTAAAGAAGGTGAAGTGGAGGTGCAGATGCATAAAGAGATTATGGATAATTATAAAATGGTAGCAGGTATGGCATTTCTGAACAGAAATGTAGCTCAAGAGGCATGTCAACTCTAGAAAAAGGAAAAGATGATATGTTAATTATTTCGATCAAAAACAAATTTCCAAAAGAAGTAAGGTCCATGGGACCATTTGAAACTAAAAATAGAAAGAAAAGAGGAGAAGGAAGAGGAAGTAAAAAAGGCTGCGATATATCCCTTTGGTTACATAAATGACTTCCATTATGTTTTGGAATTATAGGGGGGCTAGGAAGAAGGATGCCTCCTTGTACCTTAAAGATGTAGTTAGAGATTCATGATGTTTTCTTTATCGTCTTGGCCGAAACAAAATTATAAAGCATGGATAGATGTGAAGTGAATATCATTATTGGGATTAGCTGGGATTTTTTCCATCACCCCGCTCAGGGAAAATCAGGAGGAATTTTGGTATTGTGGAAGAAGAATGTGGTCTCATTCAATGTGATTGAACATTCTTCTCAAATGATATTTTGTTCAATCAGCACTACTTCTTCTGGTAAATGGAATATTGCAACAATTGATGGGAGCAAGCATTGTCATGAAACAAGCTTATTATGGGGAAAGCTTAAAAAATCCATGGTAAATTGAATTCCTTCCATAGTAGAGGGGGTGGGGGGATTTCAATTGCATTATAGACAAGGAAGATAAAAAAGGAGGAAAAAGGTTCTTTTTTTCTAAAGGACCTAGAGATTTGAAAAGTTTCATGATTAATAATGACTTACATGATGTTAGACGGGTTGGACCAAGACTTACTTGGTGTAATAACAAGGATGGGGCTGCTAGAATATTGCAGAGGCTGGATAGGTGCTTGCTGAATTCGGCTTCATTTCAACTGGTTCCATTAGCAAAAGTTAGACACCTTGCAATGGTTGCTTCTGATCATAGCCTGATTTTTTTTAGATTGGAAGGGAGACAACATAACAAGGTAAAAAAATATAAAATTTGAAGATACTTGGTGATCTTACCCAGCTACCTGGAACATAGTGGTGAAGACTTGGGGAAAAACAAATTTTGGCAATAATGTTGATATCTTACATAGATAGCTGAGAAGAACGTTAAAAGCACTCTTCTTTTGGAACAAGAACAAATGTAACGATTTATTTTTGCTTAAGGAACAATTAAAGAATGAAATTATGGAATTAAAATTGAAGGAGGCCTCGGATGCAGGAAATAATGCAGATAATATGTTACTTCTCTGAAGTAAAGTGCGTGAGCTAAACATCACTCTAAGAAGACTGTTAGCTTGGTGGAACCAAAGGGCTAAGGTGAGATGGGTTGAAGAAGGGGATACTAATTCAAGGTTCTTTCACAATTATGCCTCGGCTAGAAGAAATGGGAATATTGTGAGACAAATCAAAGATGATAACAATAACGTGCTAGAAAAGTTTGAACAAATTGAAGAAGTTTTGTTAAAATTCTTCAATAATAAATGGAAGGCTAGAAATTGCAATATGGATGAATGGATGATGTTACCAGAGAACCAAAAGCTAAAATTCGAAGATATGAAATTTCTCACAACAGATTTCAGCGAAGAAGTATTTCAAAGTGAAGCGTTTCAACAGGGCAATAATAAGTCACTGGGCAATGATGGTGTGACTTCCTCCTTCTTCAAGTTCTATTGGAACATTTTTAAGAATGCTACATGGGCAGCTGTCAAAGAGTTCTTTAAAATAGGAGTGATGCATAAGGAATGGAAAGACACTCTAATTGTGTTAATTCCAAAAGTTAAGAATCCTATCGTGCCATCTAATTATAGACCAATAAGTCTATGTCAGACAACATACAAAATTGTTGCAACCATGATGGTTAATAAAATCAAATTCTACATTTCTAATATCATTTCAGAAGAACAAATGACTTTTATCCCAGGTAGGAGTATGTTAAAATACTGTTTACTAGCTCAAGAGATATTCAACAAATTCAGAATATCTAAAAATAAGAATGGCGTGATGGAAATCAAGCTAGATATGGAGCAAGCATATGATAGTATGGGTTGGCCAATACTTCAAAACATTTTTATATGGTATGGATTTCCTTCTAGTTTCTCGGATCTGATAATGGAATGTGTAACCAATGCAAGGTTTTGTATAATATTGAATTGGAGAAACACAAATTGGATAAATGCTGAATCCGTATTTTATCAAGGATGTCCACTATCACCTTACTTGTTTATAATGTGTTCTCAGCTCCTATGAAGTGCAATTAAAAAAAAAGGAAGTGATTTGGGTGTTCAAATATCCTCCAGAAGTGAGAAGATCACACATCTTCTATTGTTTTCTCAAGAAAAACTTCATCTTGCTAAATTATAAAGAATTTAATTGAAGATTTTTGTGGCTGGACAGGTCTTCGGGGAAATCTCCATAAATCCCAAATTATGTTTGGCAAATTTGTTAAATGTGCTATTAAACATAAAATTGCTAGAAAACTTGGGTATGATGTTATGAAGGAAATAAAATATTCTGGTATCAAAATTATGATGAGAAGGTTGGGTATGAATGATTATCAAGACTTTTTTAATCATGTCTTGGAATAGTTAAATACTTTGGGAAGCAAATCTTTATCCATGGGAGAAAGAATTATTTTAGTAAAGTCAGTTTTATTATCCTTGCCAAATTACTTGACGACTCATTCTATAGTTCCCAAAAAATTATTACTTGAGCTTGACAAATATAGCAAAAATTTCATATGGCATAAACCAAATGGAAGAAGAGGTCTACACTAAGTAGCATGGGATGAAATCTGTAAACCGAAGAATGTAGGGTTTTTAGGAATTCATTCAGTAATCCAAAGGTCAAGACCTCTAAGAGCGAGACTGACATGGAATGTTATTAAAAACCCGGATTCCTTATTACATAGGAATTTGATAATGACATATGGCAACAGAATTTTGAATGAAAATTGTAAGAAAAATGCTTCTAATACTTGGCAGATTATAAAAGATGGAGGAAAATACATTAAGCCAATTATCAAATGGAAAGTAAGTAATGGAAGGAAGATTGATGTTATGAATGGCATTTGGCTACTTGACAAATGTTTGAATATGTGGCCGACATGTCCTAATTGTGGAGATATGGAAGGGATAATGCTAAATCATTTTATAAATCTAGATGGGAGCTAGAATGAGGAGGAATTGAAACGTTTCTTTCACGATGAAATTATATACCTAATTCTGCAGATAATTGTTGAATCCAACGGTGAGGAGGATAAGATGTAAACTATGTTTTAGCACTCAGGAAAAACAATTGCATCATTGGCATATGCAAAATGGATAGAATCTGTTATCAGGGAAGATGATTATAGCTTTTAAGAGTGGATTATGAAACTGAAACTTAATCTAAGAGTAGAGTTTTTTTAGTGGAGGTTAAGAAAAAATGCAATTCCGACAAATTATTTTCTCAAGTACAGGAAACTAAGCAATGAAGAGCTATATGCTAGAGGATGTGAGGAGGTTGAAAGCTATTCACTTATTATGGTTCATTGCAATTATCTTAAAGATGTTATTCTCAAACTTAGAGATTGGGGCTTTTAAATTTTGATGTTTAGTTCATTGGAAAATTATTTTACTGAATTAAGGAGCTTATCTTGGAAGCATATCAGCATTGTTAAGATGTATTGCACCAAGATTTGGTTAGCTTGGAAAAGTAAGAATGATGTAAAACATGTGAAATATCCTATTTTTTCATCCATGGTTGCAGGGATGTTCTATCAATTGCTATGATTCAAACAATCCCAATTCTAGATAACTGGGTTGCAAATCTCCTAAGGGAGTCCGTTGAAACTTGGCACCCTCCGCCTCTAGATTGGGTAAAATTTAATGTTGATGCTTCATTATTAAGATCAAACCAAGCTAGAATTGTAGGCATTTTTAGAGATTACAAAGGAAGGCTGATCATAGAATTCGAAAAGAGTATTATTCACTGGGATGTGGCTCAGTTAGAATTGGAGGCAGTTACATCAATAAGGGAATACATACAAGGTTTTAAGTGATAATCTTAACATCATCAAATTCATTCAAGATTCAATGAATAAATCTAAATGGAAAGTGAACAAATGGGTGGAAAAGGAGCTATTCTTTCTAAAGGACTTTAATAAGGTAATTTTTCATCATGTTAATAGAAATTATAATAAAGTATCAAATCATTGTGCTACTCTTGCCTTACAAAAAAGTTTTATTTTTGATAACTTTCCTTTTGAAAACATTCATCCTTCATTGGTTAGATTGATTAAGGAGGAATATGATCATCTTAGCAATTGTACCTAGTATTTATTTGATTTAATGCAATCTGCAGTTTTCAAAAAAAAAAAAAAAACTAAATTACAGACTAGAGATCCTAGATTGCAACAATCTCCCCCATTTTTATGATGTTAAATAATGTTAGTTAATAGGAAAGATAATATTATTTTTCTTTTTTTAAAATAAAAAGAAAAACAAAAAAAATCTGAACAGAATAATTTCAATTTAAACAACATAAACTAAAATAGAATTCAAAAAATAAGACATACAATTAAAATAGATATCAACTAAAGATGGATAACTTCTCACCAATTTTACATCACCAAAACGTGGAGTATCTCAAAATCAAAGAAACATAATAGTATTGTAAACAAATAAAATAATATAGTAATAAAAAAAACATAAAACAAAGACTAGTCAAATGATAGATCCTGATTAGATGTTGGTGATGATGGCTGAAATAACTGATAGATAGAGGAAAATTAATGAACAATCGAGATAAATGTCTCACCAAATCATCACATGTCATCCTCTTGCTGTTGTTCCTTTTATTAGATATGAAAGTCAAGTTTGGTTTCGAGTCGGTCGAGTCATTGATTGATATCATCCTGAGGAGAGGCGGGATTAGATCCTCCTACTGGAGTAGCCTCCCCCTCTTCATCAAAATCCGACTTAGCGTGATCTTGTCCCCGATGAAACAACATACGAAAGGAGGAATCTGTAAAGCAAAAGAGAAGATAATCAAGAGGTGTAGGGTAGTTGAATTGGTATTTTTTGTCTAATAAATACCCTATGATGTGTCATTATACAATATTTTACTTTCTTCTAGTATTGTGATGTCGAAAAGGAATTATATTTTAGATATAATCAATAATCATCTATACTTCATCAAATTGGGTATTTTACATTATTATATAGGTGACTATGGGAAGAAGTGGGATTATGTTGACACAATCTCTAGCTTTGGGATAATTGAGGTTCTAAGAATATGTTAGATAACTCAGACATTTTGATTTAGGGTGTAGACTAATAGTAGATATTGATTTATGGCCATATTCCTAATAGCTAGGTTTACATAACTCTAGTCAAAATCAATTGTAGATATTAGGGATTGTGGATGAGGTTCTTTAGTATAAAACTAATATGCTCCTCTAAATATTCCTTAGTGCTATATATGGTTTTGAGCAAAGATATGAGGTCATGGTAAAAGTTTCTATATTGAACCTAAGATTGGCTAAGAATTCATAGAGAAATTCAAAATTTAAATCAAAGGCTAGTGTTCGTATGAATTGGAGAGTGGTAGAGGCAAAGAGGTTCATTACCTCGAAGTTGAGAGCTGGTTGATTTAATATTCTAGATGGGGTGATTTGAGCCTCCTTCAACTTGTAGTAGGCATCTTTATCACCAAAGGATACAAATGAATCATCAAAGTGACAAGAGGAGGAGGAGCTCCCCTGGGTAATTCTGCCACATTTTATTCCACCAACCATTGAAGAGTTTATATTAGAGAGGCTAGGAGTTTGAAGGAAGGATGAGTTGAGTGATTGAAACCTTTAAAAATCTCTCTAATTTATAGATTTCCCCAAATTATATAGTACGATGTGATATTGTATAATACAATTAGATGAGTTAATCATCTAGACGACTTGTTAGAAAAAGGTGATAACATTATATAATATCATATGTATCATATTAGATGATCTTAAGAAATTATGTTCATCTCAAGGAGTCATCTGATGACATTTTACTGAATTAATCATACAGTATGAATAGGTTTTTGTACAATATAAATAGCAATTATGATCTAACCAAACATATTGAATTCATCCTAACATATTCTAACACTTGTTTCTTATAGTATAAAGGGAGGTTCATATAGAATGAAATGCAATAATGAGCATACCAACTGCATTTATATTTATCTAAAAAGATTCTCACAGATGTTTTGTACAGTACATAGGGTGGTTGGTATATTATGATCATTAAAAATTAAACTTATATCACCCTTTGATTTAGTTAATGACTATGATTGGTGAATAAGTGAAGTTATCATACACAATGAAAGATGATAGTACAGTACGACAAGAAAATTTTGGTTTTCAAAATTTTTATCTAGTGAAGAGTGTGTGTGTATGCGTGATGATCAAGAAACACCCTTTTTTTAAAACTAAAAAAAAACATGATAATACATGAATCAATAAACATCAAATAAAATAACACATACAATATAACACAGATAAAATTTAATTTCAAATGATAACAAAGTTTGATTCACCATGACTTTAAGCATGAATATCTATATCACCTAATCTAGTCATTAAGGTGTTGAAGGTGACATAGGTTAGGGGTTTAGTAAATATCTGCCAATTGATTTTTAGTAGCTAAATGAAGTTGCTCAATATCCCCTTTTGTTACATGGTCTCTAATTAAATGGTGCCTAATATATTAGTTTTTGTTCTTGAATGTTGGATAGGATTCTTTGATATATAAATGGCACTAGTATAATCACACATGATTCTAATGATGCCTATAGGTAGTTTAAAATCTAAGATTTGTAGCTTAATCCATAAGACTTGTGTAACATAACTCCTTAAAACTATTTATTTGTGTTAAATACTGCTACAGAGTTTTCTTTTCTACTGGACTAAGAAACTAAAGATTACCCTATGAATTGAAAAATTGTAGAAGTACTTTTCCTACCATCCCTACATCCTGCAAAGTTTGAATCTCATTAACTTATGATTTCAAAGGAAGTGTTATGCCTAGGATACCAGATTATTAAGTTTTGGGTTCCTATGAGATATCTAAGGATACTTTTAATAGCAATCAAGTGAGATTCTTTTCAATCAGCCTGATATTTAGTATAGAGACAAACACTCAACATAATATCAGGTTTTCTATAGTCAAGTAAAGAAGTGATCTAATTATTCCTCTTTATTTCTTTTGATCTATTGACTTCTTATTTGAGTCCTTATTTGATTATATAGTAGAGCTCATGGGAGTGTTTATTTCCTTAGAATTATTCATTTCATTTTTCTAAAGAAATTCCTTCATGTATTTAGATTAGCTAAGGAAGGTTCCATCATCAATCTGCTTTACACTAAATCTAAGAAAATTATTTAGCTCTCCTATCATACTCATCTCAAACTCCTCACTTATAGTTTTTGATTTTTTTTTTTTTTTTGTATAACTAAATACCATATCATCAATATAGACTTGTATTATGAGTAGGTCTTATCATTTTTTTGAGAAGATGGTGGTTTCTACACTACCCTTGATAAAGGATCTATCTTTAAGGAATACCCTCAGCCTTTTATACTATACTTTAGGTGCTTTCTTCAACCCATACGAGGCCATCTCAAAACCAGGGGGTTTCTTAACATATACATCCACTTTGATTATACCATTTAAAAAAACACTCTTAACTTCCATTTTATCTAAACTAAATCCTTTAAAGAAAATGAATACTAAGAGCACCCTGATGGCTTCTAGTCTAGAGACATGGGAAAATATTTCTTCAAAATCAATCCATTTAATATGAACCCTTTGCTGCTAACCTAGCCCTATTGCTTACTACCATTCCAGAGTTATTTATTTTATTTTTAAACTCCCACTTTATTCAAACCATACTCTAGTCCTTAGGTCTTTTAACTAATTCTTATAAATAATTCAAACAAATAGATTCAATTCCTCTTTCATTGCTAGGATCAAGAATTTATCAGATAATAAAAGTATGCCTTGGAAAATAATGAATGATGAAATTCTAGTTGTCAAAACTAAAAAATAATTTCTTATTTTTCACCATACAATTATAATGAAAATTAAAAGGGAGAAAGTAAAATGCAAAAAATGGAAAAATCACACCATAATATTTTATAGTGGTTCGATCAACCTTGACCTACGTCCAATCAATAAGTCGTCCACTCCAAGAGTTGTACAACTCAATAGAGACTCTCCTTCTTCTCCCACAGTAAGATGGAGAATTCTTTACAAAACTCACTTTCACCTTCCCGGTCTGGTGGAGTGTCGGACGCTATGTCACCCTCCTGATGATGGCACCACGCCATTTTATTTTTTTTCCCTCCTGGAGATGGCAGAGAAACTTCGAGGACTTTGACCTAGTAGTCTCTCTCCCTAGAGAGCTCCCATAAGACTCACCAAGGCAATAGGAGGAGTATGCATGCAGTTAGTATAGAGCAACCGTGTGATCCCCTCACCAAACATTTCCCTCATGCTCTAGCTAACCTTTTCCTTCCTCTCATAAGCCTTGAATCTCTTTAAGAACTCCCTCTCTAGTGTTCCTTCAGCTATCACATTCCTCTCTTATATTTTTTAATAAATAAAATCGTTGTATATATAATAGGATTCAAGAAACCCCAAAATTAAAATTAGTCATTGCTATGCATACAGTATGATACGAAATCAAATAGTATGATCAGTTCAAAACAACTCCCATCTTAGTACAAAGGATGATGAACATGTCATAATTTTTTAATACGACATACATTACAATACAAATATAGTAGAGTATGATCTACTTTTTTTCTTCTGTTCGAATGAGATGAATGCTGGGATGACCAAAAAATGTATCTGCTAATCAACCCATGATGTTCAATAATATAGTACGAATAATTGAGTTTATGTAGTTTATCCTGAATTACATAATCATCGTATAGTACGATTAGTTTAAAATTCAAGGTTTTGTCTTGTATGATCTTTGGTATGACTAAATTTTGCATCTGTCTATTCATATAGTATAATTAACAATCATTAACGAAACCATGATTTATTTATCTAATAACAGGGGTTAATTTTAGCTAGATTTCAAAATTTCATACAGTATGATTACATCATATAGTACTATGTGTTTAAAATATCAAATTTAAAATCTTACTTAAATTAATCTGGCTGCTAAGGTTTGAGGTTGAAAACAAATTGTACAGTACGATTAGGATTGTATAATATAATTAGTTAATATAAACAATTTTTAAATAGTCGTTAAGCCTTTTTCCTGAAAACTTATCATGCAATTCGATCTAAAATTATACAATATAATTTATATAAAAATAATTTTGAACCTAAGAAAAAACTCTCCCCTTATGTGTGTGCATTGTCACTCAATCTACATACACTCTTTTGTGGCCAGAATCAATAAATAATAAAACAAAGAAAATAAAAATTATGGACTCTTTGACATCCTATTCTACCCAATCTTGAGTCTTCAATAGCCTTGAGTAGTGTGTATCTCACTAAAATGTTAGTACTCACAGACCAAATTAACATCTAAAATATTTAATGAAGAATGAAATAACTTAAACAATATTATTCGTCATCATCAAATCAACGACTAGAGATCGTAGATTGCAATAATCTCTCAATTTTTTATGATGTCAAATAATGTTAATTAATAGGCAAGATAATGATTTTTCTTTTTTTTTTAAATAAAAAGAATAACACAAAAAATATGAATAGAACTATTTCATTTTAAACAACATAAACAAAAACAGAATTCAAAAAACAAGACATACAACTAAAAAAATATCAACTAATAACTGATAACTTCTCCCCCTCTTACGTCACCAAAAAAAAGGAATATCTCATAACCAAAGAAATAAAACAACATAATAAACAATTTAAATAGTATAGTTATAAAAAAAATTAGCAAATAAAGACTAATTAAATGATGAATCCTGATCAGGTGGTGGTGGCTAAAAGAACTAACAGATGGAGGCAAATTGATGATCGAACAAGGTAAATCTCTCATCAAACCATCTCATGCCATCCTTTAGTTGCTGGTGGTGTTGATGGATATGAGATTCAAGTTAAATTTTGAGTTGATCAAGTCATTGAATGATATCATCTTGAGAATAGGCAGGTGTATGTACCCCTGCTGGAGAAGCCTCCCCTTCCTCATAAAAAATTGGCTCAGCGTGCTCTTGCCCCCAATGAAATAAGATATGAAAAGAGGCATTTGTATAAAAGATAAGGACATTATCGAGTTCACCAGGAAGGGTCAGTTGATATTTGTGGTGAAGAATATAGCCTATGAGATACCTTAAGGCCAAATTTTATTTATTGTGGGTACTTGGATGGAAAGTTTATGTCATGATCTGGATATAATATATGATTTTGTTGGCTTAATAAAATCTTGTATTGGACATAATTAGGTATATAATGAAAGACAAAATTGAGGTAATGCATATCCTATATCCAGCTTTAGGAATGATTGATGTCCCAAGAATATGTTGGATGATGCGGGCATTTTGTATTATGGATTCGACATGGGGTTGGTGTTGGTTTAAAGCAATATTCCTAAGTAGTAAATTAATAGAACTCCAGTCAAAATTATTATTTATGAAGGAGTGAGCACGAGGTCCTTTAGAAGAAAGATCAATATGTTCTGCTAAGTCTGCTTTGGTGATTTTGACATTTATATGATAGACTATAAAGTCATGGTCAAGTCTTTTTGGTCAATCATAAGGTTTGCAAGGAACTCATAGAGTAACTCAGAATTAAATGGAAAGGCTAGGGTAAGAATGTTGCAACTTAGTTTTCATAACTTTGTTTCATATCATGTGTATTTTTTATGATCCCAAATATTATTATTTTGATTACTAATTCTCCTAATATATATTGGATATATTAATCTTTTTTATATACTAACATTTTCAGGGAAATCATATTCCAGACTGTTGAAGACTTCAAGTCAGATTAGATTAGAGTTCATTGTAAAAAGAATCTAAATTTTAAACGTTTATTTAGTCAGATACAGTGTGATTATAAATGGGTAACCGTACACTCACACACTAGGGGAGTGTTAAAAACTTATAATTTTTTAAACTAATCAAACTATAAGATTTCAATTTGTATAGGATGATTTGTTTAGTTATTTCTTCCAGCAAGTGATTAATCAAAGCATGGATGGAAGAACTTTTAAGTATTGTTCATACTATACAAAGTTGGGTTTATACCGATAATGTCTAGAGTATGAAAATGTTGTGAACATTTTCATCCATTTTAACAAGTAAATTTTTTAAATTGTTTGTACGAGATGATCTGGACTTCGTACCGACGATGTCCGGAGTACAAAATAATAGGGTATCTTTTCATCCAAATGAATAGGAAATTTATGATAACTATTCATATTATATAATCTATAAATATCATATTGTATGATTTGCTTGTATGAAAATATTTTGTATAGGATCTTAAGAGTAAATTTTGAACTGTTCATCTAGGATGATTTTAAATCATACTGTACGATCCTAGATGGTAAAAATTGAAATTTTTAGTTTTTTGGACAAATTTTGTCTTTCATATAAAATGTCCTTAGAAATTAAATTGAATGAGTCTTGTCTTTGTGATTTCTTAGAGAGCAATTAAAAGAGTGATTTCGAAGAATATTTAAGAGAGAGTTCTTGCAAGTCAAGTGTGAAGGATTCACAAGGTTACTCAAAGTTGAGAATCTCTTTTATTTTTGGGTTAATTCTCTTACTTTTTCTTTCTAGTTTCTCGGGAGAAGATCTTTGGAGAAGATCCGATTCTCAACTGATACTTGGATGATATGAAAGGAAGATAATACTCTATCGACACTTGGAGGGTATGAAAGGATGATGGTACTCAACTAACATTTGGAGGGTGTAAAAAGATGAAGGTACTCTACCGCATCAGGTATTTTTGGAAGAGAGGAAAAATGTTAAGGCTTCTCTACCTTACTATGGGGGTAAAATGAGAGTCACTTTGATAATAGTGCAATACTTTAAGAGTGAGTGTTCACGGAGTGGGTGTAGGTCTTATTGAACCAAAACACTATAAATTATTGTGTTCTTTTTAAATTTCTGCATTTTATTTTTATCAATTAATTGTTGTGGTTGAAAAGTTAATTTTTAAAAAGAAACTCAAATTATGAAATTAATAAAGATGGTTTTTTATTCAAGAGGGAATTTTTTTAAATTATCAATTCAACCCCTCTTAGTTAGCCTTGGGAAAATTACGTAGGTCTAACAACCTATACAGTCTTTTCAAGTGGTATCAGAGCCTACTTCAAAATTTCAAGTTTAGATTAATTATTAAAAAATGATTATGGCTAAATTTGGAAATTATAATACACCTGAAGGGTTTTCGATCACTAGACTCCCATTATTTGATAACATCCTTTTCAATTTTTGGAAAACACGAATGTCTACTTTTCTATAATCGCTTGAGTATCGCATGTGAATTTTAGTTCAAGATGGATACAATAGGCTAACTAGACTTGTAGATGGCATTATAACTAAAACACCCTTTGCTAACTAGATTGTAGAAGAATGAGACTTAGCACAATTAAGCACAAAATATTTGAATAGTTTCTTTTGTGCTCTTAAATCTGAAGACTACATGCGTGTTTCTACTTATAAAAATGGAAAAGAAAATTAGGTTAGACTTCGTATCACATATGAAGGGACTAATAAAGTGAAACAATTTAGATTAAATATTTGGTAAACATATTTCACTCAAATAGTCACCTCCTTTCATGCTTTAGGTAGGGAATTTTTTTTTTTTTTAAAGAAAAACAAAATGCTTCATTAAAAACTATAAAAAGGAAATTACATCCTAAAAGCATCTGATTCCTTTTTAACAAATTGATAAAAGAAGGAGGAATCTTATTCATAACAACCTCATCCCAAATGAAAGAACTAAAACAAGCATAGTTAGCACTAAGATTGACTAACTTATTACTTTCCCAACTAACACAATTAAAGATAACAAAGTGGAAATCCTTAATAAAAGAAAGATCTCCCAAATAACTTCCTCATTTAGCCACCAATTTTTGAATGAAACTAATTACATTTTTGTTATCCCCTTAAATGATTAAGCCTTTATTAATCATACATCCAATCTTTCACCACATGCTTTACCGATAGGATCGCTTGAAGCTCCAATGAAATAATATCCCGATGGACATAAGCATTGTCGAATCCCAACAAGAACCTCCCCTTGTGGTCACCAAAAACTCTACCAATCGCAACCTTGTAGGATTTAAATAGGGAATTGTATATTAACTTTTCTCCAATCAGGTGGAGGAGGATGCCAATAATTAAACAACCTCAATGGTTGATTAACATCCCCGATACTTGAGTTCAAATAATTGAAAGACTTATAAACCACAGAATAACTTATACCATTTATTTCAATCATCAAAGGGCTGGTAGCTTTCCCATCATGAACTTAGAACTTTCTAGCTCTCTAGGATAAGTAAATTGTATTGCAAAAGAGACTGACCATCCACTAATTTTGTGTATCCATCCATCTACAACATGAATCAAGAGAATTGAAAATTGGAATATGAAAACCCCATTTGTTTAAATATTGCATAACGTCGTTTAATTTGCTGCAACCAGTAATAATGTGATCGATGTATTCCACCACCTCACATTCTCTTGGGCATTTTTTATTTCCTTGTAACCTTATGTAAAACAAAAATTTATTAGTTGGAATAGCCTTGTTAAGTATCCTACACCAAAAAGGTCTCCACTCTAGGATTTAGTTTTGCATTTTCAAACCAATCCCAAGCAGAATAATCTGAATAGTCATCTCCCAATGCCTTGGTTGCTAGTGTAAAAATAGTCTTGCCTAAATTTTTATGGACGAAATCCAAATGATCTTCTATACAACCATTCAAAATCTGAGTGGTGGTAACCAGGTTCACAAGATTTTCACAAAAGTATTTTTTAAGCTCATTAACATTCCAACCTCCGTTGCAAACAAATTTATGCACCGTTTGATTACTACTTCCCATTGGATTGACAAATGTAGGCCATTTTATCAATACTTTTATCCAATAACCAAATGTCTTTAAAGAAATGAACTGATTTTCCATTTACAATTCTCCATTTGACTATAGGTTTGAGAAAATCACCTCCATTGCATAATAATTTCCAAGCCACTGAACCTCCTTTGGGAGAAGAATCTTCAAAGAGAAATGATCCATATTTTAGAAACAGAACCTTATGCTTTAACAAATCACTTTCCTGGCTATATCTTCAATCCAATTTGGCCCTTAAGGGGCCAGCTTTTTTAGAATAGAAGTTAATTCCTTGACCATAAAATTTGTTTGACCTGCACATGAAATTCCAACTCACATAATGTAGTCCCGCACCTCCATCCTTTTTATTCCATATAAATCTTCTACACAACTTATCAACTTCATTCAAAACACACTTTGGAACCAAAGAGAGAGTAGAATGAAAGGTTGGATATGAGAGCAAAACCAATTTTACTAAAGTAATTCTATCGGCCAATGAAATGAATTTGCCATCCCACACACTCAACATACTTAAGTCTTCATCTAAAATGAATTGGTAGTCTTCTCTTACCATTCTCCTTAATGCCACTTTGATACCCAAATATAAAAATTCCTTTATTTCCTTAAATTCTTTGATTCTACAAATTAATTTTCTCTTCCTTCTCCACTTATTTTCCAAATATAATTCCTAATTTGTTGATGTTCACATTTTGTCCTGTCCATCCACAAAAGTCTATAAGAATGCATTTAATTTCCTTAACCATTTTAATTTTTGCTTCAGAGAAAGTGATTATATCATCGACATAGAGTAAATCAGAATCTTTAGGACCCTTGGGAGAAATACCAACTTCAACAGAATTACCCTTTCGTAGAAATGCATTTGAAAGTAGTTGTGCACACATAATAAACAAGAATGGTGATAAAGGGAAACCTTGACAAAATCCATTCTTAGCTTCAATCCAATTAGTGAAGTTCCCATTGATTAATAAAGAAATTTTAGACTATAAACACAATCCAAAATGAGATTAGCAAACTTGATAGGAAAACCAAAATAATTAATTTCTTTAACCAATGTAGGCCACCCCATTGAGTCATATGCTTGCTCCATATCAATTTTTAATGAGACTAAACCTTTAGAAGATTTAGAATGCCTAAACTTGTGGAAGATTTCTTGAGCCACAAATACATGATCCGAGAGTGACCTCCCTTTCAAAAAAGCCACTTGCTCTTCCAAAATTAACTTAGGAATAATAAGCATCAACCTATTTAAAAGCATCTTTGCCACATTTTTATAAACTGAATTGCATAGACTTATAGGTCTAAAATTATATGGAGACAAAGGGTTTTTTAACCTTTGGGATCAAAATTATAATAATTTCTTTTCATTTTTCATTCATCTTCCCATAATTGAAAAAGTGAACCATAGCATTCCATAAATAATATTTGATAATTTGCCAATATTATTTAAAAAAAGAATAAGACATACCATCATGTCTCGAAACAATATTCCCACCAACTTCCTTGATAACCTTCTCCATTTCTTCAAAAGAAAAATCTCTACTAAGCATATTCATATCTACTTCATTTAAAGACTTCCATGGTTTAGGCCAATCCTCCATAGAACAGCTCCTATATTTTCATTTGTCCTTGAAGTAGCAGAATAAAACCTCTTCAACTTGGTGCTTATCTTGAACAATCAACCTGTTTTCATCATTAATTTTGTGGATGAAGTTTGAATTTCTCCTTGCACTAGCATACGCTTGAAAAAACATTGAATTAGTATCTCCCTCTACGAGCAATTTAACCTTATCTCGTTGCCTCCACCATGTGCTGATCGGAGCCAATGATGAATTCAAATCATCAATTTTCAACTTCAAAAGCCACCGGTCTTCCTCTGAGAGAAACCTTACCTCTACCTCCTTATTTTTCAATTCCAGGATTTCTTCTTTCAATACCTCTTTTGATTGATTTAATGACTTAAATTTAGCTTTATTCCAATGATGCAAAGCTTTCAAGGACCTTTTCATTTTTTGATTCAGAACATGAGAGGGATCACCTTTTGTTTTTTTCCTCCATAATTCCCTAACCACTATCATAGAAGCTGGAATAGATGTCCATACATTTTTGAATTTGATCATATTCTTATATGATAGTTTAAATTCTAATAAATTTAATAAAAGTGGATAATGATCCCAAGAAAGTCTAGCCAAATGTCTCAAATGGCTCACCATCAAACGGTGAGAAGAGTTCAAAGCAGCTGAATTAAGAAGACATCTATATAACTTCTCAAGAATCCTTTCAGTACCTTTTTTGCTACTACACCAAATATACTTAGGCCCAACACATGCAACCTCATGTAAACCATTACAAGGTATAAAGGTCTTCATTTCTTTTGGAACAAGGGAAAAAGAAAATCTTTTCCCTCCCTTTTTCTCCTCCTTAGATAACAAGCAATTGAAATCGCCACCCACTAGCATAGGTGTATCTTTTGACAAATGATATTCCAATCTCTCCCATAAGGGCCTTCTTTTATAAAAATCCTTACTCCCATATACCGTATCAATTCTCCATAAACCCTTGTTAATAACATTTAGTTCACCTACAATAAATTGGGAAGAAGATTTCGGGATATTGAATGAAGCCATGTTATGTTTTCATAACACCATAATACCTCTCGATAATCAATCAGAAGGAACATGAAAAAAACCCCATTCATCACCTATCAACATATTAACAACCTTTTTGTCAACCAAAGACAATTTAGTTTCAACCAAACCAAGAAAGAACACCCCATGATCCCTTATAAACTCCATCATATATTAAGAAGCTTTGCATTTCCTAGCTCCTCTACAATTCCAAAATTTGATGGAAGACATTATTAAACAAGAGGGGAGAGATTCCCTAACTTCTCCTTCACCTCTTCTTCCAATCTCCTACTTCTTGGCACCAATTTAATGGATCCCAAGCCTTTGAGGTTCTTTGACCCTTTTTTCTTCACTTTACTAGAACCATCTCAAAAATTGTTCATCATAACAACATTAACCCCTGTATCTTTCTCCAATACATCAACACCACATTCAGTTATAGAAACTGAAGCTTTGAGTGACATCAAAACTTTGATCTCTAGGCACACAATCTCCCCTTCCTCAACCAAATTATTTAACACATCAAATTGATTGACATTACTAGGAATACAAGCAGAATTTAGAACATTCATTCCTTCACAAATCATGATTTTCATTTATCATGGAAACTTCATTATTACATGTAGGATCAAGAAATATCTCAGGCTACAGCTCTTCAACCAGAGATTCAACATTGACATCTTCCATTTTATTTTTACTAGCAATCACGTCATTCTCCATGCCTTGACTCTTCATAGCAGCAACTTCCTCTTTCTTGTTGCCTTCTTTCATCAATGGCTGAGTCAAGGTGTTCTTGAATTTATAACTTCTAAATTTTTTCTTCCCATAATCCACATTAATCCACAGACCACAACCTTCCTTGTTAACCTTGCTAGCTTCTTCCTCGTCTAAATCACCAATTGAGCTTGCATTTATTGAAACAGCCTTTCCTTCAATTGTGTTTTTTATTACATTAGATTCCAAAATGGATTCCAATCTAACATCAGCATAGCTTTTCTCCAATTGTCCAATCTTACCACATTTAAAGCAAATATTTGGGTTTCTTTCATATTCAATTTTTTGGTAAAATTTGCTGGAGACACCTTCCATCCAAACTCCCAAAGGCAATTTATCTTCAAGCTTGATCTTTACACAGATTCTAGCAAATTCACTCCTTCCCCATTGGAACATGTTTTCATCAATCAATAACGGACTTCCGACCATACAAGCAATCCTACAGACATTAATTTTATCCCAAATTTGCAAAGGAAGTTAAGGAAGCCTAATCAATATCAGAGCCATTAGTCCTCTTAAAGATGAAGGCTAAAATGAAGGAAGCCAATTGTCCAGTCCTATTATATTCCCATTCACATACCAAGGACCACTAAATAGAACTGATTCCATAGCATTTGGGTCTTCAAAAGAACATAATACCCATCCCATTCCATGAAAGGTCATATAGAACCTACCAAAATGATTCCATTGCCTCCTTAATTCCATACCAATTATATGATATGGAACATTATCATCGAACACCTTAGTCACCAATGATTTGTGTAATTTATTAGTATTTTCCACCTCACTTTAGAGGTGAAGCTTAATCATGCCATTTTTAAAAAAATAGTCAACATAATTAAAATTAATTAGTATAAAGTTTGCCTTCCAGTTCCAAACATTGACAGCCAGCTTGCTCAATTGGCGAGGAAGAGCAATATCTTAATTCTCAACGGCTAAGAAATTGCCATATCTATTGTAATACAATCATGAACCTTCTCCAAATCTTCATTAACATGTTAAACCACATTTGTAGTGGCCTTCTTACCAACTGAGGTATCTGCCTTTTGAGAAGAATTTGAAATCCCAACACTAGAATCCTTGATTCCATTTCTACCAGAAACCTCAGAAGCACTTATAACATTCAAAATTACCCGTTCAGCTATTGATAAAGGATCTATACTCACACCACTGAATGAAATAAGACCAACTTTACCTTCTTTTTGAAGGCTAGATGAATTTTGAAATTCCAAAACATCCATCAGAATTTTCTTTCCCTTACCTATGCAATCCAATTATTTTTTAGGAGGACATACCCCACCCTCAGTCACCGAGGGTAATCCAGTTTTGAACCTTAACTTAGCCTCATGATCAAACACCAAATTTGTGTCACTGAAAGCTAGAGGAGACAAACCTTGATTAGGATGAGGAAGGATTCTAATAGCAGATGATGATTAGAATCGACCATCTTTGATGCCAAAAGATGGAGGTTGATGGCCCTCCACCATCATCGATGAAGCGGACGATTTGTGGGAAAATATAATTTCAAAATATTAGTTTATCTCTCTAGAAACCAAGATCTTATCTTAGTAGGGAATTAATGAGTACAAAAAAGTGAATAAAATACTTTGTTTTTTGCATAGTACTTATTATGCTAAAATAATTATTATTATAGAGTTATAAGATTTAACTATTTTTTCCATTAATAATCTTCTTGGAGCACTAATTGCTTACGAGTAATGAGTGACTCAAAGATAGATTGAAGCAGGTGAGAAGCAAAAGGAGAATAATATATCATTAAAAGTGGATAACCCAAAGAATGATTAGTCACATCCTGAGGATGAGGATGATATTGCCTTGATGACAAGGCAATTAAGAAGTTTTCTAGAATGGAAGCAAATGAGACACAAATTGTGGAATAAAGGTAAGTTTCATAAAAATGTTAAGGTTTCTAATGATGTTATTTTCTATGAATGTAAGAAACTCTGACATATAAAATTATACTAAACTAATCTTAAAGCCACTCCTACTAAGGAAAAGGTGGAGGAGAAAACAAATGTGAGGAAGGGCGAGAACAGATATGAGATAGCTTTTTGGGTGGACTCAGCTTCAAACACTTACAAAATAGAGGTTGAGGAAGAAGTCACAAATTTATGCTTGATGGTAGACAAGCTTGATCAATCAGATCAAGAAGAGATATGTGACTTAACCTATGATGAGTAGTTGAAGGTTCTGAAAGAATTCATATGACATATATAAAACTTAAAAAGATGCATGCTAGGTTAAATTTAGTCTTCATTCAACTATAGAAATAGCATGAAATCCTTAGGAAAGATCACGCACTAATTGATAATAACCAGATGAAATGATTATATGAGTATGGTGAATTGAATAAATAGCATGAGTTATAGAAATCTTCCCATAGTGAACTTGAAAAAGATTTTAAAACTTTTATTGATGAATATTATAATAGAGAACACTATTTAAAAGTTAATGATGATGTATTAGAAAGTGCAAACTCATTTTTTAAGGCACAACTAAAGGCACTTGAGAAAAATAGGATTCCACCCACATCTGAGGAATTTTTTAATCTTGATAAAAATATAAAAAATTCAAGACCTACGAAAAAATGAGTTTACACAAATAAATTAAAAAATCTTTTTCTTGGAGTTAAATGTTTTTCTTATGGCAAGATTGTGCACTTATCCCACACTTGCACTGTTCATAGAAAATCATATCTAGTGTGGAGACCAAAGATGCATAAAATAAGTCATATCATATATGCATCAAGTTTAATTTTGCTAAGAGGAGAAACCAAACTTATTTGGGTTCCCAAACTAATGTTTGATCATTTTATATAAAAACTCTCATAAAAGACCTCATGAGAGCATTTGGTACATGGAAAACATATGTTTAAAGCATATGATTAGAGATACGACATAATTCATATCACTAAAAGCCAGGAATAGAGGCAAGGTTACACTGGGAGATAATTTTACTAGGAAAGTGCTAGGCACAGGTATGATTGGAAATTTGAATAATTTTTTCATTAAGAGTGTTTTACTTTTAGAAGGCTTAAACCATTATCTTTTGAGTATTTGTCAGCAATGTGATAAGAGTTATAATATTAATTTTTTTCACACTAGGAGCATAATAAGCCAAAATGGAAATGATGTATTACATGGAACAAGGGTAAATATACATGCTAGATTTAATTTGTATTAAATCTCCTAATTCTTTTTGTTTGAAAATAATTACTGGTGAATCATGGTTATGGTATAGGAGACTTTGTTACATTAGCATGAAAACCCTTAAAAAAATATCCAAAAAAACTTATTAGAGGTATAACAAAACTAGACTTTACTATGGATCACCTGTTTGATGGATGTCAATGTGGAAAATAGGTGAAGTCTTCCTTTCATTTTATTGAGGATCTTAGAACTAGCAAACCATTAGAGATTATTCATATGGAACTTTTTAGACTGTAAGCACTATAAGTCTAGGAGGTAAGGTATATGGATTTGTGATTAATGATGACTTTTCTAGATTCACTTGGATTAAATTTTTATTTCATAAGAGTTAATCATTTGAACAGTTTATAAATTTTTTGACTTTGATTCAGAAAAAGTTAGGATGTGAGATTTTAACAATTCAAAGTGATCATGGAGGGAGGTGAACTTGAAAATGAAAATTTTAAGTAGTTTTGTAATGAAAAATCAATTGATCATAATATTTCAGCACCTAAGACCCCTCAGTAGAATGGGATAGTTTAAAGGAAAAAAGAACATTAATTGAAGTCATTAGAGTCATGTTGGCAGAATATTCACTTTCTAAATATTTTTAGGCTGAAGCAATTAGTACAACTTGTTATGTTTTGAATAGGGTGAATATTATATCAAAATTAAATAAAACACCTTGTGAGCTTCTTAAGGACAAAACACCAAATTTATCATATTTGCATGTTATTAGATGTGAGGTGTTTATTTATAATAATGGAAAACTTCTTTAGAAAAATTTGATCCAAAATCTGATGAAGAAATTTTTCTTAGATACTCTATTATTGGAAAATCATTTAGAGTTTTTAACAAAAGAACTTTGGTAGTTAAGGAGACCGCACATATTATGTTTGATGAATCTGGCATTTTAGAAGATTCAATTTTTAAAGAGGATCATATTAAAAATAACTCCCAAATAATAAAAAGAATGATTTGGAAGAGAATGTGGAAAAAGAAAATACTTTGCCTACAGAATTAAAATTTTCTAAAAATCACCCTAAGGAATTGATTTTAGGTAAACAAAGTGAGGGTATTAGGACTAGGCATGAACTTAGTAAAGAGGTTAACCATTCTACCTTTATATCAATGATTGAACTAATAAAAATTAATCAAGCATTATCGGATGAATTTTAGATTTTGGCCACGCAAGAAGAGTTGAATTAATTTGTAAGAAATGAGGTTTGAGAATTTATAGAAAGAACAAAAGATCAAAGTGTTATTAGAACTAAGTGGGTGTTCAAAAATAAAATAAATAATTTAGGAGTTGTGATTAGAAATAAGGCTAGATTGGTGGCTAAGGGGTATAATCAAATTGAAGGGATTGGTTTTGAAGAGACCTTTGTCCCTGTAGCAAGAGCTGAAGCAATTAGGGTTTTTTTACCCTTTGCCTATTTTAAACGAATTAAATTATATCAGATGGATGTTAAGAGTGTCTTTTTAAATGGAGTGATACAAGAGGATATTTAAGTTAAGAAACATCCATGTTTTGAAAATTTTAAATTCCCTAATCACGTGTTTAAATTAAAAAATGTATTATATGGATTGAAATATGTACCTAGGTCTTTGTATTAGAGGTTAAACACTTTCTTATTAGATAGATCATTTCTAAAAAGAAGTGTAGACACAACTCTCTTTCTGAAGAAATTAGAAGATGGCATACTTATTATTCAGACATATATTGATGATATCATTTTTGGATCTATAAATCAAATTTTTTTTTAAATGAGTTTAGTGGGAGATCTGAGTTATTTTCTTGGTTTTAGCATTAAGAAAAATGAGAAGGGAACTTTTCTTAGTCAGTCAAAGTACATTAATTATATTCTTAAGAAATATTAAATAGATAATACTAAATTAGTAAACACACCAATGAGTTTCTCAGTTTAGTTGGATAAGGACTCAAAGGGAAAATTTGTTGATCAAAAAAAGATTAGAGATATAATTGGATTCTTGCTTTATTTGACTTCTAGTAGACAAGATATAATATTTAGTGTATGTTTGTTTGCTAGATTTAATTCTGATCCAAAAGAATCACATTTGACAGCAGTAAAAAGGATTTAGATATATCTTTTAGGAACTCAAAACTTAAAGATTTTGTATCCTAATTACACTCTTTATTTGAAATTGTCGGATATTATAATTAAGACTTTACAAGTTATAGCGTTAATCGAAAGTGTACATCTGGAACTTACCAATATATAGAAAATTCCTTAGTTTCTTGGTCCTGTAAGAAATAGAATACATTGCCTAATGAAGTTATGTGGCACAAGTATTTTAGATAAAATAATAATTAATTAACTTAGGATTTATAGTTGGTACAATTCCTATTTTTTATGATAATACTAATAGCATTTGTATTTCAAAAAATCCTATCCAAAATTCTAGAAGAAAACTTATAGACATAAGGCATCACTTAATTAAAGATCATGTAGCCAAAGGAGAAATTGAATTGAATCTTATTTTTATAGAAAATCAACTTGAATATATTTTAATAAAATCACTAGCCTTTAACACTTTTAACACCTTAAAAACAAGGTTAGTTGTGATTGATCTTATTGCTTAGATTAAATTTTTTTGCAAACTTGATATGTTTTCTATGTTTGTCTGTTTAGTTTTCTATTTTTGTTTGTTGTTTTAATTTGTTTGTGTGTGTTAATTTTGTTTTAGTTTTATTTTTGTGTGTTTTTAGTCTAGAAGCATGTTATTTTTTGATATAATTTATTTTGAGAATTTTTTTTCATGTATTATTCTTTAAGTGTGATATTCATATTGTACGAATATTTTTTCAACTTGTAAAAATTTTGTAGTGCATACATGATTATTTAATGAGTTGAGTATGCAAAATCTCAAAATTTTAAAGGTTTCATATTGTATAATGTCATCATCATATGGTATGATTTACATGGGTTTGTTTGTATGATGGGGACGGTTTTACTAGTTAGGTTTAGTTATTTATTACTGATTGTCCTAGGCAAATTTATTTTCATCTATATGATCCAGATGTTAGTTTTTATAGGGTATGAACCTAACTGCTTTAATAAATAGCTTTAATATTCTGATCGTCCTAGATGTTCACTTATTTATCTGTACGATCTAGTGGTCAAAAAGTATATACGAAAGGACACCTCAGAAATGGTGTTTTATGAAAAATTGTTTCATCTTTGGCCATTTCTATTCGTACATATGAAAAAAGTTTCATCCCATACAATTCCAAAATCGTACATACGAAGAAAAATTTGTATTGTATGATGTGTCATTTTCTATATATAGAAGGGTTTTGAAATCATTTTCATTCACTTTCTTATTCTTATCAAAACTCTATAGAGCACTTGTCTAGGAAATGGTCAGTTCCAGTAAATGTTCTTGTGGTTCAAAGGGAACTTCTTCTTCTAGTGCTATTGATTCAAACTTCTTATCGAAGAAGTATGAAGATGCATATTTTACTTCATTTTTCTATAATGCCTTTGTTTTCTTCTACTCAACTATCCTTCATTCTCGCTCTAATATATGCACACAAAGAAACCTCTTATTATTTCTTAGCTAACATGAGAGTTGTTGAATCTAGATTAAGCTATTAAACCTAAACTAATGTCCCAAGGCTAACTAAGAGGAGGGTTGAATTGGGAGTTTAAAAATTTTCTTGGATTTATAAATTTGAAAAATGTTGATTCTCATAGCAAGTTAATTAATGTTTTAAAAAAACTTTTCAACCATAGAAAAATAACTTGTAGTAAATATATCTGAAAATTAAAAGACACAAAGATTTATAGTGGTTCAGTCAAACACGGCCTACATCCACTCCCTGAAGACTCCCTCTTTAGGTAATGCACTATTACCAAAGTGTCTCTCCTTTTACCCCCACAGCAAGGTGGAGAAGCCTTTATAAATCCTCTCTTTCACCAAAAATTTGTTGTGTACGAACCTATTGTGAATTGGTACAAAACGATTTCATATAAGATGATCATCCGGTATGAACCAAGTTCATCCGATACGAATAATTAGAAAATTTTTCACTTTCATCGGGATGAAGAGGGACCTCATAATTTTTGACCCTATATGTCATACGTATAATGACAACATCATACGGTACGATCAGTTATGAAAATTTTCAAGATCATCAAGATGAAAAGTAACCTGTCCAATTCGTACCCTAGATAGCATACGTGTGATGACGACATCGTACGTTATGAATCGTTCAATAAATTTTCAAGTTTGTGTGGATGAAAAGTTGGGACGATAAGGAACCCATCAATTTCATATGTTGGAAGGTATGTACAAATGGTATATCGTACAGTATGATCTATACTCAGAAAAATTTTTTACTTTATATTGTTTGACTGCTCGTAGGGAAAATAAATGAAGAAATTGTCCAGTATGAAATGACTTTATACAGTACGATTAGTTTAAAAATTTGTAAATTTTAAACTCTCCCCTAATGTATGTGTGCACAGTTACTAAATTGCAATCACACTCTCTGAGACTCAATAAAAAGAAAATTATATATTTTATATACAATAAACCCTAAACTGATTTGATTTGAAGTCTTGAATAATTCAAAGTATGATTTTCCTGAAATGTTAGTACACACAAACAGCAAAATAATGCATCCAAAATATGTTAGGAGAAATAATAATCGAAGCAATAATATTTGGAATCATCAAAAACATGCAAGTTGCAAGAATGTCAACAATAACGAACTAAGTTGTAACTATCTCAACAAGAGTTAGTGATGTTAACTTTAGGATAAGTTCCTATGTCCAAAGACAGTATGTAGAGATTACCAAAGAAGATTTAGGCAACTACCTTCGCTTGAGAACCCAAGGGATTAGAGCACACACAATGACCTCTAGAGCTAACTTTGACTGGTCTAAAATTAACAAAGTTCTTATAGGTGTTTCCCAAGTCAATCATTTAGCTCGAGTCTATACCTTGCACCAAAATGCTAGGATCATCGAACACATTTTAAGAATTTCAGTTATTCATAAAGCTGGTGATCAAGTGAATATGACTCCACTCCTGTCCACTGTCATATATCTTATTATGACTTAAAAACCCATTGAAGAAGCCCAACTCATTATGGACTACTTGTACAACCTTTCTGAGATTGGTCTTCCACATCATAAGAGGAAAAATAATGTGGCCTTACGACATCTTGTTTCATATATCCTTCACAAGAAGTACAACCTAATTCATCCTGATCCTCCCACTGAACTCCCAATCTATTATATTGATGCTTCCTTTTTGCAACTGTTTGGGAGAGACCAGAGTTTGAGTGATGACTCTAAGGGAGAAGGGGGAGCTCCAACACCTACACAAGGACCTGACAAAAATTTCTTTTAGGAGATGGTCTAGTGATTTGGTCAGGTCGAGACCCACTTTGATCAACATTTTGATCAAATTAACTCATTTAAATCAGCAGAAGTGAGATACCAAAAAGACATGGGTTGGATCCTTTGTTAGTTTGACACAATAAATAAAAATGTAGCTATGATGAATAGCTATTTTTGTGTTCAACCAGCTTCGACCACCAGATTAGGGCCCCTATGAGTTCTAGACGTACTTCTTCACTGTTGTTTCTACCAGCCTTTTGTGAGTGATGTGATGATGTTTTACCGTCAGGTTTATTGTGTTTGTTATCTGTTTTTATGTTTTTATGTGATGATGTAATGCTTTGTTAAGTTGATATCCATGAACGGAATGTATTTAATCTTTTTGATATCAACGAAAAATGACATGTTTTGGAAATTTGAATTTCTTTCTCACTTTTTGAAATGTGAATATGCCTTTATGAAAAACCTTTTGTAATTGATCTAAAATGTGTTATAAACTGTTTTGAGTTACAAATTAATTTCATTACAAAATCTTTTTTTTTTCAAAAATTTAAATCAATTTAAAATGCATTTAAATAAGAAGACCAATTTCATATTAATTTTAGGAAAATATAACTAGAATATCATTATTGTAATATTGATTCATATTATTTTTTATTTTTTTTTAGTATGTTTTATTTATTATTAGTGAAGTTTGAATTTAGATTATTGATTTTTGGAAGACCAAAAAGAATAGAAAAATAAATGCATAATGTGTGCAAAAACTAAATGATTGTGCAATGGTTTGCAAAGTGAAAAGAGGCACAAAATTAGCCCAAATAGAAAAGATGCACAAAGTGTGAACAAATATTTGAAAAGAAGTGCAATGTTATCAATTAAATTTTTTTATTATTATGTTCTTTCCACTATCATTTAATCTCTAATCCAAATCAATTTAATTAATAATTATATTCTATATTGAATTTGAAGTTAATTAATCTTCATTTCATCATTTTTGCAATAATCATCTTTATTTAATTTATCTATCGTGAACCATGACCTTGATTAAGTTTTTTTATCTTAGTTTATCTTTGATTTAAAATTTTGAATTTTTTTTTTAATTTTTAATTTTTTTGGAATTAATATTGAACTTGCAATTAGTTTAAAACCATTTTCTAGATAATTTTTTTTGGTTTATCTTTTGACATCTTTCATTTCAAGTTCTACTTCCCTTTTTGTTGTTGTCAAAAGGGGGAGTAATAATATTGTTTCTTTGATTTATTTTTTGTTATTGGATTTGTGTTTTGTGTTAGTATTTTGTGTGTGTTTTTGTGTTCATATTTTTTTTCATATTTTGTATTGTTCATATTGTTTTTAATTTTGTGTCTTTCGATGTCTTTTATTTTTTCTGGGTTTGGATTTCTTTGATCTTCATGGGAATTCCTAGATTTATATATGGTAATTCTTTTAGGGGGAGCTAAGGAGAAATTTAAGATTTAAATATTAACTCAGATAATAATTATTTTACCATCACAAAAAAGAGGGAGAATGTTGCAACTTAGCTTTCATAACTTTATTTTCATATCATGTAATTTTTTGAAAATTCCAAATAATATTATTTTGATTAATATTTATCCTAATATATATTAAATATATTGCTTTTGTTGTTAGTGTGTATTAATATTTTTGGGAAATCATACTCCATATTATTGAAGACTTTAAGTCAGATTAAATTACGGTTCATTGTAAATGGAGTCTATCTTTTATACTTTTATTGAGTCTGAGAGTGTGATTATAATTGGGTAACCGACCACAGACACACTATGGGATAATTAAAAATTTGTAATTTTTTAAACTAATCTAGTATACGATTTCAATTCATACAGGACAATTTATTCAGTTATTTCCTCCAGCAAGTAGTTAATCAAAGCATGGACAAAAAAAATTTTAAGTATTGTTCATACTGTACGAAGTTGTCTTCATATAGATGATGTCAAGAGTACAAAAATGTTGTAAACATTTTTGTCTATACGAATAGGTAAATTTTATTTTTTTGAACTATTAATCTTGGACGATTGGGAGTCCGTATAGACAATGTCCAGAGTTTGAAATAGTGGGGTAACTTTTAATCTAGATGAATATAATTTTTTTATAACTGTTCATTCTATAAGATTACAGATCATACTATATGATATAAGTATATAAAAATATTTCATACAGGATCATACGAATAATTTTGAATTGTTCATCCAAGATAATTATAGATCGTATTATATGATCCTAGATGGTAAAAATTGAAATTTGTAGTTTTTTGGATTGTTTTTCATGTCTTTCATATAAAACGTCCTTAGAAACTAACTTGAATGAGTTTTATATTTGTGACTTCTTATAGAGGAAGCGAAAGAGTTATTTCGGAGAGTGTTTGGGAGAGAGTTCTTGCAAGTGGAGTGTGAAGGATTCATAAGGTAACTCAAAAGCGAGAATCTCTTTTATTTGTGTCAATTCTCTTCCTTTTTTCTTTCTAGTTGCTCAAAAGAAGATATTTGGAGAAGATCTATTTCTCTACCTACACTTGTAGGGTGTAAAAGGATAATGATACTCTATCGTCACTTGGAGGGTGTAAAAGGATGACGGTATTCTCTGACACTTGGAGGGTGTAAAAGGATGATAATACTCTGCCATTGAGTTTTCACAGCTAACACTTAAAGTCATCCATAAAGAAAGCAGTTGTTAAAATGATGAGAGGAAGAGGAGCTTCGCAAAATAATTCATCGACATTTACTTCCCCCAGCCACTGAGTTGAGAAAAATTATAAAGTTGAAGATTGAAGAAAAGTTGAGTGGATTGGACAATGCTAAGGCTATTAACCATCCTATTTATAAAGTATTTGATTATTCGTATAGTATGATCTAGTATCATATAATAAAAAAAATAAAAAAAAATTAAAAAATAAAAAAAATCAAAAAAAAAAATCTAGTATCATATAATAAGATCAAGGAGTTAATTCATCTCATTGACCTATCAGGGAAAGTTAGTCAAATCACATAGTACGATCAGGATCATACTAGATAATATTAAGGAAAATCATTCATTTTGAGGGGTCAGCAGTACCAACTTTGACAAAAATTATTATACAGTATAAACAAGTGTTTGTATAGTATAAATAGTAATTATTATCATACTGGCTGAGTTAAATGCATCCCAATCTAATTTACCATGTGTATCATAATATGTGAAGTTAGATATCGTATAGTACAAATGGCATAAATATCATACCAAATGGATTTAAGGCCTTGATGATCAATCACACATGGATCATACAGTATGGCTAGTGATTTATATATTATGATGTGTATATCAGTAAACTAATATGGATATTTAATTAAACAAAGGCTTATAATCTACATATTTATGATGATCGTATAGTACAAATGTGTATCATACCGTGTGATATTGATAAAAAGTTAAACATTTTGGAAATTCAATGAGATGAATGTGTAAAGATCACAAAACATCTTAAACATTTTTTATCAAGCATGAATGTCTATAATATATAGTTTTGTCCTCATTGTAGTAAAGGAGTCATAGGCTATTGGTTGCATGAATATGTCTATTAATTTATCTCCTGAAGCTATATGGTGCAATTATATATCTACTTTTATTATATGATCTCTTAAGAATTTATGTCTAATGTCTATATGTATTGTGTAGGAGTGTTGAATTAGATTTTTGGACATGTAAATTGCACTAGTGTTGTCAATCATAATTTTGATGGTTCCTACAAGTAATCCAAGATCTAAGAATACTCTTTTGGGATAGCTTGGAATTGGGCACAAAGACACTAAATATTATATCTGGTCAACTAGTAGTTAAATAGAAGAGTGATCCAATCATTCCCTTAAAGTTTTTTTGGTCTAATGACCTTCCACTTGGGACTTTTTCTAATTGAATGATAGAACTCAGGGGAGTGTTAATGCCCTTAGCATTGTCCGTTTCATATTTTTCCAGAATATCCTTGATGTATTTAGTTTGGCTAAGGAATGTTCTATCCTTTATTTATTTTACACAAAATCTAAGAATGTAACTTAGCTCTCCCATCATACTCATTTTAAAATCGTTACTCATTATTTTTGAGAATTCATCACATAACTTTTAACTAAAGATCCAAACAAGATCATATCTACATAAATCTGAACCATAAGAATTTCATCTTCTATGCTTTATAGAAAGAGGGTGGTATCTACACTACCCTAACAAATCCTCTATCTAGGATGAATGAACTAAGTCTTTCATACCAGGCTCTACAAAAGTCCTTGAAGTATATAAAGGCTAAGAGCATCCTTGTGGCTTTTAGTCTAGCTACTAGGGAAAATATTTCCTCAAAGTTTATGCACTCAATTTGGTTATACCCCTTAGCTACTAGTCTTTTCTTATCTCACTATAATTCTTGAGTCATTCACCTTATTTTTAAAGACCCACTTTGTTCCAACCACACTCTGGTCTTTAGGTCTCTTGACTAATTCCTATACATCATTCCTAATAAATTGCTTTAGCTCTTCTTGTATTACTAGGATTAAAAATTCATCCCCTAAAGCTTGATCTATACTTGTTGGTTCTATTATAGAGATAAATGAGGGATGACTAACTTCTTTCCTAAGTCCTTACCTAGTTATAACACCTTCAAATGGGTGTCCTGAGATTAATTTTTTAGGATGACTAGAAGAATATTTCAATTCTCTAGGCAATGGTTCCTGAGGTTCTACTCTATCTCTTATGCTAATGGTTTCTACCCCCTTCATGACCTCTACCTCTTCTTCTTCAAATTTAGGTTCAAAGGCCCTATATGATTCATTAAATACTACATGGGTAGATTCTTCTACTACAAGGGTCCTCTTATTAAAGATTATATAAGCCTTACCTACATATAAAATAACATAAGAAGACACCTTTGTTGGCCTTAGGATCAAATTTTCCTAAGGGAGATTTCACATTCATTAAGATGAAACATTTGCAACCAAAGACATGCAAGTGGGAAAGATTAGATGTTTGGCCATCAAGGAGTTTATAGGGCATTTTAACTAACTTAGATATAATGTTCACCCTTTTAAAATATAACAAGCATTGTCCACTACTTCTATTTAAAATTATATAGGAATTGTGTATTTAGCTAGCATTTCCCTAGTAACTTCTACCAAGGTTCTATTCTTTCTTTCAACTATCCTATTTAGCTGAAGGGTCTTAAGGGCAAAGAAATTAAACTTTATTTCTCTCTCCTGATAGAAAGATTCGAACTTTTCATTTTCAAACTCTTTACCATGATGACTATAGATTGTTAAGATTTCACATCCTGATTTTCTATAAATCCAAGTGGAGAAGGTTCTAAATTCCCGAAATGACTCATATTTATGTTCTAGGAATCTTACCCTAGTGAATCTAAGGAACTCATCTGCAATCACAAATCCATAATTTTTCCCTCCTATGCTAGCTGTGCTAATAGGTCCAAATTGGTCCATGTGAAAGATATTTAGTGTCTTAGATGTGTTAACAACCTTGATTGGATGAAATGATGCTTTAACTTATTATCCTAGTTGGTTGGCATCACATAGATGTTCCTTAGTGAAATATAACTTTGGTACACCTCTAACTATGTTTTTTAAGTGTTATTCCTATGTGTTTTCATGCTTGCATGGCATAGTCTACTCTACCAAAGCCAAGAGTCATCCACTATCATTTTTAAACACAAGGAATTTAATTTTTTAATGTAGTTAGGATCTAACATATAGATATTATTTTTAAATTTTCCTTATAACGGAAGTTTGTCATTTAAGCTAAACATGAATTTGTTGGAAAGAAACTTTATGTCAAATCCTTTATAACATAATTGATTAATACTTAACAGATTGCACTTTACACTATCAACTAATAAAACATTTTCAATTACAATTTTTTTAGAATTTCCAATGATACTTGAGCCCACCACTTTCCTTATAGTGTTGTATCCTAAAGACACCTTACCTCCTATCCTGGCTTCTAGTGTAATGAACTGCTTCATGTCTCCAATAATATTTCATGAGCAATCACTATTCAGGTACCACATGCTCTCACTAGGTCATTTGTGAGAGCACCGCTAAAATATCATTCAAATATTAGATTTTAGAACCCAAGTAAGTTTGAGTTCCTTCTTATGCTTGAGTGAATGATATGTATGTATACTATGCTGTGATGAATTCAATTCCGAACTCCACACTAGATGTGTCATATGGTGAATCATCCAAGTGCAGGCTATTTGACCTAACATCGGGAATTGGATTCACTAACCTGTGTAAGTGATGGTGCCTCTTCCTAAGATTGTGTGATACATGCAATGCTGAGAGGTTGTACTATTGAGCTAATGTGGGTGATGGTTTATTATTTTCAAGTTTTATAATTTTTTCTTGTAGAATATTATTTGCATATTCATAGCTTGTCACTTCTATATTTAATTCTTGCTCTCTACTATCTAATTGTCATACAAGTCCATATAATTCCTTAAATTTTTTTTCTAGCCCAATATGCAATGTTTTCAAATATTTGTGTGCATCAGATAACAAAATATACTTCTTATTTAATGTATCAAATTCAACAAGAAGGGGCATGTGATCTTTATCTAAGTTAGAATGTTCTTTAACTAAGTTTACATGCCCTTTTTGTAAAGTACTAAATTCGATGTTAAGGTTGGCATGCATTTTCTTTAATTTTCTATAAGAATAATGATTTTTTTTCATAAATAACTAATAAATCTTCATAAGAAATTTGACATTCCTCATATTGTTCTTATTGATAAAGATTATCATTAGCCATTTGACACAAATTTGTTACCTCCTCCTCTGCTTGTTCTTCTCATGATTTTGAAGTAGAGTCAGCCAAAAAGGCTTTTTGTGTCTTGCCCTTCTTGTACTTTGGCTTCTCCTTACCCTTCTCCATGGTTGGGTGAGTCTTTACATTGGGGAAAATAACTCGGAGGTGACCTAGTTTTCTGCACTCAAAGTAAATTATGTTAGATGTAACTTTATTATTCTTTGAGCTTTTACCTTTATTCTATTGATTTTGTTGATGCCTGTATTTTCTCATCAGAAAATGCTTGAATTGACGGGTCATCAAGGCTATGTCATCATCTTCCTCTACTGCAAAACTATCACTTTCTGAATTATTCTCTTTTAGAGCCACAGTTTGCTCCTTCTTTTCTCATGCATCATTTTTCCATTGACTCGCTCCTTGATCGTTGGCAATGAGTGAACCAAGCAATTTGTTAATGGAACAAATATTAAAATATTTAGACTCAGTGATAGCAGTTATTTTTGCATCATAAGAACTCAATAAGCATCTCTAAATTTTATTGACTTCTTAGAAATGGATATCTCTCTACCTAGTGCATGTAAGGATGTCACTATCACGATGAACCTAATGTAAATTTCAAATAAAGTCTCACTAGGTTTCATGCAAAAGAATTTGTAGTCATGTAGCAAGATGTTTAATCTAGACTATTTAACCTCACTAGTTCCTTCATATGTGATACATAATTTATCCCAGATCTCCTTACCAGTACCACAAGTGGACAATCTTATGTAGTCTTCTGATTTCAACATGCAAAATAAATATTTCAAGTATTTTGCATTTAACTACATAAGTTCCCTTTCCTCATTGCTCCATTCATTAAATGATAATTTAGTCTTAATGCCATTCAAAAGCTAAAAAGTTGTAGTGTAATCTTCATGTACCAACATTCACATGCGGTAGTCTATAAATTGTAAAAAAAATAGATATTCAAATTTTTTAAAAATCAAATGATATGTTGTCAAATAAGGGTGGATGGGTTTTGAAATATGCCTCTACAACATTACAATTACAAAATTTTTTATGGATTAGAGTTCTCTAGGTTTTCCAAAACACTATTTTGAGACCCCGCTCTGATACTACTTGAAAGTACCAGATGTGCCAAGAGGGGGGTGAATTGGCATATTTAAAAATTAATCCTAAATATGAGTACTATTTTTTTGTGTTTTTTAAAATACTTAGGAATAAGCAATTTTGATTTTTGAATGCAGAAGCTATCAAACTAAATATGCATTAGAAAACAGTTATGATGAAATTCTAGTTATCACAACAAAATAATTTTTTGTATTTATTTTCATCACGTAGTTATAATGAAAATTAAAAGAGAAAGTAAAATGCATAAAATAGAAAAAGCACACAATAAATTTGTGTAGTGGTTTGGTAAACCTTGACCTACATCCACTTCTCGGAGTCCTCCACTCCGAGAGTTTTACTACTCAAAAGGTACTCTCTTTCTGCTCTTACAGTAAGGTAGAGAAGCGTTTACAAAACTCACTTTCCCCTTCCTCGGTGAGGCAGAGTGCCGGATGCTATGTCGCCCTCTAGGTGATGGTAGTGGACCTTCTTGCTTTTCTCCCTTCTAGAGAAGGCAGAGAACTTTTGAGAACTTTGACCTAGGAGCCTCTGTCCCTAGAGAGCTCTCATAAGACTCACCAAGGCCACAAGATAAGCAAGCGTGAAATTACCTTGGAGCAACTATGTAATCCCATCACTTTACTTCTCCCACATGCTCAAGCTCACCTTCTCCTTCCTCTCATAATCCCTAAATCTCTTTAAAAACTCCCTCTCTAGAGTTCCTTCAAATGTCACATTCCTCCCTTGTATTTTTTAATGAATAAAAGCATTGCATATATAATAGGCTTCAAGAAATCCTAAAAATTTTGTGACTGTTCATATAGTATGGTACCAAATCATACAGTACGGCCAGTTCAAAATAATTTCCATCCTATCACAAAGGAGGATGAACGTGCCATATTATTTTAATACATCATATAATACAATACAAATTTTGTCCAGTTTGATCTATTTTATTTGTTCTGCTCGTATGGGACGAACATTGGGATGACCAAAATTTAGCTCTAATCATCATCCCATGTTACTCAATCATAAAGTACAGATAGTTGAGTTTATACAATTTATCTTATATGATGTATTCATCGTACATTATGTTTAGTTAAAAAATTAAGGTTTCATCTAATATGATCTTTGGTACGACCAAATTTTACGTCTATTCATCATACGGTATAATCCTATTAATATAATACAATCATCAATCATTAATGAAAATAATATTTAATTAACTAATCATGGTGGTTAATTTAAACAAGTTTTCAAAAATTTGTATATTATGATTGACATCGTACAATATAATATATTCAAATTTTCAAATTTAAAATCTTACTTAAATTAATCTAGCAGATAGGGTTTGAGGTTAAAAACAAATCACACAATATGATCAGGATTATACATTATGATTAGTTCACAAAAATGATTTTCAAAATAGTCGTTAAGATTTTTTTCCCGATAACATATCATACAAGAAGATATAAAATTATACAGTACGATTTATATAAAAAAAATTTTGAACCTAAGAGAAAACTCTCCCGCTGTGTGCGTTATGATCACTCAATCTACATACACTCTTTTATGGCCATACTCTAGAAATGAAAAAATAAAGAAAATTAAAATTACAAACTCTTTCACATCCTATTCTACCAAGTCATGAGTCTTAAGTAGTCTTTAGCAGTGTGTAATCCACCGTGAAATGTTAGTACTCCTAACAAAATAACTTCTAAAATATTTAATGAATAATGAAATAATTCAATCAATATTATTTGTCAACTTCAAAATCACAAACTAGGGATCCTAGATTGCAACGGATAAGGCTTGATCTATATTAGTGGATTCTATCATAGAGATAAATCTAGAGTGATAAACCTCCTTCCTAAGTACATTTCTAGTTCTAACACCTTCACATGGGTCTCATAAGATCAATTCTTTAGATTGACTAGAGAATATCTCCAATCCCTAGGCAAAGCCTCCTAAGATTCTACTCTATGTCCTATTACAATAGCTCCTACCCCTTCAGTGACCTCAACTTCTTCTTCAGGTTGAGATTCAGAGGTCCTATCCAATTCATCAAATACAACATGGGTACACTCTTCTACTATTAATGTCCTCTTATTGAAGATTCTATAGGCCTTCCCTATAGATGAATAACCTAAGATGACTCATCCATTAGATTATGGATCAAATTTTCCTTAGGGTGATTTTATATTGATAAAGATAAAGTAATTAAATCCAAAGAAATATAAATGAGAAAGATCTTATGTCCTACCCATAAGTAGTTCATAAGGTGTCTTGTTCAGCTTGGATCTAACATTTAACCTATTCGGAACATAACAAGTAGAATTCACTACTTTTTTCCAAAAAGTATCTAGGCAGAGTGTATACAGCTAACATTGCCCTAGCAGCTTCTACTAAGGTCTTATTATTCCTCTCAACTATTCCATTCTATTGAGGGGTCCTAGGGGAAGAGAAGTTCTGTTATATGCCTTTCTCTTGATAGAAGGATTTCAAACCTATCATTTTTAAATTATCTATCATGATCACTACAAAAGGGTAAAATTTCATATCCAAATTTCCTTTAAATCCATGTGGAGAAAGTTCTAGATTCCTCAAATGATTCACTCTTATATGCTAGGAATCTAACCAAAGTAAATCTAGAGTTTTCATCTACTATAACAAATTCATATGTCTTCCTCATAGGTTGGCTATATTAACAGATCCAAATAGGTCCATGTATAGGATTTTTTAGGGCTTAGAGGTGTGGTGTCTTTAATTAAATGAAACAAAAACTTGGCTTAATATCCTAGTAAGCGGTCATCAAATAAGTGGTTTTTAGTGAATTCTATCTTAAATATGCCTCTAACTAGGTCTTTTTGGGTATTCTTTCAAAGCGTTTTAATGCTCGTATGACATATTATTGTATTTCACAACAAGTAATCATCAAAAATTGTTTTCAAACATATAGAATTTAAATTTTAAATGCAGTTTAAGTCTAGAATGTAAACATTATTCATAAGTTTTCCTTCAAACATAGGTTTTTCATTTAAACTTATTATGTATTTTTCAAATAGAAATTCTATATCAAAACCTTAATCACACAGTTGACTAATGCTTAGTAAATTATTTTTTAAATAATTAATTAATAAAATATTTTCAATAATAATAATTTTAGCATTACCAATTATACCTGAGCCCACCACTTTCCTAGTGGTGTTATCTCTAAGTGTCACCTTTCCTCCTAACATGGCCTCTAGTGTGATGAACTAGTTCATATCTCTAATCATGTGCCTCAAGTATCTTCTATCAAGTATCACAATCTATTACTACGACTTTCATGAGAGCATCCCAACATAGTCATTTAAAATTTAGATTTGGGAACCAAAGTGAGTTTAGGTTCTGTCTTATGCTTGAATGCATGGGATGAAGGCATGTTATACTATGATGAATACATTTTCAACGTCCAACTATATGTCTCCTAGGGTGGATTATGCAAGTGTGGGCTATGTGACCTACCATGCTACAAGAGTAACATCTAACACTTGGAATCAGAATTACTAACCTATACGGGTCATTGTGCCTCTTCTTAATGTTTTGTGATGTATGATGTATTGAAGACATAAGAACTTTTCTTAAGATATGTGGTGGTTTATTATTCTCAGGTGAAATTAGGTTAGCTTCTAATAATTTTTTTGCACTTTCAAGAATGGACATTTTAATTTTCAATATATGCTTCATCATATCTATTTCTAACGCAATGCTTCTAATCTTTTTTATGCTTGGTCTACTTTAATATGAAATATTTTCAATGATTTGTGTACATTAATTAACCTAGTATGCTTATTGTTTGAGGCATCATACCCATCAAGCAAGGCTATGTGATTATTATTTAAATTAGAATGCTAAGAAATTAAACTAGCATCTCTTTTCGGGAAGTATATAATTTAGTATTAAGAATAGCATGCATTTTTTCCATTTGCTATATGAATCAAGAATATTTTTATAGATAATGAATAATTTATCATGGGAAAGTTGACCTACCTCATCTTAATTTGATTGGTCAACATTATCGTTACCCATAAGATTTAAGTTTACTACATCCTCCTCTACTTCTGATTCATAAGATTCCAAGGAAGAGTCAACCCAGAAATCTTTTTGTCTTTTGCATGCCACTCTTAAACTTTGGCTTTTCTTTACTCATCTCCTTCATCGGGTGAGTTTTCAAGTTTGGACACTCAGTTCGTAGGTGGCCTTGTTTCCCACATTAAAAGAAAATAATGTTAGAGAAAACTTTAATATTTTTGTTGCTTTGACCTTTGCTCCAATATTATTGATGACACCTCTATTTCCTTTTCAAAAATCTCTTAAAATGTTGTTTCATTAAAGTGATGTCGACATCCTGCTCCACTGCAAAATTATTACTGTTAGAATTATTTACTTTAGTGTTATAGTTCTCTTCTTCTTCTTCTCCCCTTCATCAATATTCCTTTGACTCACTCTTTGCTTATAGGCAATGAGTGATCCAAGAAAATTGTAAATAGTGTAAATATTCATTTATTTAGATTTAATATTTATAGTTATCTTAAGATTATAATAATTAGGTAGACAACGTAGAATCTTATTGACTTTTGTAAAATATATGAGTTCTCTACAAAATGCATATAGGGATCTCACTATTTGTGTAATCCTTGTGTAAATTTTAGAAACTGATTCACTAAGATTTATGTGAAATAGTTTGTTATCATAAAGAAGGATATTTAACTTAGACTATTTACTTCACTTGTTCCTTTCTAGGTTATGCATATTTTATCCCAAATAACTTTTGAGTAGTATGTGGTTACACGCATATAATCTTTAGGATTCAATACACAAAATAAACATTTTAAATATTTTACATTCAATTCAGCTAAATCCCTATCCACATTACTCCATTTATTAAATGATAGTTTAGTTCATATGCCATTCAAAAGATGAAAAGGTGTAGAATATCCTTCTTTGACTAACTTCCACATGCGATAATTTATTGACTGTAAGAAAGTAGACATGAGAATTTTTAAAAAGTCAAAAGATATTTTGTTAAATAAAGATGGATTGGTTATTGAATAACCCTCTGTAGTGTTATGATTACCTAAATAAGCAAGTGATCATTTTTTAAAAGTTTTCTAAAATCATATCTGTGAAACCCGCTTTGTTACCACTTGAAACTTCAAAAAGGTTTTTAAACCCTACGAAACTAGCCAAAGGCTCATTGAGAGTGTGTGATGGGGGGGGGGGGGGGGGGTAAATTTTTTATTTAAAAAATCCTAAGCAGAAATCCTATTCTTTTTGATTTTTTTTTAAACCTTAAAATAAATAGTTTGATCACGTGATGCAAAAGCTAATAATTTTATAACAATTAAAATACTCATGATGAAATTCTAATTAATACAATAGAAAATTAATCTCATATTTTCACCAAGCAGTTATCATATAAATTAAGTGTGAAAAGTAAAGTGCTGATAATGAAAAACACCAAAATTTTTATAGTGGTTCAGTCAACCTTGACCTATGTCCACTCAATGGAGTCCCCTGCTACAGGAATCACAATAATAGAAAGTGATTCCCTTCTTGCTCTCACAACAAGGTGGAGAAGCCTTTATAAACTCACTTTTATCAATCCTAATGTGATAGAGTGCTTGAAGCTATGTCACCTCCCTTGTTGGTGGCAACAAACCTTAAATTGTTTTCTCCCTCTAGAAGAAGGAAAAGAACCCTAAATCCTTTTTCTCACTTATAGAGATGTAAGAGAACTGGAATCGTTTCAAAAGTAGAAAACATCAAATCCTTTTATTCCCTCTTAGAGAAGGCAGAGTACCTTGAGGACTTGACTTAGAAGCTCTCTCCCCTTGAGAGCCTTCAAAAACTCACCAATTCCATTGGAGAAGAAAATAGTGTATCCATACTAAAGCAACCATGTGATTAGATCACACTCATTCTCCCTCATACTAAACCTCACCATCGCCTTCATCTTAAACCAAAGATTCCTTCAAAAGCATCTCTCTCAGAGTAACTTTAGAAGTCATATAATCCTATCTTTTATAAAGAGATTCTCTAAGAGTTACATAAGTATAGGGCTTCTAGAAACCCCATAAATTTAAGTTGGTCATCATTATTCATACAACAAAATTAAAACTTGTACAACACAAAAAGTTTAAAAACTAGGACAGTCCAGTATTATGTAAATAATTATTCAGACGAATTGTTCAACTTCTCGAACACATTGTACAGTATGATCTAAAGGTCATCCATTATAATATGTAAGCTTTCTCTCTATTCATATAAAATAATTGGTAGGATGATTAAAAATCATCTCTTTAATCATCCCATAATGTTATCATCGTCTAGTAGGGTTAGTTTATTTCAAGTAGGACATCCAAAATGATATGAATATCGGACAATATGATTAGTTACAAAATTATAGTTTTATTTGGTATGATCTTCGGGATGACCAAATTTTTTTCTATCAATTATACTGTTTGATCAAGATTGTATAGTAGGATCTACTATCACAAATAAAACCATGATTTGATTGACTAATTAAGGGGTTTAATTTAAGTAAGATTTTAAATTTTTATACATAACTAATTAGATTGTATAATATGATTGGTTCAAAAAATAAATTTTAAATATCTTACTTAATTTATCTAGCGCCAAGGTTTTCCATATCATAAAGATTCGTAAAGTATAATTCAGATTATATAACATGATTAGTTATAAAAAACTAAATGTTTAATAAGCCATTAAGCTCATTCTTTCTGTACTGATCTTATAGCAACATTATAAGTCATATAGTATGATTAATACAAAAAATTTTAACTTCATTTTTTTTCTCACTCCCTCTGTGTGTGTGTGCACAGTTACACAATTTCTTACACCTATATGTAGAAAGACTCAATAAATAGAAAATAAAGGAAAATTAAAGTATAGACTTTGTTTACTTAAGTCTACTATTCTACCCACTCTTGAACTTATAGTAGCATTGAGCAATGTATATTTTACCTATAATGTTAATTCTTACAAATAAAAAAATATTTAAAATATTCAATGAGAAAAAATAATAATTCAAATAATAATATTTGTGATCATCAAAATCATAGACTATGGATCCTTGATTGTAATATCAAGCCTATGTTGAATCTTGGGGAAACGCCAAAAATCCGCTTAAATGGAATTTTGATTATTTTGACCCCTGATCAACTATGGGCCAAGATGGGTCCAACAAAGTGTGGATTAATTACCAAAAATTCATAATAAAGATCATGAATATGTTTAAAAGCTTTGGGGAGAGTCTGAAGAATAAATTCCATGAGGCAACAAGTCCAGTGGTATAAGCTATAAATATTTAAAGGTTATATAGCTTTTGGAAATCATTTCAGTTTCTAGGGCTATGAGCCTAAAAATGAACTAAAATTTAGGTTGTTTTGCCCTACTGACATATCTAAATAATATACAAATTATAGACATTAAATCAGAGGTCATCTAACTGGGTTTTAAAGTGGTACAAAAACTACTCATAAAGGGTTTCAAAACATGGGTCCTTTACCTTAGGATTTTATTTGTAGTTTTAGATTTGGATTGGATCTTGGACTAAACCAAAATAAATAATAGAAAATTTTAATAACTAAACCAAAAATACATCCATCCATAATACATTATCTCCCTTTGACATTATCAAAAAGAAAAGATAAAAAAAAATGCCTAAAATTAAAGTACATGCACAAGAAAATAATAATATAATAAAAAAAAAAAACAAAAATATGAAATTATGCATAAAACATAATAAAAATTGAACATATAAAATTGATAAACAAACACACAAAACACATAAACAAAATTCATAAACAAACCTTAACATACTTATACCTTATTGTCCTGCTCCTGTTTTGATGATTTAAAATCTAAGCCTGCTTATGATATTTTTTATTTTTATCTTATAATTGGATTATCTTTACTCTTTTCCTTTGTAAGAAGAGTATTTAATTTGGGGCATTCAAATTTCAGATTTTCATATTTCCTACACCCAAAGAAAACAATGATAGAATAAAACTTAACATTTTTACCATTTTTACCTTTGCTCCACTTAATTTGATGATTATGCTTAAGCTTGTGCTTCAATAGACTTTCAAATTTATTTATTATGAATGATATATCCTTACCCTCATCATCTACCAAGCCACAATCATCTGGATCTTTGGCTTTTAGCACTATAGTCTTCTCATCTCAAGCATCCAAAAGTTTTTGACTCACACTTTGCTCGTAGGCAATGATTGAGACTATTAGATTGTTTATAGAATAAGCATTTAAATTTTTTATTCATATATATATCCGTGACTTTGGCATCAAATTTATTAAATTGATAATGTAGAATGTTTTTAACCTTTTTAAAGTTTGAAAGTTTTCTACCTAAAACATGCAATGATGTCACAATTTTAGTAAGCCTAGTATTTAAGTCTAAGATAGTCTCATAAGATTCCATATGAAAAAGTTCATAGTCATGCAATAATATATTTAATCTATATTGTTTGACTTCACTACTACCTTTATATGTAATGCATAGTTTATCCCAAATTTCCTTGCCAGTGATACAGGTAGAAACAATCATATAATCCTCAGAAGTTAAAACACAGAAAAAATAATTCAAAGATTTAAAATTTAATTATGCATTAATTTTTTCTTCTTTATTCCATTAAGTAAAATGAATGTTTATTTTGGCTCCATTAACAACACATAATGGTATTGAATAACCAAATTGAATCATATGCAATATTTGATAATCAATTTATTGCAAAAATGTAGACAAACATATTTTCCAAAAATCAAAAGAAATATTTTCAAATAAAGGTAGTTGTATGATTGTATATCCTTCCACAATGTTACAATATCCAAAGTTAGCCATTAATCTTTTTTTTCAAATGTTTTCTAAAACTTAATTTATGAAACATGTCTCTGATACCACTTAAAAGTTCTTGGGGCAGGTTAGACCTTAATGAACTTTCTCTAAGCCTAACTAATACTGAGGTAATATTATCAATTGATGTAAAAAATAGAACACTAATTAAAAGTTATAAAGATGGTGAAGATAATATAATCAATACAACATAATATCAATCATAAATTTCCAACCAAGCAATTATAATAGAAAATGAAAAATGAAAAAATAAACTACATAAAATAAAATTAGAAAGAACACACCATATTTTATATTGGATTTGTCAAACCATAACCTACGTCCACTCTTCGGAATTACCCACTCAGGGTATTGCACAATCACTATATTATCTCTCCTTTAAACCCCACAGTTAGGTTGAAATGCCCTTAAAAACTTTCTTCCACCAACCCATTGCGATAGAGGACTAAACTCATTTCACAAGAAGATAACATTGACTCCTTTTAACCCTCCTGATGAGGCAGAGAATTTGGACTCCTTTTCACCCTCTTAGTGAGGCAGAGAATCTTGAATCACTTTTGACTCCAAAGAGATCATCTTCTTCCCAAAACTTATCTCAAGATAAAACTTTAATCTGATAGTACTAAGAAGCAAGCTTACCAGAGCAACCCTTTTAAATCCCCTCCACACTCCCTTGAACCTCACAGGGTTCTGCTCCCTCTCAAATTCCACTCTTTCCTCTCTCCCTTTCAAGATTCTCTCTTTATGTTTTCTCTAAAAAAAATGAAGACTCAATATATGTCAAAGACTTTTATAAAGCCTTTGGATAAAGATTAAATAGAGGTATTCAAAAACCCTAAAAAATTATTTGAATTGTCAAAGATCATACAACATGATCACAGGATTATCCAGTACAATGTTTAGAATTTGACCTTTTAGTACTATATGATTACCAATTAGTATAGTACGAACAATTCAATTTACCAATTCATATTATAAGATCATCAATGCAATCATTAGTATGAACATATCAATTTACCTATTAGTACTATATCATAATCAGTACGAATTATAAGTGAGGCAGAGAACTTGAACTTCTTTTCACCCTACTAGTGAGGTAGACAACCTTAAATAACTTTTACCTTCTCTAGTGCGGCAAAGTAGACAGTTCGTTTGACACCAAAGAGATCTTCTTCTTCCCAAAACTTTCCTCAAGATAAGCCTTGAATTTGATGGTACTAAGATGCAAGCTTATCATAGCAATCATGTGAAGCCCCCTACACACTCCCTTTAACCCCACAAGTGGTATTCTCCCTTGTAAACTCCACCCATTACATGTTAAGAGAGTTGCTAATTACATGTTTTACATGCTTGCAACTTGTATTATTTTGATGATTCCAAATATTATTGTTTTAAGTTTTGTATTCTCCTAACACTTTTTGGAAGAATTATTTTTGCTCTTGTGTGGACTAACATTTCATGATAATCAAACTCCAGACTAATGAAGACTTCAAATTGAAATTCAGCATGAGATATATTATAAATTGAAGCTTGTATTTTTCATTATATTGAGTTTCAGAGTGAGTGATTGTAATTAAGTAATTTAGTACACCCACACTTGGAGAGATCTTTAAAATTCATATTGATCATACGGGATGAACCATGTTCATTCGGGATGATCAAGTCAGTTATCCCCTCGGAAGAGCAATGGAACGAACAGGAAGAAAAAAAAAATTCTAAGTCCTGATCGTCCAAACAAATTTTTTTATTTGTCCCAGGACGAAATGCTCTCTAGAAAATTTTTGTTCACTGAACAAAATTCTGTTCGTGCAAGGATGAATTGCTCTGTGGAAAAATTTCATCCAGACGAACTTCAATTCATCCCAGGATGAAACGCTATCTAGAAAATTTTAGTTCTAATGAAATCCTATATTCGGCCCATGAAAAAATGCTCTTTATAAAAATTTTGTCGAGACAAACTTAAATTTGTTCCAGGATAAAATTCTCTCTGGAAAATTTTCATTCAGACGAGTTCCTATTCGGCCTAGGATGAAATGCTCTCTGTAAAAATTTCATCCACACGAACTCTTATTCATCCAAGGATGAAAATGTTTTAGTATTTCTAATTTTGATAACTTCCTGCAGTTTGTCAAACTAACCTATGGTATAACTATTCGTACCGGATGAACTTAGTTTGTACAGGATGATAATCGGGTACAAAGTCAGTTCATACCAATATACATTGGGTTCGTATGCAACTGATTTAAGTAAGTTTGTACAGGATGATCCACGATCGTACGGGACGATCCACTTTGTAAAGACTTGAAAATCAGAAATTTTTGGATGGTTTTTTTTGTGTCTTTCTTATATAAAGTCCAATTAGAATTGCCTCTTAATCTTTTTACCTACTGATCTTCGTGCCTACTGAAAGGAGAGTCAAGGAGAGAGTGTGAGAGAGTGTTTAAAGGAGGATTCTTACTACTGGAGCGTGAAGGTTTTACTTGGTACTCAAAGGTAAGAGTCTCTACTTGTGGTATTTGATTACTTCACTCTTTCTCTCATTCTTCTAGATTTCTTGTGAGAAGATCTATCAAGGAGATCCGGTTCTCTGTCAACTCTTGGAAAGTGTGAAAGAATGAAAGGTTCTCTACCAACACTTGGAGAGTGTGAACAGCCGATGGGTCCTCTACCCACACTTGGAGAGTGTGAAAAGATGAAGGGTTTTCTGCCTACACTAGTAGAGTGTGAACAGCTGATGGGTCCTCTGCCCACACTTGGAGAGTGTGAAATGATGAAGGGTTCTCTGCCTACACCAGGAGAGTGCGAAAGGACGGACAGTTTTCTGCCAACAATGGGAAGAGTGTAAAAGTATGACGGTTCTCTGCCGCACCGGGTAGTGGTATAAGAAAGTTTTGTAAAGGCTTCTCCACCTTGCTGTGGGCGCAAAAGGAGATTCACTTGTGGTATTAGTGCAATACTCGGAGGGTGCCTCCGGGGAGTGGATGTAGGTCGTGTTTGACCGAATTACTATAAATCTAGTGTCTTTTATTTTTCCGCTGATTTAATTTTTATCGTTATTAACTTGTGGTTGAAAAATCTATTTCTACAAAATTCATTAAAGTTTATTTTTAGTTTAAAGGAATTAAAAAGAGGGACTAAGTTTTTATTTACCAATTCACCACCTCCTCTTGGTTAGCCGTTGGGACATAAGTTTAGGTTTAATAACCTAAGTCATATTGAACAAATTTTAACAAGTGGTATCAGAGCTTTGTTTCAAAATCATAAGTTTAGACTACTTTTTGATTAACATAGATGACTATATTTGGAAACCAAAATACACCTGAGGGTTACTCTTTGACTAAACCTCCATTGTTCGACAATATTCCTTTAGATTTTTGGATATCACACATGTTTATATTTTTACAGTCACTTGATTACTGAATGTGGATCTTAGTTCAGGAAGGGTATTCAAAACCAACTAGACTAATTGACAGAGTCAGAGTTGAAACATTTTTTGTGGACTGGACAGTAGAAGAACGTGACTTAGCATAATTAAACGCCAAATGTTTAAATAGTTTCTTTTGTGCTTTTAAATCAGAAGACTACATACGGGTTTCTACTTGCAAGAGTGGAAAGGACATATTGGATAGACTTTATATAACTTATGAGGGGACTAATAAGGTTAAATAATCTATACTTAATATTTTATTGCATTATTATGAACTATTTTGCATGAAATCTAATGAATCCATTTCTGATATGTATACAAGATTCACACAAATAGTCACCTCTTTACATGCATTGGGTAGTGAACTAACGAATTCTGAAATGGTTAATAAGATTCTTCGTTGTCTTCCTACTGCTTATGATGCTAAAATTACTGCAATTATAGAGTCTAAAGATCTAAACTTACACTCTATTGATAATCTTCTTAATTTGCTAATTGCTTACGAGCAAGGAGTTAGCCAAAGAAATATTGATGCAGGTGAACCAAGAAGGGAGAAGAACATAGCACTGAATATGGAGGAATCTAAAAGTGAACACTCATAACTTGAGAATGAAGATGATATCGCACTGATGACTAGACAATTCAGAAGCGTTCCGAGGAGGAAGAAGAAGAGACGCTAGCAATAGAATAGATGTAAATTTAATAAAAATGTTAAGGTTTTAAATGATGTTATTTGCTATGAGTGAAGGAAACCTGGATATATTAAGACAGATTGCCCAAAACTCAAAGCCACTCCTAGCAAGGAGAAGGTAGAGGAGAAACCATTTGTGAAGAAGGGGAAGAAGAAATTCCAAAGAGCTTTTTGGCGGACTCAGCTTCGGAGTCATCAGAGAAAGAAAAGGAAGAGGAAGTCACTAATCTATGCTTAATGGCTGATAGCCTTGATCAGTCAGATCAAGAAGAGGGTCGCTCTTACACAAGACCTCGTGAGAGCATATGGTACCTGGACAGCAGATATTAAAAGCATATGACTAGAGATACTGCATAATTCATATCGCTGGAAGCCAGGAGTGGAGGCAAGGTTACACTTGGAGATAACACCACAAGAAAGGTGGTTGGGTCAGGTATGATTGGAAATCTTAAGAATTTTTACATTGAAAATGTGTTATTGGTAGAAGGCTTAAAGCATAATTTATTAAATATAAGCCAGCTATGTGACAAAGAATATTGTGTAAAATTTTTTCCAACTAGCTACATATTAAGCCTAAATGGAAATGATGTTTTGAATGGTATAAGGGTAAATAATGTGTATATGCTAGACTTGAATTGCATTCAAACTCCTACTGAATAGTAGAACCTACAAATATTGATCAAACACTTTCGGACAAGTTTTAGATTTTGGCTATGCAAGAAGACTTAAATCAATTTGTAAGAAATAAAGTTTGGGAATTAACTACAAGGCCAAAGGATTAAAGTGTAGTTGGAACTAAGTGGATATTCAAAAATAAAATTAATGACTCAGGAGTAGTCATTAGAAATAAGGCTAGATTAGTTGCTAAGGGGTATAATCAGATTGAAGTGATTGATTTTTAGGAGACTTTTGCCCCTGTAGCTAGACTTAAAGTAATTAGGATTTTGCTAGACTTTACTATTTTAGAGGATTTAAACTGTACTAAATTGATGTTAAAAGTGCTTTTATAAATGGGATAATTCAAGAGGATGTTTTTATAAAATAACATCCAGGTTTTGAAAATTCTAAATACCCAAATCATGTTTTCAAATTGAAAATGGCATTATATAGATTGAAACAGGCACCTAGGGCTTCGTATGAGAGATTGAGCACCTTCATACTTGAAAGATAATTTAAAAAAGAAAGTGTTGATATAACTCTCTTTTTAAAGAAAGTTGAAAAGGATATACTCATTGTACAAATTTATGTGGATGACATCATCTTTGGATCTTCAAATAAAAATCTTTGTGATAATTTTTCTAAATAATCAGTAGTGAATTTGAGATGAGTCTAATGGGAGATTTAAGTTACTTTCTAGGTTTTAACATTAAGCAAATTAAGGAGGGTACATTTCTTAGTCAGTCAAAATATGTAAAGGATATCCTTAAAAAGTATGAAATGGACAATACTAAACCTGTTAGTACACCTATGAGTTTCTCAGTTTAGTTGGATAAGGACACTAAGAGAAAATCTGTTGATCAAAAGAAATTTAGAGGGATAATTGAATCTTTACTTTACTTGACAGCTAGTCAGTCCGATATCATGTTTAGTGATTGTTTGTGTGCTAAATTTTAATCAGATCCAAAAGAAAACACATTTGACAACAGTAAAAAGTATTCTAAGATATCTGTTAGGAACTCAGAATGTAGGAATTTGGTATCCTAAGTTTAGCTCTTCATTTAAAATAATTTGTTATTCAGATTATGATTTTGCAGGTTGTAGGGTGGATAGAAAGAGCACTTCTGGAACATGTCAGTTCATTGGAAATTCTTTAGTCTCTTGATCTAGTAGAAAACAAAATTCAGTAGCCCTATCTACTGCAGAAGCTGAATACATTGCATTAAAAAGTTGTGTGGCACAAGTACTTTGGTTGAAATAACAATTGCTTGATTTAGGATTAACTATAGGTACTATTAAAATTTATTGCGATAACACTAGTGCTATTTATATTTCTAAAAATCTTATTCAACATTCAAGAACCAAACATATAGACCATATGCATCATTTCATAAGGGATCATGTATCCAAAGGAAAATTTGAACTCACTCATGTTTCTACTGAAAATCAACTTGCGTACATTTTTACAAAACCTTTAGCGTTTGATACTTTCAGTGCATTAAGAATAAGGCTTAGTGTGATCGATTTGAATGCTTAATTAAAATATTTCTGCAACATTGATGTGTATTTTTAGTTAGTATTTTTTGTGTGTATCCTTGTGTTTGTAATCTTTTCTGTATTTTGAGTTTGTGTTTTTCATTTTTCTATTGTATTTTTGTTGTGTTTGTATTTTAGCTTTTATTGAGTGCATGTTTTTAAAAATAGAGTGACATTTGTTAAGGATGAAAAAATTTTTGTACGGGATGAAAAAATTGTTGTATTGTATTTTTGTGTAGTGTGTCAACTATCGGATTTGAATCGTTTACGTGCAATTTTTCTATTTTAATTTTTTTGCTTCATCTGTACGATCGTCACGATCATCTGGATGAAGTTATTTAATGATGAGACAATTGAATGATAGTTAAATGGATAAGATTGTTTTTAATATTATATTCGTACGTGAGAACCGTTGGTTCGTCCGGACGAATGCTTGGCGAATTGATGTGGGGGATGGTTTCAACCGCCATTAAAACAATCATAAATTTATGACCGTCCGGGATGAACACATGTTCATCTGAACGATCGTATGGTCAAAAGTCCGTACGAAAGGTCTCTTCGTAATTTGTGTGATTATAAAAATTTGTTTCATTTTTTACTCATTCGTTCGTCCATACAAAATTTTTTTGTACAGGACAAACTTAACTTCGTATGGGACAAAAATACTTTCGTCTGTACGAACAGTCATATTTCATTAAATTGATTGGATTTGAACTCAACAGTCACACTCACACATCCCTTTGAGAACCCTTTCTTCCTTTAGATCATATCCATGGCAAGTTCAAGCAAGCGACAAAAGGTTCTCGCCAAGGGTCCACACAAAAATTCTTCTGATAAATTTATGTCCAAATCCAATGAAGGATCTTTTCCTAGATTTTCCTCCGCTAAGATCACCCCGTCTAGAATTCTTATCCAGGAACAACTAACCTTTTAGGTAATGAACTTGTTTGCTTCAACTCAATTTGATCTCATTCTCACACTAGTCGACCTCTACAACAAAGAGAGCTTTCATTATTTCCTAGCAAACATGTCTTTCAACTCCGACCATTCTGTAATCAAGTCCTATGTTTTTAAGAAGAAAGATGAAATTACCAAGGCTGACCTAGGAATCATTTTAAACTTAAGGATTGAGGTAATTAGAGACCATACCAAGACCACTACTGCTGATTTTGATTTTTGTGAAATTAATGAAGTGATTAGAAAAATTATATTAAAGGAGCATAAGCCTAAAGTGTCCTCTCTTATTCGCAATGCTCGTATTATCTAGCAAGTTCTTCGAACCTCCATAATTCCTAAAGCTGGTGATATAGTTAACATTACTCCTCTTCTTTCAATAGTAACCTACTTGATTATGACAAAATAACCTATAGATGAGGCCCAACTAATCCTTGACTATCTTTATGGACTTTCTAAAATTTATCATGTCAAACATAAAAGAAAGAAGAACATAGCTTTAGGACATCTTGTTGCCTACATTTTGGAAAAGAAGTATGAATTGGTTCATCCTGTTGAAGATTTTGAAGAACCTCTCTACTACAACGATGAATCTTTTAGGGCAATCTTTAATAAAGATGAACCAAGTAAAGCACATGTTATTAGGACTCAGAGGAGGAACATGAACCTGCACCTGCACTTGCTAGTGAAACCAAATTATCAGGATTTGGTTCAGAGATTTGATCGCTTAGAGTCTCATTTTGATCAAATATTTGATCAAATTGAAACTCATTTGCAGTAGCAGGATATTCAATACAATCGGGATATAGAGTATATGAGAGAACAGATGAATGATATTAGTTCCAACATACTTATGATAAGCAGATATTTTAACTTCTTCAGTATTGTACCTCCTCCTCCTCCTCCAGATCAGGGACCATCATAGTGATTTGTGTACTTGGTTATGTTTTTCTTTAGATGATGTGATTGTGTTTTAGTAGTTTATGATGTATTTTATTTTAGTTATGTGTTTGTTTCATTAGATGTTTTTGTAGTTGAGTTTTATGTGGCATTGATGTCATTCATAGATTGTAATATCCATTATAATGATATCAATATAAGTTATCTTGTTTTAGTTTTAATCTTGTTTTAAAATGTGTGTTAGCCTATATGAAAATCCCTAAGTTTTTTTTATCCTACATGTGATATACCTTGAAGTGCAACTTAAAATTAAATTCATTAGAAAATCTAATTTTTCTAAATTTAAGTTTTGCTTATAACTTGATATAATTAAGATTGTCAATTTCATATCTCTTATTATACTACATTAATGTTTAATATTATTATTGCAATTGTGATGTTTTCTTATTTTATATTTCACTTATCAATAAATATTGATACACTTAGAAAAATTTGAAATTTTTTATTATTGATTTTGGAAAGATCAAGATTACTCTTGAAAAATATACAAAAGTACAAAAATTAAAAGAAATGCATAATGGTTCGCAATTTAAAAAAAAAAGGGGCACAAAATAAGCCCACAAGTTAAAAGATGCAGAAAAATGTGCCAAAAATATTGTAAAAGATGCGCAAAGCGTCACATGTGGTAGTCATTTCTTTCCACAATCTTTTAATCTCTTAATTCAAATTGATCTTCTGTATATTTATATTTCATATTGACACATTTGAAATATACAAAAGTTTATATTCAACCTTTTTTGAATGATTTTCTTTATCTTAGTGTCTAAATTGATTCATGTTTTTGATATAATTTTTTTTATAAATGTTATATCTCTTCTTCAATTCTATGAATCATTTTTATTTACGTAATGAATTGATTTTATTTACAATATTTATTTCAATCACTTTCAAGGATTAATTATCAAAGGATTATCATATGACTGCTTACATTTCTGTTCCTTTTTTTCTTCTCTTTTTGCAGTTAAAAAAAAGGGGAAGAAAATATTATTTGTATCATATCTATGTGCTTGTTTATCTCGGATCTCTATGCTTGTTTTGTTTTGTATCTAAAAGAAAAAATATAAAAGATAAAAAAGTTGTGAAATGACTCCTTATTTTCATATGTTCATCAATTTAGAAGGAGTTTAGGATTTTCTTAAAATTTAAAATTTATACAAATAATAATTATTTTGTCATCATCAAAAAGGGGGATATTGTTATGAGAGTTGCTAATTGCATATTTTACTTTCTTGTTGCAACCCATGACCCCGAGTTTGAGATTTTGATGATGCCAAATAAAGAGTGTTTTGGATCAACTTTTCATTGAATACTATTTTATTTGCTATTGTCCTTGAGTACTAACATTTCAGGAAGATCACAAGTGACTTAGGACGAAAGGAAGACTCAAGAAAGGGTAGATTAGGAGTATGAGTCAAATATTGTATTTTTCTATTTATTTTATTTTATTTTATTGAGTTTATCCACAAAATGCATAAGAGTAAGAGCAACCATGCACACACACAGGGGGAGAGTTTGTTTTTAAATGCAAAATGTCATAGAAATTCTTCTCTGGAGATCGTACTGTACGATTTTAATTCGTACCGTACTATCAGAGCTATGTGGACAATTATGTGAATAGATCGTACTGTACGATGTTCAGATCCAAAACCCTACCGTGATTTTGCGCCGTTCGTACTGTACGAACGTGTTCGTACTATACGATCTATTTTTAATACTTACTTAAATTAACCCGTAATTAGTGCATAAAATCCAGGCCTAATTAAATTTTGAACGTCGTACTATACGAACCGGATCGTACCATATGATGAATAGAGATGAAGTTTGATCATCCCGGATATTGTCCTGGACGATCTCTTGGTTTTTTGTCACATCGTACTGTACGATAGTAATCATACCATATGATGAACAGAGACGACATCTGATTGTTCAAACCATCGCCTTGTACGAATAGTATTTTATGGATAGTACCGTACGATATTATATCGTACAGTACAAATTGTTTTTGAATTGTTCGTACACCTTCATACCAGGACGACGTCTGTTTATGAGGATCATATTGTACGATGGGTAATCGTACTGTACGAACAGTAACAGCTACTTTTGAAATTAGAGATTTTTGGAGCCCATTTTAGATGTCAATCAAGTCCTTTTTCAGTAAGAATCACAGAGGGGGTGAACGTGGTTAGAGAGGGATTCCAAGGGAGAGAGCTCTAGAGAAATTCTTGAGGGTTGAGAGAGGAAGGAGGAGGTGAGCGTTGTGAGGGAGAAGAGGTGTGAGGGAGATCACACGGTTGCTCCAAGCTTGCTGCATCTTGCTCCTCCTGTGGCCCTAGAAGGATTTGAGGGAGGATCTCCAAGGGAAAGGCTCGCCTACATCCGTTACCTCGAGGTTCTCTGCCTTCTCCAGGAGGGAGAAAAACGAGAAGGTTCTCTGCCGTCGCCAGGAGGGCGAAAACAGAGTTTGGCACTCCGCCACGCCGGGTTGGTGAAAGGGAGGTTTGTAAAGGCTTCTCCGCCTTGTCGAGGGGGGCAAAAGGAGAACTATTTTGATAGTGAAAATCCCGGAGTGGAGGACTCCGGGGAGTGGACGTAGGTCATATTTTTACCGAACCACTATAAAATTCTTGGTGTGTTTTTTCCTTATCATCATTTACTTTTTACTTGCATTTAATTTTCATTACTATTGCATGATGAAATTTGTGGAAGAAAAATTACTTAAAATTTTGTTGTAGAATTTAAAAAAAAAAATAGAACTCTTGTTTAGGGTTATTTTTTATTAAGAAAAAGATTTTCACAATTCAACCCCCCCCCCCTCTTGTTATTATTGATGATTCCAAATCTTTATTGTTTTAAAGTTTTGTAATTTCATTTCATTCTTACAACTTATATTATTTTGATGATTTCAAATATTATTGTTTTAAGTTTTGTAATCTCCTAACACATTTTTGAAGAATTGTTTTTGCTCTTGTGTGGACTAACAATTCAGGATAATCGAACTCCAGACTAATTAAGACTTCAAATCAAAATTCAGCATGAGATAATTTGTAAATTGAAGCTTATATTTCACATTGTATTGAGTTTAAGATGGAGTGATTGTAAATAAGTAATTTAGTACACACACACTTGGGGAAATCTTTAAAATTCATACTGATCGTACGGGAAGAATCATGTTCGTACGGGACGATCAAGTCAGTTATCCCCTTGGAAGAGCAATGGAACGAACATGAAGTAAAATTTTTTTTTCTATGTCCTGATCGTCCAGACAAATTTTTCTATTCGTCCCAGGACGAAATGATCTCTGGAAAATTTTCATTCAGATGAAATCATATTCTTGCAAGGAAGAATTGCTCTCTGGAAAACTTTTGTCTAGATGAACTTTAATTCATCTCAGGACAAAATACTCTCTGGAAAATTTTTGTTCTGACGAAATCCTATATTCGGCCCAGGATGAAATGCTCTCTGTAAAATTTTATCCATATGAACTTCAATTTGTCCTAGGATGAAATGCTCTATGGAAAATTTTCATTCAGACGAGTTCCTATTCAACTCAGGATGAAATGCTCTCTGTAAAAATTTCATCCAGATGAACTCTTATTCATCCCAGGATGAAAATGTTTTATTATTTCCAATTTTGATAACTTCGTGTAGTTTGTCATACTGACCTATGTTATAACTGTTCATACTAGACGAACTTAGTTCGTACGGGATGATAATCAAGTACGAAGTCCGTTCATACCAATATACATTGGGTTTGTATGCAACTGATTTGAGTAAGCTCGTCTAGGATGATCCACGATCGTACGGGACGATCCACTTTGTAAAGAATTGAAAATCAGCAAATTTTGGACGATTTTTTTGTGTCTTTCCTATATAAAGTCTAATTAGAATTGTCTCTTAATCTTTTTGCCTATTTATCTTCGTGCATACTGAATGGAGAGTCAAGGATAGTGTGTGAGAGAGTGTTTGAAGGAGTATTCTTACTACTGGAGCGTGAAGGTTTCACTTGGTATTTAAAGGTAAGAGTCTCTACTTATGGTTTTTGATTATTTCACTCTTTTCTCTCTTTATTCTAGATTTCTTATGAGAATATCTGTCAAGGAGATCCAGTTCTCTACCGACACTTAAAAAGTGTAAAAGGATGAAAGGTTCTCTGCCTACACTTGGAGAGTGTGAATAGCCGACGGGTCCTTTGCCCACACTTGGAGAGTGTGAAAGGACGAATTATTCTCTGCCGACACTTGGAGAGTGTGAACAGCCGAAGGGTCCTCTGCCCACACTTGGAGAGTATGAAAGGACGAAGGGTTCTCTGCCTACACTGGGAAAGTGTGAAAGGATGGAGGGTTCTGTACCAACACTGGAAAGAGTGTAAAAGGACGACGGTTCTCTGACGCACCGGGTAGTGGTGGAAGAGAGTTTTGTAAAGGCTTCTCCGCCTTCCTGTTGGTGCAAAAGGAGAATCACTAGTGGTATTAGTGCAATACTCGGAGGGTGCCTCTGGGGAGTAGATGTAGGTCGTGTTTGACCGAACCACCATAAATCTCATGTCTTTTATTTTTCCACTGCTTTTATTTTTATCATTATTAACTTGTGGTTGAAAAATCTATTTCTACAAAATTCATTAAAGTTTATTTTATTTTCCATTTAAAAATATAAAAATGAGGGACTAAGTTTTTAATTACCAATTCCCCCCCCCCCCCCTTTTCTTGGTTAGCCGCTGGGACATAAGTTTAGGTTTAGCAATCTAATTCATATTGAACAAGTTTCAACAGTACTCTCTCCCCTTCAAGGCTCTCTCTTTAATTTTTCTCTAAGAGAATGAAGACTCAATGCATACCAAAGACTCTTATAAATTCTGTAGAGAAACTTAAATAAAGGGCTTCAAAAATCCTAAAAAAACTTTCCATCTATCAAAGATTGTACAATACGATCGCAGAATCGTCCAGTATAATGTTCATAATTTAATTTGTTAGTATTATACGATTGTTATTTAATATAGTATGAACCATTCAATTTGCATTTTTATATTATACGATCATCAGTATGAACATCAATATAAATAGTTAAATCTACTTGTCTATGTTATACCATCATCAGTACAAATTATCAATTATATAATATGATTAGTTCAAATAAAATGTTGTACATCCAAGACAAATCGTGGGATGACCAAAATTATCCCTATTGATCATATGGTATGATTCAAATCATATAGTATGATTAAAATATCAAAATTAAGCATATTTTATTAATTAATCACGGGATCAAATTAGGTAGCAGTATTGTAAACATTGTACAATATAGTTAGGTTTGTATAGTATGATCTGAACAAATTTTCAAATTCAAAATTTTTCCTATTTTAATGGGCTGGCTTTCTAATTATAACTTATCATCTAGTACGATGTGGTGTTCATACTGTATGATTAGTTATAAAAAAACTCTTCCAAAAAAAATAAAATATTTTAATTAATTGTTTAACATCAAATCATACAATATGATCCATAACATATAGTACAGTGTGCATGAAAATTAAAATATTGAAAAATATTTTTGTTCCCTTTGTATGTATGTGCATGTTCACTAAGCTAACAAAAATCCTTGCATAACTTAACTCAATAAATTAAAAATAAATAAATTAAAATTACTGACTCATTTAATATAATATATTTTACCCAATCTTGAGCTCTGAATCTTAAAAGAATAATGAATGGTGTACTTGAAATATTCATCAAAACATAAATAAATATGATATAAAAATACTAAGAAAAATAAATAGCTAATTAATAATCTTTGTTATCATCAAAATCATAAACTTTGAAGCCCAAGTTGCAACATAGGTCACAAAAAAGAAAGCAAAGTAGGACCTAATGACCTCATACAAAATAAGGATAATAGGTTTGGCCCTAACTACTTGGCCATGTGCTTACATGGGCTAACATATTTAAAAAGTTCCTGACACTTCATTAGCCCATCCGTAAATATTTTTGTGGCTTGATGTGGTTGGAGGTGACTAAAATTTTAGCTTGATGCATTCCTGGATAGCCTATGAGAAGTTTAGGCTTTGATGCTTGTGTCTAGATATTTCACTAGGCTCTTAGGAAATAAAAACCTTTTCTACTCATAAACAAATAATTTTTTTATTATAACATAGAAAGATAATTGGATTAGAAAGTAAGCTGGAACTCATTAAGGAAAAACATAGTATTATATAGATATTGTAAGTCCTCACCCTCTCAGAATATAATCCCATCTTTTTATTAAAATGAGCTCAAACAAAAAATTTCCCATTAAAATATTAAATCACAAAATAGATATGATTGGAGCATTTTTGAACAATTCTTAGAATCTCGAGTGATCCTTTCCTTTAATCATTTGGTCTCTAGAGAGAATTGTTCAACATTAAAGCAATCCCCTTTGAAAATTCTATATTTTCCCATCCTCATCTTAATCTTTAAAATCTATGAAAATAATTTATCACTACTTTAATAGAGAGTATTCTAAGGAGATTCACTACTTATAAGATGTAATCAACCATAAAGGCTTCCCATTACAAGAAATCTATAACTCTAAATTAAAATAATCCCTATCTTATTTACATATGATGGGGAAATATATCTCTAGGATAGTGGACAAATTTTAAATTCATTTATGTATTAAAAATACCTAATAAAATATAATCATATCCCTTCAGAGTAATTTAATATTTTCTTTGTTGTATTTGCTTTCAACAATAATGATTTTTGAAAACCTATGTTTCCATCCAAATGCCTTCATGGAATATATCATTCACCTTTCAAGGTGATAAGATGTTCTTCCTGTTGTATTTGTCTCCAGAAAATAAAATTTTCTAAAAATCCTTATTTTCAACTTTAAATACTATCTTAGAATGATAGGTCTACCTTTTAAGGCGGTATGTTATTCTTTTTATTGTATTTGACAAGAAAAATTAAAATTTTTGTAAATCTATATCTTTCTTCAAATCCATTATAGAATATCATGCCCATCTTTCAAGAATGTATAATTTTCTCAATATCGTGTTCATCATAAAAATAGGAGCACCATGAATTTGCATGGTATTTTAACTTCCTATAGCCTTAAAGGGATTTTAAAACATATTATACTAGCCAGTACCTCTTACATTCTTTCATAATGAGCATTAAGATGATAACATCCTTGCCCACTCAAAGATACTATAATAAGTCTTCACTTGATTGAAAAATTTCAAGTTGAAGTCATGAGAAGAGAAGAAGCTTAAGATGTTGGAAGGTAACTTTATAATCCCTTTCCTCGGGAAATTTCTTTGTGTTTATGAGGACATTGAATAAATGTAAGAATTTCTCACCTAATCAATAGAAGAAGAGATTAAACCTAGTGACACACCTAATGAGTTATTACACCTCCTTTAATATCTTAAGGAATTATATACCTAGGATGGCTTTCACTTTATCTATTTTTACCTTGGTGAATCACCTATGTGAGGGGAGCCCAAAATTTTCTATAAACCTCCATCAATACTATAATATAGTAGGTTCAATCACATATTATACCTTTGGATGGTTACAAATATCTCTTTTAAATCTATATTGTATTGGTTAGGTAGTTTGCTTTTTCACTAATAGCACATATAAATACACTCCCCTTATGGTCTTCGAAGACCTTATCCATCATTCTTTAGTACGTTTCCCTTAAGTTTTTAAGATAAAGGGCATCACCTTACACTAATACAATACTTTGTAGTGATGAAGTCTTCTGATTGTCACCTTAATGCATTTTTATTGTTACTAGTCTAAGAATGCTTCTATAAAGTTCATGATTGAGTAGCACACTACCAGGTCGACTAGGGCATCTGCCATGGGTAGTTGGTATTAATCCTTCTTGTAGACTGATTTTAGGTTAGTGATGTAATAACAAATCCTCCACTTTCTTATCACCATTTGCACCATAACCACATTGGAGATACAATCTTGGTACTTTTATAAATTTTGCCTCCACTAATGTATGTACAACTTTCGTAATGTGTCCAACAAGTGTAGAAAATATTTTGGCTAATTTTCGTATTTATTGGCTTATAATCTCTTTTAATATTAATCATATATCAAGTCACACCTTCATTGATTCATAACATATATTATACCATCAGATTAAAATATCCATGTCGCCTCTGATAGAATGGAATAACGACTTAACATTATGCTCTTTATTAAAGAAGACACTTTATTTAAGGATTCTACTAGACTCTCCCTCTATGGCGAGTATCTCATATATAGCCTCCATTTTCTCTAAACATGGTACTCAATTCATATTGGCTTAAGCATTTATTTAATGAAGTCTATAATTTCGCTATTACTAAAAAGTTGTAGGTGCACAATTAAGTGATGTCATATTTCACTATAAATTCTCTTTCCTCAATTAAAACTTTTATCCCAACATGGTGTGTTAACACCGTGACTCTGAACATGTTTGGTAGTGGCATGTTAAGGATTGTTCTAAAGGTTTCCTAGGTGTTAACAATAACGAAGTCAGTAATAAAACCGGTTATTAGTTGCCATGTCATCTAAGATGATGGGCAGGGTAAGCACACCTTTAGTGTTTATGTGTTCTTCAAAGAATTCATTGAGTGGTTTCATAGTGGGAGTGAGTTCATAAGCAACCAAATTCATCTTTCAAAAAATTAATATAAAAATTATATTTACTAAACTCCATATGTCATTTGAGTGCTATTAATTTGATAGTAATTGATCAAAGTAGTGATGACCATGCCATCTTTTATGGGTTCCCTCTTATAGGCTTGTTAGCTTTATAGAAAGTGATTGGGGAGATGTCTTCCATTGTAGCTTTCAAGTTAACCATCATGTTTACCTCCAACCTTTATCTTTTTAGCAGTTGATGATGTGTTTACTTACTCGTTGCCCATAATAGTCAACACTACACTAGCGATATACACTTTATGAGCAAGAAATGCTCATTTTTGCTACACTGCATAGGGAGTTTCTCTAGGCACTAACCATGTTTTAAATGTATAAAATCTTTTAACTTTATTCCCTTAATGACATCCTCCATGAGGCTATACATATGTAAATAATCTTCAATCTCATAACCATAATCCTTATGGAAGGTATAGTGTCAGGAAGTGTGCCTACCATGTGTTGTTTTCTGGATTGGTGCTAAACATTTGAAGAATTCTTTACTCTAAGTATCCTCAATAAGCTCGACCATTAACACTCTCTATAAAATATAAGTGCGATTGGCCGAGTGATGGTGTGTGACTTCTTACTTGTATAGGTGAGAGGAAAGATGAAGTTCTTTCTCTATAAATCTCTTAATGGCTTAGGTACTATATCCATCTTATCCCTAAGTTGAATTATTTAAATTTCTCTTCCTCAATGTTTCTTTCTTCTATTGGTAATTCATATGGGTAAGTGGCTAAGGAGGATTTAAACACCTTCTTGTACTCTTCAGGAATAATAGATCAAGTGGCCAGCTCTAGTAACTCAACATGTGTCTTTAGATACTACAAGACAAGTGCGTGTTTGAAAGTACCATCTCTAAGTCATTAGGTCAATTCAGACTAGGTGATTTATAAGCTCTAAATTTGTTACATTAAGCATTTCTCTTTAAAACCTCACTATGAAGTTCCTTAGTGACTGTTTTGGTTCTTAGCTCATCTTTTATAGAGCTTAGAAATACTTTTAGTGATTTTGGTCCAAAAAATTAAGTCAAAAACATCCTCTTGAACATAGAGATGGAGGCGATCACTCCTATGGCCAAATGAGTGGACCGCTTAAGTGTGCATAGTTGGTAGGTTATGCTCCTCCTTACATGTCAGCGTGCAAGTGGGTTTAGGGATTGGTCCTCACCAACCCCTATTTATAACAAAAAGAGGGCTATAGACAATGCTACAAAGAAAGAGAAAATATACAATGCTATACATAATACCTGTACAATGTTTTGTGTATACCTTAGACACATGCCATCTTGTGAATGGTTGAAAGAGGACAAGGTCAAAAGGGATTTGATGAGTAGAATCAAGGTGAGTTTAGTAGTACTAATTAATCTTGAACGAGTCTGCCAGTGAATGTTGAGATGAGGAAACCTAGGACCTGCGGGATTTCTAATAATATTAGCGACTCATATGTGAGAAATCAAATTGCATAAGAAGACAGAGGTGAGTGAGATGTTGCCTTAGGAAAGGAGAATCATTGAGGTTAATAGACCCAGTCAGATGAGTTGAGCATCTCGTGAATAGGTGTTTTCCTATAGCTAAACCTGGCGACCCTTTAGGAGAATGAATGCTCTGAGAGATAGAAAGTGATTGAAATGGTTATCAAGGCATGTAAAGAGTGGCAAGTTGCTAGTTAGATGAGAAATCTCTAATTTTCCTCGTAAAAAAGTAAGCTCCTTAGTGGGCCTAGGCAAGTAGTGCCTATTAATCATAGTCGGAAAGTTTCAGCAAGCAGAACTTCTCAGATCGTGATCAGCCAGATACTTTATAAATACCTGTAAAGACACATATCATAATTGAGTTGATTAAAGAGTTAATTTTTGCTTCAATAATATTGGTAAAAACAGTATAATAATTCCATTCTGATTTAAAAAATATCTATAAAAGAATGCATAGACAAGCATTCACGAGACTCCAACTTTTCACAATTTTCTGAGCTTTCTAATGAGATATTCTAGAAAGAATAACACCCTCTCTGAAGCCTAAAAATCCCGTTCCCCCATACCCCACGGGCACCACCTCAATATAAATAATCGGAAACTGTCTCTGATTTATCATAATCTTTGCTTAGGTCGAGACCTCTTTGTAACAATGGGTGAATAAATTAAAGGGATTAGCAGGATATTGAGGAGCCTCAAAAGAATATCTGCATATACTAGGGCTTGGAACTTGGACTTGGATTTGTAAACCCATTTTCTTCATTCCGCTCACTTCAGGCGGTGAAGAAGCCCCACCACATTCACCAACAAGGCTTTACTTCTTAAACCGGATTCATTTCTGAAGACTCTTCATAGCTTGTTATATTATACCGCAAATTAGAAACAATCAAATAAATTGAGTTTTATAAATCAAAAAATATTTTTTCTCTTATTTTAAATAATAAAAAACCCGAATCAAGATTCGTTGTACCATGCAATTTAAATTCTGATTAACTGCTTCATCTTCCACATAAAAATCAATACATCAATTAAAAAATAAGTCATTAAATGAAAAAAATTATACAGCCACCTATTTATTTTAAATTAAATATTATATGTATAGACACGGGTAGAGTCAGAAATTTTTTTAAATGAGGATATAAATTAGTACTAATCATTAAATTACTCCCAAAATATAATTTTTCTTTAACGTAATCATATATTATGATATATATTTTTAATAAGCCAGAATAGTATCCGGTTACTATGCTTTCATAATGCATTTATGAGCCACAGCTATTGTTTGTAGTGTCTAGGTTGATATGAAACTATTTTAATCATATTGCTAATTACCTAAATACAGTTCCTCCTTTGTATGACAAACTAGAGCACTTATAGTATTTAAAAAGGGCATGAGAAAGAGAATTAAAAAGGGTTGTTGCGGACTAGAATATACGTGGCGATAGAGTTAAAAAAACTTCCAACTCAGCGTTGTATGGATATCTAGCATACAAACAGAGGAGAAATAGCAACACGAGGATTTTTACGTGGAAAATTCTGAAAGAGGAAAAATTACGGGGCCACACCAAGTTGAAAGAGTTCACTAGTGTTTGTTTGAGATACACGAGGCTGACTCGTCCTTGAAATTTAGGACGATCAGATTACAATGAATTACTTCTAGATTGAATTCCAGTTACAACATTGGGCAGAGTTCTGGCGTCACTTGGAGATCGGGAGGAATTCTGGCGTCACTTGAGCGTCAGGTAGAATTCTGGCGTTTCTTGGGTGTTCAAAAGAATTTCGGCGTCACTCGGGCTTTGAGAAGAATTCCTGCGTCACTCAGGCATCAGATAGAATTTTGGCTTCACTCGGGCGTCGAGCAGAATTCCCGGCGGTGGTCGTGGTCCTCTTGGAGGAGTTTCTTCCCTCCAATCCTTCCTTCTTTTGCTCTTCTTCTTCTCTTCTCTTCTTCTTGCTTTGGTCTCCTCTCAAGAGAAATGAGGGGTCTATTTATAGATTTCTAGAGTGTCATGACCCCTAAATAGGTGAGAGATTAGGGGCAAAGGTGGAGTGGTTCGGATGGACGACTGCTATTGAATCCTTTGATCGAGGATCATTCATCTGACATTTGAAAGTTTTAATGATGTCGTAATTCAATGATCTTGAGCTCGTTGGATTCGTCTCGTCGAGCCGCTCGATTCAACTATATGCATGTTATGTTTGAAAACCATTTGGTAACATAAATTGTGGTTCGAACTTTCCAACTTCTCTTCGGGTCCTTGTTTTGGACCTATTTGGGCTCGGATTGAGTCGAATTTGGTGTCATTGGGGTTGTATTTCTAAGACACTTCGTTTGACTATAAGTTTATTGAAAATGGAGTTTGGGTGATCCCAAATTTAATTTTTGAAGTTTCTAGCTTGATTTTGCTTCGAGATTCGTGCCCGATCAAGATGATTTTTCGAGTATATATCAGTTGCCCCCCTATTTTCGGACATCAATGCACCAGATGTACGAAAATACTCGTTACATACTTTGGAGAATTTTCTATGTGATTTAAAATATGATTTTTCATGTAGGAGCCTTAAATGGCTTTAAAAAATGCTAAAATTGAGTCTGAAATGTCGGAAAATGATCATAGGGACCGTAAAATTGTCAATTTTGACCTTTCCAAGATAAAAATTTGACTCGGAATGGAGTGGACAGCCGAACCGGCCCACTGATCGCCACCACCGGTGGCCCAAAACCACGTACTGGGCCCGCATGCCCGTGCCGCTGCTTGCTTGCGGATCGCCTTAGCTTGCGCAATCGCAGCGCCCGTGACCTTCATGGGGCCCGCTTGGGCCAGCTCTGCGGCCCGCCTTGCTTAGCGCTGATTTGGGCCCAACCCATCTAGCCTGGCATTGACCCGCCACCGGCTCGCCTGATCCGCACGGTTCCGAGCACCTGTTTGCGGACAGTGGCCGGTTCGGGCCAGTCGCTGGCGATTGCCTGAACTGCTAGTAGTCATAGTAATTTTCTTTTGTAAAATAATCGAGAAAAATAAAAAAAAAAATTCAAAAAATTTTAAAAAAAATTAAATAAAATTTAAAAAATTCTAAAATATTCTGAAAAATTCTGGAAACTTCTCTTTTCCTGTTTTTCTTCTTGATCTAGAGGCTTTCTGCTATTTTTCGTAGGTAACTTTCCCTACTTAAATTCAGTACTCCTCTTTAGTGTAGAATGAAATTTTTTCTCTTTTATTCTAACTTTCTAACATGGGACACTACATGAAACTCTACGGTTTGTCGTTGGCATTCGACGGTAAACCTATGACATGTCGGCGGTCTAACCGCCGTAACTTCCTTCGGCTTGCACCACCGGTAATGTTACCGGCAGTTTATCGGCAGTATACACTATAATAATGAAGCATTATATACCAGCAGCTTAATGGCCGGTAGACCACCAGTAAAAACACCAGCGATCACCGGCGCTTAAACTGCCAGAACATAACCTGCGGCACGAACCGCCGAAAAACTGCCGGTGAAAAAAACCGTTGGAATAAACCATCGGTAATGGTTTCCGACGCTATTTTTTCCAGCTATTTTTGAACCGCCGACTAGCCACCAGTGTTTCTATTAACCATCGGAAAATAAATAGTAATTACCGAAATAAACTGCTGGAAATGAGTGAATTTCCTGTAGTGGCAAGTATTCCACTATTTTTCATAGCTGATTTTCTCTACACAAAATTAGTGCCCCTCTCATATTGAAGTTCTAATTTTTTTTCTTATTCTTTCTTCCCCATTTTCTTCTTGCTTTAGAGGCCTTCCAATATCTTTATTCCACTCTTCTTGCATAGAATTGGACTTTTTGCAGCTGCTTCTCTTCTTTCACTTCCCTCTTTAAGATCCTGCGGCCGAGGAAAAATCAACGATTATCAGCATACGGTTGGTAGTCCGATGAAAGTCCCTTGACGGGTAGAATCCCAGTGACGGGAGGTAGCGCAATGTCAGGTAGAATTCCGACAAAAGTCTCGTGACGTGTAGAAGTTCTGTGATGGTAGGAAGCTCAGCATCGGGTGGAATTCTGATGAAAGTCCATAACATGCAGAAGTCCTACGACAGGAGGAAGCTCAGTGTTGGGTGAAATTATGATGAATGTCCCGTGATGTGTAGAGCTAAAGGAGAGAGTTGGAGGATATGTTGCTATCAGTAGCTGAGCGAGAAGTCGATAATGATTGATATGAAGTAAAGGACCACCAGCATACACCAAACGAAGAGCCAATGATGGCGGGTGTTCAATGGCATTTTGTAAAGGCAAAATGCATCCATACGGAAGTGTGTTGTCAATATATATCTTTTTTATGGATGATGTAAATGCATTTTTTGATTTCAACTTCTAGTGAGAATAAATGTACACTTGAACTTGATATATAATTTTGCAATGTAAATCCAATGATATTGTATATGAAGTTGAGATTATTGTATGCGCTCGATGCTTATCTTTCATTTGAAATAAACTCGTACTTCAAAGAAAACTAACTTGTTCACACCTCTTTAAGGTATGTTTTCATAAATGTGTCTTTCATGCTCTTTGAGGTTTTTTAGCCTACTAAGATTTTTGTAAGCTTTTACCTTTTGAGGTTTTTATGCCTTCCAAGATTTTGTATTCATGTGTAAAAGAGGGTGAGAAAATTCATCAATAATGTATGACCTATTCAAGATTGTATGTCAGAACCCTGCTCAATAACGTTAACCTATGTTGAAGAGGTCGAGAGAAACTATCAAGGATGTAAGACCTATCTGAGGTTGTATGTCAGAGCCATGCTCGATGAGGTTAACCTGTATGGAAGAGGTTGAGAGAATCCACTAAGGATATAAGACATATCCGAGGTTGTATTTCAGAGCCTTTGCTCGATGATATTAACCTGTGTGGAAGAGGTCGGATCAAATCCCCCTATGATAGATTATCTGATGATTTAGATATAATAGATTGTGTATTTCTCGAATCACGAAAAAAAGTTTGAGAAGTTTTTTATCTTTTATAGGAGAAAATAATATCACAAGAATGTGAACATCACATTACTATATTATATAAGACAGTACAATAATTCCCTAGTATGATTTAGTGATATACAAGTTACAATGTACTCAACACAAAAGATATACGTACGGGGAGAATACAAGATTTAACTTGGAAGAAGATATCAAGGATATCAAAGTGACACCCTACTTAACATAAAAGAGATATTATAAAATAAGACAAGTAGTATTAATAATACAAATGCTTGAAATGTGTGATTGTTCATCAATCTCACCAACCATTTGAATATTATTCAATGAGTGTCTTTGTTATTAATTTTGCCCCCAAGTGGGACGATCTTCATCTCAAGTAGGTGGATCTCGAATAAATTGTCGAAGATTGCCCTGGTGGATAAGTCTTTCAATCTCATCCTTGAGTTACTTACAGGCTTCGGTAGTGTGACCATGACTACGATGAAATTGACAGTACTGATCTGGATTTCTTGTGTTCGGCTTCAAAGGATTCGATCATTTCACTGTATCTCGATCTCAAACGGTCATTAATACATTTGCTCGAGATGTGTTCAGTGAGTTATACTCCTTCTTGTGTTGAGGTTCCCATCACAATAATGGAGGCCTAGGAGGTAGATTATTCTTCCATTATTTCTTATATTGCCATTGGTTTGCTCAAAAATTGCTTACTATGAGCATTTATGGCTTCATCAGCTAAGATTTGCACCTTCACATGATGAATCAGGTCGGCATATAAATGAACAGTATCACGCATGAGTGCCAAATTGAATGGGCTAGGATGAAGGCCTTTAAGAAAGACCCCAATCATTAATTCAGGTTCTACTCTTGTAATTTGTTGAGCCTCTATGAAAAATCGTTGAAAGTACTCCTTCAATAACTCACCTTCATTTTAATGGATCTTAGAGAGGTGGGAAGAATGCTTAGCAATTCTTCAATTGGCTACGAACTGTTCGACGAACACTTTGATCAATTTGATGAATGAAGGGATCGTTCTGGAGCGAATAGAATCACGTTCGAGCCTGTCCCTTAAGTGTGGAAGGAAAAACCGGACATAGGAGTGCATCCGAGGCTTGTTGGATATGCATGTTCATTCTATAGTGATTGATATGCTCATATGGGTCAGATGTCTGGTCATAGGACTAGATGCTTAGTAGTTTGAAGCCAACCAGAATAGGGCACTGAAGAATGACTTCAATTAAAGGTGATGACTCTTGGAAGCTCTGATGTCGAAGCGTTTGCCTCATATCTCCTCAGGGGAACTCTTCATGTACAAATCTCCGCAATTCATGATGTAGGGCATTGTGAGGGAGCTTATCAATGTGCCGTTGGGATGAGTCCTCCGGGAGATCTGGAAGAATGCGAGGTTGCCGAGTTGTGGGTGAAGGATGTGTAGAACTTGCTGTATCGACAAGTTCATTATCTTAGCAGATTGTGGATGTCTTCCTAGCGGAGGAAGATAAATCTCTACTTGAAGATGTTTGAGTGGAACAACTTTGGCTAGTGGTGGAACTCGAGGGAGAAGAACCTTCTCCCGTTGTGGAAATGCTGGCTTCCGAGTCTCTCACAGGAGTTAAAGGATCTAGTTCTGAGATTCTTCCATTTTTCGGATTCTCTCTTCTAAGGGCCCGAGGTTCCTTCTCCAGTAGCATTTTGCCCCCAGGATAAAAAGAGGAAGATATCGGATGTCTATAATTTATAGACTGATTTCTAGATTGGTGGTAGTTGGAGAGAGAAGCTCCAACAATTTGACTATTACGCCTGTTGACCATCGTAACAATACTTAAAGTTGTGTGATAATGTTTCCCACAGACGGCGCCAAACTATTGCGGAATAGAATATACGCAGCGATAGAGTTAAAAAACTTCCATCTCAGCATTGTATGGATATCTAGCACACAAATAGAGGAAAAATAACAACATAGAGATTTTTACGTGGAAAATCCTGAAAGAGAAAAAATCACGGGGTCATGCCCAGTTGAAAGAGTTCTACTAGTGTTTGTTTGAGATACAAAAGTCTGACCCGTCCTTAAAATTTAGGACGATCAGATTACATTGAATTACTTCTAGATTGAAATCCAGTTACAACGTCGGGTAAAGTTCTTGCATCACTTGGAGATTAGGCGGAATTCTAGCGTCAATTGAGTGTCAAGTAGAATTCTGGCGTTTCTTGGGCATTGTAAAAAATTTCGACGTCACTTGGGCATTGATAAGAATTCCGGCGTCACTCAGACATCAAACAGAATTCTGGCGTCACTCGGGCGTCGAGCCGAATTCCGATGGTGGTCGTGGAGGTGTTTCTTCCCTCCAATCCTTCTCTTCTTCTTCTCTTCTTCTTCTCATCTCTTCTTCTTGATTCGGTCCCCTCTCAAGAGAAATGAGGGGTCTATTTATAGATTTCTGGAGTGGCATGTCCCGTAAATAGGTGAGAGATCAGTGGCAAAGATGGAGTGGATCGGATGTACAGCCGATATTGAATCCTTTGATTGAGGACCGTTCGTTAGACATTTGAAGGTCTTACTGATGTTGGAATTCAGCTATCTTAAGGTTGCTGGATTCGTATCATCGAGCCGCTCAATTCGCCTATAAGCATGTTATGTTTGGAAACCGTTTGATAACTCAAATTGTGATTCAAACTTTCCAATAGCGCTTCGGGTCCTTGATTTGGACTCATTTGGGCTCGGATTGAGTCGAATTTGGTGTCGTTGAGTTCATATTTCCGAGACGCTCAGTTTGACTGTAAGTTTACTGAAATCGGAGTTCGGGTCATCCTGGATTTAATTTTTGAAGTTTCCAGCTTGATTTTGCTTCTAGATTCATGCCCGATCAAGATAATTTTTTGAGGATATAACAGTGGCGTTCAAGAATATGATTGTGCAAGTCTAACTTGACAGTTGAAACACCAGCAGAGAAACATACTTGCAATGCATTAAAAGTGAGAGACGTGAAGGTTTAAGACACTCAAATCAAGAGTCCTTTTCTTCCTACTACACTTAAGCCCTACATTGCAATTAACCTCCCACAACACCAAGGTTCAGCACAAGTATCCTAATTAGTCAGTCAAAGGAGAACTCATCCACACAGCTCAAGAATCCATGATCCGTGGCCTTTAAGGAGATAATAATCTATATAAACATATAATAAATTTGACAAATCTAACAATCTCCTCAAAACCAGGCAGCCAGAAGGAAGAAAGGCCACCACTCTATTCTTTGAATATTGTATCGAGGAGAGAGAGAGAGAGAGAGAGAGAGAGAGAGAGAGAGAGAGAGGCAATGAATTGAACTCATGAGAAGTTTTCAAATTTCATGACTCAGCTCTCCCTTTCTGCCGCTAAGCAATGGCAATGACAGATTCCCAATCATCATTTCCCTTCGAAAGGAAACACCCATCATTGCCTAACCCCCAATATACCCTTTCTGCTTAGAAAGCAGAGCTCCCAGCTTCCCTCGCTCCCCTCCTTAAATTCTGTTTGCATCCCAATCAACTGCTTACCACAATCTTCATCAAACTACATTTTCTGTTCCTATGAAGCCTTCCTCGAGTTCCCTCAATGGGTTCTACACCTTACTAGCGCATGGGCTCGACGACGACCTCGAGCGTTGTTTCTCAGCGCAGCCATTCATGTCGGTGCAATTCCTACAGCGTGCCATGGCACTGCTCCGCTCGCTGCACTCTCACCTGACCCATCTCGTTCATAAGCTCCACCTTCCCGGCGGTGACAAGTGGCTCGACGAATATATGGATGAGAGCTCCCGCCTCTGGGAGGCCTCTCTCGTCCTCAAGCTCGGCCTCTCAAGCATGGAGTCCTATTGTGCTGCAGCAGCCAACATCATCACATCCCTCGACAACTGGCACCTCTCGCCTTTCCCCCCTCCTCACCCGCCAGGTATCACATTCCGCTCTTCTTAATAGTTGATTCGTTCTCTTTCTCAGCATAACTACACCTCTCGGGTTTTGATAGGTGATGCGGGCTATTTCAAACTCGAGGAGGGAAGCTGCTGGGCTTGAAGAAGAGAACCGGGTGTTGGTGGAGAACAGAGTGCGCCCGCTGGCTCTCCAACTCGATGAGAGAGTCCGTTCAATGGAATCCAAGCTCCACGGCTTCAACGGATTCAGGGGAGTCCTCTACGCCATGAGGAATGTTAGCTCCTTCATCCTCATAATTCTCCTATGGGGCTCCGTTTCGTACTGGCCGGACCCGATTTCGGGATGCCGAGGTGCTCCCGCCGAATGCACGCTCTTTTATGGCTCCGGTTTCATGGTGTCTTTGGCGAGGCTGCAGCACCGTTTGCTCGGGGCGATGGAGGGAATGGAAGACCGAAAGGGGATTCTGATGCACGAGCTCCGGCAGGCGAGGGCCGCCACTGAGGAACTCTGGGAGATGGAGAGATCCGGAGGTTTGATGGGATGCTGTGAGCTTGATGCCGTTGCAGGCGGGCCGGCGTGGGAGAGAGTGGAGAGGTTCAAATGTTGGTTTGGTTTGCTGAGGTCCGGAACGGAGAACCTTGTGGGTCAGCTGGATGACTTCTTTGAAGAGATTGTTGAAGGGAGGAAGAAGCTCTTGGATTTGTGCAGTCACAGATAGAAGATTAGAAAGAGAATCTCATAGCTAGATTGGTAGTCAAAAACATCGATGTTCCTGCGTTCTTAGGACTTTTTATGGGTATGTTTTCTAATTTAAGCATTCTGTAGCCTCAATTTGTATGTTTTGCATGCTTTTCCCTTCGGCTGTTCAGTGCTGTTATGTTTAGCATTCTACCAAAATTACTTCGACATTGGGCAGGTAGAGAGAGAGAAATGTGCAGTGTAATGTGCTATTATTATAGTGCTGCTGTAGGATAGGTTGGCACGAAAGGGATCTGTAGCCTACTGCTCTCTTTGGTGTAAGAACCTTCTGGAATTGGTGCTAATGTAAGCTTTTGTTTGTCGGAGGGAAGACAAAATTGAACCATTTTCTCTGTCTAGTGTTGAGGCAAAGGGCACAAGGGCTTTCCGAGAACTTGAATAAATGTCTGCTTTTACTTGGCTTTTAGTGATGGCCGTCTTTTGTTATCATTAATGATTTTCTTCACAGACGAGCAAAGCGATTGAATAGAGCTCCCAAAAAAGAAAAGAGATCCTTGTTTCCTCCAAGATCACGACAGCTATGAGGGAGAAAAAAAGGTTCGAGTGTTGGCTTTTGTGATCCAATGCCGGCCTCCTGTACGGTCGACAATGATGAAAGCCTATATGAAACTGCAGCCTACAGCTGTCTATTATTTTTCTAAGGAAATCAAGGGCCCAAGAGCAGTTTATTCGAAATAAAATTAAAAATAATGAATTACAAAAACAAATTACTAATCATATCACTGAGATTAGGGGAAATTACAATTAAGAAAAAGGAGCATTAAAGTAAAGTACAGTGAAGATAAATTGATTCACTTACCAAATGCTTCGGCAAAAAGATGTAGAAGTACGAATGTTGCAACTTGCATAAAATGGACAAATTCCTATTTTATTATGTTTTTTTTTTTTTTTTAGAAACCATAAAGAAACTAAGAGTTTTATTCCGATGAAAAATATTTTTCAATTTGAGAGAGGCTTTTTATTGTGTAAATGGTAGTTCTCGAGCAAAAAGTTAGTTATGCCCTACCACATTTGGATTTATTATCCTTGCTGGATGCTAACGTCGTCAGATAGGCCAACATTAAAGCGTCACCATCACTCCTTCGTCATATCGCAACTCGATATCGTTGATGTGGCTGCACTTGATTCGCCTCTGAACATAGAGCGGCCATCTAGCCTTTGAAAGGCTAGTAAAAACCCTAAATGCTGGTTCCTACAACACTTTGATCTTTTGGCCTTGTAGTTAGTTCCCAAACTTTATTTCTTACAAATTGATTTAACTCTTCTTGCATGGCCAATATCCAAAATTCATCTGAAAGTGCTTGATCAATGTTAGTGGGTTCAATGGTTGAAATAAAGGCTGAATGATTGACTTCCTTGTTTAATCCACGCCTAGTTCTAACACCCTCACTTGGTTTCCATATTTTCATTTTCATCAAAAACAACATGTGTGGTTTTCTTCAATGACTAAAGTTCTTTTGTTGAATACTCTATAAGATTTTCCAACACTTGAATATCCAACGAAAATTCCTTCATCTGATTTTGGATCAAATTTTTCCTAAGGCAGATTTTCCATTATTATGTATGAACACCTTGCAACCAAATACATGTAAAATGAGATAAATTTGGTGTTCTACCTTTTACCAATTCATAGGGTGTTTTATTCAAATTTGATCTCACATTTACCCTATTCAGAACATAGCATGCCGTGTGCTAACTGCCTCAGCCCAAAAATAATTAGGAAGAGAGTATTCTGCCTAACATTGAAAAATCATCTACTATTACAAATCCATATACCTTTCCTCCTAGACTAACCGTGCTTACAGGTCCAAAAAGATCCATGTGAAGAATTTCTAAAGGTTTAACTGGTCCTAAGATCTTTATTGGACTTAAAAGAGGACTTCACTTGTTTTCCCTAATTGACATGCATCACATAAGTGGTCCTTATTAAAGTCTAGTTTAGGTATTCCTCTAACCAAATTCTTTTTGGGTAATTTTTCTAAGATTTTTCATACTAGAATGACAAAGTCTCCTATGCCAAAGCCATGATTCATCAGAAACAGTTTTCAAACAAAAAGCAGTAGGAGATTGAATACAATTTAAATCTAGCATGCTTGATCTGATTGTTCAGCTTTATCTGCCATCAAGCAAAGGTTGGTGACTTCTTTCGTTTTCAGTCTCAGATGAGTCTGAAGCTGAGTCCGCCCAAAAAGCCTTTTGAAACTTCTTCTTGCCCTTCTTTACCATTGGTTTCTCCTCTACCTTCTCCTTGCTAGGAGTGGCTTTAAGTTTTGGACAATCAGTTTTTTATATGACCTGGTTTCCTGCATTCATAACAAATCACTTCATTAGAAACCCTGCCATTTTTGTTATACTTACCTCTATTCCATTGCTGGCGTCTCTTCTGCTTCCTCTTTAAAAAGCTTCTGAATTGTCTAGTCATCAGTGCTATATCGTCTTCATCCTCAGGTTGTGAGTGTTCACTTTCTGACTCTTCCACATTTAATGCAAGATTCTTTTCCTTTCTTGGTTCACCTGCATCAATCTTTCTTAAGGTTAGTAGAAAAATGTTTTTCAACCACAGAGTTGTTAAAACTGAAATTTAAAGTGCGGAAACGTAAAAGCTGTAAAGTAAATGACACCAGATTTATAGTGGTTCGGTCTATAACCAGACCTACATCCACTCCTCAGAGGCGCCCTCTGAGTATTGCACTAATACCAATAGTGACTCTCCTTTTGCACCCACAGCAAGGCGGAGAAGCCCTTACAACACACTCTTTTCACCACTCCCCGGTGCGGCAGAGAACCGTCCGTCCTTTTACACAAAACCCAGTGTTGGCAGAGAACCGTCGTCCTTTCACACCCTCCAAGTGTAGGCAGAGAGAACACACTTCGTCAGAGAACCCTTTCACACTCTCCTAGTGTGGGCAGACACTCTCCTAGAAGAACCCTTCGGCTGTTCACACTCTCCAAGTGTCGGCAGAGAACCGGATCTTCTTGAATGATCTTCTCACAAGAATCTAGAAGGAAGAAAGAAAAAGAGTGAAGAAATCCAATTTCACAAGTAGAGACTCTTACCTTAGCAATCCAAGTGAAGCCTTCTCGCTCCAGTGGTAGGAATCCTCCTTTGAATGCTCTCTTCCACTCTCTCCTTGGCTATTCTCTCAATAGGCACGAAGATCAAATGACAAAAAGATTGGGTGGCAGTCTAATTTGGACTATTTATATAAAAGACAAGTGAAACCGCCCAAAAACTGCAAATATTCAATTCTGTACGCAGTGGATCGTCCGGTACGATTCTGGATCGTCCTGGACGATTTTACTTAAACGATCTGAAACGACCCAATTTGTATATGTGTACGAACTGACTTCGTACAGCTGATCGTCCTGTACGAACTTGGTTCGTCCAGTACGAACGGTTATTGCAAGGTCGGTTCTAGAAACTGCTGAAAAACTGTTCTAAGTCGGTTTATCGTTTGAACGAAAATGTGATCGTCTGGACGAAAATTTTCCAGAGAGCTGATCGTCCTGGACGAATATTTATTTCGTCTGGACGAACTTTTTCCAGTGAACCCATCGCCTGGGACGATGATTTGTTTTCGTTCGGACGAAAAAATTTCCAGAGAGCTGATCGTCCTGTACGATATTTATTTTCGTCTGTACGAAATTTTTCCAGTGAACCCATCGCCTCGTACGATGGTCAAAATTCGTCTGGACGAAAATTATCCAGAGAACCCATCGCCTGGGACGATGATAAATTTCGTCCTGGACGAATAGGACTTAGAAAATTTTTTCAAAGCAAGTTCCTATTCGTTCCAAGTGTTCTATAGGAGATAACTGACAGATCGTCCAGTACGATAAATATCGTCCTGTACGATCAGTATAGAATTTCAAGATCTCCTTATTTGTGTGTGTGTGTGTGAGATTTTATTCACTCAATTACAATCACTCCCTTTCAAAATTAATTAAAAAAAAAAAAAAAATCAATTAAACAAAATATCTCATGTTGAATTTGAATTGAAGTTTTCGTAGTCTGGAGTCTGATTTTCCTGAAATGTTAGTACACACAAGAGCAAGTGCAAATCTTCTGAAATTGTTAGGAGATAACTATACATTTGAACAATAATGTTTGGAATCATCAAAACTACATAAGTTGCATAAATATAACTCATTCAAATAGCAACTATTCAAACAATCTCCCCCTTTTTGATGATGGCAAAACAATTATTATTAGTATGGTTTCAAGTTAAAACACATCTTTTATCTCCTAAACTCCCCCTGAATTTATGAGTACATTAAAATAAGGAGGCATTAAAGAACAATATTTAACGAACAAAAATTTTTATTTTTTTCAAAAATTTTAACACAAACTTGCAACACAAAAACTTGCAAACAAAACATACCACAAACACAAACATACACACAAACAAATAATTTCTCCCCCCCCTTTTTGACAGCAACAAAAAGTGAAGAAGAAATAGACAAGAAATGTAAATAAGTAATTGTATGAAAATTCATTTGAATATTTAATCTAAATGGTGATTGATATAAGGTATGCAATTTTCAACTAAAAACATTAGGTCAATCATAGAAATTCAGGAGATTTAAAAACTGATATAACATTGTAAGTAAGAAGAATTTAGCAAAGACATGATTCAATTTAGACATTTCAATATAGAAAATCATTACAAGAGAGATGAAGAAAAAAAAAATTCTATATTTCAAAATTCAAAAGAATATAAATGAACATAAGATCAATTTGAATTAAGAGATTGAAAGAATTTGGAAAGAAGAGAATTACCACATGTGGCGCTTTGCGCATCTTTTTCAAACTTTTGAGCACATTTTTGTGCATCTATTGATATTGAGTTGTTTTTGTGCCTCTTTTTCATATTTGCGAACCATTGCGCATTTCTTTTGATTTTTGTACTTTTTGTACAATTTTCAAGAGTAATTTAGACCAATTCTTTCCAAAATCAATAATCTAAAATTTTCAAATATTTCTAAGTACATAAATATTATTTTTGAACAAGGAAATACAAAATAAGTAAACATCTAAATTGCAATAATAATTTTAACTTTGATGTAGTCTAAATGAATAGACATGAATTTAAAAATTCTAATTACAACAAGTTATAAACAACTTTTAAACTTAGAAAGACTAGATTTTCTAATGTAGATAATCTCAAATTACGATCTAATTTAAGCACGATGAAGATTAAATAATACTAATGAAATTCATAAAAATTAACCACATTTCAATAACAAATCAATACTGAAACAAGTGCGAAATGCATTGATTTATATGAAAGGATTACATTTCACAAAAATTAAACACAACATAAAGTACAAGACACAACATTAAACAAAAAACACTAACAAAAACATTAACAAAACAAGACATAAAAAAAATGAGAAACAAACACAACAACAACACACAAAAAAATACAACACAAGAACAACAAAAAAAAACACATAAAATCATCTCTACTGTTCTGGAGGAGGAGGAGGAGGAATGCCACCGAAAAGGTTAAAGTAGGAGGCCATCAACATTACATTGGTATTGATATCATGTACTTCATTTCTAATAACACCAATGTCATGTTGTTGCTGCACAAGTTGAGCATCAAATTGATCAAATCTTTGATCAATATGAGTCTCTAATCGATCAAATCTCTCAATCAGATTCTGATAATCTGACTGAGGTGCAGAGGTATGCTCTCCTTCTTCTTCTTCTTCTTCTTCTTCTTCTGAAGCACTGTCATGTGCTCTCCCTTTATCTTTTCCTTCCTTGAAGAGCAGTCTAAATGATGCATTGTTATAGTAAACTGGCTCTTCATATTCCTCATCAGGATGCACTATATTGTATTTCTTCTCCAAAATGTAAGTAATCAAGTGCCCTAATGAAATGTTCTTCTTCTTCTTCTGATCAGCATGTCCTATTTCTGAAAGCCCATAGATATGATCTATGATGAGTTGGGCTTCATCAATAGGATGTCTTGACATGATTAAAAAGGTTAGACAAGAAAGGAGAGGAGTGATGTTAATCCTATCACCAGCTTTAGGAATAATTGAGGATCTAAGGATATGCTGGATGATTCGGGCATCTTGAGTCATACCTGAGACTCTAGCAACATGATTGTCAATTGCATTTCCTCTAATTATGTTATTGATTTGAAACCATTTGAAAGAGTTTTCTGACATTAGGGTGTGGGCTCTATATCCCTCAGTTCTTAAGTTTAAAAAATGCACCAAGATCGTGCTTGGTGATCTCAACCTTCTTCTTAAAAACAAAAGAACTAATGATAGAGTGGTCAGAATTGAAACTCATGTTGGCAAGGAAGTAATGGTAGGTTTGTTTGTTGTAGAAGTGGACGAGAGAAAGAATGAACTGAAATTGGGTTGAGGCGAAAAGGTGCATTACCCGATATTTCAACTCTGCTGGGATAAGAATGCGAGACGGAGTGATTTTTGCAGAGGCAAAACGAGGAAAAGATTCCTCATTTTCTTTAGAAAGAAAGTTGTCTGGGGCATTCCTATTGGGTTTCTTCACCAAAACCTTTTGTCTCTTGCTAGAGGAGGCCATTGTTGATTTGATGTTGAAAGGGATTGAGAAAGAGATTTGAAAGTGTGATTTTCAAGTTTGAAAAGCCTTCATATTTAAAGGAAAACGATACTTTCGTCCTGGACGAAAATATTCGTCCTGGACGAAACATAATAGTTCGTCTGGACGAAGTAGGTTCGTACAGACGATCCAATTCGTCCAAAATGTAACGGCTTTTCGTATTCAACACAACTTACGATGCGTCCCTTCGTACAGGCTTTTTGACTTGACCGATCGTACAGACGAAAAAATTTCGTACAGACGATCGAAAAGTATTTCGTTTTAATGACTCTTGAAAACCGTCCCCTACAATGAATCGACACATGTTCGTCTGGACGAACAAAAATTTCGTACAGACGAAGTTCGTATTAAAAACTGTTTTATCCACTCAACCGCTGCATTCAATCGTCCCGACGTTTGAGAGAAAAAAAAAAAAAATCGTCCTGGACGATCACAGATCGTACAGACGATCCAATAAAAAACTGCTCTAAAACGGTTTAAATTTTTCGCAAACTGTTCCTTTACACATCGTCCCGTACGAAAATATTTCGTCCTGGACGATTTCCTCAAAAAAAAATTTTGATTTTTAAATTTTTAATTTAACAAAAATCAACAAAAAAAAAAAAAAAATCAAAAAACACAGAAAACATAAGACAAAATCATAAATCCAAAAACAATTCATTCAAAAACACACAAAATTCACAAAATCACAAAAACAAAAACAACAACAAGTATCAATGTTGCAAAGACATTTTGGTTAAGCATTCAAATCAATAACACCAAGCCTTGTTCTTAAAGTACTGAAGGTATCAAAGGCTAAAGGTTTTGTAAAAATGTCTGCAAGTTGATTTTCAGTTGAAACATGTATGAGTTCAATTTCTCCTTTGGATACATGATCCCTTATGAAATGATGCCTTATATCAATGTGTTTGGTTCTAGAATGTTGAATAGGATTTTTTGAAATACAAATAGCACTAGTATTGTCACAATAAATTGGAATAGTGCCTATAGTTAATCCTAAGTCAATCAACTGTTGTTTTAACCAAAGTACTTGTGCCACACAACTTCCTAATGCAATGTATTCTGCTTCTGCAGTAGATAGTGCCACTGAATTTTGTTTTTTCTACTAGACCATGAAACTAATGAATTTCCAATGAATTGACATGTTCCAGAAGTGCTTTTCCTATCCACTCTACAGCCTGCAAAGTCAGAATCTGAGTAACCAATAATTTCAAATGAAGAGCTAAACTTTGGATACCAAATTCCTAAGTTTTGAGTTCCTAGTAGATATCTTAAAATCCTTTTTACTGCTGTCAAATGTGATTCTTTTGGATCTGATTGAAATCTAGCACATAGGCAAACACTAAACATAATATCTGGTCGGCTAGCTGTCAAGTAAAGTAAAGATCCAATTATCCCTCTAAATTTCTTTTGATCAACAGATTTTCCCTTAAGGTCTTTATCCAACTGAACTGAAGAACTCATTGGTGTACTAACAGGTTTAGCATTGTCCATTTCATATTTTTTGAGGATGTCCTTAATATATTTGTTTTGACTAAGAAAAGTACCTTCCTCAAGTTGCTTAATGCTAAATCCTAGAAAGTAATTTAAATCTCCCATTAGACTCATTTCGAATTCATTACTCATTGTTTTAGAAAAATCATCACAAAGATGTTTATTTGAAGATCCAAAGATGATGTCATCCACATAAATTTGAACAATAAGTATATCCTTTCCAATTTTTCTTAAAAAGAGAGTTGTATCCACACTTCCTTTTTCAAAAGATCTTTCAAGTAGGAAGGTGCTTAACCTCTCATACCAAGCTCTAGGTGCCTGTTTCAATCCATATAATGCCTTTTTTAATTTGAAAACATGATTTGGAAATTTAGAATTTTCAAAACCTGGAGGTTGTTCTACAAAAACATCTTCTTCAATTACTCCATTTAAAAAGGCACTTTTAACATCCATTTGAAACAATTTAAAACCTTTAAAACAGGCAAAGGCTAGTAAAACCCTAATTGCTTCAAGTCTAGCTACAGGAGCAAAAGTTTCCTCAAAATCAATTCCTTCAATTTGATTATACCCCTTAGCTACTAATCTAGCCTTATTTCTAATGACTACTCCTGAGTCATTCATTTTATTTTTGAACACCCACTTGGTTCCTACAACACTTTGATCTTTTGGCCTTGTAGTTAGTTCCCAAACTTTATTTCTTACAAATTGATTTAACTCTTCTTGCATGGCCAATATCCAAAATTCATCTGAAAGTGCTTGATCAATGTTAGTGGGTTCAATGGTTGAAATAAAGGCTGAATGATTGACTTCCTTGTTTAATCCACGCCTAGTTCTAACACCCTCACTTGGTTCACCTATAATTAATTCCTTTGGGTGATTTTTAGAAAATCTCAAATCTCTAGGCAAAGGGTCTTCTCTTTCTATATTTTCTTCCACATTTTCTTCCAAATTTAATCTATCAATCTTTTGGGAGTTTTCTTCAATTTCTTCTTCAACAACTTTTGGCTCTTCCATATTTTCATTTTCATCAAAAACAACATGTGTGGTTTCTTCAATGACTAAAGTTCTTTTGTTGAATACTCTATAAGATTTTCCAACACTTGAATATCCAACGAAAATTCCTTCATCTGATTTTGGATCAAATTTTCCTAAGGCAGATTTTCCATTATTATGTATGAACACCTTGCAACCAAATACATGTAAATGAGATAAATTTGGTGTTCTACCTTTTACCAATTCATAGGGTGTTTTATTCAAATTTGATCTCACATTTACCCTATTCAGAACATAGCATGCAGTGCTAACTGCCTCAGCCCAAAAATATCTAGGAAGAGAGTATTCTGCTAACATTGCTCGGGCGGCTTCTATTAATGTTCTGTTCTTTCTTTCAACTACTCCATTTTGTTGAGGAGTTCTAGGTGCAGAAAAATTGTGATCAATCCCCTTTTCTTTACAGAAATCTTCAAATCTTTCATTTTCAAATTCTCCTCCATGATCACTTTGTATAGAAATTATTTCACATCCTAGTTTTCTTTGTATCCAAGTTGAAAAATTTCTGAATTCCTCAAATGATTCACTCTTATGAAAAAGAAATTTAACCCAGGTGAATCTTGAAAAATCATCTACTATTACAAATCCATATACCTTTCCTCCTAGACTAACCGTGCTTACAGGTCCAAAAAGATCCATGTGAAGAATTTCTAAAGGTTTACTGGTCCTAAGATCTTTATTGGACTTAAAAGAGGACTTCACTTGTTTTCCTAATTGACATGCATCACATAAGTGGTCCTTATTAAAGTCTAGTTTAGGTATTCCTCTAACCAAATTCTTTTGGGTAATTTTTCTAAGATTTTTCATACTAGAATGACAAAGTCTCCTATGCCAAAGCCATGATTCATCAGAAACAGTTTTCAAACAAAAAGCAGTAGGAGATTGAATACAATTTAAATCTAGCATGTAGACATTGTTCACCCTTTTTCCATTTAAAACAATTTTCCCATTTAGGCTAATTATGCAGCTAGTAGGTAAAAATTTTACATTATAGCCCTTATCACATAGCTGACTTATGCTAAGCAAATTATGTTTTAAGCCTTCAACTAATAAAACATTATCTATGAAAAAGTTTTTCAAATTTCCAATCATACCTGATCCAACCACCTTCTTTGTGGTATTATCTCCAAGTGTAACCTTGCCTCCACTCCTGGTTTCCAGCGTTATGAATTGAGCAGTATCTCCAGTCATGTGCTTAGAACATCCGCTGTCCAGGTACCATATACTCTCACGAGGTCTTGTGTGAGAGTATTCCTCTTCTTGATCTGATTGTTCAGCTTTATCTGCCATCAAGCAAAGGTTGGTGACTTCTTCTTCGTTTTCAGTCTCAGATGAGTCTGAAGCTGAGTCCGCCCAAAAAGCCTTTTGAAACTTCTTCTTGCCCTTCTTTACCATTGGTTTCTCCTCTACCTTCTCCTTGCTAGGAGTGGCTTTAAGTTTTGGACAATCAGTTTTTATATGACCTGGTTTCCTGCATTCATAACAAATCACTTCATTAGAAACCCTGCCATTTTTGTTATACTTACCTCTATTCCATTGCTGGCGTCTCTTCTGCTTCCTCTTTAAAAAGCTTCTGAATTGTCTAGTCATCAGTGCTATATCGTCTTCATCCTCAGGTTGTGAGTGTTCACTTTCTGACTCTTCCACATTTAATGCAAGATTCTTTTCCTTTCTTGGTTCACCTGCATCAATCTTTCTTTGACTTACTCCTTGCTCGTAAGCAATGAGTGAACCAAGAAGATTGTCAATAGAATAAATGTTCAGATCTTTTGACTCTGTAATTGCAGTAATTTTTAGCATCGTATGCAGTAGGTAAACAACGAAGAATTTTATTAACCATTTCAGCATTAGTTAATTCCCTACCAAGTGCATGCAAAGAGGTGACAATTTGAGTGAATCTTGTGTACATGTCAGATATAGATTCATTAGGTTTCATGCGAAATAATTCGTAGTCATGTAACAAGATATTGAGTCTTGATTGCTTAACCTCATTTGTCCCTTCATAAGTAATACAAAGTCTATCCCATATGTCTTTTCCGCTTTTACAAGTGGAAACTCGCATGTAGTCTTCAGATTTTAAAGCACAAAAGAAACTATTTAAACATTTCGCATTTAATTGTGCTAAGTCACGTTCTTCTATAGTCCAATCTGCAAAGGGTGTATCTACCCTAATTCCATCAACTAATCTAGTTGGTTTTGTGTAACCTTCCTGGACTAGCATCCACATGCGATAATCAAGTGACTGTAAGAAAGTAGACATGCGTGTTTTCCAAAAATCAAAAGGAATATTGTCAAACAGTGGAGGTCTAGTGATAGAGTAACCCTCAGGTGTGTTTCGGTTTCCAAATGTAGCCATCTACGTTAATCAAAAAGTAGTTCAAACTTATGATTTTGAAACTCTGCTCTGATACCACTTGTTGAGTCCAGTAATTAGGTTGTTAAGCCTAAGTAAATGTCCCAAGGCTACCAAGAGGGGGGGTGAATTGGTAGTTTTAAAAATTTTAAACCCTCTTAATGTTAAAGTTGAACCGAAATAAAATTTTCTTTTAAGGTTAGTAGAAAAATGTTTTTCAACCACAGAGTTGTTAAAACTGAAATTTAAAGTGCGGAAACGTAAAAGCTGTAAAGTAAATGACACCAGATTTATAGTGGTTCGGTCTATAACCAGACCTACATCCACTCCTCAGAGGCGCCCTCTGAGTATTGCACTAATACCAATAGTGACTCTCCTTTTGCACCCACAGCAAGGCGGAGAAGCCCTTACAACACACTCTTTTCACCACTCCCCGGTGCGGCAGAGAACCGTCCGTCCTTTTACACAAAACCCAGTGTTGGCAGAGAACCGTCGTCCTTTCACACCCTCCAAGTGTAGGCAGAGAACCTTCGTCCTTTCACACTCTCCTAGTGTGGGCAGAGAACCCTTCGGCTGTTCACACTCTCCAAGTGTCGGCAGAGAACCGGATCTTCTTGAATGATCTTCTCACAAGAATCTAGAAGGAAGAAAGAAAAAGAGTGAAGAAATCCAATTTCACAAGTAGAGACTCTTACCTTAGCAATCCAAGTGAAGCCTTCTCGCTCCAGTGGTAGGAATCCTCCTTTGAATGCTCTCTTCCACTCTCTCCTTGGCTATTCTCTCAATAGGCACGAAGATCAAATGACAAAAAGATTGGGTGGCAGTCTAATTTGGACTATTTATATAAAAGACAAGTGAAACCGCCCAAAAACTGCAAATATTCAATTCTGTACGCAGTGGATCGTCCGGTACGATTCTGGATCGTCCTGGACGATTTTACTTAAACGATCTGAAACGACCCAATTTGTATATGTGTACGAACTGACTTCGTACAGCTGATCGTCCTGTACGAACTTGGTTCGTCCAGTACGAACGGTTATTGCAAGGTCGGTTCTAGAAACTGCTGAAAACTGTTCTAAGTCGGTTTATCGTTTGAACGAAAATGTGATCGTCTGGACGAAAATTTTCCAGAGAGCTGATCGTCCTGGACGAATATTTATTTTTCGTCTGGACGAACTTTTTTCCAGTGAACCCATCGCCTGGGACGATGATTTGTTTTCGTTCGGACGAAAAAAAAATTTCCAGAGAGCTGATCGTCCTGTACGATATTTATTTTCGTCTGTACGAAATTTTTCCAGTGAACCCATCGCCTCGTACGATGGTCAAAATTCGTCTGGACGAAAATTATCCAGAGAATTTTTTTGGACCAGTTGGAACTATAAGTCTAGAAGGGAAGGTATATGGATTTATGATTGTGGATGATTACTCTAGATTCACATGGGTTAGATTTCTATTTCATAAAAGTGAATCATTTGAGGAATCTAGAAACTTTTCGACTTGGATTCAACAAAAGCTAGGATGTGAAATTATTACTATATAAAGTTATCATGGAGGAGAATTTGAGAATAAAAGATTTGAGAATTTTTGTAAGGAGAAAAGAATTGATCACAACTATTCTGCACCTAGAACCCCTCAGCAGAATGGCATAGTTGAAAGAAAGAACATAATATTAATAGAAGCCGCTCGAGCCATGTTGGCAGAATACTCACTTCCTAAATATTTTTGGGCTGAGGCGGTTAGCACTGCATGTTATGTTCTGAATAGGGTGAATGTGAGATCTAAATTAAATAAAGCACCATATGAGTTGTTAAAAGGAAGAACACCTAATTTATGACATTTGCATGTTTTTGGTTGCAAGGTGTTTATTCATAATAATGGAAAATCTATCTTAGGAAAATTTGATCCAAAATCAGATGAAAGAATTTTTGTAGGATACTCAAGTGTTGGAAAATCTTATAGAGTATTCAACAAAAGAATTTTGATTATTGAGGAGACCACACATATTGTATTTGATGAATCTAGAATTTTGGAAGAGCCAAATATTGTAGAAGATGAGATTGAGATTAACTCCCAAAAGATTGATAAAATAAATTTGGAAGAAAATTTGGAGATAGAAAATCCTTTGCCTAGAGAGTTGAGATTTTCTAAAAATCACCCAAAGGAATTAATAATTGGTGAACCTAGTAAGGGTATAAGGGCTAGGCATGGATTAAACAAAGAAGTTAATCATTCAGCTTCATTTCAATAGTAGAACCCACAAATATTGATCAAACACTTTCGGACGAGTTTTAGATTTTGGCTATGCAAGATGAGTTAAATCAATTTGTAAGAAATAAAGTTTGGGAATTAACTACAAGGACAAAGGATTAAAGTGTAGTTGGAACTAAGTGGGTATTCAAAAATAAAATGAATGACTCCGGAGTAGTCATTAGAAATAAGGCTAGATTAGTTGCTAAGGGGTATAATCAGATTGAAGTGATTAATTTTGAGGAGACTTTTGCCCCTGTAGCTAGACTTAAAGCAATTAGGATTTTGCTAGACTTTACTATTTTTGAGGATTTAAACTGTACCAAATTGATGTTAAAAGTTCTTTTTTAAATAGTGTAATTCAAGAGGATGTTTTTATATAATAACCTCTAGTTTTGAAAATTCTAAATACCAAAATCATGTTTTCAAATTGAAAATGGCATTATATGGATTGAAACAGGCACCTAGGGCTTCGTATGAGAGATTGAACACCTTCCTACTTGAAAGATCATTTAAAAAACAAAGTGTTGATATAACTCTCTTTTTGAAGAAAGTTGAAAAGGATATACTCATTGTACAAATTTATGTGGATGACATCATCTTTGGATCTTCAAATAAAAATCTTTGTGATAATTTTTCTAAAATAATGAGTAGTGAATTTGAGATGAGTCTAATGGGAGATTTAAGTTAATTTCTAGGTTTTAACATTAAGCAAATTGAGGAGGGTACATTTCCTAATCAGTCAAAATATGTTAAGGATATCCTCAAAAAGTATGAAATGGATAATACTAAACCTATTAGTACACCTATGAGTTCCTCAGTTTATTTGGATAAGGACACTAAGAGAAAATCTATTGATCAAAAGAAATTTAGAGGGATAATTGGATCTTTACTTTACTTGACAGCTAGTCGGTCCGATATCATGTTTAGTGTTTATTTGTGTGCTAAATTTCAATCAGATCCAAAAGAATCACATTTGACAACAGTAAAAAGTATTCTAAGATATATGTTAGGAACTCAGAATGTAGGAATTTGGTATCCTAAGTTTAGCTCTTCATTTGAAATAATTTGTTATTCAGATTATGATTTTGCAGGTTGTAGGGTGGATAGAAAGAGCACTTCTGGAACATGTTAGTTCATTGGAAATTCTTTAGTCTCTTGATCTAGTAGTAAACAAAATTCAGTAACCCTATCTACTGCGGAAGCTGAATACATTACATTAGAAAGTTGTGTGGCACAAGTACTTTGGTTGAAATAACAATTGCTTGATTTAGGATTAACTATAGATACTATTCAAATTTATTGTGATAACACTAGTGCTATTTATATTTCTAAAAATCTTATTTAACATTCAAGAACCAAACATATAGACCATATGCATCATTTCATAAGGGATCATGTATCCAAAGGAAAATTTGAACTCACTCATGTTTCTACTGAAAATCAACTTGCGTACATTTTTACAAAACCTTTAGCCTTTGATACTTTCAGTGCATTAAGAATAAGGCTTGGTGTGATCGATTTGAATGCTTAATTAAAATGTTTCTACAACATTGATGTGTATTTTTAGTTAGTATTTTTGTGTGTATCCTTGTGTTTGTGATCTTTTCTGTATTTTGAATTTTTGTTTTCATTTTTCTATTGTATTTTTGTTGTGTTTGTATTTTAGTTTTTATTGAGTGCATGTTTTTAAAAATAGAGTGACATTCGTTAAGGATGAAAAAAATTTTGTACGGGATGAAAAAATTGTTGTATTGTATTTTTGTGTAGTGTGTCAACTATCGGATTTGAATCGTTTACGTGCAATTTTTCTATTTTAATTTTTTCACTTTGTCTATACGATCGTCACGATCATCCGGATGAAATTATGAAACGATGAGATAATTGAATGATAGTTAAATGGATAAGATTGTTTTTAATATTATATTCGTACGTAAGAACCATTAGTTCATCAGGACGAATGCTTGGCGAATTGATGTGGGGGACGGTTTCAACTGCCATTAAAACAATCATAAATTTATGACCATCCAGGATGAACACATAATCATCTGAACGATCGTATGGTCAAAAGTACGTACGAAAGGTCGCTTCGTAAGTTGTGTGATTATAAAAATTTGTTTTATTTTGGACTCATTCGTTCGTCCTTACAAAATTTTTTCGTACAGGACAAACTGAATTTCGTATGGGACAAAAATACTTTCATCTGTACGAACAGTCGTATTTCATTAAATTGATTGGCTTTGAACTCAACAGTCACACTCACACATCCCTTTGAGAACCCTTTCTTCCTTTAGATCTTATCCATGGCAAGTTCAAGCAAGCGACAAAAGGTTCTCGCCAAGGGTCCACACATAAATTCTTCTGATAAATTTCTATCCAAATCCAATGAAGAATATTTTCCTAGATTTTCCTCCACTAAGATCACCCCGTCTAGAATTCTTATCCAGGAACAACTAACCTTTCAGGTAATGAACTTGTTTGCTTCAACTCAATTTGATCTCATTCTCACACTAGTCCACCTCTACAATAAAGAGAGCTTTCATTATTTCCTAGCAAACATGTCTTTCAACTCCGACCATTCTGTAATCAAGTCCTATGTTTTTAAGAAGAAAGATGAAATTACCAAGGCTGGCCTAGGAATCTTTTTAAACTTAAGGATTGAGGGAATTAGACCATACCAAGACCACTACTACTGATTTTGATTGAAGTGAAATTAATGAAGTGGTTAGAAAAATTATATTAAAGGAGCATATGCCTAAAGTGTCCTCTCTTATTCGCAATGCTCGTATTATCTAGCACGTTCTTCGAACTTCCGTAATTCCTAAAGCTGGTGATATAATTAACATTACTCCTCTTTTTTCAGTAGTAACCTACTTGATTATGACAAAATAACCTATAGATGAAGCCCAGCTAATCCTTGACTATCTTTACGGACTTTCTAAAATTGATCATGTCAAACATAAAAGAAAGAAGAACATAGCTTTAGGACATCTTGTTGCCTACATTTTGGAAAAGAAGTATGATTTGGTTCATCCTATTGAAGATTTTGAAGAACCTCTCTACTACAACTACGAATCTTTTAGGGCAATCTTCAATAAAGATGAACCAAGTAAAGCACATGTTATTAGGACTTAGAGGAGGAACATGAACTTACACCTGCACTTGCGAGTGAATCAAATTATGAGGATTTGGTTCAGAGATTTGATCGCTTAGAGTCTCATTTTCATCAAAGATTTGATCAAATTGAAACTCATTTGCAGTAGCAGGATATTCAATACAATCAGGATATGGAGTATATGAGAGAGCAGATGAATGATATTAGTTCCAACATACTTATGATAAGCAAATATTTTAACTTCTTCAGTACTGTACCTCCTCCTCCTCCACTAGATCAAGGACCATCATAGTGATTTGTGTACTTGGTTATGTTTTTCTTTAGATGATGTGATTGTGTTTTAGTAGTTTGTGATGTATTTTATTTTAGTTATGTGTTTATTTCATTAGATGTTTTTGTAGTTGAGTTTTATGTGGCATTGATATCATTCATAGATTGTAATATCCATTATAATGATATCAATATAAGTTATCTTGTTTTAGTTTTAATCTTATTTTGAAATGTGTGTTAGACTATATGAAAATCCCTAAAGTTTTTTATCCTACATATGATATACCTTGAAGTGCAACTTAAAATTAAATTCATTAGAAAATCTAATTTTTCTAAATTTAAGTTTTTCTTATAACTTGATATAATTAAGATTGTCAATTTCATATCTCTTAGTAGACTACATTAATGTTTAATATTATTATTGCAATTGTTATGTTTTCTTATTTTGTATTTCACTTATCAATAAATATTGATGCACTTAGAAAAATTTGAAATTTTTTATTATTGATTTTGGAAATATCAAGATTACTCTTGAAAAATATACAAATGTATAAAAATTAAAAGAAATGTGTAATGGTTCGCAATTTAAAAAAAAGAGGGGGGGGGGGCACAAAATAAGCCCACAAGTTAAAAGATGTAGAAAAATGTGCCAACAATATTGTAAAAGATGCGCAAAGCGTCACATATGGTAGTCATTTCATTCCGCAATCTTTTAATCTCTTAATTCAAATTAATCTTCTGTATATTTATATTTCATATTGACATTTGAAATATAAAAAGTTTATATTCAACATTCTTTCAATGATTTTCTTTATCTTAGTGTCTAAATTGATTCATGTTTTTTATATAATTTTTTTATTATCAATGTTATATCTCTTCTTAAATTCTATGAATCATTTTTATTTACATAATGAATTGATTTTATTTACAATATTTATTTCAATCACTTTTAAGGATTAATTATCAAAGGATTATCATATGACTGCTTACATTTCTGTTCCTTTTCTTCTTCTCTTTTTGCAGTTAAAAAAAAGGGAAGAAAATATTGTTTGTATCGTATTTGTGAGCTTGTTTATCTCGGATCTCTGTGCTTGTTTTGTTTTGTATCAAAAAGAAAAAAGATAAAAGATAAAAATGTTGTGAAATGACTCCCTATTTTCATATGTTCATCAATTCAGAAGGAGTTTAGGATATTCTTAAAATTTAAAATTTATACAATTAATAATTATTTTGTCATCATCAAAAAGGGAGATATTGTTAAGATAGTTGCTAATTGCATATTTTATTTTCTTGCAACTTGTATTATTTTGATGATTCTAAATATTATTTTTTTAAGTTTTGTAATCTCCTAACACATTTTTGAAGAATAATTTTTTCTCTTGTGTGGACTAACATTTCAGGATAATCGAACTCCAAACTAATAAGACTTCAAATCAAAATTCAGCATGAGATAATTTGTAAATTGAAGCTTACATTTTTCATTGTATTGAGTTTAAGAGGGAGTGATTGTAAATAAGTAATTTAGTACACACACACTTGGGGAGATCTTTAAAATTAATACTGATCGTACGGGAAGAATCATGTTCGTACGGGATGATCAAGTCAGTTATCCCCTTGGAAGAGCAATGGAACGAACATGAAGTAAAAATTTTTTTTCTATGTCCTGATCATCCAGACAACTTTTTCTATTCGTCCCAGGACGAAATGATCTCTGGAAAATTTTCATTCAGATGAAATCCTATTCGTGCAAGGATGAATTTCTCTCTGGAAAACTTTTATCTAGATGAACTTTAATTTATCTCAGGACGAAATGCTCTCTGGAAAATTTTCGTTCTGACGAAATCCTATATTCGGCCCAGAATGAAATACTCTCTGTAAAATTTTATCCAAATGAACTTCAATTTTTCTTAGGATGAAATGCTCTATGGAAAATTTTCGTTCATACGAGTTCCTATTCAGCCTAGGATGAAATGCTCTCTATAAAAATTTCATCCAGATGAACTCTTATTCGTCCCAGGATGAAAATGTTTTATTATTTCCAATTTTGATAACTTCCTGCAGTTTGTCATACCGACCTATGTTATAATTGTTCATACCGGACAAACTTAGTTCGTACGGGATGATAATCAGGTACAAAGTCAGTTCATACCAATATACATTAGGTTTGTATGCAACTGATTTAAGTAAGCTCTTCTAGGATGATCCACGATCGTACGGGACGATCCACTTTATAAAGAATTGAAAATCACCAAATTTTGGACGGTTTTTTGTGTCTTTCCTATATAAAGTCTAACTAGAATTGTCTCTTAATCTTTTTGCCTATTTATTTTCGTGCATACTGAATGGAGAGTCAAGGAGAGAGTGTGAGAGAGTGTTTGAAGGAGTATTCTTACTACTGGAGCGTGAAGGTTTCACTTTGTACTTAAAGGTAAGAGTCTCTACTTATAGTTTTTTATTACTTCACTCTTTTCTCTCTTTATTCTAGATTTCTTATGAGAAGATCTTTCAAGGAGATCCGGTTCTCTGCTGACACTTAAAAAGTGTAAAAGGATGAAAGGTTCTCTGCCTACACTTGGAGAGTGTGAACAACCGACGGGTTCTTTGCCCACACTTGGAGAGTGTGATAGGACGAATTGTTCTCTGCCAACACTTGGAGAGTGTGAACAGCCGAAGGGTCCTCTGCCCACACTTGGAGAGTATGAAAGGACAAAGGGTTCTCTGACTACACTGGGAAAGTGTGAAAGGATGGAGGGTTCTCTACCAACACTGGGAAGAGGGTAAAAGGATGACGGTTCTCTGCCGCACTAGGTAGTGGTGGAAGAGAGTTTTGTAAAGGCTTCTCCGCCTTGCTGTTGTTGCAAAAGGAGAGTCACTAGTGGTATTAGTGCATTACTCGGAGGGTGCCTCCGGGGAGTGGATGTAGGTCGTGTTTGACCGAACCACTATAAATCTCGTGTCTTTTATTTTTCTGTTGCTTTTATTTTTATCGTTATAAACTTGTGGTTGAAAAATCTATTTCTAGAAAATTAATTAAAGTTTATTTTCCATTTAAAATATAAAAATTAGGGACTAAGTTTTTAATTACCAATTCAACCCCCCCCCCCCCCCCCCCCTCTTGGTTAGCCGTTGGGACATAAGTTTAGGTTTAACAACCTAATTCATATTGAACAAGTTTCAATAGTACTCTCTCCCCTTCAAGGTTCTCTCTTTAATTTTTCTCTAAAAGAATGAAGACTCAATGCATACCAAAGACTCCTATAAATTATGTGGAGAAACTTAATTAAAGGGCTTCAAAAATCCTAAAAAAACTTTACATCTATCAAAGATTATACAATACGATCGCAGGATCGTCCAGTATAATGTTTATAATTTAATTTTTTAGTATTATACGATTGTTAATTAATATAGTATGAACCATTAAATTTGCATTTTTATATTATACGATCATCAGTATGAACATCAATATAAATAGTTAAATCTACTTGTCTATGTTATACCATCATCAGTACGAATTATCAATTATATAATATGAATAGTTCAAATAAAATGTTGTACATCTAAGACAAATCATGGGATGACCAAAATTGTCCCTATTGATCATATGGTATGATTCAAATCATATAGTATGACTAAAATATAAAAATTAAGCATATTTTATTAATTAATCACAGGATCAAAGTAGGCAGCAGTATTTTAAACATTGTACAATATAATTAGGTTTGTACAGTATGATCTGAACAAATTTTCAAATTCAAAATTTTGCCTAATTTAATGGGCTGGCTTTCTAATTATAACTGATCATCTAGTACGATGTGGTGTTCGTACTGTATGATTAGTTATAAAAAAACTCTTCCAAAAAAAAAATATTTTAATTAATTTTTAAACATCAAATCATACAATATGATCCATAACATATAGTACGGTGTGCATGAAAATTAAAATATTGAAAAATATTTTTGCTCCCTTTGTATGTATGTGCATGTTCACTAAGCTAACAAACATCCTTGCATAACTTAACTCAAGAAATTAAAAATAAATAAATTAAAATTACTGACTCATTTAATATAATATATTTTACCCAATCTTGAGCTCTGAATCTTAAAAGAATAATGTATGGTGTACCTGAAATATTCATCAAAACACAAATAAATATGATATAAAAATACTAAGAAAAATAAATAGCTAATTAATAATATTTGTTATCATCAAAATCATAAACTTAGAAGCCCAAGTTGCAACATAGGTCACCAAAAAGAAAGCAAAGTAGGACCTAATGACCTCATACAAAAATAAGGATAATAGGTTTGGTCCTAACTACTTGGCCTTGTGCTTACATGGGCTAACATATTTAAAATGTTCCTGACACTTCATTAGCCCATCCGTAAATATTTTTGTGGCTTGATGTGGTTGGAGGTGACTAAAATTTTAGCTTGATGCATTTCTGGATAGCCTATGAGAAGTTTAGGCTTTGATGCTTGTGTCTAGATATTTCACTAGGCTCTTAGGAAATAAAAACCTTTTCTACTCATAAACAAATAATTTTTTTATTATAACATAGAAAGATAATTGGATTAGAAAGTAAGCTGGAACTCATTAAGGAAAACATAGTATTATATAGATATTTTAAGTCCTCATCCTCTCATAATATAATCCCATCTTTTTATTAAAATGAGCTCAAACATAAAATTTCCCATTAAAATATTAAATCACAAAATAGATATGATTGGAGCATTTTTGAACAATTCTTAGAATCTCAAGTGATCCTTTCCTTTAATCATTTGGTCTCTAGACAGAATTATTCAACATTAAAGCAATCCCCTTTGAAAATTCTATATTTTCCCATCCTCATCTTAATCTTTAAAATCTATGAAAATAATTTATCACTACTTTAATAGAGAGTATTCTAAGGAGATTCACTACTTCTAAGATGTAATTAACCATAAAGGCTTCCCATTACAAGAAATCTATAACTCTAAATTAAAATAATCCCTATCTTATTTACATATGATGGGGAAATATATCTCTAGGATAGTGGACAAATTTTAAATTCATTTATGTATTAAAAATACCTCAATAAAATATAATCATATCCCTTCAGAGTAATTTAATATTTTCTTCGTTGTATTTGCTTTCAACAATAATGATTTTTGAAAACCTATGTTTGCATCCAAATGCCTTCATAGAATATATCATTCACCTTTCAAGGTGATAAGATGTTCTTCCTGTTGTATTTGTCTCTAGAAAATAAAATTTTCTAAATCCTTATTTTCAACTTTAAATACTATCTTAGAATGATAGGTCTACTTTTTAAGGCGGTATGTTATTCTTTTTATTGTATTTGACAAGAAAAATTAAAATTTTTGTAAATCTATATCTTTCTTCAAATCCATTATAGAATATCATGCCCATCTTTCAAGAATGTATAATTTTCTCAATATCGTGTTCATCATAAAAATAGGAGCACCATGAATTTGCATGGTATTTTAACTTCCTATAGCCTTAAAGGGATTTTAAAACATATTATACTAGCCAGTACCTCTTACATTCTTTCATAATGAGCATTAAGATGATAACATCCTCGCCCACTCAAAGATTCTATAATAAGTCTTCACTTAATTGAAAAATTTCAAGTTGAAGTGATGAGAAGAGAAGAAGCTTAAGATGTTGGAAGGTAACTTTATAGTCCCTTTCCTCGGGAAAATTCTTTGTGTTTATGAGGACATTGAATAAATGGATGAATTTCTCACCTAATCAATAGATGAAGAGATTAAACCTAGTGACACACCTAATGAGTTATTACACCTCCTTTAATATCTTAAGCAATTATATACCTAGGATGGCTTTCACTTTATCTATTTTTACCTTGATGAATCACCTATGTGCGGGGAGCCAAAAATTTTCTATAAACCTCCATCAATACTATAATATATTAGGTTCAATCACATATTATACCTTTGGATGGTTACAAATATCTCTTTTAAATCTATATTGTATTGGTTAGGTAGTTTGGTTTTCACTAATATAACATATAAATACACTCCCCTTATGGTCTTCGAAGACCTTATCCATCATTCTTTAGTAGGTTTCCCTTAAGTTTTTAAGATAAAGGGCATCACCTTACACTAATACAATACTTTGTAGTGATGAAGTCTTCTTATTGTCACCTTAATGCATTTTTATTGTTACTAGTCTAAGAATGCTTCTATGAAGTTCATGATTGAGTAGCACACTACCAGGTCGACTTGGGCATCTGCCATGGGTAGTTGGTATTAATCCTTTTTGTAGATTGATTTTAGGTTAGTGAAGTAATAACACATCCTCCACTTTCTTATCACCATTTGCACCATAACCACATTGGAGCTACAATCTTGGTACTTTTATAAATTTTGCCTCCACTAATGTATGTACAACTTTCGTAATGTGTCCAACAAGTGTAGAAAATATTTTGGCTAATTTTTGTATTTATTGGATTATAATCTCTTTTAATATTAATCATATATCAAGTGACACCTTCATTGATTCATAGCATATATTCTACCATCAGATTAAAATATCCATGTCGCCTCTGATAGAATGGAATAACGACTTAACATTATGCTCTTTATTAAAGAAGACACTTTATTTAAGGATTCTACCAGACTCTCCCTCTATGGCGAGTATCTCATATATAGCCTCCATTTTATCTAAACATGATACTCAATTCATATTGGCTTAAGCATTTATTTAATGAGGTCTATAATTTCGCTATTACTAAAAAGTTGTAGGTGCACAATTAAGTGATGTCATATTTCACTATAAATTCTCTTTCCTCAATTAAAATTTTTATCCCAACATGGTGTGTTAACACCGTGACTCTGAACATGTTTGGTAGTGGCATGTTAAGGATTGTTCTAAAGGTTTCCTAGGTGTTAACAATTACGAAGTCAGTAATAACCGCTTAGTAGTTGCCATGTCATCTAAGATGATGGGCAGGGTAAGCACGCCTTTAGTGTCTCTGTGTTCTTCAAAGAATTCATTGAGTGGTTTCATAGTGGGAGTGAGTTCATAAGCAACCAAATTCATCTTTCCAAAAATTAATATAAAAATTATATTTACTAAACTCCATATGTCATGTGAGTGCTATTAATTTGATAGTAATTGATCAAAGTAGTGATGACCATGCCATCTTTTATGGGTTCCCTCTTATAGGCTTGTTAGCTTTATAGAAAGTGATTGGGGAGATGTCTTACATTGTAGCTTTCAAGTTAACCATCATGTTTACCTCCAAAACCTTTATCTTTTTAGCACTTGATGATGTGTCTACTTACTCGTTGCCCATAATAGTCAACACTACACTAGCGATATACACTTTATGAGCAAGAAATGCTCATTTTTGCTACACTGCATAGGGAGTTTCTCTAGACACTAACCATGTTTGAAATGTATAAAATCTTTTAACTTTATTCCCTTAATGGCATCCTCCATGTGGCTATACATATGTAAATAATCTTCAATCTCATAACCACAATCCTTATGGAAGGTATAGTGTCAGGAAGTGTGCCTACCATGTGTTGTTTCCTTGATTGGTGCTAAACATTTGAAGAATTCTTTACTCTAAGTATCCTCAATAAGCTCGACCATTAACTCTCTCTATAAAATGTAAGTGCGATTGGCCGAGTGATGGTGTGTGACTTCTTACTTGTATAGGTGAGAGGAAAGATGAAGTTCTTTCTCTTTAAATCTCTTAATGGGTTAGGTACTATATCCATCTTATCCCTAAGTTGAATTATTTAAATTTCTCTTCCTCAATGTTTCTTTCTTCTATTGGTAATTCATATGGGTAAGTGGCTAAGGAGGATTTAAACACCTTCTTGTACTCTTCAGGAATTATAGAACAATTGGCCAGCTCTAGTAACTCAACATGTGTCTTTAGATACTACAAGACAAGTGCGTGTTTGAAAGTACCATCTCTAAGTCATTAGGTCAATTCAGACTAGGTGATTTATAAGCTCTAAATTTGTTACATTAAGCATTTCTCTTTAAAACCTCACTATGAAGTTCCTTAGTGATTGTTTTGGTTCTTAGCTCATCTTTTATAGAGCTTAGAAATACTTTTAGTGATTTTGCTCCAAAAAATTAAGTCAAAAACATCCTCTTGAACATAGAGATGGAGGCTATCACTCCTATGGCCAAATGAGTGGACCGCTTAAGTGTGCATAGTTGGTAGGTTATGCTCCTCCTTACATGTCAGCGTGCAAGTGGGTTTAGGGATTGGTCCTCACCAACCCCTATTTATAACAAAAAGAGGGCTATATAGACAATGCTACAGAGAAAGAGAAAATATACAATGCTATACATAATACATGTACAATGTTTTGCGTATACCTTAGACACATGCCATCTTGTGAATGGTTGAAAGAGGACGAGGTCAAAAGGGATTTGATGAGTAGAATCAAGGTGAGTTTAGTATTACTAATTAATCTTGAACGAGTCTGTCAGTGAATGTTGAGATGAGGAAACCTAGGGCCTGCGGGATTTCTAATACTATTAGCGACTCATATGTGAGAAATCAAATTGCATAAGAAGACAGAGGTGAGTGAGATGTTGCCTTAGGAAAGGAGAAGCATTGAGGTTAATAGACCCAGTGAGATGAGTTGAGCATCTTGTGAGTAGGTGTTTTCCTATAGCTAAGCCTGGCGACCCTTTAGGAGAATGAATGCTCTGAGAGATAGAAAGTGGTTGAAATGGTTATCAAGGCATGTAAAGAGTGGCAAGTTGCTAGTTAGATGAGAAATCTCTAATTTTCCTCGTAAAAAAGTGAGCTCCTTAGTGGGCCTAGGCAAGTAGTGCCTATTAATCATAGTCGGAAAGTTTCAGCAAGCAGAACTCAGATCGTGATCAGCCAGATACTTTATAAATACCTGTAAAGACACATATCATAATTGAGTTGATTAAATACTTAAGTTTTGCTTCAATAATATTGGTAAAAACAGTATAATAATTCCATTATGATTTAAAAAAATACCTATAAAATAATGCATAGACAAGCATTCACGAGACTCCAACTTTTCACAATTTTCTGAGCTTTCTAATGAGATCTTCTAGAAAGAATAACACCCTCTCTGAAGCCTAAAAATCCCGTTCCCCCATACCCCACGGGCACCACCTCAATATAAATAATCGGAAACTGTCTCTGATTTATCATAATCTTTGCTTAGGTCGAGACCTCTTTGTAACAATGGGTGAATAAATTAAAGGGATTAGCAGGATATTGAGGAGCCTCAAAAGAATATCTGCATATGCTAGGGCTTGGAACTTGGACTTGGATTTGCAAACCCATTTTCATCATTCCGCTCACTTCAGGCGGTGAAGAAGCCCCACCACATTCACCAACAAGGCTTTACTTCTTAAACCGGATTCATTTCTGAAGACTCTTCATAGTTTGTTATATTATACCGCAAATTAGAAGCAATCAAATAAATTGAGTTTTATAAATCAAAAAATATTTTTTCTCTTATTTTAAATAATAAAAAACCCGAATCAAGATTCGTTGTACCATGCAATTTAAATTCTGATTAACTGCTTCATCTTCCACATAAAAATCAATACATCAATTAAAAAATAAGTCATTAAATGAAAAAAATTATACAGCCACTTATTTATTTTAAATTAATATTATATGTATAGACACGGGTAGAGTCAGAAATTTTTTTAAATGAGGACATAAATTAATACTAGTCATTAAATTACTCTCAAAATATAATTTTTTCTTTAACGTAATCATATATTATGATAAATATTTTTAATAAGCCAGAATAGTATCCGGTTACTATGCTTTCATAATGCATTTATGAGCCACAGCTATTGTTTGTAGTGTCTAGGTTGATATGAAACTATTTTAATCATATTGCTAATTACCTAAATACAGTTCCTCCTTTGTATGACAAACTAGAGCACTTATAGTATTTAAAAAGGGCATGAGAAAGAGAATTAAAAAGGGTTGTTGCGGACTAGAATATACGTGGCGATAGAGTTAAAAAAACTTCCAACTCAGCATTGTATGGATATCTAGCATACAAACATAGGAGAAATAGCAACACGAGGATTTTTACGTGGAAAATTCTGAAAGAGGAAAAATTACGGGGCCACCCCAAGTTGAAAGAGTTCACTAGTGTTTGTTTGAGATACACGAGGCTGACTCGTCCTTGAAATTTAGGACGATCAGATTACAATGAATTACTTCTAGATTGAATTCCAGTTACAACATTGGGCAGAGTTCTGGCGTCACTTGGAGATCGGGAGGAATTCTGGCGTCACTTGAGCGTCAGGTAGAATTCTGGCGTTTCTTGGGTGTTCAAAAGAATTTCGGCGTCACTCGGGCTTTGAGAAGAATTCCTGCGTCACTCAGGCATCAGATAGAATTTTGGCTTCACTCGGGCGTCGAGCAGAATTCCGGCGGTGGTCGTGGTCCTCTTGGAGGAGTTTCTTCCCTCCAATCCTTCCTTCTTTTGCTCTTCTTCTTCTCTTCTCTTCTTCTTGCTTTGGTCCCCTCTCAAGAGAAATGAGGGGTCTATTTATAGATTTCTAGAGTGTCATGACCCCTAAATAGGTGAGAGATTAGGGGCAAAGGTGGAGTGGTTCGGATGGACGACTGCTATTGAATCCTTTGATCGAGGATCATTCATCTGACATTTGAAAGTTTTAATGATGTCGTAATTCAATGATCTTGAGCTCGTTGGATTCGTCTCGTCGAGCCGCTCGATTCAACTATATGCATGTTATGTTTGAAAACCATTTGGTAACATAAATTGTGGTTCGAACTTTCCAACTTCTCTTCGGGTCCTTGTTTTGGACCTATTTGGGCTCGGATTGAGTCGAATTTGGTGTCATTGGGGTTGTATTTCTAAGACACTTCGTTTGACTATAAGTTTATTGAAAATGGAGTTTGGGTGATCCCAAATTTAATTTTTGAAGTTTCTAGCTTGATTTTGCTTCGAGATTTGTGCCCGATCAAGATGATTTTTCGAGTATATATCAGTTGCCCCCCTATTTTCGGACATCAATGCACCAGATGTACGAAAATACTCGTTACATACTTTGGAGAATTTTCTATGTGATTTAAAATATGATTTTTCATGTAGGAGCCTTAAATGGCTTTAAAAATGCTAAAATTGAGTCTGAAATGTCGGAAAATGATCATAGGGACCGTAAAATTGTCAAATTTGACCTTTCCAAGATAAAAATTTGACTCGGAATGGAGTGGACAGCCGAACCGGCCCACTGATCGCCACCACCGGTGGCCCAAAACCACGTACTGGGCCCGCATGCCCGTGCCGCTGCTTGCTTGCGGATCGCCTTAGCTTGCGCAATCGCAGCGCCCGTGACCTTCATGGGGCCCGCTTGGGCCAGCTCTGCGGCCCGCCTTGCTTAGCGCTGATTTGGGCCCAACCCATCTAGCCTGGCATTGACCCGCCACCGGCTCGCCTGATCCGCACGGTTCCGAGCACTTGTTTGCGGACAGTGGCCGGTTCGGGCCAGTCGCTGGCGATTGCCTGAACTGCTAGTAGTCATAGTAATTTTCTTTTGTAAAATAATCGAGAAAAATAAAAAAAAAATTCAAAAAATTTTAAAAAAAATTAAATAAAATTTAAAAAATTCTGAAATATTCCGAAAAATTCTGGAAACTTCTCTTTTCCTGTTTTTCTTCTTGCTCTAGAGGCTTTCTGCTATTTTTCGTAGGTAACTTTCCCTACTTAAATTCAGTACTCCTCTTTAGTGTAGAATGAATTTTTTTCTCTTTTATTCTAACTTTCTAACATGGGACACTACATGAAACTCTACGGTTTGTCGTTGGCATCCGACGGTAAACCTATGACATTTCGGCGGTCTAACCGCCGTAACTTCCTTCGGCTTGCACCACCGGTAATGTTACCGGCAGTTTATCGGCAGTATACACTATAATAATGAAGCATTATATACCAGCAGCTTAATGGCCGGTAGACCACCAGTAAAAACACCAGCGATCACCGGCGCTTAAACTGCCAGAACATAACCTGCGGCACGAACCGCCGAAAAACTGCCGGTGAAAAAAACCGTTGGAATAAACCATCGGTAATGGTTTCCGACGCTATTTTTTCCAGCTATTTTTGAACCGCCGACTAGCCACCAGTGTTTCTATTAACCATCGAAAAATAAATAGTAATTACCGAAATAAACCGCTGGAAATGAGTGAATTTCCTGTAGTGGCAAGTATTCCACTATTTTTCATAGCTGATTTTCTCTACACAAAATTAGTGCCCCTCTCATATTGAAGTTCTAATTTTTTTTCTTATTCTTTCTTCCCCATTTTCTTCTTGCTTTAGAGGCCTTCCAATATCTTTATTCCACTCTTCTTGCATAGAATTGGACTTTTTGCAGCTGCTTCTCTTCTTTCACTTCCCTCTTTAAGATCCTGCGGCCGAGGAAAAATCAACGATTATCAGCATACGGTTGGTAGTCCGATGAAAGTCCCTTGACGGGTAGAAGCCCAGTGACGGGAGGTAGCGCAATGTCAAGTAGAATTCTGACAAAAGTCTCGTGACGTGTAGAAGTTCTGTGATGGTAGGAAGCTCAGCATCGGGTGGAATTCTGATGAAAGTCCATAACATGCAGAAGTCCTACGACAGGAGGAAGCTCAGTGTTGGGTGAAATTATGATGAATGTCCCGTGATGTGTAGAGCTAAAGGAGAGAGTTGGAGGATATGTTGCTATCAGTAGCTGAGCGAGAAGTCGATAATGATTGATATGAAGTAAAGGACCACCAGCATACACCAAACGAAGAGCCAATGATGGCGGGTGTTCAATGACATTTTGTAAAGGCAAAATGCATCCATACGAAAGTGTGTTGTCAATATATATCTTTTTTATGGATGATGTAAATGCATTTTTTGATTTCAACTTCTAGTGATAATAAATGTACACTTGAACTTGATATATAATTTTGCAATGTAAATCCAATGATATTGTATATGAAGTTGAGATTATTGTATGCGCTCGATGCTTATCTTTCATTTGAAATAAACTCGTACTTCAAAGAAAACTAACTTGTTCACACCTCTTTAAGGTATGTTTTCATAAATGTGTCTTTCATGCTCTTTGAGGTTTTTTAGCCTACTAAGATTTTTGTAAGCTTTTACCTTTTGAGGTTTTTATGCCTTCCAAGATTTTGTATTCATGTGTAAAAGAGGGTGAGAAAATTCATCAATAATGTATGACCTATTCAAGATTGTATGTCAGAACCCTGCTCAATAACGTTAACCTATGTTGAAGAGGTCGAGAGAAACTATCAAGGATGTAAGACCTATCTGAGGTTGTATGTCAGAGCCATGCTCGATGAGGTTAACCTGTATGGAAGAGGTTGAGAGAATCCACTAAGGATATAAGACATATCCGAGGTTGTATTTCAGAGCCTTTGCTCGATGATATTAACCTGTATGGAAGAGGTCGGATCAAATCCCCCTATGATTGATTATCCGATGATTTAGATATAATATAGATTGTGTATTTCTCGAATCACGAAAAAAAGATTGAGAAGTTTTTTATCTTTTATAGGAGAAAATAATATCACAAGAATGTGAACATCACATTACTATATTATATAAGACAGTACAGTAATTCCTTAGTATGATTTAGTGATATACAAGTTACAATGTACTCAACACAAAAGATATACGTACGGGGAGAATACAAGATTTAACTTGGAAGAAGATATCAAGGATATCAAAGTGACACCCTACTTAACATAAAAGAGATATTATAAAATAAGACAAGTAGTATTAATAATACAAATGCTTGAAATGTGTGATTGTTCATCAATCTCACCAACCATTTGAATATTATTCAATGAGTGTCTTTGTTATTAATTTTGCCCCCAAGTGGGACGAGCTTCATCTCAAGTAGGTGGATCTCGAATAAATTGTCGAAGATTGCCCTGGTGGATAAGTCTTTCAATCTCATCCTTGAGTTACTTACAGGCTTCGGTAGTGTGACCATGACTACGATGAAATTGACAGTACTGATCTGGATTTCTTGTGTTCGGCTTCAAAGGATTCGATCATTTCACTGTATCTCGATCTCAAACGGTCATTAATACATTTGCTCGAGATGTGTTCAGTGAGTTATACTCCTTCTTGTGTTGAGGTTCCCATCACAATAATGGAGGCCTAGGAGGTAGATTATTCTTCCATTATTTCTTCTATTGCCATTGGTTTGCTCAAAAATTGCTTACTATGAGCATTTATGGCTTCATCAGCTAAGATTTGCACCTTCACATGATGAATCAGGTCGGCATATAAATGAACAGTATCACGCATGAGTGCCAAATTGAATGGGCTAGGATGAAGGCCTTTAAGAAAGACCCCAATCATTAATTCAGGTTCTACTCTTGTAATTTGTTGAGCCTCTATGAAAAATCGCTGAAAGTACTCCTTCAATAACTCACCTTCATTTTAATGGATCTTAGAGAGGTGGGAAGAATGCTTAGCAATTCTTCAATTGGCTACGAACTGTTCGACGAACACTTTGATCAATTTGATGAATGAAGGGATCGTTCTGGAGCGAATAGAATCACGTTCGAGCCTGTCCCTTAAGTGTGGAAGGAAAAACCGGACATAGGAGTGCATCCGAGGCTTGTTGGATATGCATGTTCATTCTATAGTGATTGATATGCTCATATGGGTCAGATGTCTGGTCATAGGATTAGATGCTTAGTAGTTTGAAGCCAACCAGAATAGGGCACTGAAGAATGACTTCAATTAAAGGTGATGACTCTTGGAAGCTCTGATGTCGAAGCGTTTGCCTCATATCTCCTCAGGGGAACTCTTCATGTACAAATCTCCGCAATTCATGATGTAGGGCATTGTGAGGGAGCTTATCAATGTGCCGTTGGGATGAGTCCTCTGGGAGATCTGGAAGAATGCGAGGTTGCCGAGTTGTGGGTGAAGGATGTGTAGAACTTGCTGTATCGACAAGTTCATTATCTTAGCAGATTGTGGATGTCTTCCTAGTGGAGGAAGATAAATCTCTACTTGAAGATGTTTGAGTGGAACATCTTTGGCTAGTGGTGGAACTCGAGGGAGAAGAACCTTCTCCCGTTGTGGAAATGCTGGCTTCCGAGTCTCTCACAGGAGTTAAAGGATCTAGTTCTGAGATTCTTCCATTTTTCGGATTCTCTCTTCTAAGGGCCCGAGGTTCCTTCTCCAGTAGCATTTTGCCCCCAGGATAAAAAGAGGAAGATATCGGATGTCTATAATTTATAGACTGATTTCTAGATTGGTGGTAGTTGGAGAGAGAAGCTACAACAATTTGACTATTACGCCTGTTGACCATCGTAACAATACTTAAAGTTGTGTGATAATGTTTCCCACAGACGGCGCCAAACTATTGCGGAATAGAATATACGCAGCGATAGAGTTAAAAAACTTCCATCTCAGCATTGTATGGATATCTAGCACACAAATAGAGGAAAAATAACAACATAGAGATTTTTACGTGGAAAATCCTGAAAGAGAAAAAATCACGGGGTCATGCCCAGTTGAAAGAGTTCTACTAGTGTTTGTTTGAGATACAAAAGTCTGACCCGTCCTTAAAATTTAGGACGATCAGATTACATTGAATTACTTCTAGATTGAAATCCAGTTACAACGTCGGGTAAAGTTCTGGCATCACTTGGAGATTAGGCGGAATTCTAGCGTCAATTGAGTGTCAAGTAGAATTCTGGCGTTTCTTGGGCATTGTAAAAAATTTCGACGTCACTTGGGCATTGATAAGAATTCCGGCGTCACTCAGACATCAGACAGAATTCTGGCGTCACTCGGGCGTCGAGCCGAATTCCGATGGTGGTCGTGGAAGTGTTTCTTCCCTCCAATCCTTCTCTTCTTCTTCTCTTCTTCTTCTCATCTCTTCTTCTTGATTTGGTCCCCTCTCAAGAGAAATGAGGGGTCTATTTATAGATTTCTGGAGTGGCATGTCCCGTAAATAGGTGAGAGATCAGTGGCAAAGATGGAGTGCATCGGATGTACAGCCGATATTGAATCCTTTGATTGAGGACCGTTCGTTAGACATTTGAAGGTCTTACTGATGTTGGAATTCAGCTATCTTAAGGTTGCTGGATTCGTATCATCGAGCCGCTCAATTCGCCTATAAGCATGTTATGTTTGGAAACCGTTTGATAAACTCAAATTGTGATTCAAACTTTCCAATAGCGCTTCGGGTCCTTGATTTGGACTCATTTGGGCTCGGATTGAGTCGAATTTGGTGTCGTTGAGTTCATATTTCCGAGACGCTCAGTTTGACTGTAAGTTTACTGAAATCGGAGTTCGGGTCATCCTGGATTTAATTTTTGAAGTTTCCAGCTTGATTTTGCTTCTAGATTCATGCCCGATCAAGATAATTTTTTGAGGATATAACAGTGGCGTTCAAGAATATGATTGTGCAAGTCTAACTTGACAGTTGAAACACCAGCAGAGAAACATACTTGCAATGCATTAAAAGTGAGAGACGTGAAGGTTTAAGACACTCAAATCAAGAGTCCTTTTCTTCCTACTACACTTAAGCCCTACATTGCAATTAACCTCCCACAACACCAAGGTTCAGCACAAGTATCCTAATTAGTCAGTCAAAGGAGAACTCATCCACACAGCTCAAAAATCCATGATCCGTGGCCTTTAAGGAGATAATAATCTATATAAACATATAATAAATTTGACAAATCTAACAATCTCCTCAAAACCAGGCAGCCAGAAGGAAGAAAGGCCACCACTCTATTCTTTGAATATTGTATCGAGGAGAGAGAGAGAGAGAGAGAGAGAGGCAATGAATTGAACTCATGAGAAGTTTTCAAATTTCATGACTCAGCTCTCCCTTTCTGCCGCTAAGCAATGGCAATGACAGATTCCCAATCATCATTTCCCTTCGAAAGGAAACACCCATCATTGCCTAACCCCCAATATACCCTTTCTGCTTAGAAAGCAGAGCTCCCAGCTTCCCTCGCTCCCCTCCTTAAATTCTGTTTGCATCCCAATCAACTGCTTACCACAATCTTCATCAAACTACATTTTCTGTTCCTATGAAGCCTTCCTCGAGTTCCGTCAATGGGTTCTACACCTTACTAGCGCATGGGCTCGACGACCTCGAGCGTTGTTTCTCAGCGCAGCCATTCATGTCGGTGCAATTCCTACAGCGTGCCATGGCACTGCTCCGCTCGCTGCACTCTCACCTGACCCATCTCGTTCATAAGCTCCACCTTCCCGGCGGTGACAAGTGGCTCGACGAATATATGGATGAGAGCTCCCGCCTCTGGGAGGCCTCTCTCGTCCTCAAGCTCGGCCTCTCAAGCATGGAGTCCTATTGTGCTGCAGCAGCCAACATCATCACATCCCTCGACAACTGGCACCTCTCGCCTTCTCCCCTCCTCACCCGCCAGGTATCACATTCCGCTCTTCTTAATAGTTGATTCGTTCTCTTTCTCAGCATAACTACACCTCTCGGGTTTTGATAGGTGATGCGGGCTATTTCAAACTCGAGGAGGGAAGCTGCTGGGCTTGAAGAAGAGAACCGGGTGTTGGTGGAGAACAGAGTGCGCCCGCTGGCTCTCCAACTCGATGAGAGAGTCCGTTCAATGGAATCCAAGCTCCACGGCTTCAACGGATTCAGGGGAGTCCTCTACGCCATGAGGAATGTTAGCTCCTTCATCCTCATAATTCTCCTATGGGGCTCCGTTTCGTACTGGCCGGACCCGATTTCGGGCTGCCGAGGTGCTCCCGCCGAATGCACGCTCTTTTATGGCTCCGGTTTCATGGTGTCTTTGGCGAGGCTGCAGCACCGTTTGCTCGGGGCGATGGAGGGAATGGAAGACCGAAAGGGGATTCTGATGCACGAGCTCCGGCAGGCGAGGGCCGCCACTGAGGAACTCTGGGAGATGGAGAGATCCGGAGGTTTGATGGGATGCTGTGAGCTTGATGCCGTTGCAGGCGGGCCGGCGTGGGAGAGAGTGGAGAGGTTCAAATGTTGGTTTGGTTTGCTGAGGTCCGGAACGGAGAACCTTGTGGGTCAGCTGGATGACTTCTTTGAAGAGATTGTTGAAGGGAGGAAGAAGCTCTTGGATTTGTGCAGTCACAGATAGAAGATTAGAAAGAGAATCTCATAGCTAGATTGGTAGTCAAAAACATCGATGTTCCTGCGTTCTTAGGACTTTATGGGTATGTTTTCTAATTTAAGCATTCTGTAGCCTCAATTTGTATGTTTTGCATGCTTTTCCCTTCGGCTGTTCAGTGCTGTTATGTTTAGCATTCTACCAAAATTACTTCGACATTGGGCAGGTAGAGAGAGAGAAATGTGCAGTGTAATGTGCTATTATTATAGTGCTGCTGTAGGATAGGTTGGCACGAAAGGGATCTGTAGCCTACTGCTCTCTTTGGTGTAAGAACCTTCTGGAATTGGTGCTAATGTAAGCTTTTGTTTGTCGGAGGGAAGACAAAATTGAACCATTTTCTCTGTCTAGTGTTGAGGCAAAGGGCACAAGGGCTTTCCGAGAACTTGAATAAATGTCTGCTTTTACTTGGCTTTTAGTGATGGCCGTCTTTTGTTATCATTAATGATTTTCGTCACAGACGAGCAAAGCGATTGAATAGAGCTCCCAAAAAAGAAAAGAGATCCTTGTTTCCTCCAAGATCACGACAGCTATGAGGGAGAAAAAAAGGTTCGAGTGTTGGCTTTTGTGATCCAATGCCGGCCTCCTGTACGGTCGACAATGATGAAAAGCCTTATGAAACTGCAGCCTCACAGCTGTCTATTATTTTCTTAAGGAAATCAAGGGCCAAAGAGCAGTTTATCGAATAAAATTAAAATATGAATTACAAAAAACAAATTACAATCATATCACTGAGATTAGGGGAAATCTACAATTAGGAAAAGAGCATTAAAGCTAAAGTACAGTGAGAAAAATTGATTCACTACAAACTGCTTCGGCAAAAAATGTAGAAGTACGAATGTGCAACTTGCCAAAATGACAAATTCCTATTTATTATGTTTTTTTTTTTTGGAAAAACGCATAAAGAACTAAAGAAGTTTTATTCTGATCAAAATATTTTTCAAATTTGAAGAGAGGCTTATTATTGTGTAAGTGGAGTTCCGAGTAAAAAGTTAGTTATGCCCTCCCCATCTGGATTAATTATTCTGTGCGGACGCCGAACGTCGTCCGAATACCAACATAATTGCGTCATGTCACTCATTCGCTCGGTACCGCAGCTCGATACTGCTGACGTGGCTGCACTTGATTCACCTCCGAACATAGAGCGGCATCTAGCCTCCGCTTAGAATAATTTCGCCCACATATGAGATATTATTCTTCTCTGGGGATTTATGCTCAAAAATATTTCTAAGACAAATATTTAAATTATAATTTTGTTTCCATCTCCTCTTAGAATTATCTAGTGATTGTCATTGATGATTAATGATCTTAAATGTCTATCTAAATTTTTTACTCTTAACAATGTTATAAAATTATACTTTGAACATTAAACCCCAAAGAACATAATGCATGAGATTAACATCTTTGAATATTGCTCAAATTTTATTTAAACCATGGCCAAAACTTGTTCTGACTCATAATCGAACATTGATCAAAATTTATTCAAATATTATTTGTATTTTGAAATTAGGATTTATCAATAGTCAAAGAGAATTAACAATAGTTAAAGAAGATTTTAATAAGATTTGAAGATGATTTTATTAAAGTTTTAAAAAATTCCAATCAATGTAAGAAACCATGCCATACAACTCCTAGTAATATGTTGATTAGAATCACAACAATTATAAATAATATATAAAAATTGAAAGTGCTCAAATGACACTAAAAAGTGCTCTGAAAACACTTGAAAGTTCGTTAGGGATATTAAGCCCTATAGAACTGGCCCAAGGCTAACAAAGAGAGAGGTGAATTGGATAACTTTAAAACCAAAGATAAAACTCAAACCAAAATCACCACAAAGAAAATCAAATGCGGAAATTAAATGCGGAAGAAAATAATAAGAAAGAACATACCAGATTTATAGTGGTTCGGTCAAATCTTGACCTACGTCCACTCCTTGGAGGCACCCTCCAAGTATTACACTAAAACAAGTGTTTCTCTTTTAGCCCCCACAACTAAGCGGAGAAGCCCTTACAAAATCACTTCCACCTTCCCCGGTGCGGCGGAGTCGCCGGGTCCTTTGACACCAAAGTGAACTTCTTCTTTGGTGAACTTCCCTCGAGACAAGCCTTCAATCCAACTGTATTAAGATGCAAGCCTGCCGGAGAAACCGTGTGGAATCCCCTCCACACTCCCTTGAGTCCCCCCTCACAGGATGTTCTCCCTCTCAGACTTCACCCGTTCCTCACTCCCTTTCAAGCTCTCTCTTCAAGTCTCCCCCACAAGAACGAAGCTACAATGGCTTCCAAAGACACTTAGAAAGTGTCATGCCATGCTTAAATAGAAAAGCTCAAAATGAGCTCATTAATGCAAGTTGCCGACATTATTGTTCAGGGCGATAGGTATATCGTCCTGGCCGATCAGTACAAATTCAGCTCATCAGCCCGGGATGATTTGGGACGATCAGAAGAAAATTGGTTACATCGTCCTTGCCGATATCACCATCGTCCAGGCCGATTAGTTTAAAACCGATTTCAATTGTCCTAATCATCGCCCTGAATTCGAGCTATCTGATGTAGATCGTCCAGGACATCGTCTCGGCCGATCCTGCGATTGTCCCGGACGATGTGATCGTATCAATCAACCATTAATGCTTTCCAAAGATACCAGATCAATTTAGGCATAATTGAGTTAGATCGGCCTGGACGATATAAATATCGTCCTGGCCGATTTCCTAAAACAAAGAATTCCTAAACTGATTATGGCGGTTGATTTTTTCTGAATTGAGTCTATCATCCTGGCCGATACAAGTATCGTCCAGGGCGATCAGCTCATGACGGCTACCTTAATGAGGATGCCCTAATTAGGATTTCTATTTTTGGACAGATCGTCCCGGCCAATATAAATATCGTCCAGGATGATGTTACCAAAAACAGTAAACTCTAGGGAACAGTCTGAAACTCTTATTCGTTAAGAAGCATCATGAGCCATAATAAATACAATAGACTCAAGAAAGAAAAAAGTGTACAAACTAACTCAGACCTAGTCTACCCAATCTTGAGCTGGTTCCAAATTACAGTCTGATCGTGTGAACCTGAAATGTTAGTAGATAAGGCAGTTGTAGAGAAAAGAGAATGTTTGCTATCATCAAAATCATAAGCCATAGATCCGCAACAATCTCCCCCTTTTTGATGATGGCAAATATTTCAGTTTGAATTTGCAAAAAGAAATATTTTTTCCTAATCTCCCTCTCAATAGAATAACACTTTTTTAAAAAATAGGGGAGATAAAAATATTTTTGTTGTTTTAAATTTTTTGAAAAGAAAAAAAAATGATACAAATTAAACAGTACAAATTCAACAGTACGTTCTCCCTTTGACATTATCAAAAAGAGAGGAGGAACAAACAAAAAATAAAACAAACCGAAGACAAAAATATTTCATGATCTAGTGAAAAAACAAATTTTCTTAAAATGAGAAAGTTACCTCTTGGTTTTAATAAAAAACTTAGTAGAATTGGATTGACAACGCATAGCCCAAAAAAGATTAGAAATTCAGAATTTGATAATCCAAACTCAAGTTCTTTAAAAAAGCTTAAAAACTTTTTAATTCAATATCTAAATCATAAAACAAATTAGAAAAAAAGAGATAAAATTTTTCCAAAACTCTTTTCATAAAATATATCTTATAGAAGATTAATGCATGAATTGTTGAATCAGGAATCAAGATTTTCAAACTCAAGTATCGAAAGTATCAAATATTTTCTTATGCTTTTAAGAAGTACAAGAATGATAAGCATTAAACTTTGTGGGCTCATTTTATGTCTCTTGACAATTGGTTGGCGCACTGCGCATCTTTTGATTTTTGATACACTTTTATGTATATTTTTCAATTTGGCGTCATTGCGCATCTTTTATTTTTGACATCATTGGTCAAATTTTTTTTATTTAATATGCTACCTTTCTGAAGTCTTAAAAATAAAAGTAAATCCATCCTATTGATAAAGTGAATTCTTGATTAAGAAAATTATGAGTTGGATTCAACAACTTGTAAAAGATCCCTATGCGATAAATAAAATGTAGGGAGATAAAAAATTTAGTTTCAAAGACTAATTTAAAAGCTAAAAAAGATTTTAAAACAAAAGTAGAATAACCCCTTTTAGGAAATAGAGATTGAGAGTAAAAAACCTGAGTTTCCTTCCTTTGTCTGTTTTAGAAAAGTCAAATACAACTTACCAAAGATTTCAAGAAAAAATAGGAAGTAGATTTTTCATTTTTAGAAAAGTGAATGTGTGTGTTGATAAAAAAAAAACTTTCACAAAAATGAAAATTTCAAAGAATAAAAAAAATAAAAACACAATATAAAAATAAAAAATATAAAAATAAAAACACAACACAAAAACATGAAAGGCTTTTAACCATTATCTCTCTCCTGGTCCGATGCTACAGAAACCAGATCTGCCCATGAGATTTTTTGCCTTTCATTATTTCCCCAGTTTAAATTTTGCTTCGCCTTGCTCTTTTCTTTCGTAGGAATAATTCTTAAATTAGGGCATTTATTTTTCATATGTCCAGGCTTCTTGCATTAAAAGCAAATAATGTCAGAATTAATATGGATATCCTTATCACTTTTACCTTTTTTCCCCTTTTGCTTATGCTTTGGTGAGCTTTGTGATTTGCTTGTCAAGTTATTACATTCGTCACCAACTAAGATATCTCTTTCTGTATCTTCAGTTTTTAGAACAATCGTTTCACCTGCATCTAGAAGTCTTTGATCCAAACCTTGCTCGTAGGAAATGAGTGAGCCAATCAAATTATCAATAGAATAATCATTCAAATCTTTTGATTAACAAATAGCAATGACTTTGGCATCAAATTTGTCAAGTAAACAACGAAGAATTTTATTGACTTTTTCAAAATTTGAAAACTCCTTTCCTAAAGTATGTAATGATGTTACAATTTGAATGAACCTGGTATACATGTCTAATATCGTCTCATAAGGTTTCATGGTAAATAGTTCAAAATTATGCATTAACATATTCAACATGGATTGCTTGATTTCATTAGTGCCTTCGTATATGGTGTGTAGTTTATCCCAAACTTCCTTACCAATAGTGCACGTGGATACTAACATAAAATCTTCAGAATTTAAAGCACAGAAAAAGCAATTTAAAGATTTTGTATTCAATTGAGCATTTACTTGTTCTTCATTACTCCATTGATTAAAAGGAATATAAATTTTAATTTCATCTAAAACTCGTGACGGTGAAGAATAACCATTTAAAATCATATGTCACATACGAAAATCTATCGATTGCAAGAAAATAGACATGCGAGTTTTCCAAAAATCAAATGAAATATTATCAAATAAAGGATGTCTGGTGATTGAATAACCTTCCGCAACATTACGATTAGCCATAAATCGAAAAATTCAAAAGATTTTAAAAACTTATTTTATGAGTCCTACTCTGATACCACTTGAAAGTGCTTAGATGACACTAGAAAGTGCTCTAAAAACACTTGAAAGTTCATTAGGGATGTTAAGCCTAAAGAATTGGCTCAAGGCTAACAAAGAGAGAGGTGAATTGGATAACTTTAAAACCAAAGATAAAACTCAAACCAAAATCACCATAAAAAAACCAAATGCAGAAATTAAATGAGAAAGAAAATAATAAGAAAGAACACACCAGATTTATAGTGGTTCGGTCAAATCTTGACCTACATCCACTCCTTGGAGGCACCCTCCAAGTATTGCAGTAAAACAAGTGTCTCTCCTTTAGCCCCTAGAGCTAGGCGGAGAAGCCTTTACAAAATCACTTCCACCTTCCCCGGTGCAGCAGAGTTGCCGGGTCCTTTGACACCAAAGTGAACTTCTTCTTTGGTGATGAACTTCCCTCGAGACAAGCCTTGAATCCGACGATATTAAGATGCAAGCCTGTCGGAGCAACCGTGTGGAATCCCCTCCACACTCCCTTGAGTCCCCCCTCACAGCATCTTCTCCCTTTCAGACTTCACCCGTTCCTCACTTCCTTTCAAGCTCTCTCTTCAAGTCTCCCCCACATGAACGAAGCTACAATGGCTGCCAAATACACTTACAAAGTATCATGCCAATCTTAAATATAAAAGCACAAAACGAGCTCATTAATGCAAGTTGCCGACATTATCATCCATGACGATAGGTATATCATCCTGGCCGATCAGTACAAATTCAGCTCATCAGCCCGGGACGATTTGGGACGATCAGAAGAAAATTGGTTACATCGTCCTGGCCAATATCACGATCGTCACGGCCAATTAGTTTAAAACTGATTTCAATCATCCTTATCATCGTCCTGAATTCGAGCTGTTCGATGTAGATCATCCAGGACATCATCCTGGCCGATCCTGCGATCGTCCCGGATGATGTGATCGTATCAATCAACCGTTAATGCTTTCCAAAGATACTAGATCAATTTAGGCATAATTGAGTTAGATCGGCCTGGACGATATAAATATCGTCCTAACCGATTTCCTAAAACAAGGAATTCCTAAACTGATTATGGCGGTTGATTCTTTCTGAATTGAGACTATCGTCCTGGCCAATACAAGTATCATCCAGGCCGATCAGCTTATGACGGCTGCCTTAATGAGGATGCCTATTTAGGGTTTCTATTTTTGGACAGATCGTCCCAGCCGATATAAATATCGTCTAGGACGATGTTACCAAAAATAGTAAACTCTATGGAAAAGTTAGAAACTCTTATTCGTTACAAAGCATTAGGAGCCACAATAAATACAATAACTCAAGAAAGGAAAAAGTGTACAAACGGACTCAGACCTAGTCTACCCAATCTTGAGCTAGTTCCAAATTACAGTCCGATCGTGTGAACCTGAAATGTTAGTAGATAAGACAGTTGTAGAGAAAAGAGAATGTTTGCTATCATTAAAATCATAAGCCATAAATCCGCAACAAAAATTGCAATAGAAATGAATACAATCGCTTATATAATATATTACATCTAACCACATCAATGATAACAGAAATTGCCCAAATATGATGAAATCAATAAAAAAATAAAGTGATAGGCCATGCAGGTAAATATCTAACAGACGTGGGAAAGTGATGCTTGCCATTCTCATTGAGTGAGTTCCTCCATTTGTTCTGGATGAGCCAACTAGAGATATGTCTCTAATTGAGAGTACCTTTTTCATGGCTCATTAGCTACCTATCAAAACATATGACAGGGCATTCATGGATATACATTAAATTCTCTGATTAACTCAGCCCTTTGACAAGCAAGTGTTAAGTACAATTTTAGTGAGAATATGTTATTTTAATTGTGTTTGTGTAGAAAATAGTTATGAGAAGAAGCAAATTTACAAGTGTTGAACAAGTGTCGCGACCCAGATCACCCACAGGTTTTGCATCATAGTGTTTCCATTAATAACACCCAACACCTAATTCAGACAATGTAACTCTCTCTATTCATGAATTTTAAGGAGATTAGAGTCATGATAGAGCCCAGACCAACAACTTTACATTGGACATAAACACAACAACATCGGAGTCTTGGCAAAATGAGCACCAAAGTACCAAGCTTTTTAATGCCATATCGTCATATTTATTTTCAGGTGCCGCGATGCTCTACAGAGCAAATATCAAAATGTAGAGTCATGAAAATTCAACTAAATGACGCATTAATTCAGCCATTAATTGTGCCATGTCAGCACAACGTTGCAGTAGAGAAAGCTTAACCTCACCAAGGTGATACTTATACCACCGCAGCACCAACACTTTCAGCACCACAATACTTGAGGCCATTTTCTACTTGTATAAAGAAATTTTTAGTTCTTTTGTTAGAGGTATTTTTCCATTCTTAGTGAAGTTTTGTTCTTTCGAGTGTCTTCCTTTAGTTTTCCCATAGTGTAAAGATTAAGGGAGACTAGAGAAGTACAAGATACTTTTATTTGGAGTATTGTATAAGAAATTCTATTGTTGGAGGAAGGAGTGTAAAGAATACTATTTGATCTTTCTAGGTGACATTTATGTTTAATAATTTTCTTGTGTCTTTTTTTTATATGAGTGAAATAAACATGAGTTTACTTTTTTATGTTATTCATGTATGGCTAAATTTTTTAGTTTTGGGCTATATAGGCTCTTTTTCTTTGAATTAATTTATAAATGTTTTCAATAACTTTCATTTTGAATTTAGTGCATACAATAGCCATATATGTTACTAATATCTATTGTGATGTATTTCCTCGAATAAGAAATATTTGGATAAATACGAGTATTGAAAAAATTTTTATGTAAACCATGATCAATAAATAAGATGTTAAAGCTTCAAGATTCTATGTAGATATTAGAATAGTAAGAAGGCCATAAACCTTCCTTTTCATCCCTACAATCTTAACAAAAATCTAATAATTCATAAGTTCTAATTCACATCTAAAATTAAGAGACTTATTAGAACAACTATATTATTTTGCATTCATTATTCCAAAATATCTTATTTACATAAGAATCCAATTTTCCTACAAGTCTCTAATAAGTGGCAAAAACTAAAAAAAATAACCATTTTACATTTTGTAGGATAAATTCTGCATCTATATTAAATAGAAATAGTTTTAATCACAATCAAGCATAACACTTCCTTGTGAGATTGACACTCCTCTCTATCACTTTCTTACTTAATTGCTATGTATACTTTCATATTTTGTGGGCTTTAATTATTTTTATAACAAGAAAACCTAAACATATTTATATTGCAATCTAGCTCTATATGTAGCTCACATTATTGACTGAATTGCCCACAAAATTTTTTTTGTTTCATTTTAAGGGAAGTAACATGCATATTGTAATCTTAAACTATATTATTGAACTAGTTGCATATTTAGATCTTCTTATATCATATGTTTCTATTTTTACCATTTTTGTTAAAATTTGAAAATGACAAAAAAAAAAAAGCTTTATTTTGATTGATTGTTTAGTTTTTATTCTTTATGCATTATTATTGCTTATTTTGTGGAACTAGTAGGAATCCATTGTTATTTGATTTTGAGATAAAAATAACCATGATAAAATTTAAAAAATATATAAAAAAATTAGATATGGCTAAACTAGTACACGATCAGGACTATCCTACACCTCTTGGAGAGCATGCTAATCCTTATAACAGAAGGAATCCATGAGAGTATCAATTGACCTACAATCCCAGCCAATAATTTTGAATTGAAACCAACCATAATTTAGATGGTTGAAAATTCTCAAATTGGGGGAACTCCTAATGAGGTTGCAACCTACACATAGCTAGTTTCTTAGAAATTTATGCAATATTTTATTATAATGGTGTCAACGATGATGGTATTAGTATTATACTTAGATTATTTTTCTTTTCTCTAAGTTACAAAGCTAAGATGTGATTGAATTCATTTTCCCCAAATTATAAAATCACTTAGAATGAGTTGGTATCCAAACTATCAAACTTAAGAATGAAATCACGTCTTTTTCCCAGTTTGAAAGAGAGTCAAATTATGAAAGTTAGGTGAGATTTAAAAAATTCTTAGAAAATGTGCTCATTGTGCTCTATCAAATTGGTTAATTATTGAAACCTTTTAGAATGGATTGGTGGGATCTCTTTGGTAGATTACAGATTCAGCAGCTGTGCTGAATGATCTTTAATGTCAAAGTTATTTAAGAAAATATATGAATTTATTTGTAAAAAAGGATAAAAATATTTTATAGTAGCCTTATGATAGGGTGAATCCTAGGTGAATATTAGGTGTGTATGAGTCAGATGCATTATCTATTTTCACTTATCTTTTTTTTTTTAAATTACAAATTGCATTTGAAAAACCAAAAAACTATTACACACTATCCAACTAGGCAACTATCATATTCCTTCTTTAAAAGACTATACAAAGAAGAAGGAATATTAGAAAAAGAAGTAGAATAAAAGCAAAAGCAATTATCTAAAGCTGAAGTAGCACACAAATTAGCTACTCTATTACATTCTCTAGATGTATGATGAAAAATTACCTCGCTGAAGTCACTAAAAAATGACATCTTCTCCGAAACCAATTTATTAGCTGCATATGTTAATTTAATCGTTGAATCATCAAGGAATTTGATCACGTTGTAGTTGTCACCTTCAATTATTACGCCTTTACTATCAAACATCCAATCTTGTAAGAATTCTTTCAAGGTAGAAATAGAATCCAACTAAAGTTGATTAATATCCCAATGCATCTTCTTTTTACCAAAAGTAAGAAGTAGTCTACCTTCAAAATCTCTAACTATACCTCCAATGCTCACTATATTAGAGTCCAATAAAGAAGCATCCACATTTATCTTTATCCAATCTAGAGGTGGGGGTGCCAACAAGTACTAAACTCCAAATGGAGAGAAGTACCCTAGTCAACTAGCATCAGATATCTATTCGTAGCAGTGGATAAAATGTTTGCAGCAACAACCGATGTAGGTAAAATAGAATTACTATTTTTACTGTCATTTTGACATTTCCAAGAGAAGAAAACAGTTATACAATAGATCTTTACAGTATTCAAGCAATCCTTGTAAAGAGCTCTAAGCTGAGATAAATAATTAGCCAAAGATTAGAAAATAGGAATATTAAATCCCCAAAGTCTCAATTTGCAAATGATGTCAATGAGATATTTGTAATGAACAATAATATGTGAACAATCTTCAACTTCTTGGCAACCTTTAGCACAAAGATCACTATGCCAAAGTCTTCTATATTTTAAAAATTCATAGGTAGGCAAGGCGTCCCTTTTCATCCTCCACCAAAACAATTTAACTCTTGGTTTGAGTTTTAATTTCCTTAATCAATTGGAGAAGCCAAAATCCTCATCCTTATTATTGTATTTGACAGATTCTGCATATGCCAATGTAGAAATCAATTTTCTAAAGAGTTGGAATAGAGGTTCCACCTGATCATTATGCCCATCGTGAATAGCACATTGCTGCAAAATAAGATGTATAAGTTCCTGATTGAAAAAATGATACAGTTCAGACAAGCTCTATTGACCATCATGAAGAAGAAACCGTTGTTGCATCATTCAGTCTAAGCTATCACAGTCAGCTAACATAGGCCATTTATTAAAGCACATGTCCAATAACCAAATATCATTCATAACATTGTTACTTTTACCATTTACAATTTTCCATTTAACAATTGGTTTTAAGTAAGAAGCCCCATCCAATAGAATAAATAAAGCAGCCAAATGACCTCTATGTTAATCTAATCAAAGATCTATTTTCACTTGTTAGATAGATAAAATTTTATAAAATTTAGATACTTTTGGAAATTGTTTAGGGTTAGGATCATCTATGTTATTTGAAGGGCTTGATTTAAATTCAATTAAGGAAGGTAATGCACTAGGGAATGAGAATGTAAATATGAGTGGAAGAGAAAATAATATCTATTCTAGTACATATAATATAGGTTAGAAGAATTACCCTTAATTTAGCTAGTCAAATAATAATAATGTTGATAATAATAAGTTTAATGCAAGTCAATCTAATCAAGGAGGAAATAAAAATAATCCTCAAAATGATATTATAAACCATAGACCATCATATCCTGTAGGTTTTAATTAAAACAACCAATTTAGAGAGAGAATATCACCATTGGAAGAGGTTATTATTCTGCTAGTAACCCGGTTATATAGTTAGATGGTTTTAATGGAAATCTTAGAAAATTAATTTAAAAATTTGCAATATCTTTTAGTTGTAGATGTTGACCTCATTTTTGTATGAGGTCACTAAGGTCCTTCTGAACTCTGGATTAATTCTAGATCCTATGATCCACTTTAGACCTTAAGATCCTTTCTTAGAGCCAGTCCTTAGGATCCACTCTAGACCTTAGGATCCTTGCCTAGAGCCAGACCTTAGGGCCTACTCTAGAGCCTAGGATTCCCTTAGATCCTAGATTCTAGAACCCCTCTAGATCTTAGGATCAATCTAGACTCAAATCAATTCCCACCCTTGATCAATTTAAATCTCAAACTTCATTCAACTCAAATCCCAATTAATTCAAATTTCAGACATATCCAAACTCTGATCCAGTCTACTTGAGAATCCAAATTTCAACCTAGATTTTGATTCTACCTTTGATCTAGCCTTGATCCTATCCATTCATTAACAATCACCACATGATTGTAGATGATTTGGATACTCCAATAATTTAAATTTGAAATCCATTCCAAATCCAGTAACCCAGACTCAAATCCAAAATTTTAAGGCCTTGGCCTAAAGACCCTATTCAAAGATTTTTTTCAAATACTTCAAAACCCAATCAATTGGCCTCTAATTCAGGGTCTATCACTTGCAAAGTGATAAGACATGTCTCTAGAGGCTACTCTCCAATTTTGAGCTCATTCTGAGGTCTCTAACCCCAGAACCTGAATTAAAATCCAAAGGCTGTAAAACCTTCAAATATTTACAGCCTATGCCATTAGACCTAACCCCTTAAAGATTTTGATCTTGGAGCCTTTATCAAAGCCTCCAATCACTTCCAAATTATTGATTACAACCTATTGAGCAGTAAACTACATTTTCCAGACCCATCTTTGACCCCAGTAGCTCAATAGGTCAGAATTGACCAAAATATCCTTGTGGGATTTCAAATGCCCATTTCAACTCAAATCAATTCCAAACTCTTTGAAATCACTTTCAATGAATTTCAAATATCAAACCCAACTTGTTGAACTCAAACCCAGACCTTGGGTCAACTTGGTTGACCAAGTCAACTAGGTTTGACCCATTAACCCATACACCCCTCCTCTTTCAAATTTTTGAACCCAGTCCATTCCAAGTCCTTTGAATGCATGGGATGATCCCTTGGGTACCCAAGAGACCCCTCTTGGAGACCTAAGCCTTGGGCTCACTTGGGTTAGCCATATGGCTTGACCCAAGTGACCAAAGAGAGGCCTCCCTTGAGCCATCTTTTGATCTTAACCAAATTGAATCCAAATCAAGGTGCCATTGGATTCCCATTGACCCAATACACCTTCCTTGACCAGCCCATGTCTTGGGCTAGCTTGGGTCAAGAGTTAGGCTAACCCAAAGGGCCCAAAATCACTTGGGATTGAGCCAACTCTCAATCTAAGCCCAATTGAACTTGACCAACACCTCTCATAGGTGGCCCTAGGTCCAACACACCTCCTCCAGCCAGCCCATACTTTGGGCTAGCTTGGGTCAAGAGTTAGGCTAACCCAAAGTAGCCAAAAACACTTGGACCCGAGCCATCTTCCAGCTCAGATCAAATTGGACCCAATTTCCACTTGCATAGGGTGCACCAGACCCAGACCCACTTCCCATCTCAAGCCCAGGGTCTGGCCTGACCTGGGTTGAGCCCAAATTGACCCGAACCGAGCAGGTTTGGATCAACCTGAGACATATTTTAATCCAGATCAAATTGGACCCAATTGCCACCTGTATTGGGTGCACCAGACCCAGACCTACCTCCTATACCAAACCCAGGGTCTGACCTGACCTGGATCGAGCTCAATTTGACTCGAACCGAGCAGGTTTGGGTCCAATCCAGCCACCAGTTCAATCCAGGCCTCCCCAGGCCAAATTGACTCCACCCTTGGCTCCAGCATGTCCCCATCGACCTTCCCCAGTCAACCCGACCCAGACCATGGCCAGCGGCGGTCGGAACCAATGGAATTTTAGTTTCGGTTGTCCCCCCAGAAAATTCCTGGCTCAAGGCTGCTGCCCACCGGTTTTATCTTCACGATCTCCCCTGGACGTCGCCATCGTCCACCTGGCAGCGATCCAAGCCCTCTCCAGTTCAATCCCGGCCGTCCAAGCTCCCGAAAGGTGGCTGAATACCTTCGAGCTTGCCAGACCTCCAGAGGCATTGGCATTCGCTCTGATTCAATTCCCAGTGCTCCTTCGAACTCCTAGAAGCTTCCTTCGAGCGCAGAGACCGATCCCTCCTTCCGTTCGAGCAAGCGCCTGTGAAAGCCTTCGGCGTCCCGCTCGAAGTCGCACCTCCGGCCGTCCTCCATTCCCGACGTCTGAAGGAGAACTATTCGCCACTGCCCCCTGAAGCTTCCTGATAGAGAAGCTCATTCGTTGAGGCCTTCTCTGCGGTAATCTCTCCATCCCGAGCTCCCTAGCTAGGTAGTCTGGTCAAGTGTGAAGGAAACCTTCACCCCAACGGATCTCCACTGTTGTATCGAAAGTTTCCACCGTCTTGATCCTCCCTGTGAAATTTCATCGGAGTTTGCCGGCGGGATCGTTCGGATTAAGCCGGAGAAGCCCTGCGGTCTCGGATACGAGCGGGAGGTTGAAGACGAAATCCCAACCGTTGATCTTGATCAACGACTCGGATTAAATCCAGCGGTATCAGAGCGCCGTTAATCCCAGCCATTCGATCCGCCATCCAACGGCAGTGGTTAACCCGGCCGTTAACCGTTAGTGCCAATCATTGCCTGGTGAATCGACGCACGGTGCGTGTCAACGGCTGCTGACTGTGTAATTGCCGGATTAATAAATCCAGAAATTTAAGGGAACTTTAAAAATTTATAACTCCCTGCACACTTGTCCAAATTAGGTGTTCTTAGGCTCATTTTAAAGGTCACAGGGAGCTATACAAAAGCCTTATGGTTCCAGACCCTGGTTAGGTCAGTCTTAGGTTTAATTTCAATTTGAGCATTTTATGAATTTCTTTAATTACTTTTTAAATACATGTCCACCAAGTCTGTAATTTTGGGGGATTGAAATTGGACATGTTTTTGACATGTCAAAATTTTATCTCCCCATTTTAAGTTGTTCAATGGCATTTTCCCTATTTTTTAAATTTAAAGGTCTTGGTTTGACCCTTAAATTCAAAAGGGGATATAGACCCATCCAATGAGATTTAGGGTGTGATTTTTGGTGTGATGATGATGTGTAGGATCTGGAGTGTATAGCCACTAATTTCGCCCCAATCCAAGCATAGGATAGACCCCCAAAATGATTTGAAGTTGACTTAGAGCTCACCTTGGGAGGTTTGGTTAACCACCTTAGAGTGCTCCATTTGAGCTCAAATTTGGTGGGTTTATTCCTTAGGTTCAGGTGATCCTATGATCCAAATTTCATCAAATTTGGAGTTCATTTGGTACCCCAAGTAGGAGCCGCAAAAATCCTTCTTAGAAGTGACCTTAATCCTAATTAATTGATGATGAGCTGTTCTTAACTTGTAAAACCCATTAAACTATCCTTAATTATCCTTAATTGATCCCTTAACTAATAAAAATGGAATCCCTCTCAAGTTGATCTCTAGATTTGTCTTAGCTTGATCCTTAGGTAATTAGGGCCTAACCAATTTTAATTAAATCTTAAAAATTTCAAGAGGGTTCTAAACACTTGTTGATCTATCCTTAGGCCATTTATGGCCTTTGGAATTGATCTCAAGGAGTTTAGGGCTCATTTAGGTTCAAATCCTTAAGTAGCCCTCTTAGTCGTAGTAACCTGATAATCCTTACGAGTGTGTAAAATTCCTAAAATTCACTGTTAATTATAGAAAAATTTTGATTAACCAACTTAGTGGATAGTGATTTCAATTAGAATTCATTACTTTCTAGAAACATTAAACCTCCATAATCTAGCTAAAACCAATGACTCAACATCTTAGGTGACCTTAGGTCAGAACAGGCCATAACTTCCAAAAATCATAACTCTTCGTAGAAAACTCCAAATTGAATGTGCCACCTGTCTAATAACTCATAATTAGGTCTAGTATTTATTAAAAATCTGAAACCCTCTAGATTAATTTCAATTTTAAAAGCTAAATTTTGACCCCTTAGTTGATGTATCCGGATAACCTCCCCCTAAAACCTATTAACTTCACTACCCTCTAAAATTCTTTTAATAGGTCATTAAAATTCTCAACCAACCCATTAAAATCAGTAATCAATTCCCCTAATATTAATTTATTCCTTTAATTCAACCCAATTTAAAATAGCTTAATTAACCCCAATTGCTACTGGGTAACCCAGGCATACGAGGCTATTAGCTTAGCCCCAAGGAAGGTGAATAAACTTCACGGCCTCGGTGTGAAACAAAGGTAGCAATCAATTAACTCTTAAAATACATTTAACTAAAATTCCTAATTTATTAATACTTGAAGTTTAACTTAAATCTCCCTTTCGAGCCTTAACAAACCTAGATTTTTAGATAACTTTGATTAATCACCCAACTAGGATTTACCTCAGCCACACGACCTCTTACCCACACTTTAGATGATGTGTTAGGACAACCAACTCTAGATCTAGGTTAGGCCGGTGTTTACTTTACTGCTGTGTGCCGGATTTTTCGTGATTTTCACTGCATGTTGTGGATGAAATTGCCTTGCTGTGTCTGCTTACTTTTTTGCACTCTGTGGTTGGATTGATGTGTTTGGCGACTAGATTACCTTTAAGTTAGGTACGATCTGGATGTTCACATAGTTTTATACAGGTGGCCACGCTCATGTAGGACAATAAAAAGGGGGGCTAAGTTAATAATAAATGTTAATTGTTATAAATGCTTGCACAGGTGCTTCAGCTGCTAAAGCCCCCAAATAAAAAGAGCGTGACCAGTGTGTTTTACTTACTTTTCTGCACACACACACACACACACACACACACACACACACACACACACACACACACATATATATATATATATATATATATATATATATATATAACTGCTTGGGAATAATGTTTGTTTTTATTAACTGCTTAAGGTAACCCTGCAGGTGAGTCTAGATTTTTTGATTTGATATAAATGTAATTTGTATAATTGTCAAGTTTTGTGAAAGTTGATTTTGAGTTGGGATACATAGATCATAAGCTTGGATTCCAAAGAGGAAAGGATACCCTTCTGGGAACTATCCCTTTTCCATTTGGAAATCCAAATTTGGATCACACTTCTCTTATACCCAAAGAGGAAAGAGTGGCCTTCCCCTTTAAAGGGAAGTGCCCTCTTATCCATTTGGGTAGTTCACTATGAAGAATCCAAGGTGTTTGAAGAAGAGGAGTCCAAAGAGGAGCAAAATTGAAGACTTGAAGATTGAGAGTATCCCACTCAAAATAACTTGTGTCATTATTAGGCCTAGAATCCGGGTTGTTGTCAGTGGTGCCCGGTCACTTTACTTTCTGCAAAACTCTGGTTTGTAATAAGCAAGGCAACTTTGCCTATGTTCATTTATTAATTAGTTAATATTTGATGTGATGAGTTGATTGCCCTTAGGATTGCTTGCTTTTCCTAGTTTTTTGGCGATTGTGTGCCGCTTTTGTTTTCGCCTGGATACGTGAGACTAGCGAGGGTGTGAAAGTTTTATACTCATAACTTCAAAAGTTTAAAATTTTAATGAGTCTAAATAACATAGAAAGATAACAAATCTAGGGAATTAGTCGGGGATCGACCCGGGGTCGCATGCATATTACTGCATTACTCTTCCCTTATTTTAGACCCTTCCCCACCTGCGGGTAGAGTCCGGATAGTTTGACCTGTGAGGATGAGGTGCCGGACTTGGGGAAGCCCAGTCTTCTAAAAAATTATTTTCTAAGCCTGTTTTTTAAATTTCAAACATACTTGATTTGGAAGTTGTCGACCAGCATGCATTGCATTAGATACAAATTAAAAGAGTCAAAGAATTTTAATTGCATCAGTTTAGCATTTTAGCACCCAACATAAGTTAAAGGGGGCCAATTAGGAAAATTTCTAGATGTCGGCCTCGACTCCCCAAAACTTTAAGTACAACGTCCCTACCACTCCTTCATATAAGGTCGGATTCATATATTTTAAATCGATTAGGTGGTTAACTGGCTCCCTAATCCAGGCCGGGGTAAGTCCAGGTTCTGCACTGCATTAGTTAGGTTCGGACGACTGTGGTCCAGCGTCCAAATTAGATTTAGGATCTGGGGAAGATCTTTTGATTATAAGACCCCAATTTCGGGAATATTATCCCAAATTTCTAATAAAATGCTCAACTTAAATTAAATCTCTTTTTGATCCTGAAATGTAAAGCCCAACACTTAGACATAGTTGGGACACTTCCGAATGGTTCTGGAATTTCAAGGTGTCCCCTACCTCTCCTCTGACTCTGTTAATAACTGCTCAATTTTGATCCATTCCCTTTTTAGTTTCTAAAATTCATCTCTTCTTGATATCACTATTAGAAAATCTAACAAAATTTTATTCTTATTTTAATCGAGAGTTTTCGTGGGGGATTCTATCTCCCTATGATGTAATTAACTACGAGGGCTTGCGCTTGTAGGAGATTTGTAACCACACACACCTGATTTCAAAATCGATCTTTTTAAAATCTCTTTAGATTTCTTTGGGAAAAGTTAAAGAGTGACTGCCGTCATCATATTAGAAGAATTACCATTGAAAGGTGTTATCTCCCCTCTGGAGAGATACACCCTTCTTTGGTAAGGCTTTGGATATGAATTCGGCAATCATACTTCTTGAATATTATGACTGGATTATTTAGTTGAACTCTGCTTCGTCCCTTCGGGGTTGTGTCGAGTTCTCTTTAGAATCTAGTCATGATATTCAAGATGAATCTCACAATTCTAAGTCTGAACACCGTTGTGGAATTCTATTTTCATCCTTCAGGGTGATATACTTTTCCGAATGAGTGGATTCGACTTTTAGAATTAGGATTCAATCTAAATTCTAAAATTCTCAAAGAAAACTAATATTTTTCAAAACCCGTTTTCCAAAATTCCACCAAGAGTAGAACTAATGGAACTATATCTAATAATACTAAGATTAATCCAAATGAGAAAGGAAAAGATCATAATGGAGACCACTAAAGATGTGGTGGTGATTCATTATAGCTAAATTTACATATCAAGGCAAGTTTAACTGAAGACTATAAATTTATCACTATTTGGGAGGCAAAACAAATTTTATTTTTTTATATTTTTCATATTTTGTTTTGCAATTTATATTATATGTATTTGTGTTAATATTTATGAAAATCATTAATATTGATTTTAACTAATTTATGAAAAGCATTCTGAGAAAAAGTTTGTGTACAAAAAAATGAAATAATGTTGCAGCATTATTATTTGAAGTGCTACAACATTTGAATGCCAATAACCACAATATTACAAAATAATATTATAAATCAAATGTGTTGAAAACATTTTTTGAATAACATCACTGCAACATCACTTCATTAAATGTTGCACTACTATTTTGCCTTATCGAGCTCCTCTACACTATTATATCAAGCACTATAATGTTGGTTTGTTATTTATATAGTACTAGTGGAAGTGTAATCATTAAGTCATACTTCATAACTTTTATAATATGACATTTTATTAAGCACCGTAGTGTTGTTGCCAAAACCCTATTGTTTGGTCAAACTCATTATTATGTCAGTTAAAGTGTCACAATGGTAGTCTTTGTCTGTGTTATAACATGTAAAGCCACTTTGTTTCCCTTGTCAATAAGTTGGTGCTTCATTTTCTAATTCCTACACTGTAGTGCCATATGTATCTTACTACTGTAGTGTCATCTATTTGATTCTTTATCATTTTCGTAATTTTAAGCATCACATTGTTGAACACTTGAACTTTATAATACCTATGATATTTATATACTTGAGTGCCTATTTAATATTTTTTCACTGCATCATCTCACATTGTACCGAAGTTATCTACATTTTTTTGTTTGATCATTCTAAGAAAAGGTCCCAAAAATGTTTGGAAGTAAGAAGCATTTTTTCATCATCCTTTAATAAAATTAGAACCCTTCCTAGTAAAGGTTGAGAAAAGGAACGAGACAATAGTGGTATCCAAGCACTTGATCCATGAGAGATGCTTCTAAAACTCAATAGGGAAGGTAATGTATATAATTATAAACAGAGATTGGGAGCTATTTTGAGAAAATCCTTTTCAATAGTTATCAATATATATATATATATATATATATATATATATATATATATATATATATATATATATATATATATATATATAGTGAGGGGGTTCTTTTCTAATTAGAAGGAGGTAGTGGATAATAGGTGCTATGTGCGAGGTAAGGGTGTACCCTTTGATCTTATAACAATTAATCATCTGTATAAGCTTCAGAAATTTCAATTTGATGAGTACACCCTTTTTTCTAGAGACTTTGATTTTGAGAAAATTCTTAGGGCTTTGTGTGAGCCTAATAGTGGGGATATGAGGAAGAAAATGGGGAAAAATTATGAGTTTTCCTACATCTTTCTTAATACATCTATCAAAAGCTTGACATTATTTTAATTCTACTTGACTTTTATCAAATAAAAATATTAGTGAGCTAACCAAAGGCTATGCTATTTTTAATTATGATCTTCAAGTTGGATACACTATTGATGTGGTAAAGCTTATTCTTTTTTCTTAACTTATATTATTAGAGGCACTACTTCAATAAGCTTAGGCCATCCTTATCTTATTTATGCTTTACATTATAATGTTATTCTATGGTGAAATTTGAGCGATGCGCAACTTTTTCTCCATTCAGTCCTCTCAAAAAAAAAGTTAGAGCTTTAAAAGATAAGATGCAGAGGAGGATGGCCCTAGTGAGCCTCATTTATCAAGTTGGCATTGTATCAACATTAGTAGGAGTTTTAGGACTCTTAAATCATCTTTTTTTAGGAGGTGGCTCAGTTAAGGGAGTAGATTTATTGTGTGGTTGAATACTATGAGGAGAGCAGGGAATGACAAGCTGACTACTTTGGTATGCATGAAAAACATTATCTCAATTCAGATAAATTTTATGATGCATTAAGGAATTGTTCGGGAGGAGTCCCTTTATGGGGAATCTGGACAAGCCGCATTTCTTTACTACCAAGGATAACAATCATTTGTTTAGACAAATCCTTCTGATGATGAGGAGGAGATCATGACTCAGGTGATGGGAGCTTTTTTTTTGTTCCTTGTAGGCTTGAGAGATAGAGAAAGGAGAGAGTTAGATATAGCTACTTTTATTTATAGTTATTTTTCTTTTTTGTATATTGTTTGTTATTTTTGCTTGGTGGATCTCTATGGTATTATGATGTCCTGATCATATTATGATGGTGATGTTGTGTAATGGTAATGAGAGCCAATGTTTTTATTATGATAAGTGCAGATCATATGGATATTGTATGGAGATGGATCAAGAGAATAGTTCTTCAAGAACAACTTATCTAGTGTTTATTTGTAGTATTTTCATTATAATGCTATTGACAGTATCATCATTCAATAAAAAGCATGTTTATTTTATATTCAATTTTTTATGCTTGCACAATTTGTTGTTTCTATTTCATTTATATTTAATTTAAATTCCCTTATACTTAACAATTGAAAATTTTCCTTTACGTAGTGCTTGCATTTTGATTTCTTATATAGATAAAATAAAATTGATAATATTTAATAAAAATCTAGATGATAGTTTGAATGAATAATACATAATAATACATAATTTAAAAAGCTTAGTATTAAACTAATATAAATCATTTATATTGTTGTGTTGTTTTGAGTTTAGAAGCTATACACCTATGCATTGAATACTGAATTAAAGAATGAGTGATTGAGTTTAGGGGAAAAAGTGGGTAGCTTAAATTAGGAAGATCATAGCAAACTTAAATATGGACTTAGTGATCTTATTGAATCCTTACATTAAATCAATTAGAGTTGTTAGAGGATGAAAAGAAAAATTTATATTAAAAATCATTGAATATGAACTCCACAAGTATGAAAAAGTGGAAAATATGAAAAAAAAATTCAAATGAAAAAATTTGAAAAAGGAAAAAATACGAGTATAAAAAAAAATTATATATGTAAAAGCTCTAGTCTAAAAGCATCCTAATACTTAAATCCAATAGGAGAAGATGAGTGAACTAATATATATGAAAGTAAACCAATAAACTTCTAATTTAAGTACATGCATAACTACCCCTTAAGTAATGTATTATACATTTATGATATTAGAAGTTAGTTTTACACATGCACTCATAGTGGATATGTTTAATGAATGCCGGGTGATAAATTGGGATAATTATTATGACCTTTCAAGTTAAAATTATAACTTCGTTTATTACAAAATATTTTTAGGCAATAATGTATTATCTTATACTTTAGCAATTTTAAAATATTATCTTGTTTACTTTGGCTGTTAATTTAATTAGTGTGTAATTTTACCATTGCTTGAGGATATGCAAGATTTTAAGCTAAGAGAAATTTGTTATATAAAAATTGTTTACTATTTATTATCTTAAAATTAGTCAAAATATATTATTATAATTATTTTCAATAGGAAATATTTAGGAGAAAAATTAATAAGTATTGAATGAGAGTTATGGCATTCAAAGATTCTGCATCAAAGCTTTTCCGTCCACAACTCCACAATGCCTAATTTAGACATTAAAACACTAATCACTCTAGAATTTTATGGAGATTGGCACCATTGTGGAGCCCATATAAGCACCACAACACCTCATAGATCGCTGCATTATAAATCAACACTACAATACTGGAGTTTTAAGAAAATGAACACTATAGCACGAAGCTTTTCAATATCACAGGATTGTATTGTACCCTAAAGCACCACAACGCTCAACTTTTTTAGTGAGACATTAGCGCAATCATCAAAATGAGTATTCATGCTAACTTAGCCAAATGATGCATTGATTCAACCATTACCTGTGCCAAATGAGCACAGTGCCACAATGGAGCAAGCCTAATAGTGCCAGGGTGTTTATTTATCTTATATCAATATCAACATAAACACTTTTAGCACCATGGTGCCTAAGGGTATTCTACGCTTGTATAAATATTTTTTTCAATTTTTTTGTTATAGGAGTTCTTTAAATTTCAGTGGAGATTTGTCCTTTTTAGTGTCTTCCTTTAGTTCTACCTTAGAGTAAAATATAAGACAATATTAAGGAAGAGCAAGATACTTTCATTTATATATCTTAGCCTATATTATGAAAGTAATTTTGTTATTAAAATAAGTGTGGAGATTATCAATTGACCCTTCTGGGTAACATTTAAGTTTATTAATTATATGGTATCTTTTTCTTATATGAATAAAATGAACAAGAGTTTGCCTTTTGCGTTATTCATGTCTGACTAAATTTTTTAGTTTTGGAGCTAATGATGCAAACATATAGTAAGTACTAATGTTGACTCTTGTGCTATATAATAGTTTATAAATATTTTTAATATCTCCCATACTTCATTTAATGCATATAATATCCTTGTATGTAGTTGATATCTAATGTGATGTATTGTCTCAACATAGGAATATATGAATAAAAAAGAGTATTGAAATAGAATGTTGCCATACATAGATATAAGATGTTAAACCATCTAGGTTCTATGGAGATATTATAATTATAGGAAGGCCATAAACCTCCATTTTCACCCCTACAAGCTCAAAAGAGATATAAGGATGCATATGATCTAATACAAATACAAAATTAATTACTCATTTGGAAAACTATGTTGTTTTGCATTTATTAGTAAAAAATAGCTCATTTATATTAGTATATGATTTTCTTGCAAATTTCCATTAACTGAAAAAAACTCAAAAACAACCATTTTACATTCAATGGGATATATTGTGCAGTTATATTAGACAATAATAGTCTAATTGCAATTAAACAAAATACTTCCTCTTAGGATTGACACTCTTCTTGATCACTTTATTACTTGATCAGCACGTATGCTTGCATGTTTAGTGGGCTTTCATTATTTTTATGTCAAAGGAAATCTAAGCTTATTTATATTTCAATGTTTCTTAGTGACTGGCTCACATTATTGACTGCATAGCCCTGCATCAGTAAGTGGTGAATAGGGAAAGTTAATGAATATTATATGTAATTACCAAAAAAAAAAAAAAAATAGAATTAATGTAGATTTATAACCCATTTTTAGTGCAATTTTGAAGACTGTGTGGGCTTCGCAATGACGTAATTAGTGGATAAGTAAGTACTTTAAGAGACGGATCTTATTGTAATATCTCATGCTTGAGGCCTAGAATATAACATTTGTCTTGGGGCAATTTGATCCACCCAAGCAGAAGGTAACTGCTATATGATGGCCTCATAGAGCAAGGAGGTCCAAAAGGAGTGTTGACCACTTTTTTTAGTGAGGTCAATTCTCTACATAAAATATTCAATCTCTACGTACAAATTATTGAACTCCACTCCAAACTTTAAATATATTTCATCACTATGCTTTGTTATAGTGATTAGATCATAGATCCCAAAATCATCACTTGATAGCCACCCTTGATTTCCATTTGATCTTCTTACCAATCACCTAATAAACACTAAATGATTATTAATAATATGATCAATCCAAATTTAAAACCACTCTCAATCATTTATCTCCATAATCATAATAAAAACTTAAGGTAAATTCAAACTCAAAATCCGTAAGTTGATACTCACTATTGATTGTTACTAATAAAAATTCATTAATGATTATTAATGATAAAGTATTTCAAATATAAGAATACTTAAAATTATTGATCAAATCAAATCCAAACCAAATCTATTGTTTAAACCTAATAAAAATTCAAAACACCAAAATCCAATGCTCAAATTGAAATAAGAAATCTCTTGGTCTATAAGTTATTTTTAGAAAATTTTAAATCAGTTAAAACCCAACCAAATAACCTTAGATTCATGATCAATGACTTGCATATTAATTAGTAATGTCCTTATGGTCAACCACATCTTTTCGGGAGGATTTTTCAAGGCTTCAAAACTATTAAAATTTTATAACCTATGGCATTGGATGTTATAAATTATAAAAATTAACGTTGGAATCCTCCCCAAATCTATTGAGCATGACCATGGTTATTAACATGATACAGTAAATCAATATTGAACCCTTAGTGGACATTGGTTGACAATAATGCCAGCTAAATTCTAAAGTTGAACATCTCCAAAAATATAATTTTCCTTAAATTTTAACATTACTTTGTCAAAGTAAATCCTGAAACCACTTCCAGCATATCCCAAATATTATTTGGAGTGCATTAAACCTAAACCAAAGCTTTGGTCAACCCTGGTAGACCAACTTAACCTAGGTTAACCAAAACACCCCTTAAGCCTTTGGACACATGCTGACCTCACCAAAACTTAGGACCACCTCCAACAAACTTAAAATATTAATTTGAATGTTTTGGGCCTAAAAATTGTTAATACTAGTTGACCAAGTCAAGCCTAGTTTGTTTTTTTTTGTATTTTGAGGAAAATGCAAGTAGCAAATTTTATTAAAAAAAACTATGAACAATCAAATTCCTCCTTTAACAAATTAAAGAAAGAAGGAGGAATCTTATTAGAGATAATGCCATCCCAAAAAAAATCTGAAAAAGAGCTAAGTTAGCACAATAATCTGCTAACTTATTACAATTTCTATTAGAAAAAAGAAATAAAACTTGCTTGAAATGATAAAGAAATTCTATATCTTTGGGATCTTGGTAGACATTCTTGTCATCAACCTGATTCATAACATCTTGAAAGAATTTGAGAACATTAATGTTATCACCTTCAACTATTAAACTTTCTTCATCAAACATCCAATCTTGAATGATTCTTTTTAATGAAATAATAGATAACATCTCAAGTTGTGAATAGTCCCAATGAAGGCAATTGATACCAAAAGCACATAAGTATCTTGCTTTACAATATCTAAATGCTCCTCCAATATCAACTTTATTTGTGTTTAACAATGATACATCAATATTAACTTTGAGCCATCTAGGAGGTTGAGGATGCCAAGATGATAAAGACAACTTACAAAGCTGATTGGCATCCCATTTCTCCCAAATGAGATTCTTATTAAATGTGGCAATTGCATGAGAAATTGAATTTGCTGCTATATAAGAAGAACCTTCTTCGACTCCTCCGTAAACTAGTTTATTTCTACTTTTCCAATGGAAAAAAACCATTGAACAATACAAATTACCTTGAAATGGATTAGACTTTGCAATAAGCTTGAAACCATTATAACAATCCTCCAGGGAATGGAAAGTTGGAGCAATGAATCCCCATTTTGAAATAAAGCTGAAAATTTGATGCAACCTATTGCAATATACCGCAATGTGTTCAGAATTTTCCACATAATTACATCCTCTCGGGCAACTATCAAAATCAGCAAGTATTCTATATTTTAAAAAGTGATTACCAGGAATCACATTTCTCTTTAGACGCAACAAGAACCTAGCAATTCCAGGCCTTAATTTGATATTTTTCATCTAGCTCCAGTCATCATTTTTCAATTCATTAGTGGTAGATGCTTCTAATGCTAAACTAGAAATTGTTTTGCCTGATTATTTGGACTTTAGCTCCAAATGATCCTTTAGTAACTCTGATTTGATGGGGATGGATAAAATGACATTCACAAGCTCTTGGCCAAAGAATTCCTTCAGCTTGCATTCATCCCATTTCCCTTCATTTAGAAATCCAGAAATCATTTTGGTTTCTTCATTAATATTTCATACAAAGGTAGACCATTTGTTGATACATTTATCCAAAATCCAAATGTCCTTGATTGTTTTATTTTTCCAAGCTAGATGACAATTTCCATCTTACAATTGGATGAAGAAATTTCACTCAGTTTAATATAATTTTGTAAGTAGATGAAAAAATGTTTTTATATTCTGAGCTCCACACATCATTACCATACTTTGCCGCCAAAGTTCTATTCAAAAGTGAATTTGTCTTAGTAATAAAATTCCAAGCAAACTTAGCTCTTAAAGGTCCAACTTTCTTCACAATAGATGGAACTCCCCATCCTCCATCACTTTTGGTTTTACAAATAACATCTCATGCAACATAACGAAGTCCCTTAGTAGCTTCATTTTTATCCCATAAAAAAAATTCTACACATCATCTCAAAGACATTCAATACACCCATAGAGACTAATGAGTGAGTTACCAAGAAAATTGGAAGTGAAAGACAAGCCGAATTGATAAGAATCAATTTTCCAGCAACTTACATAAACTTATTTCCCCAAGATCTCAATCTATTAGCAGCTTTTACTAATAGATCTTAAAAAAAAAAACCATTCTTCTCAAAGCAATTTTAATTCCCAAATATTTCATTTCATACACAACTTTGACAGTAAATACCTTTGGAAGAGATCTCTTTGTTTGCCTTTTAACTGAGTTTTCAAATAGAATAGAAGATTTAATCACGTTAATCTTCTAACCTGTCCATTTACAATAGTCTTCAATAATGTTTTTCACTTTCTTCATACTTTTTTGGTTAGCTTTAGAAAAACAAATAATGTCATCAGCATACATTAAATGAGATATTAAAGGAGCATTGGGAGCAACATTTATACCAACATTTTTTCCTCTATGAGGAGAGGCATTAGTTAATAGCTGAGAGAACATAATAAACAGATAGGGAGATAAAGGACAACCCTTTCTAAACCCGCTTCTTGCTTCAATCCAATCCGAGTGAATTCCATTAACCATAATAGCAATTTTTGGCTGTCTCACACATTTTATTATTAGTTTAGAAAATGTCTTCAAAAATCCAAACCCATGAATAAGAGTGGACCAACTCATACCATCATATGCTTGCTCCATATCAATTTTAATAGCCATCAACCCCTTCTTAGATTTAGAATATCTGAATTTGTTAAATCATTCTTAGGCTAGTAATATCTGATATGACATGGATCTACCTCTTACATAAGCATATTGGCTTTCAGAAATAATTTTAGGGAATAAAAGAGACATCCTATTTAATAACATCTTAGCCATAATCATGCAAATGGATTTACAAAGGCTAATAGGATGACAATTTGAAGGAGTCGACGGGTTTTTTACCTTTTGAATTAAAATCTCATTTGTTTCTTTCCATTCCGGATATAATAAACCAGAAGTGAAGAATGAATTTATAGCCATCCAACCATCATGTTTAATAAAATGCCAATAAGCTTTAAGGAAAGAGTATGTAATTCCATCATTACCTAGAGACTTGTCAATTCCAAGTTTTTGATTACTTCTCCATCTCTTCAAAATAAAAGTCCTTCTCTAGTAATTACTTATCATTTTCACTTAATTTAGCGGAAGAGGAAGGCCACCCGTTCAACAGACATTATTAATCTATCCACTTAACTTTGAAGTAGTTATAGAAAATTCTTTCGATTTGAAATTGGTCTTCAATATTTCCCCATCTTCATTTTTAATTTGTTTAATCCAATTGTCATTCTTTCTTACTGAGGCATAAGCATGAAAGAATTTGGAGTTTGAATCACCTTCTTTCATCTATTGAAACTTTGCTCTTTATATCCACCAAGTGCAAAGCCGACCAAGTGTAGAATTGAGCTAACAAACTTTTGATTTTAAAAGTACTAGCTTCTAATCCAAGAGCCCTTCACCAGTAGACTCTTCAATTCGTAACTCAAGAATATCTTTTTTAAGAATTTCCTTCATTTGATTTAAGCTTTTGTGCTTTGCTTTACTCTAAAAAAAAATAAAGCCTTCATTGCTCTTTTGAATTTAACATTCAAAACTTCCACATTGCTTCCTTTAATAGGTTTCATCCAAGAGTTGGAAACTATAGAATAGGATGCTAGAAATGTCGTCCTCACATCTTCAAACATGATAGTATGATTTCTACAAAAACATGTAGAAAACATTTTCAGCATTATGGGACAATGATCGGAAGCCACCCTAGCCAAGTGTCTGACAACCGCCAATTTAATAGTCTTCAAAGCAGCCAAGTTGATAATACAACGATCCAATCTTTCCAATATACGGGCTTTACCAACTTTGTTGTTACACCAAGTGAATTTAGGACCAATTATTTCCACTTCATTAAAGTCACAATTGGTCATAAAGGAATACATATCTTGAGTCCCTGTAGACATAACAAATTTTTTACCTCATTTTTTATCATCTTGGGATAATAAACACTTGAAGTCTCCACCTACAATGGCTAGAATTTTAATTCCTAATAGCATCTCCAAGCTATTCCATAAACACCTTCTCTTGAAAAAGTTTTTACTTCCATAAAATGTGGCTATATACCACATACCCTTGTTTGCTATGTTAAGTTCTCCAATCACAACTTGAGAGTTTGCTTCTTTAATAGAAAATTAAGCAATGTGAGATCTCCAACAAGTCAAGATACCACTGGATAGGCCTTCAACTGGAAACAAGATAAGATCCCATTTTACACCTATAAACTTCTTGAAATCAACCGGATCAATAGATGAGATTTTTGTTTCAACCAAATCAACAAATAAAGCATCGTGATCGTATACATATTCTTTCAGATACTGAGAGGCTTCAGCTTTCCTAGCCCCTCTACAATTCCAAAAGATGATGGCGTCATTTTTGAATGATTATGGGATTGCTCCAATTAGCATTTCTCTTTAAGATCTCAGTTCTTCTGCTCCGAGGATGCAAATTGTTTTTACCAAGAGATTGCAGCTCCTTTTTAACTTTAAATTTGATAGCACCTGTAGCACTTATATCTTTTTTATTAGAAGAAATCAAATCTTCTAATGGATCTTCACTCAGTTCTCCTTCTTCTTTATCCAATCTTTCCAATATCTTCACCAATAACTATTTCCAATAAATAGAACTGATTATTATGAGTAAATAATGGCACCTTCCCTTCATCCAATTGGTTTAAAGTATTCAGCTCTTGCTTATCAGATGAAACAAAACTACATTCCACTGATGAATCATTCTTCTCCATATTATGCACAATTAGATTCTCATTAACTAGTTCCATTTTACTGATCTCAGATAAAGCATGTCTATCATCTTCAATAGTTGGTTCCACATTTGCAATATCAGCAACATTGGCAACTTCATTAATTGGTTTCACAAATAAATTGCCTTCACATGTATTAGTTTGCTTTTTTTTTTTTTTTTGACATAAACTGTGGCAGCTTTAGGTTAATATCCTTGATCACCTTTAAGAGGAGCTTGAAATTTCCTTCCACTTCCATATCTAATATGTATCCAAGGGCCATAATACCACCATTTTTCATCAATTAACTTCTCAGATTTTTCATCATTAACAATGCTAGTATTAGGAACTTTTGAATTATCAGGATCAATCAACTTCTTCTCCAGTTCACAATCTTCAATTAGATGTTCAATCTTTCCACATTCGAAACAAAAACTAGAAATTTTTTCATATTTTATTTTTTGGAAAAAATGTCCTTCCAGACCTTCGACCCACACACCCAAAGGAAGTTGTTTGTTTAGAGCCACATGAACACAAACTCTAAAAAATTATCTTCTACTCCATTAGAACATATTACCATCCAGAAACAATGGAGTTCCCACCATAGAAGCAGTGCAAGATATTTTAATCTCATCCAAATAATATAGAGGTAAGTGAGGCAGCCTTACCTATATAAGATATGTTAAACCTCTCAGAGAAGTTGGAGAGAAATCTATATTCCACTTATCCAATCCCACGATATGGCTACGAACGAACCAAGGGCCACCAGATAATACTCCTTCCATAGCATCCATTGAAGAAAATGAACATATTACCCAACCTAACTCAAGGCTGGTTAAGTGAAACTTCCTAAACTACATCCACTATCGGTGCAACTCATCGGCAATTACATAAGCAGGAATGTTGCATCCAAACACTTTAACCACATTTGAATTATGAAGTATTTCATAATTTGATTTAATAGTAGGTTCAAACAATTTAATAGTAACACCATCTTCATAAAGGATAGACACATCTTTAACAAAGTTTATTTTGACATTAGGATGCTTCATCCATTGATTTGTAACCTTAACATTGACTTCATTTAACTCCTCAATTTGAGTAGTATTATCTTCATTAACTTTTGTTTGAGCATTTTTGCATTCATTTGAACTGGCAATACCAACATTCTCCAAAATAGAGCTATCTTTATTTATTCCATTTCCAAATCCTTTGAGCATTTTTGCATTCATTTGAACTGACAATACCAACATTCTCCAAAACAGAGCTATCTTTATTAATTCCATTTCCAAATCCTTTGATAGATTCATTTTTGATGATGATGAAGCTTCAAAATCATTCATTTTTTGTCTACCACTATGACCTTACTAATCTGCTTAAGAGTTTTTCACTCTAAATCTTCCTGTACATCCTTTCCTTTGCCAGCAGTTGGAACTACTTTCTTCAGAATACCATCTATAGGCTCTTTGATCACCAAAGGACCTACATTCATGTTCTTACTGAAAAACATTTGTGAAGAAGTTCGCAAATGATCATCATGTGCATCTGGTGGAACCAAAGTGGATGACTTTTGGTGGTCAGAAGTGACTGTCGATGGAGCCACTGCCAAGAGCAGAATGATCACTCCAAAATGCGGGATGGAAATAATTTGAAAATTCGAAGGTTTCTCTCACTAGAAAACCACAGCTTCTCTCACTTGAAAATCACTAGAAAACCCTAGTTGACAAAATTTTCCCTTAAGTATATAAACATACATTTCATACCAAATGACCTCTCTATTATATAAAACCACCTCCATACGCCCATTTTGAATTAGTTAGACAAAACCCCAATTTATGGTCGATCTTGATTGACTAGGTCAACTATGGTTGACCAAAACCAAATATAATTCCTTAAAAAAATTAAAATTCAATGCTTTGAATCTTGTCAATAAAAATTAACTCATTGGAACAATCCATTAGGTCACCCAAAAAGCTTTCAGCCTATGGGCCCACCAAGTTTATCCACATGGGTTGAACCAAGTGATCCCAAAGGGGTTTTATTGAATTAAAACTTAATCAATGTGAAAATAAATTGTATAAATAGTTTTATTACGTGTCTTTTAACCAATTGCATTAATCCAAAGATGCCCAACCCATGGGTTGGCCTCCGTAATTCAATTAGGCTTACCAAACTTCTAGAAATAAAATTTTAAAGCTCATTGACAACCGAAACAAAATTGATTTCTATAAACCTTTGAATTGCATTATAGAATCCTCATTATATATGCCATGTAATTCTTTTGCCAAGTGGGATACTGATGTGGCAAGATTCCATAAATTAATATCAATGCATGTTTGGTGTAGTTAAAACAAACCCAATAATTAACCACATGGATTGTAATATCTTTGGTGAGCTAGCTAGCCTCTATTGGTCAGTACATAACATATTTGGTTGCCTTAGGTGGCATATATTTGGCCAAAAAAAGTTTATATGCATTACTGTCTCTTCATATAAATACCATTTTTTTCTTTGAGAGGGGGTTGGTTCATTATATTACATAGCTTCACTAAACTCCCTCAAGCTCTTCATAGCCTTCTACAACTTGAAAATACTTTAGTTGAGGTGTTCAAAGATAAAAGGAAGAGAAAAATCATCCTAGCAAAACAATATTCAATCTAGAGCTTTTAAGACCTTGAGGTCTTTAAGGAAGATCAAAAGGGAGTCTCAAGGAGCTTATAGGATCCAAAAATAAGATACTCTATCCACTAGTTTGAGATATTTTATAAAGCATAATGTAAAAACTTTTAATTGAATTAAATTTCTATTAAGTATTGCAAAAATAAAATAAAAAACAAGAAAGCAAAAAAAGAAAAAAAAAGGAAAAAAACATTCTATTAAGTACTTTTCAAAACATCCAAACACATCTCTACTCTTAAACTTATTTTGGGAAGCTTGTTTTAAATTTAATGGAATTTTGTTGAGTGTTCAAGAAGATATGTAGCTTCATCCATAAGCTCTATATTTTTTCTTGCATGACTTGGCAGAATCAAAACTATTCATTTCAAATAAACAACTTTGATTCAGTTAGATTGATTACAAGATAAATCCAATTTTAGGCTATTGATAGATGGAGGACCGTTCAGTATGATCTCAACCCTACATTATTTCCATGCATCACCCAACATCCCACAACTATGGATGACATTATAAATTGCATGATTTGATCATTAGCTGACATGTGGAAATGGCTCCTACTCAATCATTGAAAATGATTTTGCCACCATGTAATCATCACTAATGATTGATCTCCATGGATAAAATTTGATTAAATGCTAAAAATAAATTCAAAAAATAGCTATACATTTGAAAATTTAAACATAATTATATTATTCATAAAACTTTTGAGTTCATGGGCTTATTAGAACTAGCATGAGCCCAATTTTATTTTAAAAATTATTTGAAACCATTTTGACTACTATCTTTAGAGTAATTTAGGTTTGAATGTCCACTAATTTTCTTGTATTACTCTCTAACCAATGGTCTGATTGAACTCAAATTTGGATAAATATATTTTCTTTGCCTTTGATGATTAATAAAATTCTAATAATTAAATTTTTAATGCCATGGGTCATATCTTGACAAAAAAATTTAGAAATTCATTCCATAACACACTTAGAATTAGGGCCTAATTTTTGGTGTGTTAATTATGCTTTGTATAAGAATTAGAATGATAGTTATTTTACCCCAAACCAGTTTGTAGTTTGTGCAAATTAAATCTACAAGAGTATAAATATATTTATGATAAGGGATTGATTATGATACCTAGTAAGTCTTTGATGAATCCAAATTCAGTGGGTTTGAAATACTTGTTCAAGTGAACCCGTGTTCCAAATTTAATTTATTTGGAGTTCATTTAGTATGTAAATTAATGGACCCAAGTTTGATGTACATAATTATCCTAAGATTTTTTAATTCATAATAATTCCAAAATAAATTTAAAGCCTGATAATATTCATTTAAAATAAAAGTAAATTAAAAATAAAATAAATTTATTATTTAAAAAGAAAAAATAATAAAGACCCTAAAATAATTTCCAACACTTTTAAACATCCCTTGGATTCATCTCTTACATTTGGGAAAGATTTCAAGAGGTTTGAAGTTGATTTAGAGCAAAAAAAAAAAAAAAAAAAAATCCCCTAATTACAAGAATTAATTAAATCCATTAGAATGACAGAACTTATAAAAATCGTAAATAATTATAAATAACTTCAAATGAAAAAAAAAAAAAAATTAAAGGCATTGAACCCATAAGTGGGTGGAGTATTTATGAAAAATATAAAATTTTCAAAAATATTTGTAAACTAGAAAGCCAAAATTTGGTCAAATTTAATTAATTAAATATTTCTAAACTTATATAAATCATAATTAATTATAGGTAACTCCAATTGACAGAAACTCATAGAATTTAAACTAATAATTTGATATATTATTTAGGGAAATTAGGAACATTATAAATTAATGTAAATAAAAAATCAAAATTTTTATCATACTTAATTAAATAATCTAATAAATATGAAAGTTTATTTATTCACTAAAAAATTAAGAAATAACTAACTTAATAAATAAAATTAGTTGAAAAATAGTAATTAATAATTAATGTTCGTAATGTACATTAACAAAATTTATATTATTTAAATCTCGAGTTATGGGGCTATGTGACATAAGGAAGCTTTTGTCCTTATTCCCATTGTGATAATGTCATAAACGAATTGATGGGATATAAGAGTGAAATTCCAAATCTTATAAGTTAGTAATTAATGAATTGACTTAATTTATATTAGTTATAGAAAATTAAATAAAAATAAATAGACAATTTTTAGCTTACTCATGCTGACGAGGCTATTAATTTAGCTCTAAGTAGGATGAAATAAACCTCATAGACCTAGTTTAACAAAGTCAATTTCTATACAATCTAAATAACCATTGAAATTAGTTAGAAAACACTTAGACATTAAAATTTTAATTTCCTTGTGCTTCACTCCATTTAGAAAGGAAAATGTACATTTGATTGGAAAGCTTAAGTACTAAAAACTGTAACAATCTATATAACCTAATTTTTGGGAGGATTGGTAGCATTTCAAACATGAGCCTACACTTGAAAGTCATTGAGCACTATGTACTTCAAAACTTAATGTTGAATAACATGAATAATCCAAAACACTTTTAAAATAAATCCTATATTTACATAACGCAAACTTGAATTCAAACCCACCCTTAGTTATTTTAAACAAATAAACATAATTATAGATTACTTCAAATAAATGATGCCCTAGATCTATTCAAGACACAAATGTTTCTAATCAAAAATTTACCAAAAGGATTTTTCACCTTTAAAAGTAAAAAACTTTTTTAAGAATCATTATAAATCCAAATTAGAAACCATCTTCATAATAACTTATACATTGTTGTGTTTTAGTTTCACTAATATTCCATAAATTTTGGGTACTGGTGAAATTTCTTAAAAATTTAGCACCTATCAATATATGTGAGAATTATGGGACCTTTATGTGTCCATTTTGCAAACCAATTTTATAATAATTTAATAAATAAAATGAGCTCATTCATAATTATTTTCTAAATTTTTTGAATCCTCAAAAGAATTTCTATGTATTTTACACTAAAACTTTAATATAATATTATTAATTTATGAAAAGAAAATATTTAAAAGCATAATAGAAGTTAATAAATGCCCTTTTCACCTTTGCTTTTACATTTTATTAAACCAGAGAGATCTTTAGGGTTAATTAAGGGAAAGAAAGAGAAGGAGAGATAAAAAGCTAAGGTTTGGCAATTATGGAGATTTTTTTGTTTATTAGTAGTTGGGAATTTTTTTGTCTCAAGGTAGGTAACATTTTGCCTATTTTAGTTTTTAATCATTTATTTTTTAATTTTATTATTAAGTTTATATGTTTATGAACAAAAAATAAGGATCAATTTGTTTTGGTAAAAGTTTTATAGTATTTCTTTTTATATGTTGATATAGATTGAGATTACGAATATTTTAAGTATATTCTAACAATTTTTCGTTAGGTGATTTAAAAAAATAACAATTTTTATCTATTTAAAAATTTGTTTTGACATCTAAAAATAGCTTTCAGTTCAATTAAAGCTTTAAAATATTATTTGTGCAATCTTTAATAATTTGGTTATATTTTAAAATAATGAATTTTTATTGAGTAATATTTTTATTACCTGCCTTTAAGGAATTTTAATAATTTATAAATTTAATCTAATTATTCTTTAATTAATGAAATGTTTAAAAAAGTGAAAGAAATATGATGTGATGTTATGCATACATAAGTAGGCAACTAAGGTGAGATTTTATTATGCTAGAGCTGGTGGGTGATTTGGGTGGGATTCTATTACATTCTTATGCCAGTGTTAGTGGGCCACTGAGATAGGATTCTGTTATTAACTTATGTCAATGATAGTGAGAAACTAAGGCGGGATTCTATTATGCCATGGCTTGTGAGCTACCGAGGTGGGATTCAGTTAACGAACCCATATGGATAAATAAAACTTTGGGCTGAGAGCCATTCTAATAAGCTGAATATTTACTTATAATTCATTTGGTTTTAGTTCCATCTTTTACTTTATTTTTATACTATAGTTATATTTTTTTATTTTGATTCTTACAGGCTTGGCTTTTATTTCATTATTCTTTATGTTGCCAAACAATGTTGTGGATTGATTTCAAATTATATATATTTTTGAATGATATGTAGATAATCATTTTGAGATTCAATAGTCTTTCACTTTATATTACATTCAATAGTGACTATGTGTAATATATAAATTAAAAATTCTTTTCAATAGATCTTTAACCAAATCATGGGGCTAGACTTACCACAATTGATAATAGTATGACATGTGTAATTTTGGGTCATATTTGGTTGGGTTGTGACAAACTATTTGGTATTAGCATAAGGTTGGAGAAGCAAATCATAACGGCATAATATGATTTAATTTATATAAGTTTGGATAAATTTGGGTTATTAATTTATTTATTTTCATATGCATGCGTTGCATTCACTTTTGTTTAATATTCTAAGATGAACAATCCACCTCAATAGGATCTAGATATGACCAATAAGGAGGATTCTAGTTAGATAACTCATGTTCAGGGTATTTCTATTGTGATTAACTCTGAGGTAATTTATAAAATTATTAGTTTATCAATATAATTGGTAGGTGAGGCTCAAACTCAAGTTTTAGGACCCAATCAAATGATATGGACAAATATTTATAGAATTTCATGAGACTATAGCTTCCTAAATAGTTAGGTATTACTTAGCCTAGAATAGTTGAGGATTAACTAGTGAGGTTAGGGAAGACTCTAGATGGGATGCATTATCCTACTGAGAGGAGAGTTATATTAGCTACAATTTTATTTGATGGTGAGGCAGAGTGCTTGTGACTTTGTCATCATAAGTAGAATTTTCATGATTATTCAAATATGCTGATTTATTGGAAGGATTTCTAAGAAATAATTAGGACTCAGTTTGTACCTCCATTTGCTAGGAGATAACTATAAATATATTTCCTTAAGTGTATTATGGGAGCCATATTAATGATGTAGTATTAGGCAGAGTTTATTGCTCCATCCAGGTAAGCTCCATAGTTAATAAGCACTTCAAAGGAGAAGTGTGATAAATTTTTTTAGAGCCTCCATGATGCTTTAAGGTAACCATTGCTAGTAAAAGATATCACCTACTTTGCTAAGTTGGTCAAGAGGTAGAAAAGGTGTGAGACTGATTTGATCGTGATTCAGTAGCGATATAATACTAGCAAAAAAAAAAAAAAAAAGATTTGGTGATCAGACCTTTAGTAGAAGAATAGCAAGTTGGACCTGCTAAGTTTAGAATGATGGGATAATCAATATCAGTTTAATCTAAATCAGATAGAGACAGTGTTCTAAGTTCTAGGGGTTCAAGGAGTGAGGCCCTTTTATGTTATGAGTGTCGTAGGTGGTACAGTGGCCAACATAATAAAGTATCAGGCAAAGGTTTTCACTATGTCTAGTTTTGATACAGACTTATTGAGTGCCCACAAGGTGGATTTGATAGACGTTCTAATTTTAGAAGACCTATACATATAATAATGGGTAGGATAAAGAAAATATCACCTTAACTATATACTGAGGAATCTAGTAGCTAAGATGTTAATCCGTTATAATTAGGTCAGCATTCTGATGGTTTGTGGGTGCGGGTAGTTCAATTTCTTTGTCCCTAGTATAGCCACAAGTTTACAGTCTAATGTAGTAAGAGGCTAGTAAATCTCCAGATGTTATGACACATATAAATTATATTTCTATATCTTTTTACTAAATTTTATTCAACTATGAGAGGATTGATCCCCAGTGGAGTCGCCAGAAAAACCTTGGTGGGAAAAATTATGTCACACCACGCAGATTTTGATTTCTCGTATTTTGTAATCGAATACTGCATTGAGAATAAAGTACGGTCTCGAGAGGCCGACACAATATTCTACAATAGATTCAATATCAAAATAGGGTTTTGAAAATTGATATTTCTATAATCAAACATAGTTCAAAGAATAACATATCATCTCAAAAGATGAACATGAAATTCTATAGAATATGTTTAAAAATAGAAATACGTTTTTTTTTTTTAAAGTTTATTCATTCTTTTATTTAGATATGGCAAGAAAAATATTATATCATCTTAAAAGACGAACATAACATTCTTCAAGATATCCAAAAGCGAGAATGAGTTTTAAAAATATCTACGTTCTACAAGTCTATTCAAAATTATCCAAAAGCGAGAATGAGTTTTATTTAGTTGAATATAACAAGTATAATATTATATTATCTAAAAAGATAATAATAACATTCTACAAGTCAATTCAAAATTAGAAATATGGTTTTAAAAATATCTACATTCCCAAAGATTCTTCCCTTATTTTATACGAATAAAACAATGTTTATTTTAGTCTGGGATTCTCAAATCCCTATAGGAGCAAGCTCCTATAGTTAATTATATCCTAGGAGAGAAGCTCCTAAGAAAACTCTCGATTAAAGCAGTGATTTCATACCCTTTTAAATACAAAGTAAAAGACAAGGAAACAGAAGTAGGAATTTTTTAAGGAGAAAGCTCAATGTTGAACATTTATTAGCGGGTCAAAGGAAGAAAAGTAAGAGGCGTCAGATTCTGAGAAGCTCGGAGACAACCTCAGCCTACCCTATGTTAGGCTTTACATTTTAGGAGAAAATTTTATGTTTAAGTTGACATTTTATTAGAAATTTGGGATTATATTTCTGAAGGACGAGGACTTAAGATATAAAAAAAATCTTCCTCAGAACGTAAATCTAATTTGGGTACTATAAAATAATGACCCGAACCTAACTAATGAAGTGCAAATCTGGAATTACCCCGACCTGGATTGGGGAGCCAGCTAACCACCTGAGCGCTTTAAAACCATGTATTCAGTCTCTTATGAAAGATGGGTAGGGATGTTATTTAAGTTTTAAGGAATTGGGGACCGACATTTAAGACAGATCCTAATTGGTCCCTCAACTTATGTATGGTGAAAAATTTCTAAAAATGCAATTAATATTTTAGACTCTTTTTTAATTTGTATCTAATGCAATGCATGCTAATTGACTTGAATGCATAAAATGAATATGAAGCAGTTTTAAAATTAGGCTTAGAAAATAGGTTTTTTCCTAGAGATTGCACAACTTCCTCTTGACAGAACTGCACCCTCATAGGTCAAGTGGTCTGCCAGAACCCGCAGGCGGGGAGGTGCCTAACAAGGAAGAGAAATTAATAATATGCTTATGCTGACTCTCGGCGGTCCCGAGCTTACTTCTTAGATCGTTAGAGTTACTATTTGAGCCTAAAAAATTTTATTAAAAATTACAGCTAGAAGAATTTTAAGCGTACCCTTACGAAAAAAAGCACTCTGATTCGTATCCAGGCTAAAACAAAACGAGACATGCAAGGGCCCTAAAAAAAAGCTACTGCACAAACAATGTAAACAAACAAATTAAATAATCATAAATTATAATATCCAATGTCCAATGTCCATATTACACCCAGAATTTGCAGAAAAGTAAAGTGACCGGGCACCACTGACAACAAACCCGGATTCTAATCCTAAGAATGACGCAAGTGATTTTTGAAACTGGGATATACTATTCTTTGAATCTTTATTTCTTCATCTTCTTTCTTCAATCTTCTTGTTCTATATTTTCTTCTTCTACGAGCTTCTCAGGTTCGCCAGATTCTGGATATCCAAATGAAAGGAAACTCATCCCTAAGAGGAGTATTTTCTTCTCTATTTGGATATTGAATCACCCTAATTTGGCTTTCCAAATAAAAAAAGAATAACCCTTTAAGGTATATTCTATTTTCTTTGGATTCCAAATTGGATGTGATATCCCACTTTTAAAATCACTTTCACAATTTTTTTTTTGACTTTTCAAATACATTTACATTACATTACATTTCACATAAAGAAAAAGAAAAATCTAGACCACCTGCAGGGTTATCCTAAGCAGTTTATAGTAAAATTCATCTCAAGCAGTTATATATTTACATTTAAATTAAATCAATTAGCCACACTTGGCCACACTCCTTTTTATTTGGGGGCTAAGCAGCTGGAACACCTATAGCATTTTATAAAATTATTGAATAATTAGCCCCTTTTTCTGCCCTGCACGAGTGTGGCCACCTGCAGAAAATTCTGTTAACAACCACATCGCTCCTAACCTATGGGTAATCTAATCGTCAATCAAATAACATCACAGAGTGCGGTAAAACTAAGTAAACAAACACACCAACAATTTACAACCATGATGCAATAAAACTCGAGAAAAAGCCCGTCATAGTGTAGTAAGGAAATAAACAATGGCCTAACCTAAAGCTAGAGTCAATTATCCTAGCAAACAAATCTAAGTGTGTGTATTAAAAAGTGTGGTTTTGATATATCCTAAATCAATTTATTATTTAAAAGAAAATTTTTAGTTATTTAAATTTAATTTGTTAAATAAATAAATAAAAATAAAATAAAATAAAATAAAATAATAATAATAATAATAAATGAATGTCACTAAGTTTTCTATGTTATGTGTCTCTACCCTAAAGTTTGCATGCGTCCTAAATCTAAATTTTCTAAGACCTGGTCCGTAATTTTTGTCCTTAAATGTCACTACTATTATATAGGTGAAAATCTTTGTTATTACTAACTCTTAGGACTTTTCATACGTAGAAATAGGATTTAGGGATTTACAATAAAATAAAAATAAATCTAATAAATTGAAGTTACTACAAGGACCTAATAGGGAAAGGTTAACGCAAACCACATCAAGAGGCCCTAAAGGTTTTCTAAGTTTAGAATACTCACAGTCACCGGGGGCTATGACCCGGTGGTTCTGCCCGAAGCACCTCTACCCAGTTCGATAGAGGTGACTGACGTCATTAGCTCCTTATACTTTTGTCCACTCGATCAGTATCGTTCCTCGTAGTTCATGCAAATATAGAGAAGAAAACAAGAAAAAATATAGATTAAAAAGCACATTTAATAATTAATACTAAAATAATTGAAGTTTACTGAAAATAAAGACGTACCTTTCTTCGGGCTTGAACACTGGTTCGTTGCTTGGCTTTTGAAACCTTTCACTTTTGAACACATTTCATATTTATTTCGAAGCATAAGAAAATGGAAAGAGAGAGAGGGGTAGAAAAGAAAGAGAACTTTTACTCTTCTTTAAAATTTTACTTTCCAAAAATCATTCAAACCCTTTTACTCTCAAAAATCTACACAACCCCTTCTCCAAAACTCTCACACTTTCACTTTTGAATTCATATTATATACTTTTTCAATTTTTAATCCGAGGCGAGAGAAAGAAAAAAAAAAAGAAGAAGAGAGGTAGGGAGGAAAAGAAATCTTTTACTTTTCAACACATACACTTTCCACAAAAGACAAACACAATTTCACTTTTCAAAATCACACACTTATACCTTACTTTTTATATACATCTTTAAACTTTCAAAATACATACACTTCTAAAATTCACACTCCACATTTTTCACTACAAAATACCTTTCTACACATTTCAAAATTTAACACATACATTTTACTATTATAAATCACTTATTTTTATCTTTTGAACATATATTTGAGCTTCACTTTTCAAATCACCTACAAGTTTCATTTTTTAACCTTTACAAATCTCAAACTTTTAAAATCCCTACACATTCTAATGTATACTTTTTAAAATATTTCATCTCACAAAACACACAAATTTCACTTCCCAAAACTTCTCAAAGACAATTTGCTTCTCCTTCCACACCCAAACATTTAATTTTTTCATATGAACATTTCATACATTTCCAACATTCACACTTCATATTCTTTACTACAAAATACTTTTCCACATATACACTCCATTCTCACAATCCAACCTTTCTTTTCACCTATCCCATTTTCACATTGTTTCCCAAAACTCACACAAACACCTTTCTCTCACAATACCCTTCATTCAACAAACTATTTTTTCAACTTACAAAACTTTCTCTAGAACACACACACATTTCCTTCAAAATCATATACTTTACCTTTCATCTTTCCAAAGCATCATTCTTCAAAAACTACACTTTATAGCTAATGAAACGAACACATAGAATTTTAACAAGGAATGATGCAATCATAAAAAAAAAAGAAAAAACATTCTTATAACCACCCAAAGACCATTTCATCTACTTGTTTTATCTCAACAATTATAAAAGTGTTATTAAAAGAAAGAGAAGTTGGAAAACTTCATTTTCTTTAATACTTATGAAATTTCCCAACATAAAGCTTACACCCTTGCATTTTGAACTATGAAAACTCAAAATTGAATCACGAAATATATTGTCTAAAGAAAATACTAGATAATTTTAACGGGAATATCAACAAAAATCTGAGAGTAAATATCTCTCTAAACGATAAATCACATTTTTCCTAAATCATCAGGCATATGAAATTGTAAATTGAGAAGTGACAAAACTTAACTATCATAAAGAAAATCCACTAATGTCAAACTCGAAAGAGCAAATAAACCATAATAGCCCATATATAAATTACGATAAGTTTCTATCAAATGAGAAATTTTGCTTTTCCATATTCATAGAGAAGATCTGTAAAATAAAACCTCATGTCCTTGTGAAGGATTTTTCATTCACTATTGATTCAAAAATAATCTTTATCAAAGAGAAAAATGCTTTTATGCAAGAAAACCATTGATGTAAAATTATTCTACCATTTCAAAATACTTCACATATTAAATCTCTACTCTTTTCTTCAAGATATAACAATAAAATTTTAAGGTACGAAATCGACATTAACATTTCCTCTTTAGATAATCACTTCCTATAGCATTCATTTCCCCAATCAATAAAGAAGAATATAAATGAGATGTAGAAGAAATTACATAAAATCAAAGAGGCTGCTTGTATCGGGTTGGGCAGATCGGCAAGAGAGGGAGATGGAGGCTGCTTAGAGGCTTCTCACACGATCAAAGGAGGAAGACCGAGCAGAAGACTTTGTCTCTTGTGAATGAGAGAGAGAATGGGGTTGTTCGGTCGAGAGAGTGGGCGGGATGTGTAATGCAGAGAAGGGCTGGACGTATACTCCTTAGAAAGAGGGCAGGATGTGAACTGCAGGGAGATGAGGGGCTGGACGTGAACTGCAGGGATAAATAAAGGGCTGAATGTGAACTATCTATGAGGTGGGAGGCTTGAACGTGTCATGTATGAAAGGAGGAGGCTTGGACGTTTTTTTGGGTTGAGGGAGAGGGAGAGTGGGTGGTTATGGGTTGTTGCTGAACCCTTTGATCGTGAACCGTTCGTTGGTCATTTGAAGGCCTTAATGATTTTGGAATTTGGTGATCTTGGGCTCATTGGATTTGTCTCGTTGAGCCGTTCGATTCGAGTAGAAGCTCGTCAAAATCGGAGACTGTTTGGTAACTCAAATTGCGGTTTGAACCTTCGAACAACGCTTTGAGCCCTTGATTTTTCAGATTGGGTTGATCTTGGTGTCGTTGGGTTTGTATTCCTGAGACGCTCAGTTCGACTATAAGTTTGCTGAAATCGGAGTTGGGATGGTCTCCGAATAAATTTTTGAAGTTTCCAAACTTGATTTTGCATCGAGATTCATGCCCGATTAAGATAATTTTTGACGACGTATCAATTATTATTATATATATACTTGTGATGAGTCAAAATGGTTTAATCGAAGCCATTGAAATTGAATTCAATTTGAGTTAATTTGATTTGATTTCATTTCGATTGGTGTAGCAAATTTTGGTTTAAAAGAGTTGATTTGAGGTTGAATTAGAATTGGATTGAATTGATTTTGATTTGAGTTGAGTGATAGGTTCGAGTCGATGCTACGGCATTAGGTGTCCACCTAAAGAAATCCTAAAGGCGACGTCTACACTAGGCTATGAATACCTAGGTGCTAGAATTGAATTCGGGGAAATTGACTTCGACTAATGAGGTCAACAAATGGACCTTCAATAGGCATGATAAACTTGCCAAAGTTTATCGTGCGTATTGTGATTGACCGAAACGATCAACTAGATCCATAGTAGAAGTTAAAGATTTGAGTATACAAATTGAAGGAATTTTGGGTTTGACAGAAAATTTAGAATGAAAAGTTTATAGAGATTCGAGTTTGAGGAATTGATTTGAAGTTGATATTGGCATTGATGGCTTTAGCAAATAATAACTAATGAAATTAATATTATTTAACAAAGTCAAGATATTGAAAAGTTGAATGTTATGATTTGAATGTAGTTTGAAAGGAATGTAAGAGTTGATGTGATTTTGTTTTGAAAATGATTTTGATAAGACTAGAGTCTTCTTTCTAGTTCAAGAGGAAGGATGCCATTAAGTGGGCACTTACACCTAACTCAACGAACTAAAGGGCATCTTCTAAGAAAAGAAAGCAACCTATGGAAAAGATTGTATCTAATCTTGGAAGGTTTAAATTTTAAGTTTTATACTAGGATGGTGCCACGAGGGGCGTTTTCCAACTCTAGTGAATGATCGTGAGGAAAGGATGCCTAAGTGTGGGGACTCACACCTAACCTCGGAGGATCAGATGATCATATGGAAAGGAAGCCTAAGTGTGGGGACTCACACCTAACCATAGAGGATCAATTTAAGATTTAAGATTTAATGAAGAGAAGATGCCACTAGGGATGCTTATACTTCTCCTCAGAATGAAGATTAGGATGCCACTAGGGATGCTTATTCCTAACTTCAAAGATGTCAAAAGGATACCGTAGGAGGACTTATACCTAAAGACGGATTTAAGATTTACAATTTAATGAAGAGAAGATGCCACTGGGGATGCTTATACTTCTCCTCGGGATGAAGATTAGGATGCCACTAGGGATGCTTACTCCTAACTTCAAGGATGTCAATAGGATGCCGTAAAAGCGGACTTAGACCTAAAGATGGATTTAATCAGGTTTGGCTGCCGTAAGAGCGGACTTAAGCCAGAAAGCTAATAGGATGCCGTAAAAGCGGACATAGACCTAAAGACTGATTTAAACTGGATTGGCTGCCGTAAGAGCGGACTTAAGCCAGAAAGCCAATAGGATGACGTAAAAGCGGACTTAGACCTAAAGACTGATTTAAACTGGATTGGCTGCCATAAGAGTGGACTTAATCCAGAAAGCCAATAGGATGCCGTAAAAGCGGACTTAGACCTAAAGACTGATTTAAACTGGATGGCTGTCGTAAGAGCGGACTTAAGCCAGAAAGACAATAGGATGCCGTAAAAGCGGACTTAGACCTAAAGACTGATTTAAACTGGATGGCTACCGTAAGAGCGGACTTAAGCCAGAAAGCCAATAGGATGCCGTAAAACTGGACTTAGACCTAAAGACTGATTTAAGCTGGATTGGCTGCCGTAAGAGCGGACTTAAGCCAGAAAGCCAATAGGATGCCGTAAAAGCGGACTTAGACCTAAAGACTGATTTCAGGGTGGTGAATTTTTTAAGTAAAGTTGATTCCTTTAAAGCTTTGAATCTTTTCCCTCAACCACAAATGACATTGACAACTTGCAAATGTTCTACTATAGATCATAAGCTTTTATACATGTCATTTTCTAGAAGGGAAATAAAAAACAATTTGAAGATTGAAAAACTTGAAAATCTTTGAATTGAAAATTTATTTTCTCCTCCACTATAAATGATCTTTATAACTTACGAATAATCCACTAGGGAATATGTTTTTATATCAGATCATCATATATGAGGAAAACAAAAAGAGAGTAGTTTGATTATCTTTGATAAGTAAAGACTTAACAAGGCATCTCTACCACCAAAGGAGAAATGCAAGATTTTATTTAAAGATTGATTCTATGATTGAATTTGTTTCGATTAACTCAAAGAAAATCATATGAATTTTCTAGAGTTCTCATTCGCTCATATGTTATAAGAGAACTAAATGCAACATGATAAAATTTTCCTTAGAAAATTTTAACTTTTGCATGAGTTGTTATAAAACAATGAGTATATTTGAGCATTCTTTATAGTGAAAACACTAAGGAATATCAAATACTCACAATTATTGAGAAAAGTTTGATTTTCATAAAAAAGTGAAAACTTTATTTTTTATTTGATAATTCTCTTATAATATTTGAAAGTGATCGTTTAAGTTTTAATCATCTTAACCCAATGAAAATGATAGATGGGAAAAGATTCAAAAACTCAACGAAGAATTGGTTGCCTCCTCCTAAATTAAATAGTTTGAATATGACCATAATGAGTTTAATCAAAATATCCAAAACTTAACAATTTTCTTTAAAGAAAAATTTAGTTTCAAAGATTTTGAATTTCAATGCTATAGAAAGATTATTTAATGGAGATAGAGTTGTTTAGACTCTAACATCCAATTCTAATTTATGAAAAAGTGAAGATATACTTTGAATTAAATTTTATGTTAATTTGAAAAAGTTACCATGGACTTTATTAGGAATAGAATCCCTCCAATTCTAACATCCAAGATAAGTTAATCATGGACCAAGTCAAATTGTAGCTTGATTTTGTTTTGAAGTTTGACAAAGATTCAAACGAAGGTATCATCGACATCACTAAGGATAGAATCCCTCATGTTCTAGCATCCTAGTTCAGTCAATAATAGATTTAAATTTGGACTTGACATCTACTCATAATGAATGAGAACATTAGACAATTATCTCAAAACCAACAAAGGGATGTCCTTTAGTTTAGTTTCAAAAATTTTGAATACAAAGAAAGTGATTTTTATATCTTTAAATATCACTGTAGATTATCTAGCATCATGACTCTATCTAGAATCTCATTCAAATTGGAATATGTTCAAAAGAGAGTTGAAGATATTTGGATAATAGTTTGTTTATGCATCTTAATTGGGTTAGATATATGAAACCCAACAATACACAACTAACACCATTATAATTCCATTTAGATTGATCATCTATGCAATTTTTCTTGAAACTGATTTGAATATATGAATTGACCTACTCAAATTGTTAATTAGAGAGGTTTCAAGATTTAGATTTTGTTAACCCAGATCAAAGCTCTCTACAAGCAAAACTGGGGTTTCCTTCTTTATCTTTTCATTAAATTAAAAATTATATCAAAAGAGAATCAAATTAGAGGTAGAAATTCAATATTTCTAAATCTTGTAGATGATATTTATATTTTACATCTAATAGAACATCAATGCTTGATGATGAACAAAAATTTTGAATTCTCAAAATCAAGTGTTAAAAATACTAAAGGATAAATAGGTCCTTTGATATTTAAGATTTAGAAAGGGAAGCCACTTTTTTTTTTTGCTACACATTTAATGAATGTGTCTCTTTTTTTCTTTTCTTTTCTTTTCCTTCTTCACTTTTTTTTTTATTTTTTATTTTTTAAGAGGCTTCCTTTACTTAAATCTTGTAATTATTATTTCAGTTGTAAAATCATCTTCCAAGTATAAGAGTAAAAAAATAACACTCTTATACAAAGAAGATGGATTTACAAATCGGACCTGATCCTATAGTATGAATAAACAACTTAGCTGAGATAATTATAAAACAAGTTCATCAACTCGCAAGATTCTTATGAGATGTATAACGATAAAAAGATGAATAAAACTTCCACCTCCTCCAATTTCAATTTGACATAAATCTTAATTTAAAAGAAGTTATTTATGGATATCATAATGGGTGAACCCAAATATGAATTTTTTTTTATTACTACTGAAGAAGGAAACCATTAAAGATGTTATGAAGTCGACTAACTTAGTATCAATTCAAGAAATGTCAATTTATTTTGATGGAAAATCACATGATAGAGGGAATATTAACCATATCATGGATTAACCATAATAAAGAACCTTGAATCATCCTAAGTTTTTTTTTACCAAACAAAAATTTAAGATGAACAATCTTTAATAAGAACTACTCATGAGTTTTCTCAAATAGAGTAATAAAGCCAAGAGTAAACTTAGCTAAAATTTGATTTAAAAATATTACCATAAGAGAAAACTTCAGACGGTAAACGAAGGCATTTATATAATTGATTAGGTCATTTATCTTTATCGCATGCCTTAAGATCCATTTTCTATCAGAGTTAAACCACATAGTAGAGGACAAATCATCGTATCCATATAGTACCCTTAAGAAATAGGATTTAAAAGCATCTTAAATTCTAACCTAAAAGAAGGCTTAAAGATGAGGGAATTCAAAATATTTTCAAACTTCAATATATCAACCAATAATTATTCATTCCTAAGATTAGAAAAATCCTAATATGGTTGAATATGATATTTAAAAATATATTTGAATTTAATTCATGGATTGCTAGGAACCTTGCAAAATTAGCTAAACTTTTGTGTTTTGAGGTTCCAAAAGGAAATGAGATTAAATATATCTTCATTTAAAGTGTTCATCCACCCAAGTGGAGGGAGGGAGGGAACACACTTTTCTTTTTAGCATTGATAATCATAGGTTTTATTCTTTAAGTGTTTAGAGGAGTCAATCACAACGAAGTTTTAATTATAATTTAAGGAAAATAGAGGTAAATTTCTTTTTAAAAGAAATCAACCTGCTATTTTCTCTAGCAAAAATTATTTTTATAAGCATAACTTGTATTTGAACCTTCAAACTTTTCTCAAATTAAATCGAATTTAATCTTGAAAATCTTGCATATATCAAATTATGAACCCTATCCTAACAAACATATCAAGATACAAAGGATATGCAACTACAATATGTTATTAGGACAAGCAAATAATTTTTGATTTGAAGGTTTGAGCTTTTGGACCCTGTCCTACCAGACATATTAAGCTATAAAAATATATAACTATAATATGCTGGTTTAGATAGGGAGAAAAATTTGATCTAAAAGCTCAAATTTTCTTGAGATTTGTCCAGCCACATATCGAGTTATAAAAATAAAATATATAACTGCAACATATTAGCTAGGACACAGAAGTTCAAAATCTTGAAGACTTAAAAATTTTTGGACCCAATCCAAATAATACATTAAGTTACTAAAAGAAGTAACTGTATATATTACTAAAGATTGGGCAAAGAGATTTTGGACCCAGTGCTAAGTCAAACTTCAAGCTACAAGAAAAATGTAACTACAACTTTCGAATTAGCACAGGAATTTTCTTTACAAAAAGGTCATACAAAGGAACTACCCGCTAGTTTTCTAACGGGGTCCAAAATAAGACCTCTAAAAAAAATTTTTGATACCGGCCAAATTATCCAAGAATGAAAAAAATAAAGTAACCGGTGGAAGAAAAGTAGTTACAACCTATGACGAGCACAAGTATACTACCGATTAAAGGGTATAAAACACTGCTAAAGATGGAGAGAGGATTGATCCCCAGCGGAGTCGCAAGAAAAACCTTGGTGGGAAAAATTATGTCACACCACGTAGATTTTAATTTCTCCTATTTTGTAATCGAATACTGCATTGAGAATAAAGTACGGTCTCGAGAGGCCGACACAATATTCTACAATGGATTCAATATTAAAATAGGGTTTTGAAAATTGATATTTCTATAATCAAACATAGTTCAAAGAATAACATATCATCTCAAAAGATGAACATGAAATTCTATAGAATATGTTTAAAAATAGAAATACGTTTTTTTTAAATATTATATCATCTTAAAAGATGAACATAACATTCTTTAAGATATCCAAAAGAGAGAATGAGTTTTATAAAATTCATTACTTCTAAAGTTGAATATATTGAGTCTAGTAATTAGGTTGTTAAGCTTAAGTGAGTGTCCCAAGGCTACCAAGAGGGGGGGGGGGGGGGGGGTGAATTGGAAATTTAAGACCCCCTTTTTATAATTATTGAACCGAAATAAAATCTCTTTTAAATTTTGTAGAAAAAGGTTTTTCAACCACAGAGTTGTTTAAAACTGAAATAGAAAGTGCGGAAATGTAAAAACAGTAAAGTAAATGACACCAGATTTATAGTAGTTTGGTCTATAACCAGACCTACATCTACTCCCCAGAGGCACCCTCTGAGTATTGCACTAATACTAATAGTGACTCTCCTTTTGCACCCACAGCAAGGCGGAGAAGCCTTTACAACACACTCTTTTCACCACTCCCCGTTGTGGCAGAGAACCGTCCGTCCTTTTACACAATACCCAGTGTTGGCAGAGAACCGTCCGTCCTTTCACACTATCCCCAGTGTGGGCAGAGAACCCTTACGTCCTTTCACACTCTCCTAGTGTGGGCAGAGAACCCTTCGTCCTTTCACACTCTCCTAGTGTGGGCAGAGAACCCTTCCGTCCTTTCGCACTCTCCTAGTGTGGGCAGAGAACCCTTCGTCCTTTCACACTCTCCTAGTGTGGGCAGAGAACCCTTCGTCCTTTCACACTCTCCAAGTGTCGGCAGAGAACCGGATCTCCTTGACAGATCTTCTCACAAGAATCTAGAAGGAAGAAAGAAAAGAGTGAAGTAATCCCAATTCACAAGTAGAGACTCTTACCTTTAAATTCCAAGTGAAGCCTTCTTGCTTTAGTGGTAGGAATCCTCCCTTGAATGCTCTCTTCAACTCTCTCCTTGGCTATTCTCTAAAGAGGCACGAAGATCAAATGACAAAAAGATTGGGTGGTAGTCTAATTTGGACTATTTATACAAAAGACAAGAAAAACCATCCAAAAACTGCAAGTATTCAATTCTGTACGCAGTGGATCGTCCTGTACGATCGTGGATCGTCCTGGACGATTTTACTTAAAAGATCTGAAATGACCCTATTTGAATATGTGTACGAAATGTCTTCGTACAGCTGATCGTCCTGTAAGAACTAGGTTCGTCCAGTACGAACGGTTATTACAAGGTCGAATCTAGAAACTGCTGAAAACTGTCCTAATTCGGTTAATCGTTTGGACGAAAATTGATTCTTCTAGACAAATTTTTTACAGAGGACAGATCGTCCTGTACGATATATAATTTCGTCTGGACGAAAATTTTCTAGAGAGCCAATCGTACTGTACGATAATTAATTTCGTCTGAACGAAAATTTTCCAGAGAGCCAATCGTACTGGATGATAATTTATTTCGTCTGGACGAAAATTTTCCAGAGAGACAACCGTACTGTACGATAATTAAGTTCGACTTGACGAAAATTTTCCAGAGAGCCAATCGTACTGTATGATAATTAATTTCGTCGGGACGAAAATTTTCCAGAGAGCCAATCGTACTGTACGATAAATTATTTCGTCCTGGACGAATAGTACTTAGAAAAAATTTTCAAGCAAGTTCCTATTCGTTCCATATGCTCTATAGGAGATAACTGTCTGATCGTCCAGTACGAACTGAATATCGTCCTGTACGATTAGTATAAATTCTACATGATCTCCTTATGTGTGAATGTTTTTATTTTCTCAAAAGACAATTACTCCCTTCCAATTTGATTTCTAAGAAAAGTGCAAGCTTCAAATTTTACAAAGTATCTCATGCTGAAGTTAATTTGAAGTCTTCGTAGTCTGGAGTTCGTTTTTCCTGAAATGTCAGTACACACAAGAGCAAATACAATTCTTCCAAAATTGTTAGGAGATAACTACACATTTGAACAATAATGTTTGAAATCATGAAAACTTTATAAGTTGCAAAAATGAAAAGCATGCAAATAGCAGTTATCTTAACAATCTCTCCCTTTTTGATGATGGCAAAACAATTATTGTTTGTATGATTTCAATTTAAACAAATCTTTTTATCTCCTAAACTCCCACTGAATTGATGAATACATGAAAATAAGGAGGCAATTTGAAGCAAAAAAAAATTAATAACTAGAAACACAAACATACAAAACAAACAAAACATAGAAACATACAAACGCAAGAAAAAATTCGATATTTCAAAGTTCAAAAGAATATAAATGAACATAAGATCAATTTGAATTAAGAGATTGAAAGAATTTGGAAAGAAGAGAATTACCACATGTGGCGCTTTGCGCATCTTTTTCAAAATTTTTGGGCACATTTTTGTGCATCTTTTGATATTGGGCTGATTTTGTGCCTCTTTTTCATATTTGCGAACCTTTGCGCATTTCTTTTGATTTTTGTACTTTTTTTCAAGAGTAATTTAGACCAATTCTTTCCAAAATCAATAATCTAAAATTTCAAATATTTCTAAGTGCATAAATATTATTTGAGCTAGGAAATACAAAATAAGACAACATCTAAATTGCAATAATAATATTAACTTTTATGTAGTCTAAATGAATAGACATGAATTTAAAAGTTCTAATTACAACAAGTTATAAACAACTTTTAAATTTTAAAAGACTAGATTTTCTAATGTAGATAATATTAAATTACAATCTAATTTAAGCACTATGAAGATTAAATAATATTAATGAAATTCATAAAAATTAACCACATTTCAATAACAAATCAACATTGAAACAAGTACGAAATGCATTGATATTAATGAAAGGATTACACATTTCATAATATCTAAACACAACTTAAAAGAAAAGACAAACAAACACTTAACATAAGCACTAACACATCAAGACATAAAAACAAAAGAAATACAACACGAGTACAACAAAAACACAGAAATTCATATCTACTGTTCTGAAGGAGGAGGAGGAGGAATGCCACCGAAAAGGTTAAAGCAGGAGGCCATCAACATTACATTGGTATTGATATCATATACTTCATTTCTAATTATACCAATGTCATGTTGTTGCTTCACAAGTTGAGCATCAAATTGATCAAACCATTGATCAATATGAGTCTCTAATCTATCAAATCTCTTAATCAGATTCTGATAATCTGACTGAGGTGCAGAGGTTTGCGCTCCTTCTTCTTCTTCTTCTTCTGAACCACTAGCATGTGCTTTTTCTTTTTCTTTTTTTCTCCCTAAAGAGCAATCTGAAGGATGCATCATTATAGTAAACTGGCTCTTCATATTCTTCATCAGGATGCACCAAATTATATTTCTTCTCCAAAATGAAGGTAACTAAATGTCCCAAAGAAATATTCTTTTTCCTATTCTGTTCAGCATGTCCTATTTCTGAAAGCCCATAAAGATGATCTATGATGAGTTGGGCTTCATCGATAGGGTGACGATCCATAATCAAAAAGGTTAGAACAGAAAGGAGAGGAGTTATGTTTATCCTATCACCAGCTTTAGGAATTATTGAAGATCGAAGGATATGCTGGATGATACGGGCATTTTTGGTCATCCCAGAAACTCTAGCAACATGATAGTTTAGACTACTTTTTGTAATTGTACTATTGACTTCATCCCATCTAAATATGTTTTCAGTCATTAAGGTATGGGCTCTATATCCTTCAGTCCTAAGGTTTAGAAATTCACCAATGTCATGCTTGGTGATTTCTACTTGTTGCTTGAAGACATAGGATCTAATGCAAGAGTGGTCAGAGTTGAAACTCATGTTGGCTAGAAAGTAGAGAAAAGTTTGCTTGTTGTAGAAATGGACGAGAGACAGTATGAAATGGAATTGGGTTGAGTCAAAAAGGTGTATTACCTTAAAATTTATCTTGCTTTGAATTAAGATGCGAGATGGAGTGATTTTTGCGGAAGTAAAACGAGGAAATGATTCCTCATTTGCCTTAGAAAGGAAGTTTTCCGAGGCATTCCTATTCGGCTTCTTCGCTAACACCTTTTGTCTTTTGCTTGAGGAGGCCATTGACAAATTGAAGTAGAAAGGGATTGAAAGAGAAGTTTGAAAGTGTGATTGTTAAGTTAGAAAGCCTTCATATTTAAAGAAAATGATACGTTCGTCCTGGACGAAAAAGGTTCGTCCTGGACGAAAATAATCGTTCATCTGGACGAACATTATTTCGTACAGACGATCAAATTCGTCCAAAATGTAACGACTTTTCGTAATCAACACAACTTATGATGCGTCCCTTCGTACAGACCTTTGACTTGATCGATCGTACATACGAACAAAAGTTCGTACAGACGATCAAAAAATAACTCATTTAAATGTCTTTTGAAAACCGTCCCCTACACTGAAACGACATATGTTCGAAAGTTCGTACAGACGAAATTCATATTAAAAACTGTCTTATCCACTCAACCGATGCATTCATTCGTCCCGACATTTGAGAAAAGGAAAAAGTTCGTCCTTGACAATTTTCATATCGTACAGACGATTTAATTAAAAACTGCTCTCAAAATGGTTAAAATACACGCAAACCAATTTTTCTCACATCGTCCAGTACGAACCAAAAGTCGTCCCGGTCGATTTCCTCCAATTTTTGAATTTTTGAATTTTAATTTAAGAAAATCAAACCAAACTTTAAAAAACACAGAAAACATACAAAAAAAAAAACTTACACTCAAAAACAAATTCATTCAAAACACACAAAAATTCACAAAATAAAAAACAAAACAAAAACATAAACATCAATGTTGCAAAGACATTTTGTTTAGGCATTTAAATCAATAACACCTAGCCTTGTTCTTAAAGTACTGAAGGTATCAAGGGCTAAAGGTTTTGTAAAAATGTCTGCAAGTTGATTTTCAGTTGAAACATGTGTGAGTTCAATTTCTCCTTTGGATACATGATCCCTTATGAAATGATGTCTTATATCTATGTGTTTGGTTCTAGAATGTTGAATAGGATTTTTGGAAATGCAAATAGCACTAGTATTGTCACAATAAATTGGAATAGTGCCTACAGATAATCCTAAATCAATCAACTGTTGTTTTAACCAAAGTACTTGTGCCACACAACTTCCTAAAGCAATGTATTCTACTTCTGCAGTTGATAGGGCTACTGAATTTTGTTTTCTACTGGACCAAGAAACTAATGAATTTCCAATGAATTGACATGTTCCAGAAGTGCTTTTCCTATCCACTCTACAGCCTGCAAAGTCAGAATCTGAATCCTTGAGGTCCTTATCTAACTGAACTGAGGAACTCATTGGTGTACTAACAGGTTTAGCATTGTCTATTTCATATTTCTTGAGGATGTCCTAAATATATTTGGTTTGACTAAGAAATGTCCCTTCCTCAAGTTGCTTGATGCTAAAACCTAGAAAGTAATTTAAATCTCCCATTAGACTCATTTCAAATTCACTACTCATTGCATTAGAAAAATCATCACAAAGATTTTTATTTGAAGATCCAAAGATGATATCATCCACATAAATTTGAACAATGAGTATTTCCTTTCCAAATTTCTTTAAGAAGAGAGTTGTATCCACACTTCCTTTTTCAAAAGATCTTTCAAGTAGGAAAGTTCTCAATCTCTCATACCAAGCCCTAGGTGCCTGTTTTAATCCATATAATGCCTTTTTTAACTTAAAAACATGATTTGGGTATTTTGAATTTTCAAATCCAGGAGGTTGTTCTACATAAATATCTTCTTCAATAACACCATTCAAAAAGGCACTTTTGACATCCATTTGAAACAATTTAAAACTTTTAAAACAGGCAAAGGCAAGTAAAACCCTAATTGCTTCAAGTCTTGCTACAGGGGCAAAAGTCTCCTCAAAATCAATTCCTTCAATTTGATTATACCCCTTAGCAACTAATCTAGCCTTATTTCTAATGACTACTACTGAGTCATTTATTTTATTTTTGAACACCCACTTTGTTCCAACAACACTTTGATCTTTTGGCCTTGTAGTTAATTCCCAAACTTTATTTCTTACAAATTGATTTAACTCTTCTTGCATGGCCAATATCCAAAATTCATCAGAAAGTGCCTGATCAATATTAGTGGGTTCAATGGTTGAAATAAAGGCTGAATGATTGACTTCCTTATTTAATCCACTCCTAGTTCTAACACCCTCACTAGGTTCTCTTATAATCAATTCTCTTGGGTGGTTTTTAGAAAATCTCAAATTTCTAGGCAAAGGGTTTTCTCTTTCAAAGTTTTCTTCCATATTTTCTTCCAAGTTTAATTTATCAATCTTTTGGGAGTTTTCCTCAATTTCTTCTTCAACACTATTTGGCCCTTCTAAATTTCCAGATTCATCAAATACAATATGTGTGGTTTCTTCAATAACTAAAGTTCTTTTGTTGAATACCCTATAAGATTTTCCAACACTTGAATATCCAACAAAAATTCCTTCATCTTATTTTGGATCAAATTTTCCTAAGGCAGATTTTCCATTGTTATGAATGAACACCTTGCAACCAAAAACATGCAAATGAGACAAATTTGGTGTTCTACCTTTTAGTAACTCATAGGGTGTTTTATTTAAATTTGATCTCACATTCACCATATTCAGAACATAACATGCAGTGCTAACTGCCTCAGCCCAAAAATATTTAGGAAGAGAGTATTCTGCCAACATTGCTTTGGCGGCTTCTATTAATGTTCTGTTTTTCTTTTCAACTACCCCATTTTGTTGAGGGGTTCTAGGAGCAGAAAAGTTGTGATCAATCCCTTTTTCTTTACAAAAATTTTCAAATCTTTCATTTTCAAATTCTCCTCCATGATCACTTTGTATAGATATTATTTCACATCCTAGTTTTCTCTGAATCCAAGTTGAAAAATTTTTGAATTTCTCAAATGATTCACTTTTATGAAAAAGAAATCTAACCCAAGTGAACCTAGAGAAATCATCCACAATAACAAATCCGTATACCTTCCCTCCTAGAATTACAGTTCCTACTGGTCCAAAAAGATCCATGTGAAGAATTTCCAATGGTTTACTAGTTCTATGATCATTATTGGACTAAAAAGAGGACTTCACTTGTTTTCCTAATTGACATGCATCACAAAGATGGTCCTTAGTAAAGTCTAGTTTTGGTATACCTCTTACTAAATTCTTTTGGGTAATTCTCCTAAGATTTTTCATACTAGAATGACAAAGTCTCCTATGCCAAAGCCAAGATTCATCAGAAATAGTTTTCAAACAGAAATCAATAGGAGTATGAAATGAATTCAAATCTAGCATGTAAACATTATTTACCCTTTTTCCATTTAAAACTTCTTTCCCATTTAGGCTTAATATGCAGCTAGTAGGTAAAAATTTCACATTATAACCTTTGTCACATAGCTGACTTATACTTAACAAATTATGCTTTAAGCCTTCAACCAGTAGCACATTGTCTATAAAAAAGTTTTTGAAATTACCAATCATACCTGATCCAACCACTTTCTTTGTGGTATTATCTCCAAGTGTAACCTTGCCTCCATTCCTTTCTTCTAGCAATATGAATTGTGTAGTGTCTCTAGTCATATGCTTTGAACATCCGCTATCCAGGTACCATATGCTCCCACGAGGTCTTGTGTGAGAGCAAACCTGCAAAAATATCAAATGTTACACCTGGGAACCCAAACAAGTTTGGGTTCACCTTTTAGCAATTTATAATCAGATGCATGTATGATATGTCTAGGTTTATGCATCCTAGGTCTCCACACCAAATTAGATTTCATCATCAAGGTACAGGTGTGAGCTATATGTCCCAATAATCCATAATTATTACATTTAACATTAGGAAAAATATTTCTAAGTTTTCTTCCATGTGATCGTCTTCTAAGGGATTTCATGAATTTAGGATAATATTTAGGATTTGTAAAATCTTCAATTCTGGGGGGTTTCTTATTATCCTCGAGAGCTCTTATTGTTAGTTTGTAAAATGAATTCATATCTTCCAAGATTCGATTGGTATAATTGATTCTATATGCTTTGCTCTCAAATTCATCCTTAAAATTTTTAAATTCCTTTTCAAGATCAGTATAGGATGACTTTAGATTTTCAAAATTCTTGTTCAAGTCATCATATTCATCAAGTAGTTTCATGTGGTTGTCATCTATTAAAGCATGGTCTTTGCTAAGGATTTCATTTTCCTTCTTGAGCTCTTCAAATTCTAAACTTAAACTAGCATGCATCTTTTTCATTTTCTTATATGCATCATGCATGTGTTCAGAAACTTCAAATAATTCATCATAGGATAAGTCACATACCATTCTTGATCTGAGTGATCTACATTGTCTGCCATCAAGCAAAGATTAGTGACTTCTTCTTCTTTTCTGTCTTAGATGAGTCTGAAGCTGAGTCCACCCAGAAAGCTCTTTGAAACTTCTTCTTGCCCTTCTTTACCATAGGTTTCTCCTCCACCTTCTCCTTAGCAGGAGTGGCTTTGAGTTTTGGGCAATCAGTCTTGATATGACCTGGTTTCCTGCATTCATAACAAATCACTTTATTAGAAACCTTGCCATTTCTGTTAAACTTACCTCTATTCCATAGCTGGCGTTTCTTCTGCTTCCTCTTTAAAAAGCTTCTAAATTGTCTAGTCATTAGTGCAACATCATCTTCATCCTCAGGTTGTGAGTGTTCACTCTCTGACTCTTCCACTTTTAGTGCTATATTCTTCTCCTTTCGTGTTTCACCTGCATCAATCTTCCTTTGACTTACTCCTTGCTTATAAGCAATGAGTGAACCAAGAAGATTGTCAATAGAATAAATGTTTAAATCTTTAGACTCTGTAATTGCAGTAATTTTTTCATCATAAGCAGTAGGTAAACAACGAAGAATCTTATTGATCATTTCAGCATTAGTTAATTCCCTACCAAGTGCAAAGAAGTGACAATTTGTGTAAATCTTGTGTACATGTCGGAAATAGATTCATTAGGTTTCATGCGAAACAATTCATAGTCATGTAACAAGATATTGAGCCTTGATTGTTTAACCTCATTTGTCCCTTCATAAGTTATACAAAGTCTATCCCATATGTCCTTTCCGCTTTTGCAAGTGGAAACCCGCATGTAGTCTTCAGATTTTAAAGCACAAAAGAAACTGTTTAAACATTTGGCATTTAATTGTGCTAAGTCACGTTCTTCTACAGTCCAATCAGTAAAAGGTATTTCTACCATTACTCCATCAACTAATCTAGTTGGTTTTGTGTAGCCATCCTGGACTAACATCCACATGTGATAATCAAGCGACTGTAAGAAGGTAGACATGCGTGTTTTCCAAAAATCAAAAGGAATATTGTCAAACAGTGGAGGTCTAGTAATAGAGTAACCCTCAGGTGTGTTCCGGTTTCCAAAAGTAACCATCTACGTTAATCAAAAAGTAGTTCAAACTTATGATATTGAAACGAAGCTCTGATATCACTTGTTGAGTCTAGTAATTAGGTTGTTAAGCTTAAGTGAGTGTCCCAAGGCTACCAAGAGGGGGGGTGAATTGGAAATTTAAAAAACAAAGTTAAAATTTAAGACCCCCTTTTTATAATTATTGAACCGAAATAAAATCTCTTTTAAATTTTGTAAAAAAAGGTTTTTCAACCACAGAGTTGTTTAAAACTGAAATAGAAAGTGCGGAAATGTAAAAACAGTAAAGTAAATGACACCAGATTTATAGTGGTTCGGTCTATAACCAGACCTACATCTACTCCCCAGAGGCACCCTCTGAGTATTTCACTAATACTAATAGTGACTCTCCTTTTGCACCCACAGCAAGGCGGAGAAGCCTTTACAACACACTCTTTTCACCACTCCCCGTTGTGGCAGAGAACCGTCCGTCCTTTTACACAATACCCAGTGTTGGCAGAGAACCGTCCGTCCTTTCACACTATCCCCAGTGTGGGCAGAGAACCCTTCCGTCCTTTCACACTCTCCTAGTGTGGGCAGAGAACCCTTCGTCCTTTCACACTCTTCTAGTGTGGGCAGAGAACCCTTCCGTCCTTTCACACTCTCCTAGTGTGGGCAGAGAACCCTTCGTCCTTTCACACTCTCCTAGTGTGGGCAGAGAACCCTTCGTCCTTTCACACTCTCCAAGTGTCGGCAGAGAACCGGATCTCCTTGACAGATCTTCTCACAAGAATCTAGAAGGAAGAAAGAAAAGAGTGAAGTAATCCCAATTCACAAGTAGAGACTCTTACCTTTAAAATCCAAGTGAAGCCTTCTTGCTTCAGTGGTAGGAATCCTCCCTTGAATGCTCTCTTCAACTCTCTCCTTGGCTATTCTCTCAAGAGGCACGAAGATCAAATGACAAAAAGATTGGGTGGCAGTCTAATTTGGACTATTTATACAAAAGACAAGAAAAACTGTCCAAAAACTGCAAGTATTCAATTCTGTACGCAGTGGATCGTCCTGTACGATCGTGGATCGTCCTGGACGATTCGTCTAGACGAATTTTTTACAGAGGACAGATCGTCCTGTACGATATATAATTTCGTCTGGACGAAAATTTTCCAAAGAGCCAATCGTACTATACGATAATTAATTTCATCTGGACGAAAGTTTTCCAGAGAGCCAATCGTACTGGACGATAATTTATTTCGTCTAGACAAAAATTTTCCAGAGAGCCAACCGTACTGTACGATAATTAAGTTCGGCTGGACGAAAATTTTCCAGAGAGACAATCGTACTGTACGATAATTAATTTCGTCGTGACGAAAATTTTCCAGAGAGCCAATCGTACTGTACGATAAATTATTTCGTCCTGGATGAATAGTACTTAGAAAAAATTTTCAAGCAAGTTCCTATTCGTTCCATATGCTCTATAGGAGATAACTGTCTGATCGTCCAGTACGAACTGAAGATCGTGCTGTACGATCAGTATAAAATCTACATGATCTCCTTATGTGTGAATGTTTTTATTTTCTCAAAAGACAATCACTCCCTTCCAATTTGATTTCTAAGAAAAGTGCAAGCTTCAAATTTTACAAAGTATCTCATGCTGAAGTTAATTTGAAGTCTTCGTAGTCTGGAGTTCGTTTTTCCTGAAATGTCAGTACACACAAGAGCAAATACAATTCTTCCAAAATTGTTAGGAGATAACTACACATTTGAACAATAATGTTTGAAATCATCAAAACTTTATAAGTTGCAAATATGAAAAGCATGCAAATAGCAACTATCTTAACAGAATATAACAAGTATAATATTATATTATCTGAAAAGATAATAATAACATTCTACAAGTCTATTCAAAATTAGAAATATAGTTTTAAAAATATCTATGTTCCCAAAGATTATTTCCTTATTTTATACGAATAAAACAAAGTTTATTTTAGTCTGGGGTTCTCAAATCACTATAAGAGCAAGCTCCTATAGTTAATTACATCCTAGGAGAGAAGCTCCTAAGAAAACTCTTGATTAAAGCAGTGATTTCATACCCTTTTGAGTACAAAGTAAAAGGCAAGAAGATAGAAGTAGGAATTTTTTAAGGAGAAAGCTCAATGTTGAACATTTATTAGAAGCTCGGAGACAACCTCAGCCTACCCTATGTTAGGCTTTACATTTTAGAAGAAAATTTTATATTTAAGTTGACATTTTATTAGAAATTTGAGATTATATTCCCAAAGGATGAGGACTTAAGATCTAAAAATAATCTGCCTCAGAACCTAAATCTAATTTGGGTACTATAAAATAGTGACCCGAACCTAACTAATGAAGTGCAAATCTGGACTTACCCCGACCTGGATTGGGGAGCCAACTAACCACCTGAGAGCTTTAAAACCATGTATCCAGTCTCTTATGAAAGATGGGTAGGGATGTTATTTAAGTTTTAAGGAATTGGGGACCGACATTTAAGACAGATCCTAATTGGTCCCTCAACTTATGTATGGTGAAAAATGTCTAAAAATGCAATTAATATTTTAGACTCTTTTTTAATTTGTATCTAATGCAATGCATGCTAAATGACTCGAATACATAAAATGAATATGAAGAAGTTTTAAAATTAGGCTTAGAAAATAGGTTTTTTCCTAGAGATTGCACTACTTCCCCTTGACAAAACTGCACCCTCATAGGTCAAGTGGTCTACCAGAACCCGCAGGCGGGGAGGTGCCTAACAAGGAAGAGAAAGTAATAATATGCTTATGCTGACTCTCGGCGGTCCCGAGCTTACTTCTTAGATCGTTAGAGTTACTATGTGAGCCTAAAAAATTTTATTAAAAATTACAGGTAGAATAATTTTAAGCGTACCCTTACGAAAAAAAGCACTCCGATTCGTATCCAGGCTAAAACAAAACGCGACATGCAAGTGCCCTAAAAAAAGCTATTGCACAAACAATGTAATCAAACAAATTAAATAATTCAAAATTATAATATCTAATGTCCAATGTCCATATTACATCCAGAATTTGCAGAAAAGTAAAGTGGCCGGGCACCACTGACAACAAACCCGGATTCTAATCCTAAGAATGACGCAAGTGATTTTTGAAATTGGGATATACTGTTCTTTGAATCTTTTTTTCTTCAATCTTCTTGTTCTTTCTTTTCTTCTTCTACAAGCTTCTCAGGTCCGCCAGGTTCTGGATATCCAAATGAAAAGAAACTCATCCCTAAGAGGGGTATTTTCTTTTCTATTTGGATATTGAATCACCCTAATTTGGCTTTCCAAATAAAAAAAGAATAATCCTTTAAGGTATATTCTCTTTTCTTTGGATTCCAAATTGGATGTGATATCCCACTTTCAAAATCACTTTCATAATTTTTTTTTTTGACTTTTCAAATACATTTACATTACATTACATTTCACATAAAGAAAAAGAAAAATCTAGACCACCTACAGGGTTATCCTAAGCAGTTTATAATAAAATTCATCTCAAGCAGTTATATATTTACATTTAAATTAAATCAATTAGCCACACTTGGCCACACTCCTTTTTATTTGGGGGCTAAGCAGCTGGAGCACTTGTAGCATTTTATAAAATTATTGAATAATTAGCCCCCTTTTGCTGCCCTGCACGAGTGTGGCCACCTGCATAAAATTCTGTTAACAACCAGATTGCTCCTAACCTATGGGTAATCTAATCGTCAATCAAATCACATCACAGAGTGCAGTAAAAGTAAGTAAACAAACACACCAACAATTTACAACCAGAATGCAATAAAACTCGAGAAAAAGCCCGTCACAGTGCAGTAAGAAAATAAACACCGGCCTAACCTAAAGCTAAAGTTAGTTATCCTAGCAAACAAATCTAAGTGTGTGTATTAGAAAGTGTGGTTTTGATATATCCTAAATCAATTTATTATTTAAAAGAAAATTTTTAGTTAATTAAATTTAATTTGTTAAATAAATAAACAAAAATAAAATAAAATAAAATAAAATAATAATAATAATAACAAATGAATGTCACTAAGTTTTCTATGTTATATGTCTCTATCCTAAAGTGTGCATGCATCCTAAATCTAAATTTTCTAAGATCCGGTCCTTAATTTTTGTCCATAAATGTCACTACTATTATATAGGTGAAAATCTTTGTTATTACTAACCCTCAGGACTTTTCGTACGTAGAAATAGGATTTAGGGATCTACAATAAAATAAAAATAAATCTAATAAATTGAAGTTACTACAAGGACCTAATAGGGAAAGGTTAACGCAAACCACATCAAGAGGCCCTAAAGGTTTTCTAAGTTTAGAATACTCACAGTCACTGGGGGCTATGACCCGGTGGTTCTGCCCGTAGCACCTCTACCCGGTTAGATAGAGGTGACTGACGTCATTAGCTCCTTATACTTTTGTCCACTCTATCAGTATCGTTCCCCGTAGTTCATGCAAATATAGAGAAGAAAATAAGGAAAAATATAGATTAGAAAGCACATTTAATAATTAATACTAAAATAATTGAAGTTTACTGAAAATAAAGACGTACCTTCTTCGGGCTTGAATACTGGTTCGTTGCTTGGCTTTTGAAACCTTTAACTTTTGAACACATTTCATATTTATTTTGAAGCATAAGAAAATGGAAAGAGAGAGAGGGGTAGAAAAGAAAGTGAACTTTTACTCTTCTTTAAAATTTTACTTTCCAAAAATCATTCAAACCCTTTTACTCTCAAAAATCTACACAACCCCTTCTCCAAAACTCTCACACTTTCACTTTTGAATTCATATTATATTCTTTTTCAATTTTTATTCCGATGCGAGAGAAAGGAAAAAAAAAATAAGAAGAGAGGTAGGGAGGAAAAGAAATCTTTTACTTTTCAACACATACACTTTCCACAAAAGACAAACACAATTTCACTTTTCAAAATCACACACTTATACCTTACTTTTTATATACATCTTTAAACTTTCAAAATACATACACTTCTAAAATCCACACTCCATATTTTTCACTACAAAATACCTTTCTACACATTTCAAAATTTAACACATACATTTTACTATTATAAATCACTTATTTTTATCTTTTGAACATATATTTGAGCTTCACTTTTCAAATTACCTACAAGTTTCATTTTTCAACCTTTACAAATCTCAAACTTTTAAAATCCCTAAACATTCTAATGTATACTTTTTAAAATATTTCATCTCACAAAACACACAAATTTTACTTCCCAAAACTTCTCAAAGACAATTTACTTCTCCTTCCACACCCAAACATTTAATTTTTTCATATGAACATTCCATACATTTCCAACATTCACACTCTATATTCTTTACTACAAAATACTTTTCCACATATACACTCCATTCCACAATCCAACCTTTCTTTTCACCTATCCCATTTTCACATTGTTTCCCAAAACTCACACAAACACCTTTCTCTCACAATACCCTTCATTCAACAAACTATTTTTTCAATATACAAAACTTTCTCTAGAACACACACACATTTCCTTCAAAATCATATACTTTGCCTTTCATCTTTCCAAAGCATCATTCTTCAAAACCTACACTTTATAGTTAATGAAACGAACACATAGAATTTTAACAAGGAATGATGCAATCATAAAAAAAAGAAAAAACATTCTTATAACCACCCAAACACCATTTCATCTACTTCTTTTATCTCAACAATTGTAAAAGTGTTATTAAAAGAAAGAGAAGTTGGAAAACTTCATTTTCTTTAATACTTATGAAATTTCCCAACATAAAGCTTACACCCTTGCATTTTGAACTATGAAAACTCAAAATTGAATCATGAAATATATTGTCTAAAGAAAATACTAGATAATTTTAACGGGAATATCAACAAAAATCTGAGAGTAAATATCTCTCTAAACGATAAAATACATTTTTCCTAAATCATCAGGCATATGAAATTGTAAATTGAGAAGTGACAAAACTTAACTATCATAAAGAAAATCCACTAATGTCAAACTCGAAAGAGCAAAGAAACCATAATAGCCCATATATAAATTACGATAAGTTTCTATCAAATGAGAAATTTTGCTTTTCCATATTCATAGAGAAGATCTGTAAAATAAAACCTCATGTCCTTGTGAAGGATTTTGCATTCACTATTGATTCAAAAATAATCTTTATCAAAGAGAAAAATGCTTTTATGCAAGAAAACCATTGATGTAAAGTTATTCTACCATTTCAAAATACTTCACATATTAAATCTCTACTCTTTTCTTCAAGATATAACAATAAAATTTTAAGGTACGAAATCGACATTAACATTTCCTCTTTAGATAATCACTTCCTATAGCATTCATTTCCATAATTAATACAGAAGAATATAAATGAGATGTAGAAGAAATTACCTAAAATCAAAGAGGCTGCTTGTATCGAGTTGGGCAGATCGGCAAGAGAGGGAGATGGAGGCTGCTTAGAGGCTTCTCACACGATCAAGGGAGGAAGACCGAGCAGAAGACTTTGTCTCTTGCGAATGAGAGTGAGAATGGGGTTGTTCGGTCGAGAGAGTGGGCGGGATGTGTAATGCAGAGGAGGGCTTGACGTATACTCCTTAGAAAGAGGGCTGGATGTGAACTGCAGGGAGATGAGGGGCTGGACGTGAACTGCAGGGAAAAATAAAGGGCTGAATGTGAACTATCTATGAGGAGGGAGGCTTGAACATGTCATGTATGAAAGGAGGAGGCTTGGACATTTCTTTGGGTTGAGGGAGAGGGACAGTGGGTGGTTATGGGTTGAGGGAGAGGGAGAGTGGGTGGTTATGGGTTGTTGCTGAACCCTTTGATTGTGGACCGTTCGTGGGTCATTTGAAGGCCTTAATTATTTTGGAATTCGGTGATCTTGGGCTCATTGGATTCGTCTCGTCGAGCCGTTCGATTCGAGTATAAGCTCGTCAAAATAGGAGACCATTTGGTAACTCAAATTGCGGTTTGAACCTTCCAACAGCGCTTTGAGCCCTTGATTTGGACTCATTTGGGCTCGGATTGGGTTGATCTTGGTGTCGTTGGGTTTTTATTCCTGAGACGCTCAGTTCGACTATAAGTTTTCTGAAATTGGAGTTGGGATGGTTTCTGAATAAATTTTTGAAGTTTCCAAACTTGATTTTGCATCGAGATTTGTGCCCGATTAAGATAATTTTTAACGACGTATCAATTATTATTATATATATACTTGTGATGAGTCAAAACGGGTTAATCGAAGCCATTGAAATTGAATTCAATTTGATTTAATTTGATTTGATTTCATTTCGATTGGTGTAGCAAATTTTGGTTTAAAAGAGTTGATTTGAGGTTGAATTAGAATTGGATTGAATTGATTTTGATTCGAGTTGAGTGATAGGTTCGAGTCGATGCTACGTCATTAGGTGTCCACCTAAAGAAATCCTAAAGGCGATGTCTACACTAGGCTACGATTACCTAGGTGCTAGAATTGAATCCGGGGAAATTGACCTCGACTAATGAGGTCAACACTATGTTGCTAGTCTTTCTCTCAGTTTAGATCTATACTTTAATTCTATCAATTTGTCTTTTATATTATTAACTATTTCTTTATCTATGGTTTTCCTATAGGATATTCAATATTAACTAGTTGGATTTCTTTTTATGATTTGGATTTTTTTTTAAGAGTTTGGAGATATGGTTTTATTTTTATATCTATTTTTACATTTGATGTCACTTTGGAAAAGGATTATACGAGTCAAAATGGGGATTATACTGACTACTTATAGAAGAAAGTGACTTTGTATCAAATTGCTGAGAGCCTTTCATTTAAGGGAGTTAGAGATATTATTTCTTATTTGATTTTGTCTCTAGAAGTGGATAGGCATTGGGGGAAAGATAGCCTAGTATTTTTAGAATCTATTCTAGATGTGAGGCTCTTGCCTGCATCTATGAGTAGTGTCACTATAATTCAGGAGATTTCTGATTTCTTCCCTAATGAGTTATTAACATTACAAGTAGATAGAGGAGTAGACTTTTGTTTAAATATTTGTCTAGATACTATTATGTTCTTTAAGGCTCCATATCAAATATTTCTTAAGGAGCTTTAGGAGTTAAAGGTCCAACTTCAAGAGTTTATGGACTAAGGAATTGTCCATCATAGTGTGTCTCTATGGGGAGAAACTATTATATTTATAATGAAAAATGATGGTATTAAAAGTTCGTTAGGGATGTTAGTCCCTATGAACTGGCCCAAAGCTAAATAAGAGAGATAGGTGAATTGGTAAAAGAAGAATCTTTAAATCAAAACACAAACCAAAACCAATATCACTACAATAAAAACCAAAGTGCGAAAATTAAATACGGAAGTAATAATAAGAAAGAACACACCAGATTTATAGTGGTTCGGTCAAACCTTGACCTACATCCACTCCTTGGAGGCACCCTCCAAGTATTACACTAAAACAAGTGTCTCTCCTTTAGCTTCCACAGCTAGGCGGAGATGCCCTTACAAAATCACTTCCACCTTCCCCGGTGCGGCGGAGTCGCCGTGTCCTTTGACACCAAAGAGATCTTCTTCTTTGGCGAACTTCCCTCGAGACAAGCCTTGAATCTGACAGTATTTAGGTGCGAGCTTGCCGAAGCAACCGTGTGGAACCCCCTCCACACTCCCTTGAGTCCCCCCTCATAGGCTCTTCTCCCTCTCTCAAACTCTAAACTTTCCTCACTCCCTTTTAATCTCTCTCTTTAAGTTTTCCCGAAAAGAATGAAGCTACAATGTCTGCCAAAGACACTTACAAAGTGCCTTGTTATAGCTTAAATAGAAGATCTCAAAATGAGCTCATTAATACTAGTTGTCGATATTATCATCCATGACGATACTAATATTGTCCTGTACGATCAGTGCAATTTAAGCCCAATCAGTCGGGACGATTCAAGACGATCAGAAGAAATTTGTTCTTATCATCCATGATGATAATATATCATCCTGGACGATCAGAACAAATCGTGGAATATCATCTTGAACATTGCCCTGAAAAATAGCTATCTAATGTCCAATCGTCCAGCGTATTGGCCTGCACGATTTAGCGATCGTCCAGGATGATTTCATCATGCAATCAAGTTATAATTATTTTCCTTAAATTCCAGAGAAATTTTTAAAAAATTATATTGGATCGTCCTGGACGATATTTTATAGTCCTGAACGATCCACCTAGATGATGTCCAAAAATAAGTAATTCCTAAATAGATCTGGTGGCAGATTATTTCTGTTTTGAGCCTATCATCTTGGCCGATATAAAATCGTCAAGGATGATGTGTTTTTCATAATGGCGGCTGCTTTAATGAGGATGCCCTAATTAGGGTTTCTGCTTTTGAACAGATCGTCCAGGCCGTTATAAATATCATCCCGGATGATGTTATCAAAAACAGAAATCTTTAGGGAACAACAAAAAATCTTCCAAGTTACAAATCGTCAGGATCCATAACAAATACAACAGACTCAAGAAAGGAAAAAGTGTACAAACTGACTCAATTCTAGTCTACCCAAGCTTGAGCTCATTCCAAATTGCAGTCTAATCGTGTGGACCTAAAATATCAGTAGATAGAGTAGTCGTAGAGAAATAAGAGTGTTTGCTATCATTAAAATCATAAACCATGAAAATAGATCCGCAACAATCTCCCCCTTTTTTATGATGTCAAACATTGCAAATTGAATTTTTTAAAAAGGAAATTTTCTCCTAATCTCCCCCTCACTAGAATAACACTTTAAAAATAGGAGAGATAAAAATATTTTTGTTGTTTTTAAATTTTTTGAAAGAAAATCAATAGTACAAAAAATATAACAATACGTTCTCCCCCTTTGACATTATCTAAAAGAGAAGGGGCACAAATAATAAACAAAATGACCAAAAGAAAAAAAATTTTCCCTGATCTAGTGAAAAACAAATATTCTTAAAATGAGAAAGTTACCTCTTGGTTTTAATCAAAAACATAGTAGAATTGGATTGATAACACATAGCCCAAAAAAGGTTAGAAATTTATAATTTGATAATCCAAACTCTAGTTCTTTTTAAAAGGCTCAACAACTTTTTAATTCAATATCTAAATCATGAAATAAATTAGAGACAGAAATAATAATTTTTCAAAACTCCTTTCATAAAATATATCTAATAGAAGATTAATGCACGAATTGTTGAATTAGGAATCAAGAATTAAAAATCAAGTATCAAAAATATCAAGGGTTTTCTTAAGCTTTGAATAAAACAGAAAGAGTAAGCATACTCTTTGTGGGCTCATTTTATGCCTCTTGTTAAGTTTTTGGCGCACTTTATGCATCTTTTTCTTTTGATACACTTTGTGCATCTTTCTCAATTTGGCGTCATTGTGCATCTTTTGATTTGGCATCATTAGCCACTTTTTTTTTATTTGGCATCATTGGCCTTTTTTTTTAATATGCTATTTTTTTGAAAGTTTAAAAACAAAAGTAAACCCATTCTATTGACACAACGAACTACTTGATTAGGAAAATTATGAGGTAGATTCAATAATCTTGCAAAAGATTTCTATGCGATAGATAAAATGTAGGGAGATGAAAAAAAGTTCAGTTTTAAAATCTAATTTAAAACATGATGAAGATTTTAAATCAAAAGTAGAATAACCTCTTTAAGGAAATAGAGATTGAGAGTCAAAATCATGAGTTTCCTTCCTTTGACTATTTTTAGAAAAGTCAAACACAATTTTCATAAGAATTGAAGAAAAAATAAGAGATAGATTTTTCATTTTTAGAAAGGTGATGTGTGTGCTGATCAGAGAAAAGACACATAAAACTTTAATAAAATAAGAAAAATAAGAAAAATAGAATAAAATACAGAAAATCATAAAAACAAAAGGACAAACAAAATATGTAAACATAAAAATAAACAAAGGTTTAAGCACCATCTTGCTCCTAATCTGATGCTTCAGAGACCTGATTTGCCCAAGAGATTTTTTGTTTTTCATTATATCCCCAGTTTAAAATTTGCTTCGCTTTACCCTTTCCTTTCGTAGGAAGAATTTTTAAATTAGGGCACTAATTTTTCATATGTCCAGGCTTCCTACATCGAAAGCAAATAACGTCAGAAGAAATAGTAACATCCTTACCATTTTTACCTTTCTTCCATTTTTGTTGATGCTTATGCTTTGCTGATCTTTTTAATTTTCCTATCAAGTCATTGCTTTTGTCACTAACTAAGCTATCTTTTTTCGTATCTTCAGCTTTTAGAACAATCGTTTCATCTGCATCCAAAAGTCTTTGACCCAAATTTTGCTCGTAGGCAATGAGTGAGCCAATCAAATTATCAATAGAATAATTATTCAAATTTTTTGATTCACAAATAACAACAATTTTAGCATCAAACTTATCCAGTAGATAATGAAGAATTTTGTTAACTTTTTCAAAATTTGAAAATTCTTTTCCTAAAGCATGCAATGATGTCACAATTTGAATAAACCTAGTATACATATCTAAGATCGTTTCATAAGATTTCATGGAAAATAGTTCAAAATCATGTATTAACATATTCAACTTGGATCGCTTGATTTCCCTAGTGCCTTCGTATATGGTGTGTAGTTTATCCCAAATTTTCTTACCAGCAGTGCACATGGATACTAACATAAAATCTTCAGAATTTAAAGCACAGAAAAAGCTATTTAAAGATTTTGCATTCAATTGAACATCGATTCGTTCATCTCTATTCCATTGACTAAAAGGAATGTCAGTTTTAATTCCATCTAAAATGAATGACGATGATGAATAACCAGTTAAAATCATATGCCACATGCAAAAATCAATCGATTGCAAAAAAATAGACATGAAATTTTTCCAAAAATCAAATATAATATTTTCAAACAAAGGTGGTCTGGTGATTAAATAATTATTTGCAATATTATGATTTGTAGAATTAGCCATGGATCAAAATTCAAAAGCTTTTAAAAACTTATTTTATGAATACTACTCTGATACCACTTGAAAGTGCTCTAATACCACTTGAAAGTTTATTAGGGATGTTAGACCCTATGAACTGGCCCAAAGCTAATTAAGAGAGATAGGTGAATTTGTAAAAGAAGAATCTTTTAATCAAAACACAAACCAAAACTAATATCACCACAATAAAAACCAAAGTGCAGAAATTAAATGCGAAAGTAATAATAAGAAGAACACACTATATTTTTAGTGGTTCGGTCAAACCTTGACCTATATCCACTCCTTGGAGGCACCCTCCAAGTATTGCACTAAAACAAGTGTCTCTCCTTTGTTGAGTCTAGTAATTAGGTTGTTAAGCCTAAATTAATGTCCCAAGGCTACCAAGAGGAGGGTGAATTGGTAGTTTTAAAAAAAATTTTAAACCCTCTTTTTAAAATTATGTTGAACCGAAATAAAAATGTTTCTTTTAAGTTTTTGTAGAAAAAGTTTTTCAACCACAGAGTTTTTAATACTAAAATTAAAATGCGGAAATGTAAAAGCAATAAAGTAAATGACACCAGATTTATAGTAGTTCAATCTAAAACCAGACCTACATCCACTCCTCAGAGGCACCCTCTGAGTATTGCACTAATACCAGTAGTGACTCTCCTTTTGCAACCACAGCAAGGCGGAGAAGCCTTTACAACACACTCTTTTCACCACTCCCCGATACGGCAGAGAATCGTCATCCTTTTACACAATCCACAGTGTTGGCAGAGAACCGTTCGTCCTTTCACATTCTCCTAGTGTGGGCAGAGAACCCTTCGTCCTTTTACACTTTCCAAGTGTAGGCAGAGAACCCTTCGTCCTTTCACACTCTCCAAGTGTAGGAAGAGAACCGTCCGTCCTTTCACACTCTCCTAGTGTGGGCAGAGAATACTTCGTCCTTTCACACTTTCCAAGTGTAGGCAGAGAACCCTTCATCCTTTCACACTCTCCAAGTGTAGGCAGAAAACCCTTCGTCCTTTCACACTCTCCAAGTGTCGGCAGAGAATCGGATCTCCTTTATAGATCATCTCACAAGAATATAGAAGGAAGAAAGAAAAGAGTGAAGTAATCCCAATTCACAAGTAGAGATTCTTACCTTTGAAATCCAAGTGAAGCCTTCTCGCTCCAGTGGTATGAATCCTCCCTTGAATGCTCTCTTTCACTCTCTCCTTGGCTATTCTCTCAAGAGGCATGAAGATCAAATGACAAAAAGATTGGATGGCAGTCTAATTTGGACTATATATACAAAAGACAAGAAAAATGGCCCAAAAACTGTAATTTTTCAATTATGTACGCAGTGGATCGTCCCGTATGATCGTGGATCATCCTGGACGATTTTACTTAAACGATTTGAAATGACCCTATTTGTATATGTGTACGAAATGTCTTCATACAGATGATCGTCCCGTACGAATTATATTCATCCGGTACGAACGGTTATTACAAGGCCGGTTCTATACTGAAAATCGTTCTAAGTCGGTTAATCGTCTGGACGAAAATTTGTTCATCTGGATGAAAATTTTACAGAGGACCAATCGTCATGTATGATAATTAATTTTGTCTGGACAAAAATTTTACAGAGGACCAATCGTCATGTACGATAATTAATTTCATCTGGACAAAAATTTTACAGAGACCAGATCATCCTGGACGATAATTAATTTCGTCCTCGACGAGTAGGACTTAGAAAAATTTCTCAAGCTAGTTCCTATTTGTTCCATGTGCTCAATAGGAGATAACTGTCTGATCATCCCGTATGAACTTATATCGTCCCGTATGATCAGTATAAATTATATATGATCTCCTTATGTGTGTGTGTGTGTTTTTATTCACTCAAATTATAATCACTCCCTTTCAATTTTGATTCAAAGAAAAGTACAAGCTTCAAATTTATAAAGTATTTCATGCTGAAATTGATTTGAAGTCTTCACAGTCTGGAGTTTGATTTTCCTGAATTGTTAGTACACACAAGAGCAAATACAAATCTTCTAAAATTATTAGGAGATAACTACATATTTGAACAATAATATTTGGAATCATCAAAACTACATAAGTTGCAAAAATGTAAAGCGTGCAAATAGCAACTAACTTAACAATCTCCCCCTTTTTGATGATGGCAAAACAATTATTGTTTGTATGATTTCAATTTAAACAAATCTCCTAAACTCCCCCTGAATTGATGAATACATGAAAATAAGGAGGCATTTTGAAGCAAATAATAATATTTTTGTTTTTTAAAATTTTTTAACAAAATCACAAAGTCAAACACAAAATCAAAATGCAAACAAAATAATCAAAAACAAAACATACAAACACAATAATTTCTCCCCCTTTTTGACAATAACAAAAAGTGAAGAAGAAATAGATAAGAAATGTAAGTAATTATATGAAATTCATTTGAGAATTTAATCTAAAAGTGATTGACATAAGGTATGCAATCTAAAACTAATAACATTAGGTAAATCATAGAAATTCATAGAATTTAAGAAGTGATATAATATTGTAAGTAAGAAGAATTTATCAAAGACATGATTCAATTTAGACATTTGAATATAGAAAATCATTACAAGAGAGATGAATAAAAATTCTATATTTCAAAGTTCAATAGAATATAAATGAACAAAGGATCAATTTGAATTAAGAGATTGAAATAATTTGGAAAGAAGAGAATTACCACATGTGGCACTTTGCGCATCTTTTTCAAAATTTTGTTTTGGCACATTTTTGTGCATCTTTTGACATTGTGCTAATTTTGTGCCTCTTTTTCATATTTTGAGAACATTTGCGCATTTCTTTTGATTTTTGTACTCTTTGTATAATTTTCAAGAGTAATTGAAACAAATTCTTTCCAAGATCAATAATAAAAAAATTCAAATTTTTCTAAGTGCATAAATATCATTTGAGCAAGGAAATACAAAATAAGAAAACATCTAAATTGTAATAATAATATTAACTTTTATGTAGTCTAAATGAATAGACATGAATTTAAAAGTTCTAATTATAACAAGTTATAAATAACTTTTAAATTTAGAAAGACTAGATTTTCTAATTTAATTAATCTCAAATTACAATTTGATTTAAGCACAATTAAGATTAAGAAAAGACTAATGAAATTCATAAAAATTAACCACATTCAAAAAACAAATCATAATTAAATCAACTATGACATGTATTGATATTAATGAGAAAGATTACATGATTATTTCATAATATCAAAAATAATAACAAAAATAACAAACATAAGCAAAACATAACTAAAATAAATACTAAAATAAACACTAACATAACAAAACATTTAAAGCTAAACACAAGTACAACAAACACAAAATTATCTCTCATTCTCTATTCTTCTGGAGGAGGAGGAGGAATGCCAACAAAAAGGTTGAAGTAGGAGGCCATCAACATAACAATGGTATTGATTTCATGTACTTCATTTCTGATGCTACCAATGTCCTGTTGTTGCTGCATAAGTTGAGCATCAATTTGATCAAATCTATGATCAACATGAGTCTCAATTTTATCAAATTTCTCAATCAGATTCTGATAATTTGATTGAGGTGCAGAAGTTTGCTCTCCTTCTTCTTCTTCTGATGCACTGGCATGTGCTTTCCCTTTTTCTCCTTGAAAATTACTTTGAAGGAAGCATCATTGTAGTATACTTGCTCTTCGTATTCATCATCAGGATGCACTAAGTTGTATTTCTTTTCCAAAATGTATGTAACTAAGTGTCCTAATGAGATGTTCCTTTTTCTCTTCTATTCTATGTGCCCAATTTCTGAAAGTCCATAGAGATGGTCTAGGATAAGTTGGGCTTCGTCGATAGGCTTACAATCCATAATCAAAAAGGTTAGAACAGAAAGGAGAGGGGTAATATTAATCCTATCACCAGCTTTAGGAATGATTGAAGACCGAAGGATATGCTGGATGATTCAGGCATTTTTGGTCATACCGGAGACTCTAACAACATGATATGTTAGGCCACTTTATCTAATCACCCTATTGACATCGTACCATTTGAAAGTGTCTTCACTCATTAGGGTGTGGGCTCTATATCCTTCAGTTCTTATGTTCAGAAAGGCACCAATGTCGTGCTTGGTGATTTCAACTTTTTTTTTTGAAAACATAAGAACTTATGCAGGTGTGGTCAGAATTAAAACTCATGTTGGCTAGAAAATAGAGAAAGGTTTGTTTGTTGTAGAGGTGGACGAGAGAAAGAATGAATTGAAACTGGGTGGAGGCAAAAAGGTGCATTACCTTGAAGTTAATCTCTCTTTGAATTAGAATGCGAGAGGGAGTTATTTTGGCAGAGGCAAAATGAGGAAAGGATTCCTCATTTGCTTTTGACAGGAAGTTTTTAGAGTCATTCCTGTGGGGTTTCTTTGCCAACACCTTTTGTGTCTTGCTTGAGGAGACCATTGTCTATTTGAAGTCGAAAGGGATTGAAAGGGAAGTTTGGAGATGTGATTGTTAAGTTAGAAAGCCTTCATATTTAAAGAAAACGATACGTTCGTCCTGGACGAAAAACAGTTCGTCCTAAACGAAAATCATCGTTCATCTGGACGAAAATATTTCGTACAGACGATCAAATTCATCCAAAATGTAACAGCTTTTCGTAATCAACACAATTTACGATGCGTCCCTTTATACAAGCTTTTTGACTTGACCGATCGTACAAATGAAAATTTTTCGTACGGACGATCAAAAAGTTAATTCGTTTTAATATCTGTTGAAAACCGTCCCCTACAATGAAACGACGTCTGTTCGTCTAGACGAACAAAAAGTTCGTACGGACGAACTTCACAATTATAACTGTCTTATCCATTCAACTGCTGCATTCAATCGTTTTAATGTTTCAGAGAAAAAAAAATTTCGTCCTGGACGATCATCTGATCGTACAGACAAACTAATTAAAAACTGCTCTCAAAACGGTTAAAATTCTCTCAAACTGAATTTTGCACACATCGTCCAGTACGAAAAATTTCGTCCGGGATGATTTCCATAATTTTTGGATTTTTAAAATTTTATTGAAGAAATTCAAACAAAACATTCAAAACATAGAAAACAATGACAAAACCACAGACTCTAAATTAAACTCATTCAAAACACTAAAAAATCACAAAATTCATAACAAAACCAAAAACAAATAAATTAAGAAAATATAAATATCAATGTTGCAAAAACATTTTTATTTAAGCATTCAAATCAATTACACCAAGCCTTGTTCTTAAAGTACTGAAGGTATCAAAGGCTAAAAGTTTTGTAAAAATGTCTGCAAGTTGATTTTCAGTTGAAATATGAGTAAGTTCAATTTCTCCCTTTGATACATGATCCCTTATGAAATGATGCCTTATGTCAATGTGTTTGGTTCTAGAATATTGAATAGGATTTTTGGAAATGCAAATAGCACTAGTATTATCACAATAAATTGGAATAGTACCTATAGTTAATCCTAAAACAATCAACTGTTGTTTTAACCAAAGTACTTGTGCCACACAACTTCCTAATGCAATGTATTCTGCTTCAGCAGTAGATAGGGCTACTGAATTTTGTTTTATACTGGACCAAGAAACTAATGAATTTCCAATGAATTAACATGTTCCAGAAGTGCTTTTCCTATCCACTCTATAGCCTACAAAGTCAGAATCTGAATAACCAATAATTTCAAATGAAGAGCTAAACTTAGGATACCAAATTCCTAAGTTTTGAGTTTCTAGTAAGTATCTTAAAATCCTTTTCACTGCTGTCAAATGTGATTCTTTTGGATCTGATTGAAATCTAGCACATAAGCAAACACTGAACATAATATCTGGTCGGCTAGCAGTCAAGTAAAGCAAAGATCCAATAATCCCTCTATATTTCTTTTGATCAACAAATTTTCCCTTAAGGTCTTTATCCAACTGAACTGAGGAACTCATTGGTGTACTAACTGGTTTAGCATTGTCCATTTCATATTTCTTGAGGATGTCCTTAATATATTTAGTTTGACTAAAAAATGTTCCTTCCTCAAGTTGCTTAATGCTAAAACCTAGAAAGTAATTTAAATCTCCCATTAGACTCATTTCTAATTCACTACTCATTGTTTTAGAAAAATCATCACAAAGATTTTTATTTGAAGATCCAAAGATGATATCATCCACATAAATTTGAACAATGAGTATTTCCTTTCCAAATTTATTTAAAAAGAGAGTTGTATCCACACTTCCTTTTTCAAAAGATCTTTCAAGTAGGAAGGTGCTCAACCTCTCATACAAAGCCCTAGGTGCCTGTTTCAATCCATATAATGTCTTCTTTAACTTAAAAACATGATTTAGGTATTTTAAATTTTCAAATCCTGGAGGTTGTTCTACAAAAACATCTTCTTCAATAACCCCATTCAAAAAGGCGCTTTTGACATCCATTTGAAATAATTTAAAACCTTTAAAACAGGCAAAGACAAGTAAAACCCTAATTGCTTCAAGTCTTGCTACAGGGGCAAAGGTCTCCTCAAAATGAATTCCTTCAATTTGATTATACCCCTTAGCAACTAATCTAGCCATATTTCTAATGACTACTCCTTGGTCACATTCATTTTATTTTTGAACACCCACTTGGTTCCAACAACACTTTGATCTTTTGGCCTTGAGGTTAATTCCCAAACTTTATTTCTTACAAATTGATTCAACTCTTCTTGCATGGCCAATATCCAAAATTCATCAGAAAGTGCTTGTTCAATATTAGTGGGTTCTATTATTGAAATAAAGGCTGAATGATTGACTTCCTTATTTAATCCATGCCTAGTTCTAACACCCTCACTAGGTTCACCTATAATCAATTCTCTTGGGTGGTTTTTAGAAAATCTCAAATCTCTAGGCAAAGGGTTTTCTCTTTCCAAATTTTCTTCCAAATTTAATCTATCAATCTTTTGGGAGTTTTCCTCAATTTCTTCTTCAATAATATTTGGTTCTTCCAGATTTCCAAATTCATCAAATACAATATGTGTGGTTTCTTCAATGACTAAAGTTCTTTTATTGAATACTCTATAAGATTTTTCAACACTTGAATATCCAACAAAAATTCCTTCATCTGATTTTGGATCAAATTTTCCTATGACAGATTTTTCATTGTTATGTATAAACACCTTGCAACCAAAAACATGTAAATGTGACAAGTTAGGTGTTCTACCTTTTAGTAACTCATAGGGTGTTTTATTTAAATTTGATCTCACATTCACCCTATTCAGAACATAACATGCAGTGTTAACCGCCTCAACCCAAAAATATCTAGGAAGTGAGTATTCTGCCAATATTGCTCGGGCGGCTTCTATTAATGTTCTATTTTTCCTTTCAACTACCCTATTTTGTTGAGGGGTTCTAGGTGCAGAAAAATTGTGATCAATCCCATTTTCTTTATAAAAATTTTCAAATCTTTCATTTTCAAATTCTCCTCCATGATCACTTTTTAAAGAGATTATTTCACATCCTAGTTTTCTTTGAATCCAAGTTGAAAAATTTCTGAATTCCTCAAATGATTCACTTTTATGAAAAAGAAATCTAACCCATGTGAATCTTGAGAAATCATCCTCTATAACAAATCCGTATACCTTCCCACCTAGACTTACAGTTCTTACTGGTCCAAAAAGATCCATGTGAGAAATTTCCAAAGGTTTACTGGTCCTAAGATCCTTATTGGACTTAAAAGAGGACTTAACTTATTTTCCTAATTAACATGCATCACAAAGGTGGTCCTTAGTAAAGTCTAGTTTTGGTATACCTCTCACTAAGTTCTTTTGGGTAATTCTCCTAAGATTTTTCATACTAGAATGACAAAGTCTCCTATGCAAAAGCCATGATTCATCAGAAATAGTTTTTAAACAAAATGCAGTAGGAGATAGAATAGAATTCAAATCTAGCATGTAAACATTGTTAACTCTTTTTCCATTTAAAACTTCTTTTCCATTTAGGCTTAATATGCAGCTAGTAGGTAAAAATTTTACATTATATCCCTTGTCACACAGCTGATTAATACTTAACAGATTATATTTTAAGCCTTCAACCAATAACACATTGTCTATGAAAAAGTTTTTGAAATTTCCAATCATACCTGATCCAACTACTTTCTTTGTGGTATTATCTCAAAGTGTAACCTTGCCTCCATTCCTGGCTTCTAGCATTATGAATTGAGCAGTATCTCCAGTCATATGCTTTGAACATCCACTGTCCAGGTACCATATGCTCCCACGAGGTCTTGTGTGAGAGCACTTCTGCAAAACTCTCAATGTTAGACCTGGGAACCCAAACTAGTTTGGGTTCACCTTTAAGTAATTTATAATCAGATGCATGTATGATATGTCTAGCTTTATGCATCTTAGGTCTCCACACCAAATTAGATTTCATCTTCAAAGTACAGGTGTGAGCTATATGTCCCTGAAATCTACAATTATTACATTTAACATTAGGAAAAATATTCCTATGTTTCTTCCATATGATTGTCTTCTAAGGGATTCCATATATTTAGGATAATATTTAGGATTTGTAAAATCTTCAATTTTAGGGGGTATCCTATTATCCTCAAGAGCTCTTATTGTCAATTTATAAAATGAATTCATTTATTCCAAGAGTCGATTTGTATAACTGATTCGATATGTTTTCCTCTCAGATTCATCCTTAAATTTTTTAAAATCTCTTTCAAGATCAGCATAGGATGATTTTAGATTTTCAAAATTCTTATTCAAGACATCATATTCATCAAGTAGTTTTATGTGGTTGTTATCTATTAATGCATGGTCTTTCCTAAGGATTTCATGTTCCTTCTTAAGCTCTTCCAGTTCTAAACTTAAACTAGCATGCATCTTTTTCATTTTCCTATATGCATCATGCATGTGTTCAGAAACTTCAAATAATTCATCATAGGTTAAGTCACATACCTCTTCTTGATTTGAGTGATCTACATTGTCTGCCATTAAGCAAAGATTGGTGACTTCTTCTTCTTTTTCAGTCTCAGATGAGTCTGAAGCTGAGTCCGCCCAGAAAGCTCTTTGAAATTTCTTCTTGCCCTTCTTTACCATTGGTTTCTCCTCTACCTTCTCCTTGCTAGGAGTGGCTTTGAGTTTTGGACAATCAGTCTTGATATGACCTGATTTCCTGCATTCATAACAAATTACTTCATTAGAAACCTTGCCATTTCTATTAAACTTAACTCTGTTCCATTGTTGGCGTCTCTTTTGGTTCCACTTTAAAAAGCTTATGAATTGTCTAGTCATCAGTGCAATATCATCTTCATCCTCAGGTTATGAGTGTTCACTCTCTGACTCTTCCACCTTTAGTGCAATATTTTTCTCTTTTCATGGTTCACCTGCATGAATCTTTCTTTGACTTACTCCTTGCTCATAAGCAATGAGTGAACCAAGAAGATTATCAATAGAGTAAATGTTAAGATCTTTAGACTCTGTAATTGCAGTAATTTTAGCATCATAAGCAGTAGGTAAACATCGAAGAATTTTATTAACCATTTCAGCATTAGTTAATTCCCTACCAAGTGCATGCAAAGAAGTGACAATTTGTGTGAATCTTGTGTACATGTCAGAGATAGATTCAATAGGTTTTATGCGAAACAATTTATAGTCATGTAACAAGATATTGAGTCTTGATTGCTTAACCTCATTTGTCCCTTCATAAGTTATACAAAGTCTATCACATATATCCTTTCCACTTTTACAAGTAGAAACCCGCATATAGTCTTCAGATTTTAAAGCACAAAAGAAACTATTTAGACATTTGACATTTAATTGTGCTAAGTCACGTTCTTCTATAGTCCAATCTGCAAAAGGTGTTTCTACCATAACTCCATCAACTAATCTAGTTGGTTTTGTGTAGCCATCCTGGACTAGCATCCACATGCGATAATCAAGTGACTATAAAAAAGTAGACATGCGTGTTTTCCAAAAATCAAAAGGAATATTGTCAAACAGTGGAGGTCTAGTGATAGAGTAACCCTCAGGTGTGTTTCGATTTCCAAATGTAGCCATCTATGTTAATTAAAAAGTAGTTCAAACTTATGATTTTGAAACGAAGCTCTGATACCACTTGTTGAGTCTAGTAATTAGGTTGTTAAGCCTAAATTAATGTCCCAAGGCTATCAAGAGGGGGGGGGGGTGAATTGGTAGTTTTAAAAAAAAATTTAAACTCTCTTTTTAAAATTATGTTGAACCGAAATAAAAATGTTTCTTTTAAGTTTTTGTAGAAAAAGTTTTTCAACCACAGAGTTTTTAATACTAAAATTAAAATGAGGAAATGTAAAAACAGTAAAGTAAATGACACCAGATTTATAGTGGTTCGGTCTAAAACCAGACCTACATCCACTCCCCAGAGGCACCCTCTGAGTATTGCACTAATACCAGTAGTTACTCTCCTTTTGCAACCATAGCAAGGCGGAGAAGCCTTTACAACACACTCTTTTCATCACTCCCCGGTGCGGCAGAGAACCGTCATCCTTTTACATAATCCACAGTGTTGGTAGAGAACCGTCTGTCCTTTCATACTCTCCTAGTGTGGGCAGAGAACCCTTCGTCCTTTCACAGTTTCCAAGTGTAGGTAGAGAACCCTTCGTCTTTCACACTCTCTAAGTGTAGGCATAGAACCGTCCGTCCTTTCACACTCTCCTAGTGTGGGCAGAGAAGCCTTCGTCCTTTCACACTTTCCAAGTGTAGGCAGAGAACCCTTCGTCCTTTCACACTCTTCAAGTGTAGGCAGAGAACACTTCGTCCTTTCACACTCTCTAAGTGTCGGCAGAGAACCGGATCTCCTTAACAGATCTTCTCACAAGAATCTAGATGGAAGAAAGAAAAGAGTGAAGTAATCCCAATTCACTAGTAGAGATTCTTACCTTTGAAATCCAAGTGAAGCCTTCTCGCTCCAGTGGTATGAATCCTCCCTTGAATGCTCTCTTTCACTCTCTCCTTGGCTATTCTCTCAAGAGGCACGAAGATCAAATGACAAAAAGGTTGGATGGCAGTCTAATTTGGACTATATATACAAAAGATAAGAAAAACCGCCCAAAAACTGCAATTTTTCAATTATGTACGCAGTGGATCGTCCCGTACGATCGTGGATCGTCCTGGATGATTTTACTTAAACAATTTGAAACGACCCTATTTGTATATGTGTACAAAATGTCTTCGTACAGATGATCGTCCCGTACGAACTATATTCGTCCGGTACAAACGGTTATTACAAGGCCGGTTCTAGAAATTGCTGAAAACCGTTCTAAGTCGGTTAATCGTCTTGACAAAAATTTGTTCGTCTGGACGGAAATTTTACAGAGGAGCAATCGTCATATACGATAATTAATTTCGTCTGGACGAAAATTTTACAGAGGACCAATCGTCATGTATGATAATTAATTTCATCTGGACGAAAATTTTACAGAGACCAGATCGTCCTAGAAGATAATTAATTTTGTCCTGGATGAATAGAACTTAGAAAAATTTCTCAAGCTAGTTCCTATTCGTTCCATGTGCGCAATAGGAGATAACTATCTGGTCGTCCCGTACGAACTTATATCATCCCGTACGATCAGTATAAATTATATATGATCTCATTATGTGTGTGTGTGTGTATGTTTTTATTCACTCAAATTACAATCACTCCCTTTCAATTTTGATTCAAAGAAAAGTACAAGCTTCAAATTTATAAAGTATTTCATGCTGAAATTGATTTGAAGTCTTCCCAGTCTGGAGTTTGATTTTCCTGAAAATGTTAGTACACACAAGAGAAAATACAAATCTTCTAAAATTGTTAGGAGATAACTACATATTTGAACAATAATATTTAGAATCATCAAAACTACATAAGTTGCAAAAATGTAAAGCGTGCAAATAACAACTAACTTAACATCCTTTAGTCACCACAGCTTGGCAGAGAAGCCCTTATAAAATCACTTCCACCTTGCCCGATGCGGCAGAGTCACCGGGTCGTTTAACACCAAAGATATCTTCTTCTTTGGTGAACTTCTCTCAAGATAAGCCTTGAATCCGATGGTATTCAGATGCGAGCTTGCCGGAGGAACCGTGTGGAACCCCCTCCACACTCCCTTGAGTCCCCCCTCACTGGATCTTCTCCCTCTCTCAAACTCCACCCTTTTCTCACTCCCTTTCAAGCTCTCTCTTCAAGTTTCCCTAAAAAGAACGAAGCTATAATGGCTGTCAAAGACACTTACAAAGTGCGTTGTCCTATCTTAAATAGAAGATCTCAAAATGAGCTCATTAATGTAAGTTGCTGACATTATTGTCCAGGATGATACTAATATCGTCCTGTACGATCAGTGCAATTTAAGCCCAATCAGTCGGGACGATTCAAGACGATCAGAAGAAATTTGTTCTTATCATCCAGGATGATAATATATCATCCTAGACGATCAGAATAAATCGTGGAATATCATCTTGAACATCGCCCTAAAAAATAGCTATCTGATGTCCAATCGTCCAGTGTATTGGCCTGCACGATTTAGCGATCGTCCAGGATGATTTCATCATGCAATCAAGTTATAATTATTTTCCTTAAATTTCAGAGAAATTTTTAAAAAATTATCTTGGATCGTCCTGGATGATATTTTATAGTCCTGAACGATCCACCTAGATGATGTCCAAAAATAAGTAATTCCTAAATAGATCTGGTGACAGATTCTTTTTGTTTTGAGCCTATCATCTTGGCTGATACAAAATCGTCAAGGATGATGTGTTTTTCATAATGGCGGCTGCTTTAATGAGGATGCCCTAATTAGGGTTTCTGCTTTTGAACAGATCGTCCAGGCCGTTATAAATATCATCCCGGATGATGTTATCAAAAACAGAAATCTTTAGGGAACAACAAAAAATCTTCCAAGTTACAAATCGTGAGGAGCCATAACAAATACAACAGACTCAAGAAAGGAAAAAGTGTACAAACTAACTCAATCCTAGTCTACCCAAGCTTGAGCTTGTTCCAAATTGCAGTCTGATCGTGTGGACCTAAAATATCAGTAGATAGAGTAGTCGTAGAGAAATAAGAGTGTTTGCTATCATTAAAATCATAAACCATGAAAATAGATCCGCAATAATCTCCCCATTTTTGATGATGTCAAACATTGCAAATTGAATTTTTTAAAAAAGAAATTTTCTCCTAATCTCCCCCTCACTAGAATAACACTTTAAAAATAGGAGAGATAAAAATATTTTTATTATTTTTAATTTTTTTGAATGAAAATCAACAGTACAAAAATTCAACAATACGTTCACCCCCTTTGACATTATCAAAAAGAGAAGGGGCACAAATAATAAACAAAACGACTAAAAGACAAAAACATTCCCTGATCTAGTGAAAAAAAAAATTCTTAAAATGAGAAAGTTACCTCTTGATTTTAATCAAAAACTTAGTAGAATTGGATTGACAACGCATAGCCCAAAAAAGGTTAGAAATTTATAATTTGATAATCCAAACTCTAGTTCTTTTTAAAAGGCTCAACAACTTTTTAATTCAATATATAAATCATGAAATAAATTAGAGATAGAAATAATCATTTTTCAAAACTCCTTTCATAAAATATATCTAATAGAAGATTAATGCACGAATTGTTTTATCAGGTTTCAAGATTTAAAAATCAAGTATCGAAAATATAAAGGGTTGGGTTTTCTTAAGCTTTGAATAAAATAGAAAGAGTAAGCATACTCTTTGTGGGCTCATTTGATGCCTCTTGTTAAGTTTTTGGCGCACTTTATGCATCTTTTTCTTTTGATACACTTTGTGGATCTTTCTCAATTTGGCGTCATTGCGCATCTTTTGATTTGACTTCATTGACCACTTTTTTTTTTGATTTGGCGTCATTGGCCTTTTTTTTAATATGCTACATTTCTGAAATTTTAAAAATAAAAGTAAACCCATTCTATTGACACAATGAACTACTTGTAGAAAAATTATGAGGTAGTTTCAACAATCTTGCAAAAGATTCCTATGCGATAGATAAAATGTAGGGAGATGAAAAAAAGTTCAGTTTTAAAAACTAATTTAAAATATAATGAAGATTTTAAATCAAAAGTAGAATAACCTCTTTAAGGAAACAGAGATTGAGAGTCAAAATCATGAGTTTCATTCCTTTGACTGTTTTAGATAAGTCAAACATAATTTTCACAAGAATTCAAGAAAAAATAAGAGATATGTTTTTCATTTTTACAAAGGTGATGTGTGTGTTGATCACAGAGAAGACACATAAAAATTTAACAAAAAAAGAAAAGTAAGAAAAATATAATAAAAAATAGAAAATCACAAAAATAAAAGGACAAATAAAACATGTAAACATAAAAACAAACAAAGGTCTAAGCACCATCTTGCTTCTGGTCCGATGCTTTAGAGACCAGGTCTGCTAGAGAGATTTTTGTTTTTCATTATTTCCCCAGTTTAAAATTTGCTTCGCTTTACCCTTTTCTTTCTTAGGAAGAATTTATAAATTAGGGCACTGATTTTTCATATATTCAGACTTCTTACATCGAAAGCAAATAACGTCAGAAGAAATAGTAACATCCTTACCATTTTTACCTTTCTTCTATTTTTGTTAATGCTTATGCTTTGGTTTCAATCTAATTTTTTTTGCTCTAAATCAAGGATTATAGTAGTGAAGGATTCTAGAGAGATAAGCTCCAAGTTTTATTAGAGAGAGAAAGTCTTGTTTTTTCAATTTTTCTATTCGCGGGTTGACGATCTCACATTTTGCCGATTGTTGGTAGGATGATCGGTGTTCTTGGCTTGCTGGATCATGACGAACCCCCGTTCTATTGGTGTTCTTCATGGAAATGGAAAGGTTAGCAGTGGAATTGTTATCAGGGAGGGTTTTGAACCTCCGGTTCATCAAGAAGTTGTTAAAGCAAAAGGTAAGAAGGTTGTTGTTGATCGGTGTTCTGATAATATTCCTGAATCTGGAAGTACAGTAAGAATTTTTGATCAAATCCCTGATGCGCCTGCTTCTTCTGGTGCAATTTTGAAAGTGAACAAGTTTGTTGTTAATCATGAAGGAATTGTGGGATGGTCGTTGGCATCTTATATTGATAATGTTGATAAAAAGATGGATGATGATATTCCTTTGAATAGCCCTGGAATGGATGAAAATCAAGAGTCTTCTACTTTGTTAACCTCGGATTTGAACAGTTCGAAGAATAATAATTTTCAGGAAGCCTGGAAGAAAATGAAACATATTAAGATCTCTACTGATAAGTTGATCACGAAATTGTCAGATGATGGGATAGCGGTCAAGCTTAATGCTGAGAAAGAAGTGTTGAACTCAGAAATTTTGAGACACTCCCTGGTGGTTAAGGTGTTGGGGGACAGAGTCTCATTTTCACTGTGTAGACAGGAATTGAGGAAGCAGTGGAACAAGTTTGGAAACTTTCATATGACATCGATTGGGCTAAATTGGATTCTTTGCTCTTTAAAATCTTTGGAAGCGGTGGAGGAAGTCCTTAGCAGTGGCCCCTGGTTCGATGATGGTTACATTGTGGGAATTGATAAGTGGTCTCCTCACTTTAATCTTTTAAAGGAATTTTGGCTCCAATCTGGATTCATTTGCCCTGTTTACCACTGTACTGCTGGGATGAGGAGAACATTATTCGGATTGCTTTGAGAATTGGCACCCCTATGCTGTTGAATGGCAATTCCTTCAAATGGGGAAAGCACAAATTTTCTCGGGTATGTGTTCGTTTGAATTTTGAGAATAGCTTGCCTCATGGACTTTTGGTGGATGGAATAGCTGGACGTTTTCTTCAGAAGATTGATTTGATTTGCTATTAGTGTGGGAAGGTTGGGCACGATAGTAAGGTTTATCCTGATATTGTGATAAAGAAGGCTGGTGAGCAGGTGGGAAACAGGGCAGAGGTTATAAAAAATGTGGAGGATGTGACGGAATTGCAAGGTGTAGAAGGAGATTATGGGCCTTGGATTCATGTGAAGTTTAAAAACAGAAGAGTCAGGAATGGTAATGTAACCATGGCTGGAAGAAGTTGTAGCAATGCTGCTGTATCCAAGTTGGCCTAGATCTCTCAGCCTGAAACAGGACAGATCCTGAACAAGGCAAAAATTTCAAAACAATAGTATGATTAGGTGAAGGAAAATATTGTACAAAATGTTATTAATAAAGAAATTGGCAAGGAATATGAATTGGGGATTTCGGTTACTAACAAGTTTGATGCTCTGGTGGAAGATGTTGAGGAGGGGCAGGTAATAGAATTTCCTTATGTGGACCAACAGCAGGATTCTGTTGTTGTTGATTTGCTTGAGAAAATTGAAGTAGCAGCTTCTTAGTGTAATAGCTTGGTGAAGATGAAATTGGCTAAGGAACTGAAGTCATTGGGTCCTTTAGAGCCGGATCATAGGAAGAAGAGGAAGGAGGATAAAGGAAGTCTGTCTAGTGGGGGTGGCTCCCCATTGGTTAATTAATGAATTCTTTGGTTTTTTGGAACTGCAGGGGGGCCAGGAAAAAGGAGGCTTCCTTGTATCTCAAGGAAATTTTTAGAGATCATGAGGTTTGCTTTGTTTGTTTAATGGAAACCAAATTGTCAAGTTTTAGTAGAAGTGATGTATATTTTTTTATTGGGAAGGATTGGGATTACTTCCATTTTCAAGCAGTTGGCACGGCTGGTGGTATTATGGTTTTATGGAATAGGAAGATTGTGTCCTTTGTGGTAGAGAAGAGATCCTCTCAGGTGGTGGTCGGTTCTCTATCCACACCTTTTATGGGAATGTAAAAGGTGGCTATGATTTATGGTAGCAGGTGTCATAATGAAAGGAGTTGTCTATGGAACCTATTGGAGTCTTGTTTGGTGGATTCGGGTCTTGCCAATGTGGGGGGGGGGGGGGGGGGGGGGGGGGGGGGGGGGGGGGGGGGGTATTTTAAAACAAGGAAGAGAAGAAGGGGGGCAAGCGGTTTTTATTCTCTAAAGGACCAAGGGAGATGAAGGATTTTTTGACTAATGCTGATTTTCATGTTACAGGTTTTGTTGGGCCAAGTTTTACTTGGTGCAACAATAAGGTGGGCTCTTCTAGAATTTGGGAGAGGCTTGATCGTTGTCTACTTAATTCTGCTACCTTACGTTTGGTTCCATTTGTGAAAGTACAGCATCTTGCTCGGGTGGCTTCTGACCATTGTCCAGTTGTTTCTAATATGGATGGGAAGAAGATTCTCAAGAGTAAGGCAATAAGATTTGAAAACACTTGGAGATCCTACCCGGCGGCTTGGAGTATTGTCCAGAGTTCATGGAAAAAGGAAGACTTTGGTGAGGCGGAGGAAGTGCTTCATAGGAAGTTTAAGAGGACTTTGAGAGCCCTCTTTTTCTGGAGCAGAAGTAAGTGCCGTGATTTGGGAAAGCTGAAAGAGAAGCTAAAGAAAGAGATACTGGAATTGCAAACTAGGGAGGCTTTGGGTGCTGAATTATAATGCTATGATCTATTCATACTTCGACAAAAGGTCCATGCGCTGAATATGACCTTGAGGAGGCTTGCTGTATGGTGGAATTAGAGAGCTAAAATGAGATGGTTTGAGGAAGGGGATTCGAACTCAAACTTTTTTCATAACTTTGCATCAGGTCGTAGGAATGCAAATTGGATTGGACAAGTTAAGAATGTTAATAATAAACTGGTGGTGGAGGAGGATCAGATTGAACAAGTCTTTTTTGCATTTCTTTGAGGAAAAGTGGAAATTCAGGAACTGTGATTTATCTAGTAGGCCGAATCCAGTTGATAACCTGAAGCTGGATGATTTGGGTACTGCTGTTTTGAATACTGAATTTAGCTTTGATGAATGCAGAAATGCTGTTTTTCAGCAGGGAAACAATAAGTCGCCGGACCTTGATGGGGTGACAGCTTCTTTCTTCAAATACTACTGGAACCTGGTAGGTGTTACTTCTTGGAATGCTATGAATAAGTTTCTTAAATATGGAATGATGTATAAGGAATGGAAAGACATGATTATTGTCTTAATTCCTAAAATTTTGAACTCGGTATTGCCTTCTAACTATAGGCCTATCAGTCTTTGTCAATGCACTTATAAGATAGTAGCTACAATGCTTGTCAATAGGCTAAAGATGTGTTTGCCAAGGTTGATTTTGGAGGAGCAGGTCGCTTTCATTCCGGGTAGATCAATTTCTGAGCATTGTTTGTTGGCACAAGAGATTTTTAATAAATTCAAAGTATCTAAGAATAAGCAAGGCTTGATGGCTATTAAACAGGATATGGAGCAGGCTTACGACAATATGGGTTGGCCAACGCTGAATCAGATTCTTCACTGGTATGGTTTTTCAGTTTTATTTACAAGGTTGATTATGGAATGTGTGGTGAATGCTAGATTTTCAATTAGCTTGAATGGAAAGTACTCTAAGTGGATTGATGCCCATTGTGGTTTTAGGCAAGGCTGTCCGTTATCACCATACTTGTTTATTTTGTGCTCTCAGTTGTTGACTAGTAGTATTGAGCAAAGGGGCCAATCTTTGGGTATCCAGGTGTCTCCTAGAGGTCCAAGGATTTCTCATCTTCTATACGCAGATGATGTTCTCCTTTTTTCCAAGGTTTCTGCTCCCTTGGCTCGTCTAATGAAGTGCATTGTGAAGTCTTTTTACAATTGGACGGGACAAAGAGTTAATGTGGATAAGTCTCAAATAATCTTTGGTAAGTTTGTAAAGAGAGCTTGTAAGAAGAAGGTGGCTAGTATTTTGGGTTTCAAGGTGGTTAAGAAGTTGCATTATTTGGGGGTTAAAATATCCTTAAATAAGTTGAGAATTGCTGATTTTCAAGATCTTCTATGCAGTATTATTGATAGATTAAATGTTTGGGGGAGAAAGTCTCTCTCTTTGGGAGGTAAAATCACACTTATTATATCATCATTGCTCTCACTTCCCAATTATGCTATTACTCATTCCTTGGTTCCTAAGAAGGTGATGTTGGAGGTTGAAAAATCCTGCATAAATTTTATTTGGCACAAGGAAAGTGGGAAACAAGGTCTAAACTATGTTTCTTGGGTGGATATTTGTTATCCATGGAATGTAGGAGGTTTGGGTGTACAGTCTTTCTCTGAAAAAATAGGTTCTCTGCGAGCTATACTTGCTTGGAATTTTATCCAGAAACCAGATACTCTATTTCACCGAGCTATGATGGCTAAATATGGAGACAATGTGTTCAGTGAAAGTGGAATGAAAAGTTCTTCTAATGTGTGGAAAATTCTAAAGGAGGGTGGTAAGTTTTTGAAGCATATTGTGAGGTGGAAGGTGGGGAAAGGAGACAGAATTTTGGTTTTGAATGATATATGGCTTTTGGACCGGTGTCTCAATGAGTAGCCAACTTTCCTGGATTGTGGTGGTTTAGAGAATATGTATGTTCATCAGTTTATTAGCTGGAGACGGTCTTTAAACTTTTTGGTAAGTCTATTTCTGCGTTGGCATATGATGAAGTCCTGAGAAGAAAAGTCATTTGTGATAATGATGGTTTCTTTGTTTGGCTTAAGAGTTTAAAACTCAATTATAATGTTGAAATTTTTTGGCGGAGGTTGTATAAGTTTGCTATTCCCACTAACCACTTCCTTAAGTTTCGAAGGCTAGAAGTTGAAGATTTATGCGCTAGAGGATGTTAGAATGTGGAAAATTATGAGCATATTGTTGTTCATTGTAAATTCTTACAGGAAGTACTGGACTGTATTCGTGCTTGGGGGTTTTGTTTACCGGTTTTTCACTCTTTGGAGTGTTGCCTGTTGCAGTTGAGAAGGTGTTCCCGGCAGAATTCTGGGCTTGCTAGAATTTTTTGTGTAGCTGTTTTCTTAAATTGGAAAAACTGAAATATTGTAAATCATGGTAAGAATGCTTTACCATGCTCTGTGATTGCTGCAAATGTTCTTTCCCTTGCTGTGTTAAAGTCTTATCCGATTCTAGTTAGCTGGGGTGCTAATCTCCCTAGGGAGTCTTCTTTTTCTTGGCGCCCTCCACCACTATATTGGATCAAGATTAATGTGGATCTGCTTTATTGAGCTCTAATAGAGGTGGTATTGGAGGTATTTTCAGAGATCACAGAGGGAGACTTCTTTTGGCATTTGGTAGGAAGAAATTTCATTGGGATGTGGCTCAACTAGAGATGGAGGCTATTGTGGATATTAGAGATTTGTTACAAAGTTGGATGTTTAAAAGTAGTGGCATTATAATTTAAAGTGTAATGTCAATGTAATTACATTCTTACAAGATTCTTTGAAGAAGGTTGATTGGCATTTGGATAGTTGGCCGGCTAAAGAGCTTCACTTCTTAAGTGATTTCAATAAGGTCATTTTTCATCATGTTAATAGAGATTATAACAAAGTAGCTTATTTTTGTGCTACTTTAGCTTTAGATGGTAGTTTCACTTTTGATAGCTTTTCCTTTGGTAGCATTCCTAATTCCTTGATTGATTTAATCAAGGTTGAGATGTTACCGTTTTACCTTGTATCTAGGCTTTCCTTTTCCCGTTAATTCATTGCTTTTGCATTGTTTCAAAAAAGAAAAAGAAAAAAATGCTTATGCTTTGGTGAGCTTTTTAATTTGCCTGTCAAGTCATTGCTTTCGTCACCAACTAAGCTATCTTTTTTCATATTTTCAGCTTTTAGAACAATCGTTTCACTTGCATCCAAAAGTCTTTGACCCAAACTTTGCTCGTAGGAAATGAATGAGCCAATCAAATTACCAATAAAATAATCATTCAAATTTTTTGATTCACAAATAGCAACAATTTTAGCATCAAACTTATCCAGTAGACAACAAAGAATTTTGTTATCTTTTTCAAAATTTGAAAATTCTTTTCCTAAAATATCTAATGATGTCACAATTTGAATAAACCTAGTATACATGTCTAAGATCGTCTCATAAGGTTTCATGGAAAACAATTCAAAATCATGCATTAACATATTCAACTTGGATTGCTTGATTTCACTAGTGCCTTCGTATATGGTGTGTAGTTTATCCCAAATTTCCTTACCAGTAGTGCACGTGGATACTAACATAAAATCTTCAGAATTTAAAGCACAAAAAAGTAATTTAAAGATTTTGCATTCAATTGAGCATCGATTCGTTCATCTCTATTCCATTGACTAAAAGGAATGTCAGTTTTAATTCCATCTAAAATACGTGACAGAGATAAATAACCAGTTAAAATCATATGCTACATGTGAAAATTAATTGATTGCAAAAAAATAGACATGCAAATTTTCCAAAAATCAAATGTAATATTTTCAAACAAAGGTGGTCTTGTGATTGAATAACGATCCGCAATATTATGATTTGTAGAATTAGCCATGGATCGAAATTCAAAAGCTTTTAAAAACTTATTTTATGAATACTGCTCTGATACCACTTAAAAGTGCTCTGATACCACTTGAAAGTTCATTAGGGATGTTAGGCCCTATGAACTGGCCCAAAGCTAATTAAGAGAGATAGGTGATTTGGTAAAAGAAGAATCTTTAAATCAATACACAAACCAGAACCAATATCACCACAAGAAAAACCAAAGTGCAGAAATTAAATGCAGAAGTAATAATAAGAAAGAACACACAAGATTTATAGTGGTTCGGTCAAACCTTGACCTACATCCACTCCTTGGAGGCACCCTCCAAGTATTACATTAAAATAAATGTCTCTTCTTTAGCCCCTACAGCTAGGCGGAGAAGCCCTTACAAAATCACTTCCACCCTCCCCGATGTGGCGGAGTCACCGGGTCCTTTGACACCAAAGAGATCTTCTTCTTTGGTGAACTTCCCTCGAGACAAGACTTGAATTTGATGTTATTCAGGTGTGAGCTTGCCGGAGCATCCTTGTGGAACCCCCTCCACACTCCCTTGAGTCCCCCCTCACAGGATCTTCTCCCTCTCTCAAACTCCACCCTTTCCTAACTCCCTTTCAAGCTCTCTCTTCAAGTTTTCCCCTAAAAGAATGAAGCTACAATGGTTGCCAAAGACACTTACAAAGTGCCTTGTCATAGCTTAAATAGAAGATCTCAAAACGAGCTATTTAATTCGAGTTACAGACATTATCGTCCAGGACGATACTAATATCGTCCTGTACGATCAGGGCAATTTAAGCCCAATCAGCCGGGGCAATTTGAGATGATCAGAAGAAATTTGTTCTTATCGTCCATGATGATAATATATTGTCCTGGACGATTAGAACAAATTGTGGAATATCTTCCTGAACATCGCCCTGAAAAATAGCTATCTGATGTCCAATCATCCAACATATCGGCCTAGACGATTTTGCAATCGTCCAGGACGATTTGATCATGCAATCAAGTCATAATTACTTTCCTTAAATTCTAGAGAAATTTTGGAAAAATTGTATTGGATCGTCCTGGATGATATTTTATAGTCCTGGACGATCCACCTGGACGATGTCCAAAAATAAGTAATTCCTAAATAGATCTTGTGGCAGATTCTTTCGGTTTTGAGCCTATCATCTTGGCTGATACAAAATCATCCAGGACGATGTGTTTTGCATATGTCTACTTTAATGAGGATACCCTAATTAGTGTTTTTGCTTTTGAACATATCGTCTAGGCTGATATAATTTTTGCCTCGGACAATGTTACCAAAAACAGAAATCTTTAAGTAACAATAGAAAATCTTCCAAGTTTCAAATCATTAGGTGCCACACCAAAACAATAGACTCAAGAAAGGAAAAAGTATACAAGCTGACTCAGTCCTAGTCTACCCAAGCTTGAGCTGGTTCCAAATTGCAGTCTGATCGTGTGGACCTGAAATGTCAGTATATAGAACAGTCGTAAAGAAATAAGAGTGTTTGCTATCATCAAAATTATAAACCATGAAAACAGATCTGCAATAGGTATAATACATGTGTATTATTTTTTGGGAGTTAAATAAAGCTAGTATAAAAAATAAGTATCCTTTGCCTAAATTTAATTACTTATTTTATCAGCTGACTGAATGTTTAATATTTTCTAAGATTAATCTATGACTGGTTATCATTAGCTGAATGTAAAAGCAGAGGATATGGCAAAGACATCGTTTAGCATGAGGTATATGCATTATGTGTTTTTAGTCATGTTATTCATAGTAACTATTGCCCCAACATTCTTCTTAGATCTAATGAATAAGGTTTGCAAGAAGTATTTGGACAAGTTTATGTTCATCTTTATAGATGACATTCTAGTTTATTCCAAATCCAAAGAGGAGAATATAGCACACTTGAAGATAACTCTAGAGATTATGGTAGCATCAGTTATGTGATAAGTTCTTAAAGTGTGATAGTTGATTAGTGTTTCAATTTGGGGATATTTCAATAGATCCTCAGAAGATTCAGGCTAATTCTTATTGGCTAAGGGCTAATATAATTTCAAATGTTCATAGTTTCTTATGTTTGGTAAGTTATTATAAAATGTTTATTAAGGGATTTTCTCATGAAAAGAATGAGTCAGAAGTTAATAGCTTTCATATGGACTCCGGAGTGTAAGGAGAGTTTTATGTTGCTAAAGGATCATTTAACTTCTGCTCTAATTTTGATTATTCCATTAGATACAGAAAGATTGCAAGTTTTTAGTAATGCATCATTGAGAGGTTTTGGATGCATAGTAATTCATCCTTATAGATTGATTACTTATGTATTTGATAGTGAAACTACATGAGAGGAACTATCTAACACATGGTCTAGAGTTGACAGTTGTGGTATTTATACAGAAGATTTGGAGGCATTACTTATACAAAGTTAGATGCAAGATCTTTGCCTAACATCATAGCATGAAGTAATTTTTTTTTCAAAAGGATTTGAATTTGAGGCAAAGAAGGTGGTTAGAGATAATCAAGTATTATAATTTGTCCATTTAGTATCATCCTAATAAGGTAAATAAGGTAGCCAATGTTATTAGTAATAAAATATTAGTCATTTCTCTTTCTTACCTGGTTATGCCTATTTTCTTACTCCTTTACTTTGCATTAAACCTGATATGGACACTATGTGAATTAAATGAAGATAATATTTTGAAAAAAACATGAAATTATTGATGAAGAGAATTTATTAGTACTTATTTTATCTACACCATCAATCCAAAATACAGAATCTAGCCAGACATGAAGAACAAGTGAAAACAAAATATTTTTATTAATTAAAAAAAAGAAAGAAAGAAAGTATAAAATATAAGGTATAAGTTGATGAGTTTAATGATATGCTCTACACTCATCCTTGAACTTATATAATTGCTTTCACAAATATAAGCAAACACTTTAATGAATTGTATTTAGTACTTCTCTGAATTTCCAAGCATTAATTTTTTTTTTTATTTCCGAAAAATAATTCATTAGCATTTCATTTCATTTAGTTATATTATCTTCCCTTTGGCACTTATCAAATCTTTATACGTATTCCTTTACATCCTTGAATATGTTAAGCCAATAAAACCCAGCTTGAAGGATTTTAGAAGAACTAAATCATCCATAATTTCCACTATAGTTAAAATCATGACTCTTAGTAATAATAGAATTTATTTCCTCATCAGAAACAGATCTTCTTACAATTTGATCATTACAAGATTTTAATAAATAGGGTTCATCCCAAAAGTAAGATTTGGTATCATGCACAAAAATCATTTTTTGAGATATAGATAATTCATAAGTATTCCACTTTTAATGAAACTTATAATATCAACATACCATAGTGATTTGTTCATCTAGAGAGCAAATAATTATTCATCATGGAAATTTTCATTAATTTTAGCATTATCTAATGCATGTTATTCAAATGATGATAGATTACCAGTGATTTTTATTTAATTACCCTATATATTAAAAAAATTTACATGAAATTCTTATAACAATAAAATTCACCTAGCCAGTCTTTGTTTGGTGTATTTCAATCTCATAAGATATTTGATAGCAACATGATCAATATAAATAATAACCTTCGTGAAACTTTGTGAAGGTTTGTAAACCTTTAAGAACTAGCCTGAGGTTAACTAAGAGGGGGGTGAATTAGTTTTTTAATTATTTAGGGATAAAGATATCCTTAAAAAACTTTTAAAACCCGCACAAGAGAATCGACACAGTGGATGTAGAAATAAGCAAATTTGACAAAAAAGAAATATATTAAAATTTTCAACCATGCATATAATTAAAAAGGATAAAGTGCCAAAAATAATAATAATGAACAAATCAAAATTTATTGTGGTTCGGTCAACTTGAACTATGTCCACTCCTTGGAGACTCCCTCTCCAAGTATTGCACTAAACAATAGTGTCTCTCCTTTATCTCTCACAGCAGAGAAGCCCGTATACACATTATTTAACCAACCCAGTGTGGTAGAGAATCGTGACTCTTCTACATGTAGAGAACCTCAACTCTATTTTAACCCTCCAGGTAATGGTAAGAGAACCAAAAATCTATTTTCATGCTCCACGTGATGGTTAGAGAATGACAACTCTATTTTCACCCTCTAGGTGATGGTCAGATAACCATGGTCATTTTTGAAGAACTTCTTCTTTGAAGCAATAGATAATCTAGGTAGATGCTTGTAGATGCTAGGTAAGATTCTTTCTTGGAGAAACCTTTTGAATCCCCTTAAAACTTCTCTCGCAAAAAATCTCCCTCTCTTTGATCATAAAGCTCTCCTTCTCTCCCTCAAGGTTCTTTATCTTGAAGTCTAAATAGCCAATGATTTTTTAATAGGAGTATTAGAATATCTTAAGTAGGGGGCTTTAAGAAACCCTAATTTTCAAGTGTTCCATCTTCTATTCATACAGTATGATACATGTATCGTATCGTATGATCATTATAATTTAGATACATCTAATATGTTTATGTAGATGAATTATTTAACCCCTATAAAACTTCATACAACATGAATAAAAAATTATCCAGTACGAACTATAGAAATTCCTTCTGTTCCTTTAGGATGACTCCTAGGACGGCCAACTTCGTACACTATTGATCATCTAGCACTATGGACATTGTATAATATGATTAGTAAAAAAATTATGGATTTCATATTTTATGATCTCTAGGATGACCAATTTCACACACTATCAGTCATATTATATGAACTAAATTATATAGTATGATCGATGATAAAAAATTGCCATGGTTTGATTACCTGATATCGAGTGTATGATTAAGAAATATTTTAATTAGGGAATACAACACAAACCAAATTGTACTATATAATCAACACATAATTAGTATCTTACTTAACCTCTGGCGTAGGATTTGACATAGCATAACATATTGTATAGTACAAATCCAAAATCTTATAGTATAATTTAATTTAAAAAAACCTCTCTAAAAATATTTTTCTCTTTCCCACTTATGTGTACATATTTACTCAGCAATGATATCCACCCAATTATATGATATGACTCGATGAAGGAAAAAAGTAGAACAAATAAAAAAAATATAGACTATAACCCTAGTATACAAAGTCTTGAGCTAATCAAAATTACAAGTGAATGGTGGACTGATTTCATGAAATGTTAGTACACACAAAATAAAACATAATGTTATAGAATAAGGAGGAAGCAATAACATGTATAATAATATTTGTTATCATCAAATTCATAGTGCTTGGTTTAGATTTGTGATAATTTCCCACTTTTTGATGATGACAAACATTATAATTTATCGATTTTTAAAAACTTGCTTTCCTCTAAACTTCCCCTTAGATAATAACGAAATGTAAGAAAAAAATTAATAATAACACATCAACATAGATCAACAATATAATAACAATATAATTCTCCCCCTTTTGATATCATAAAAAGAGGGAAAATAGCTAGAAGGAAACATACAAACAAAAATAGAAATTGGAAAACAAACTGATTGAAAAAGACTAACAACTCAAGGTATAGATAAAATATCACAACATGATAACTCTCATGGGAATTTTTAGAAATTTAATAAACTTACTCAACAAAAAGAAAAGTCCAAATAAGATAATTGTTGACTTTATTGCAACCAAAAGATTTGGATTCAAGAATTTGCACACCCAACTTAAAATCTTCATAGGCTAAAGTCCTTTCTTTTAAAAAAAATCAAATTCAAGAATTACACTTAAATCGGAAAACATAAACTTCTTCATACTGCTAGTATGAAATATACTTTTTATTTATAAAAAATTGCTAATAACATTAAAAAAAGAAAAATAGAAGCCTAATACAAACTACTAAGTGATAGAACATCTATCACTTTCCTCCTTTAGAAGAACAAGAAAACTAGGAGGAAACTTTAATCCATTCGGGAGGAGGAGGTTACCAAGAGTTTGAAGATAGCCTAAGCTTATTAGCACCCCAGTAATCTGAATAAAGATTAAATTTTAAAGAAATAGAAGCCATATTAATAACTTCTAAAGCAATATAGCACAAACCAAACTCCTTATCTCCAAGATTCCTACGGTTCCTGCTACCCAAGATCACATAAACTAGATTACAATAAAGATTTCCCATGAATGAATTACTTACTGACAAATCTTCCAATGTTTTACAGCACTCCACAAAAGATGAGAAAGCCAGTTTAAGAAATCCCCAACTATTCAATAGCTCCACAGCTTGCTCAACCATAGAGCACCCAATAACGAAATGATCGAGATTTTCCACTCCGATGCATCCCCTTGGACAAGAATTATCATCTACCAATCTTCTATTCATTAAAAAATCATTTGTGGGAATGGCATTTTTCAAATTTCTCCACAAAAAATAGTCCACCTTAGAAGACAAGTGCAATTTTTTCAACAAGTTCTCATAAAATGTTGATTCCTTATTAATCAAATTGGTTCTGGTAATTAAGGAAGAAATAGACCTTCCCAAAAAGTTATGTATTAATTCCAAGTTATCCTATGAAATTTCTAGATAAATAATGATTTGAGCAATAGTTTCAACTAAGCAAGTACCAAACCATTTGTGAAGCTCAACAGTATTCCAGCATCCTCCAACAATGAAATCCAAGAGAAGGGAAGTCCTCATCCAAAATAGCAACAAATGTAGGCCACCTTTCCAAGCTCTTATCTAGAATCCACACATCATTTAGTACATTTATAGAAGAACCTATACCCAATTTCCACCTAACCATCGGCTAGAGTGCTGTCAACCCGCTAGAAACAACCTTGCAAGTATTAGATCTATGCCTCAGGTAATCAACATCCCGGAACTCCCCATATTTTTCTTTCAACAACCTTGCAAGACTGATAGTTCCACCTAACAATAGATTTTGCTGAATGTTGCCCACGGCCTCCTAGCTCCACTGGCTTACAAAGTTCCTCCCAAGAAACATAGTGTAATCCATGGTTACCTCCTTGTTTGTTCCACAACAAATCCCTACACATCTTATTAATCTTTCTAAAGATACTAATAGGTACCGGAGTATGCAAAGCAAAGAAAACTGGTAAAGATAAGATAACCGATCTTATCAAAACATGTTTCCCTACTAAAGAAATATGATTCTTACCCCATATACTCAACTTACTAGCAGTTTTCTCCATAATGAATAAAAAATTTACAGCAAATAACCTTCTAAGAGGCATTTTAATTACCAAATAAACCATATCTTTGACCTTCTTTAGCTTAAGTAGGTTCAAAATATACCTTCTATTCACCTGATGGATGGATCTCCCAAAGATCACACTTGACTTTTAAATGTTGACCACCTGCCCTGTCCAGCCACCTGCCCTGTCCAACGACAATAATCAACAATAATTTTCCTGATTCTCTTAACATAAATACCTTTGGCTTCAGAGAACATCAAGATATCATTAGCATACATTAATCGACTAGTTTTTGGAGCACTAGGAGCAGCTTTGATTCCCAACTGACTTCCATAAAAATTGAAAGCATTGGATAGCAACTAAGAACAAAGAATAAAACTATATGGAGAGAGGGGACATCCTTTCCTGAAGAACCTTTCACTTCAATATAATATGTTCAATTATCATTAACAAGAATAGAAAACTGAGGATTAACAATACAATCCATCACAAGATTTGAAAATCGAGCAGGAAAACCAAAGAAATCCAAAACTTGCCTAAGAGTTAACCAAGCCATGCTATCATATGCTTGCTCCATATCGATTTTAATTGCCACGAAACCCTTTTTAGATTTAGAATACCTAAATTTATTAAAGAGTACTTGGACCATGATAATATTATCTTAAATAGTCCTCCCTTTGATGAAAGCAACTTGAACCTCCAAAATTATTTTATGAATAACCATCATAAGTCTATTAAGTAAAATCTTTGCCGCAATCTTATAAATAGATAAACACAAACTAATCGAATGGAAATGGGAAGGAATAATAGGATTTGAAATGTAGGGAATAAGAATGACAAGTGTATCCTTCCACTTAAAACACATATTTATCAAAAAGAAAAAAATGAGAAATAACAAACCAAACATCCTGACTTATAATACTCCAATAAGCTTTAAAAAATGAATATATAAAACCATCGACACCAGGGGAAATATTATTACCCAAGAAATTAACCACATATTCCACTTCATGAATTGAAATATCTGCATCCAAGAGAATGCAATCTTAATGACATAATTGGTTAATAAATGGAGGCCAACCTCTCAACAAACTCGCCCTTTCCCTCCATTTATTAGAGAAGAACCTGAAATAGATATTTTGAATACCATTTTGGTCATCAACCAGATTATCCATTTCATCCTTCACTTGGTTAATGCAATTCAAATTTCTTCTTCGATTCACAACAGCATGAAAGAAACTAGAGTTTTTTTTTTTTTTTTGAAACTGCCAAACGCATTTTACTAGAAGGGAAAAATAATTACAACCTAGAGAATGATAGAACACCTATCACACTCATCTTTAAGAAAAGCAAAAAAATAGGAGGGATCTTATTGCAATAGAGATCCTCCCAAATAAAATCCTGTACTAAAGCAATTTATTACAATCTCTATGAACAAAATGAAAAAGGAACATACCAATATCTTCCAAGAAGGACAAATCTACAATCTCCTCCTCCTTGTGGGAAACTTTATTAATAGAATATTGAAGATACTTGATGACGTTGTGATTATCCCCTTCGACGATAATCCCTTTAGCTTCAAAGTTCCAATTCATATGAAAGAATTTCAAAGCCCTTATAACCATAAGCTCCAAAAAACCAATGTCCCAATGTACACATTTGATACCAAAAGCAAAGAGAAATCTTCCTTTATGGTCTCTAAAAACTCCTGCAATCCCGGCTTCATTAGAATCTAAGAGGGCAGCATCAAAGTTACCTTTAATCCACTCGGGTGGAGGAGGGTGCCAAGAAGCGTTAGACAACTTACAAAGCTGATTGGCTCCCCAGTGATCCAAGAAGATACCGCACTTTGAAGAAGAAACAACAATTTCAATAGCTTTAGCAGCCAGAAATCCCGTCCCCAACTCATTGCCATCATGGGTAACATTATTTCTACTCTTCCAAGAGAAGTAAACCACTGTACAATAAAGATTAGCCAAAAAAGGATATGATTTAGACAAAACCTTTAAACCATTGATACAATCTGACCAAGCATTGTAAAAGAAACTAGAGTTTTTATCTCCATCTTCTAACCATTTAACCTTAGCTCTTTGCCTCCACCTTGTGTTTATCCGAGCCAATGTTGTATTAAATTCACTAGCTTTTCATTTAAAACCAAGAGCTTATCCATAGATAAATAGACATTATTTGATTCTTCCATTTGCAGGTCCGTAATTTCCAATTTCAGTTTATCCTTCATGCCATTTAAATTATGAACTTTAGCTTTACTCCATAAATATAAGGATCTTAATGCTCTTTCAGATTTTTGGGTTAGAATTTCCATAGGATTACCAGCCACCGATTTAGCCCAGAAATTCCGCACAATAGCAGCAGCCGCTGGATAAGAAACCTAAACATCCTCAAATCTAAGAGACCTGCTCTTTTGCAAACAAGAATTAAATATTTTCAGCATAATGGGATAATGGTCGGAGGCAATTCTCACTAAATGCATCGTGAAGGCTTGATGAAATAATTGAAGGGCCTTAGAGTTTAATAAGTACTTATCTAACCTCTCCAAAATACATGCACTACCTCTTTTATTGTTGCACCAAGTATACTTGGGACCAATTAATCCTATTTCATGAAAATCATTATAATTCATAAATGATTTCATATCTTGAGGGCCAATAGAAAATTTAAATTTCTTTCCACCCCTCTTGTCATCTTGAGACAATATACAGTTAAAATTTCCTCATATAATCGAGGGAAGACTGGAGCTAGAATGCCTTTCCAAACTTTCCCACAGTCTCCTTCGATTCTACACATCTCTGCTGCCATAAACCATAGAGATGGCCCAAGTGCTACTATCCTTGACACAATATAAATCCTAGTGACACATTAAGGAGAACTATCCGGAACAAAGAAAGATGCCAATTTAGAATTCAACAAAACCATGATTCCGCCTAACATCCCATCATAGGGGTAAAAAAAGAAGTCCCATTCCTTACCTATAAATTCACAAATATCCCTCTTACCAATAGAAGAGATTTTAGTCTCCACAATGCCAATAAAAAAAAAATCCCAATCTTTCACAATTTCATTTAAATACTGAGAGACTTCCTTCTTATTTTCCCCTCTACAATTCCAAAATGCTATGGAACTCATTTATTCGCAAAGGGGAAGGACCCCTTTAAACTCTCTCAGAGATAATAATATTTAAGTACCTATGATGATTTAGGTACATTGATGTTTTTCTTCAGAGCTATCTAAACATTCGTCTTCTTCCTATAATTGACATGAACCCAAGGTCCATAAGATGAGCAATCATTAAAATCATCAACCAACTAAGCCTTTGCCTTATCACCAGAAACTAAATTCTCTAGAATTTTCTTTGAAATGACCACATTTTCCTTACTAGTGTCTCTACCGACTGTTTCCTTCTTTGAACAAGCAAAATTCAAATGACCAATTTTCCCACAATTATAACAAAATGAAGAAATCTTTTTGTACTCCACCATCTGGAAAAAATGTCCTTCCAAACCTTTAACCCATACCCCCAAAGGCAATTGCTTGTTAATCTCCATACGAACACATACCCTTGCAAACTCCCTCCTCCATTGAAACATGTTGTCGTCCAACATAAGAGGAGTACCAAACAAGGATGGAATTCTAGCTACATTAATATCATCCAAATAATAAAGAGGAAGGTTAGGCATTCTTACCCACACCGACGAAGAAAGTCCTTTCAAAGATGAAGGATTAAATTTAGAACTCCATTTATTAAGACCAACTATATGTCCATTAATCCATCGTCCACCTGCTAGCACATTTTCCATTTCCCCCAAGGTTGAAAAAGAACATAATAGCCACCCCATGCCAAGAAGAGTGAGATGAAATTTTCCCAATGAAGACCATTGCCTTCTTAATTCTCCTTCCACCAAATAGACCAGCACATCCTTTCAAAAGACCATGACCACCACAGTAAATTAAAGTCTCTCAGAGTTTGCAATCAAATTCGGGTTTTGCAACTTTATCTCTAACCTGTCATCAGTAAGAAAAGATTCATCTTTGGAAGATTGATTTTAATATGAGTCTTCTTCAATCAAGGATTTACCCCATTCAGAACATTTGGAACTACAACTCCATTAACACACTGCATTTTTGCATTATGAGTTTTCTTTTGCATAAAACCACAAACAAATGAAGTCCCATCTTCAATGTTATGACCTGAAGAACCTCCCTCTACATTCAGATTGATTTTTGGAATTGTATTCCCAAATCTGTTCACAATTAAATCCATACCAATTGTAGATGATGCTTCACAATCATTCAATTCGAATGTACCTAACAGACGAGGAGTATTGGAAATCTTAGACTCAGTGATTTGTTTCCCCTTACCAATAAATTATGGACTAAGGATAAACGACATAATAGAAGGTTCTTTGATAATCAGCAACCCCTTCTTGAATAACACATCTTGAATACAAGTGGAAGGCTCTGATCATCTTGAATTGGAGATATAATTTGACAAAGAAATAGAATTACCCTTTATCCAGCCACCTAGAGAGGTGGCCGACGGCGCTGGTGGCATTGCCGACGAACTCGCCAAGCAGCTAATTCCAATTTTCTCTCTAGCAAAAATGGGAGTTTCTCTCTCTAATTTTAGAAAAAATAGGAGTTTCTTTCTCTCTCTAATTTCAATCTCTTTCATGATCTATTATTATGGTTTCTCATTTGACCAAGTATGAAATATACTAAATAGAAAATTATTGTAAAGGTGATGAATGAAGAACCAAGATTTTACAAAATCAAGTATTAAATATATTATGAAACATACGGATTTTCTAATATTTAAATATTTAGTAGAAAGAATTGCTAATTTAAGTTTGGCTCATTTTATGCCTCTTTTATCTTTTTGGTGCACATTGCACATCTTTTTTTTTTTGATACACTTAGTGTATCTATTACTGTTGGCATCATTACATATCTTTTGATTTTTGGCTCATTTTATGCCTCATTTGATTTTTGCAAATTGCTTTCTTTCTAAATCTTTAAGAATCCTGGCTATAAAGATTATCTTCCAAATAGAAGAGAAGAATGAATTACTCTCTTATATAAGAAGGAATAATCTATAATGCAAACCATATATTTCTAATATTAATAAATAGCCTGATTTCAAAAAAACAATAAGTTTTATTTGTCAATTTGTAAAATTCATTATCTAAAAAATGTAATAAAGTGAATATGTTTTCATTTCAACCATCTCAATTCCAATTCAATTTAGATTTTTAAGTTCACACAAGGAATTAACATGCAAAGGAAATAGGAAGAGGTATGTAAATTCATGAATTTTTTTTATCTTTTTAGTTTTAGAAATGCCAACAATTCCTTATTTAAACTTATATGTAAGAATAGAAGTATTTTTTATTACAATTAGAAAAGAGCATTATAATAAGAGTTCATTTATACAATATGATCTAAGTCATATAGTACAAGTTACTTCATATAGTGCGAATATAATTTGTACAGTATAGTTATTAGAAATAATATTTTTTTTATTTGAAGATTTCTCAAACAAAGAGCACAAAAAACAACTCACTATTGAAGGAAATATAAGAACCCTCTAAAAAGAAAAAATACCACTTGACAAAAAAAACACACAATTTTTTTTTTAAATAAAAAAACAACTAATTATAGTAGAAGAGGTATTAAAATAAAAATTTGATACATAATACAAAACTACAAAAAAAAAAAAAAAAAAAAAAAGAAAACATAAAGAGAAAAGTACAACTTGAATAAATTAGAATAGAGGTGGATCCTAATCATGTGGTAGCTATGGAGGTGGTTATAAGAATTGGCTAAATCTATTATACTACTACTGGATAGAGGTGTATTGCTACTATATAGTTCCAAATTGCTCCCTGATCCAACTCATTTCATTATCATGTTGGGTTAGGTGCTGATCCAGACGAGTCTCAAGCATGTTAAAAAAGTTGACTCTACTCCTCATATGGGTAGTAATTAGGGGGGGGGGGGGGGGGTTGGGGGGGGGGGGGGGGTACGGGGGGGGGGGGGGGGGTGGTGGGGGGGGGAGGGGGGGTGGGGGGGGGGGGGGGGGGGGGGGGGGGGGGGGAGGGTCCATGTCCTAGAGAAATGTTTTGTTTTATTCTAGTGGTAGGGAGTTGAATGGAACTGAGGTTTTGGATGTAATCATTCAATATTTGAGCTTCATCCATTTGGGTGTTAGACATGATGAAGTAAGTGACAATTAAAAGTAAGGGAGTGATATTTACATATTCTACAACTTTAGGGATGATTGATGTTTTGAGAACTTGCTAGATAACCATAGTATTTTGATTAAGAGTGTGAACCAAGGGTTGGTTGTAGTTTAGAGCAACATTTTTAAGCAGGAAATTTACAACACTCCAGTAAAAAGTAGATCTGGAGGCCATAATAAGGGGTCTATTTCCTTGGGTTCTTAACTGAAGATGGATCCTTATGTCCTCTTTAGTTCTTACAAATTTTTGATAACAAACATGGAAAGACATTATAGTGGCATCACCACTAATCCTATGATTTTCTAGGAACTCGTATAGGTTTTCATAATGAAAAGTATTGGAAAAAGTTTGAATGTCTTAAAGTGTAGTGGAATTGAAAAGACTCATTAGTGGATAGTTTAAGGCCTATTAGTTGGGAAGCTTAAAAGGAGTGATTTTGGTTTCTTTGTATTTGTAGTAGGCAGCTTCACTAGAAGCTGTTCGAAAATGATCATCGGGAGGGTTGCGAGAGGAGGAAGCACCCAGGGTTTAGCCACTACATTTTCCACTGCCATCCATTGCACACATTAAGATTACAAGAAAGGAGGATTAGAATGATTGTGTGAAGAATTTGAATGAATTGGATCTATTTAAATTGAATTCAAAGAGTTCATTAAGTATGATCATAAGATCATATGGGACTATTGTGAATAATGCATTCCGCCAGGCGATCAATCAAAAAGATTATATAATCATATAGTATGATCAGCCATCATACCAAATAATTAGAGATAGGGATATCGTCCAGAGGAGCTAGGCAATATGACCCCTTTATACAACTAGATCATCCTTTAAGCCAAGGGTTATGATCAAAGTAGTGTTGTGTAGATTGTATAATACAAAGGTGATTTGTACAGTATGATAGAAGATGAAACTATTTGCTTTACAGGATAAAATAGAGAGGTTCAGCGAAGTGGTTTGTGTGAAAATTAGGAAATAATAAAAAATAATGATAATTAGTAAAAATGAAACCAAAAGGATAAAAAAAAGTCACCAACCAAAATTAAGGAATATGAAAAAATAAATAAAGTCATAGAAAATACAAGATTAATCACATTCGTTGGGAAGCTCATGAATTGCTGACTTCAAGCAATCGGAAATAAATATTGAGCCCAAAAATCACATGCTCTCCTTGGTCTTTTATGAGAGCCATAAAATTCAAAGATCACAGAAAAATAGTTTTTGGAGCACAAATGAGTTTGTGTCCCATCCTAAATTTGGATAAATTATCAGAATACATGCCATGTTGTGGTTGATGCAATTTAGGCCTCCATACTAAATGAATTTAATGGTAGATTGTGTAAGTGAGGCCAATATGTCCTAACATGCCACATGAATAACATCTAATATCAGCAAAATGGTTAACTAAACTATGATAGTTATGATTCCTACTCCTAGGTTTATGTGATGCATGACATGATGAGTGCTTAAGAGCTGCTTTATTTTGAAAAGCATTTAATTTTTCTAACAAAATTTCTTTATCACTTTCAAGAGAAGAAATTTCAATTTTAAATAGTGCTCACTAAAATCTAAAATGTTACACATGATTTTAACTCTTTAAATGATTTTTCTAAATCAAGATGCAATGCTTTCAAAAATTCATGTGTTTAAGATAAAATAATATATTTCTTATTCAATTCATTAAAATCATCATGTAAGGCCATATGATCCTTACCTAAATAAGAACAATATTTTTTGAGCATTTCATTTTCTTTTTGTAGAACTCAGCATTCATATTTCAATCTAGCGTGCTTGTTTTTCAATTTCCTGTATGAATCATGAATATTTTTGAAGCATCTAGTAATTTATAGAATGAAAGATAGCATACCACATCTTTATCAAACTGATCTAGATAGTTATTTTCCATTAAGAACTGATTTGTCACCTCCTCTTCTGGTTCTGTTTAAGATGAATTTGAAGTAGAGTCAATTAAAAATGCTTTCTAAGATATTCGCTTGTCTTTATAGAACTTAGCTTTTTCTTGAACCTCCTCCATGATTTGGTGATTTTAAGATTTGGGAAATAAGTTTTAGCATGCCTTGATCTTTTACATTAATAATAGATAATATTAGAAGAAGCTTTAGAATTTTAATAACTTTTACCTTTGCTCTATTATTGATGATTCTTTTTTTTTTTCTTTATAATGCTTTTGAACTATCGGGTTATCAGTGAAATATCTTTCTCTCCTTCATAAGAATAATAGTTCGAATCATTATCCTTTAAGGCTACATTTTTGTCCTTTCTCTTTTGTCCTGCTTAAAGCTATCATTGGCTTACTCCTTGCTCATAAGCAATGACTGATAAACCTAAGTTATCAATGGAGGTTATAAATAATGCATTACCTACTAAGTAGTGGTTTAATTATAGGAAGTTCTATAAGTCCTGTTTATGTCTGAGTGGTTGTGTTGAAGTTGAACATATGAGCCATATTACAATTCATCATGAGAAATTATGTGATATTTTTCATTTGCTGGAGTGTTGGGGAATTCATTTACCAAGGCTTATTATTTTTCCCCAATGCTGGAATGAGTTGGAGAAGGCATCTTCATTTAATTTTGGATTAGTTAGAATATATTAATATAATGTTAATCACAATTAGAAAGCAATGAACTACTTCACGCATGGTTCAAAGGTCCCTAGTATTTATCTTATTCATTATAATCTTTATTTATTCCTATTTACAAGAACTGGGGTACTAATCCACACCTGATGTTGTCTAAAAGATAAAGTTTAATTCTAAGAAATTAGAACAATGCAAAAAAATGGAAAGTATAGTATCCCCTACCTATAAATTAGATAAAGTTGAATGTTGAAGATTCTTTGTTGCAGTCTAATATGGAAAGTATAGTAGGTGTTTTGCGGGATCATAGAGGTAGATTTTTTATGGCTTATGGGAAGATGTTGCTTCATTAGGACATATCTGTATTGGAAATAATCACAATTTTCAATTTGAAGGATTTTATTTAAGGATGGATGAAGGATAAGCATGTCATTATTATTGATGGTGACAATATTAATGTGATGAAACTTTTGCGGAATTAAGTTCTAAGAAATTAGAACAATGCAAAAAAAATGGAATTTTCTTTTTTAGACATTTTTATAATGTAAATTTTCAATTTGTATCAAGGGAGGGTTAGTGGCAGATGTTTATTAGAGTCATGCCCTCTTAGGTGATTTTTTTTTTGATGCTTTTATTTTTGGCGAACATCCTTCAAGTGTTGTTGACATGATTAAAAAACATTGTGATAGGATTTCTATTAAATAGGGTGGTTTCAATCTTTCTTTCTATTGATTTATTTTCATTAAATTCCTTAAAAAAATAAGTAAACATTCATATATTTAGATTCAATAATAGTAGTAATTTTTGCATCATAGGAAGAAGGTAATCAACACAAAATCTTGTTAACTTTTTCATAGTTAGTAAGTTCTTTCCTAAGGCATGCAAGGAAATAATAATTTGAGTAAACCTAGTATACAATTCAAAAATAGATTTATTAGATTTCATGCAAAATAGTTCATAATCATGAAGCAGAATATTCAACCTAGATTGTTTTAATTCCTTTGTTCCTTCATATCTTAAGCAGAGTTTATCCCAAATCTCCTTACTAGTAGGGAAACTAGAAACACGCATGTAATCATCATATTTTAAAGTAAATAAAAAATAGTTTAAACATTTTGACTTTAGTTGGGCTAACTCATTATCATCAGCACTCCATTAAAAAAAAAAGGTATTTAAGTTTTAATGTCATTTACTAAACATGAAGGTGTATAATATAACTCCTAAACTAATATCCACATATGATAATCAATTGATTGCAAAAAGTAGACATGCAAAATTTAAAAAAAAATAATTAAAAGGAATATTATTAAATAACGGTGGTCGTGTGATTGATTATCCTTTAATAGTATTACAAATTCCAAAGTTATCCATTGATCATTTTTCAAAAGCTATTTAAAACATAATTTTTGAATCCTGCTTTGATACCACTTGAAAGTTTATGAAGGTTGTTAAACCTTTAAGAATTTGTTTGAGACTAACCAAGAGGGGGAGGAGGGTGAATTGATTTTTTTTTTAATTCTTTCAAAAATAAAAAATCCTTAAAAAATTATTCACAACCATTCAAGAGAATTGACATAGCAGTTGAACAAATAAGTAAATTTCATGACAACAAAATTTATCAGATTTTTTAACCACACATATAATTGCAGAAAATTAAAGTATGAAAAGTAATAAAAATGAACGCACTAGATTTTTCATTTGTTCTATCAACTTTAAATACGTCCACTCCTTGGAGCCTCCCACTATAAATTGAATTAAAAATTATTGCCTCTCCTTTTTCTCTGATAGCAAGGTAGATAAGATCATACATTTGTTATTTCACCAACCTAGTGCCTTAAAGAACCGTAACTATTTTACAGGCAGAGTACCTCAACTCTATTTTCACCCTCCAAGTGATGTTCAAAGAATTACAACTCTATTTTCACCCTCAGATGATGTTCATAGAACCACAACTCTATTTTCACCCTCCAAGTTATGGTTAAAGAACCACGATATTGTCTGAAGAACTTTTTTCTTGGAGCCATAGAGAATCTGGGCTAACCCTTATAGATATTAGGCAATATTCTTTCTTAGAGCAACCATGTGAATCCCCTCACAACTTCTCCCTCAAAAAATCTCCCTCTCTTCTCTCACAAAGTCCATCTCTCCCTCATGGCTTCCTCTTTTGAAGTCTAAACAGCCAAATATTTTCTTATATGAGTATTAGAAAACCTTAAGTAGTGGTCTTCAATAAACCTTAATTTTTAAAAGTTTCATCTTCTATTCGTATAATATAATATATGCATTGTACCATACGATCAGTGTAATTTAAACTCATCTAATAAGTTTGTGCAAATGAACTATCCAACCCTTATAACACTTCATATAGTAAGATCAATAGATCATACACTATGAATTATATAAATTCATTCTGTTTGTTTGGGATGACTCCTAGGACGGCCAACTTCATATCTATCGATCATCCAGCTCTATGGACATTGTACAATCTAATAAGTATAAAAATCATTAATTTCATTTAGTACAATCTCTAGGATAACCAAATTTATACACTATCATTCATATTGTATAAACTAAATCATATAGTATGATCGACGATATTAATTATTGATGATTTACTTAATCTCTGGTGGCTAGGGTTTTGATGGAGCACAATAGATCATATATTATGAATTAAAACTGTACAATATGAAATAAAGTCATACAATACAACAACAATAACAACATCAAGCCTTTATCCCACTACGTGGGGTCGGCTACATGAATCCTTTTTCTCCATTGTGTCCTATTAAAAGCCAAATTCTCGTTTAAATCTAATAAAGAAAGGTCATTCCTAATATTTTCTAACCAAGTCTTTTTAGGTCTACCCCTACCTTTCTTAACACAAGTCAAATCTAATACCTTTACTCTCTTAACTGGGTCGTCGGAAGGCCGCCTTTTTATGTGAACAAACCATCTAAGGCGACTCTCTCTAATCTTATCTTCTACTAGAGCTACTCCAACCTTTTCACGTATATGCTCATTTCGTATCCTATCTCTAAGGGTAAAGCCACTCATCCATCTAAGCATCCTCATCTCTGCCACACTTAACTTAGTATTATGCTTCTCTTTTAATGGCCAACATTCGGCACCATAAAGCATTGCAGGCCTCACTACCATCTTATAGAATTTTCCCTTAAGTTTGAGGGGTACATTTCTATCACATAACAAGCCCGATGCATTCCGCCACTTCAACCATCCAACTTGAATTCTGCTGATAATATCCCCATCTATTTCACCATCACTCTGAACAATAGATCCAAGATACCTAAAACGTGTACTCTTATTAATGACTTGATCGCCCAAAGTCACAATCCCCTCACTAGGACTATTACTGCTAAAAATTACACTCCATATATTCCGTTTTAGATCTACTCAAGCGAAAACCTTTAGACTCTAAGGTTGACCTCCATAATTCAAGTTTACCTTCAACTCCCTCACTAGTCTTATCAACAAGGAGAATATCATCAGCAAAAAGCATACACCAAGGTACATCATCTTGCAAATGTCTAGTGAGAACATCCATGACTAAAGCAAATAGATATGGGCTTAAGGCTGATCCTTGATGTAACCCAACCGAAATAGGGAAATACATGGTCAAACCACCTTGTGTTTGAACACAAGTAATAGCTCCTGCATACATATCTTTAATGATTTGAATATAAGCATTATTGACTCCTTTCTTATCAAGAACTCTCCATAGCACTTCTCTTGGAACTTTATCATATGCTTTTTCTAAATCAATAAATATCATATGTAGATCCTCCTTATTTCCTCTATATTTTTCCATCAAACCTCTGAATAAATGTATGGCTTCCATAGTCGACCTACCCGGCATAAATCCAAATTGATTTTGAGAAACATTAGTATCACGCCGCAACCTATGCTCTATAACTCGCTCCCATAATTTTAAAGTATGACACATTAACTTAATACCTCTATAATTCGTGCAATCCTGTGCATCGCCTTTATTCTTAAAAATAGGAATTAATACACTCATTCTCCACTCATCTGGCATCTTTTTAGTCTTCAAAATAGTATTAAAAAGTTTAGTAAGCCAAGAAATCCCTTCATCTCCTAAGCATTTCCACACCTCTATTGGAATATCATCAGGTCCAACAGCTTTTCCACCCTTCATTCTATTTAAAGCCTCTCTAACTTCAGTTTTACTAATACGCCGATAAAAAACAGAAATCTTTACTTTCATTTAGGGTGCTAAGGTCACTATAGTCAATCTTATTTTCACACTCTTCATTAAAAAGTTTAGCAAAATATCTCATCCACCTTTGTTGAATATCATCTTCTAAGAAAAGTATTTTTTGATCTTCATCCTTAATACACTTCACTTGAACTAAATCCTTACTACTCCTATCTCTTTGTTTGGCTAACTTATACATATATCTTTCTCCTCCTTAGTATTTAATCTATTATATAAATCGCTAAAAAGCTAATGTCTTTGCATCGCATATTGCTTTCTTAGAATCCTTACGAGCCACTTTATATAATTCCCAAATTATCAGAATTTTTAAAATTAAACCAATTTTTATAACAAATCTTCTTATTTTTAATCTTTTCTTGCACAATTGGATTCCACCACCAACTATTTTTACTATTAGGAGCTTTTCCCTTAGATACTCCAAGCACATCTTTTGCAATATTCTTAATATCACTAGCCACTTTTTCCCACATAACATTAGCATCCTCATGCACAGACAAAATCTTAAGATCTAAAATCTTACTCACAAAAATATTTTGGTTAATATTCTTTAAATGCCCCCATCTAATCCTCGAAAAACGTTTTACTTTATTTTTTATTTTATGCCCCTTTATCTTAAAGTCCAAAACTAATAATCGATGTTGGGTACATAAACTTTCACTCGGAATAACTTTACAATCTTTGCAATCTAAAACGGTTTAATTTTCTAATAAGAAAATAGTCAATCTGGGTTGTACTACATCCATTTTTATAAGTGATGAGATGCTCATTCCTTTTCTTAAATAAGGTATTAGCAATTGAAAAATCATAAGCTAAACAAAAATCTAATATGGTCTTGCCACCTTCATTCGTCGTTCCAAATCCATGGCCACCATGAATGCTTTTAAAATCAACTACCTCTTTACCAACATGTCCATTTAAATCTCCTCCAATAAAAACTCTTTCTTCAAGAGGTATATTTTGTATTAATTCTTCTAAGTCATTCCAAAAATTTAATTTAGAACTTATATCCAAACCTACCTGAGGAGCATAAGCACTTATAATATTAACAATCTTATCCTCAACAACAATCTTTAAAGCTATAATTCTATCACCAATCATATTAATTTTTATAACATTATCCTTTAAACTCTTATCTATAATGACACCTACACCATTTCTAGTACGACTCCTACCCGAATACCAAAGTTTTAAATCCTAAATTATCGATTTCCTTGGCCTTCTCTCCAACCCACTTAGTTTCCTGAATGCATAAAATATTTAATTTCCTATGAATCATAATATCTATTAACTCCATTAATTTACCTGTAAGGGAATCTATATTCCAAGTTTCCTATCCTAATTTTAGTATCAGGGACTAGCTACATCCTCCTTGATGCGGAACCCTTGCCTATTTAAAAACACTGCACCCGGGCGCCGGTGCAGCGGCCCTTGCACACTTGTCACTGTATTCAGTACAGCGCGTCGCTTCCAGGGGACCCCCTAGCATTAACACAATTTCTTAAAGGATTCATGTCATTTTTGTTCGACAAGTTTTACGCTGGCTGTCGACTACCTAACGCAACCCTCAACGTCATACAATATGAATCCAAAATTATATAATATGATTTAATTAAAAAAACTCTCTCAAAAACATTTTTCCCTCTCCCCCTTGTGTGTACATGGTTACTCAATAGTGATATCCACCCAATTATATGATATGAATCAAGAACAAAAAAAATACAAAATAAATCAAAAAAATATGGTCTGTAACCCTAGTTTACCAAGTCTTGAGCTGATTAAAATTATAGATGAATGACGGAATGATTTCCTGAAATGGTAGTACACATAAAATAAAAAATAAAATCATAAAATTAGGAGGAAGCAGTAACAAACATAATAATATTTGTTATCATCAAAATCACAGTGCTTGAATCAGATTTGTAACACTTGGTCCCAATAAAATAAGATCTAAACTTTTCAATAGAAAAAATAATAGCTAATAATTCTTTTTCAGTGGTTATATAATTTTATTTTATAGAATTTAAAGTTTTGATAGCATAAAAAAACATGAAATTTCTTATATCTCATTCGCCCTAGAATTGCACCAACATCAACATCACTAACATCATATATTACTATAAAAGGTAAAGACCAGAACAATAATGAGAATAATATAAATGATAAAAGGCTTAGAAAATTTAGAGAAATCTTTTTTAAACCTTCTATAAAAACTAGTATGTCGTAAAAGTTTTCTAATCCTTTTAACATATTTTGGTTTTAAATCACATGAATTTTGGTAATGTTTACTTCTAATCCTTTCATAGATATCTTATGCCCCAAGAAAGGTATTTCCCTATCTTATTTCATGTCTAAAATAATAAAATTCGTAGGGAAAATGAACTTATCAACCTTGATGAGAATATCCTTAATTACTCCTTTTAGATAAGTAAAGATTTATAGCCAATTAAAGAATAACATAAGTTGGTTTAATAGCTTATATATCCAACCACTTAAAGAGGGAAAGAGGCATGAGGTTGAAAGTACAAATAGATTGTTAGACTTATTACAGTTGTCCATTTGCTAACCAAGATATAGGGTGGGGGTGAATTAATAATTTGAAATTCTCTTGGTGAAATTTAAAAAACCATTTTAAAATTTTTTTCACTATTTTATTTTTTCAAAACAAACTTTTCAACCAAAAAACTAAAAGTGCAAAAAATAAAAAAAATGTGGTAAAATTAAAAACAAAAGAATACAAAAATTTAAAGTGGTTCGATCCAATCAGACCTACATAAACTCCCTGAAGACTCCCTCTTCAGGTATTGCACGATACCAAAGTGACTCTCCTTTTGCTCCCACAAAAAGGTGGAGAAGCCCTTATATTAACCTCTCTTCTACCAATCCCTAGTGTGATAGAGTAACATTGTCCTTTCACACCCTCCTGGTGTCCATAAAAAACCATCATCCATTCACACCCTCCAAGTGCCGGTAGAGAACCGTCATCCTTTCACACACTCTCTATTTTTGTAAATAATTATCATCCTTTCACACCTTCCTGGTGTCTGTAGAGAATTATCATCCTTTCAAACTTTCTAAGTGTCGACGGAGAATTAGATCATCCCTAAAGATCTTCTCTTGAGCATCTTCAAAGAAGTAAGGAAGAGATTTGGTAAAATTACTAAGAGATTCTTAACTTTGGGCAAACTTGTGAATCCTTCATAAATGCCACTTGCAAGATCTCTCAATTCACACCCTTAAACACTCTCCCAAAGCATTCTCACACTTGCTCTCAAAGAAAAATGAAGAAGCATTTTTTGACAGTTAGTTTTTAGGACCTTTTGTATGAAAGACAAGAAAATTATGCATAAAATGGAAAATTTTAATTTAATTATCCATGATCGTACAATATAATCAAACATCATATGTACTAAGAGTTCAAAATTTGCTTGTACAATCCTATACAAACTGATTTCATAATCTAATTTAGCTGTGTATGAACTTACATCGTACAATACGATCAGTTCAAAATTAAATAAATTCATTATGTAAGATTCAGTAAAAACTAATTTTATACTCTGAATAATATACTGTATGAACCCTATATCATATAGTATTATATATTTTTATGAAATCTTGTTTCATTTGGAACAAAAATGGACAAGTACATTTTGTACTCTAGAAGTTGTCTGTAAGATCCTAGGATCGTACAATACGAATAGTTCAAAAAATTTACCTGTTCATATAGACAAAAAGATATACACCCATTTCGTACTCTAGACATCATCTGTTTGAACCGATGATCGTGTATTATAAATAGTTCAGAAAAACTTTAATTTCATACGGAATAAACTTGAATGAATTTATTTCATACTTTGGATGTCCTTTGTATGAAGGTAACATCATATAGTATAAAAAGTACATAAAATTTTTCGTAGAGGAACATTATGGAAAAATCATCCCATATAATTTATGATCCCACAGTATTATTAGTTTTAAAAAATTTTTACACTCCCCCAGTGTGTATACATGGTTACCTAATTATAATCACATTCTCTTAGACTCAAGAAAAATAAAAAATTATAGACTTCAATTACAATAAATCCTAGCCTAATCTGTCTTGAAGTCTTCAACCGTTTAAAGTATGATTTCTCTGAAATATTAGTACACACAAATAATAAAAGTAATATTTATAAAATATGTTAGGAGAAATAGTTATAAAAATAATAATTTTTTGAATCATCAAAAACATACATGATATGAAAATATAGTTATGAAAACTAAGTTACAACAATCTCCCCCTTTTTTATAATGGCAAAATAATTCTTTTTTGTGTTAACATTTAAAGCAATTTTTTCCTTAGCTCCCTCTAAATAAATGACCAATTTAAATCAAGTGATTCCCATAAAGATTAAAAAAAATTAAAAAATAAAAAGAATCAACAAACAACAACTACTAATATAAAAAAAAAACTCGAACTAAAAACACATGAACACCAACTAGAACAAACATACAAACACAAACATTCAAAACATTCAATACATAAAACATACAAAAACATACAAATAATATTATGACTCCCCCTTTTGACAATAATATAAAGGGTAGTACATCTTGAAATGAAAGGTTTCTACAGTTAAACCAAAAGATTTAAAGAAGATAAGGATTTTAAATCAATTGCAAAAACAATATTAACTTCATAAATGAAAAAGAAAATTTTAAAAATTTTAAATCAAAGAAAAACTAAGATAAGAAAAGTCAACCAGGTTCATTGTTCACGCTAGAAAAAATTAAAAAAATGATTATTGGAAAAATGATGAAATAAAGATTAGTTAAGTTCTAATTCAATATGGAATATAATTGTCAATTAGATGGATTTGGATTAGAGATTGAATGATTATGGAAAGAATAATATATATGCCTTCAATTGACGACATTGTGCATCTTTCAAATATTTGTGGCACACTTTATACATCTTTTCTATTTGGGCTAATTTTATGTCTCTTTTCACTTTGTGAACCATTGTGCATCTTTTTGATTTTTACCTGCTTTCTAGTATTAGTAATCTAAAATCAAATTCCACTAATAGCAAAAATAAATATATTGAAAAGAAGAAAAAAATAATAAGACATCAATCTTTCAACAATTAAGGCTTAGATAAGTTTGTCTATAAGAACATGAAATTAATCTCCTTATCTACATCCAATTATAATTTAATTTAATTTTTTGAAAGATTAAATTTTGTAATGAAATTAATTTATAGAGCAAAGTAATTTTGAATCCATTCCAATGATCAACCATAAAAGATTTTTTATTGAAAATATAAACATTTCAAGAAATCACATTCAATACAAATGAGCAAAATATGCCATCATTTCATTGATTCAATGCAAGAGCACATACAAATATATTTCTAATTTCTCATGACATCATTCAACTAACATCATCTTAAAAATAAAAAAAAAAACACATGAAAAGGCTAAACTCATAGGAAAAAACATCACAAAAATAAAACACAAAACACTCATAAGCAATAATAACATAGACATACATCTAAAAATCTGAGGGGCACCTCATCTGGAGGAGGTGGTTGGTTGAACATTGAAAAGTAACTATTCTTCATAGCTACATTCGTGTTGACCATGTCAAATTGACCATGGATTCAACCCATGTATTTTTAATAACTTACATCCTGCTAATTTAAGTTATTCTCAATTTGAATAAAGCGTTAATCAAAATGTGTTTCCAATCTATCAAAGTGGTGGACCATATCTTGGTAGAAATTTTGGCCAGGTCCAAGTTCAGGTGCTGTTGCTGGAGTAGGAGCTCCTCTTTCTTTCCCTGAATCATCATTCTTAGAACTTTGATCCCACCCAAAAAAGTAACTGAAAGTAACCATTAGTAAAGTAAATAGGTAGTTCAGTGGGAGGAACTGGGTGAATAAGATTATACTTGTTTTTTAGGATATAGGAAACTAAATATCCTAAAGCCACCTTTTTTTCTCTTATAATGAGAAAGTCCAATTTCAAAAAGATTATAAATATAATTTTAGATAAGTTGGGCTTAATCAAAAGGTTTTCAATCATTATCAAATAAGTGAATGTGGATAAAAGAGGAGTCATGTTAATGTGATCACCAACTTTTGGGATTCTCAAAACATGCTGGATGATCCTTGCATTCTTATTTAGAGTGTAAACCCTAGACAAATGACTCACTTGGATGACACCTCTAAGAGTTTGATTATTTTCAGACCAATCAAAGTTGGCTCTAGAGTTTAAAGTATTGGATATAATCCCTTAGGTTCTTAGGTGGAGAAAGTTTCCTAAATCTTCCTTTATAATTTCTACACGTTGCTTGAGGACATATAAAGTAATCTTAGAGTGGCTCTAATTAATTTTCTTGTTGGCCAGAAAGAGTTGGAATGTCTCTTTATTGTAGGCTTATATGAGAATTATGATGAATAAAACATGAATTGAAGTAAATAAAGGCATAATAGAGAAATGAATATCACTTTGTATGAGAAATCGAAAAGGGGTAATTTTAGCATCATAATACTTAAAGTAGGCATCCTCATTTTCTTTGTATAAGACGTTATCATCACGACGGGTTCTAGAAGAAAATCCTTAATAGAGATGGGGTCGTTTGTTGCTACTAGCCATTCCTAAGATGTGGGCTCTAAAGGGTTTGGAATGGATGAGAAAGTGAATAAAAAAGTTTTTAAAGACCCTTCTATTTAAAGTAAAATTACCTATCATACAGTACAAAATTTAAATTATATATTTATTTTTAAAATCGTATGGGAAAAAACATTTCATACGTACGAGAAAAATTGGCTAAACATGAAATATATTTTTGTAAAATGCCATTTTCAAAATGTCCTTTTGTACATGCTTTTTAAGCATATGATTGCACAAACGAACAGGTGTTCATCTAGGATGATCAAATTATTAAAGATCATTTTAATAATGGTTAGGTTATTCCCCCACAAAAATTAACAAGAGGATCTTACAAATAAAATGCAATTTCATACATATAATCAATTTTTAATATCTAAACCTAACTGGAAAACCATCTGCACTAGTATAGATGAAACTGCACATATCATATAGTATGATGATGTCATTGTACAATATGAATCCTATGAAAAACTAAGTTTTGCATGCACAACACATAAACCTATCATGTATAAGCTACATAATTCGTACAGTATGAAAAGAACACTTAGAAAAAACAAGACATTACTATCAAATAATCTTCTCAAAACCAATCACCTTACATTAAATGACATGCTTCTAGTATAAATGAAAACAAAATTAAAAAATACAAAACTAAGCACATAAAAACAAACAAAACATATAAAAAGAGGCAAATTAAACAAACACATATTCACAACAAAACAAGTTTGTAGAATTTTCAATTTAAGTATTAAGATTAATCACACATAACTTGGTTTTTAAGATGCTAAATGTGTCAAAGGCTAGTGGTTTTGTAAAAATATCTACAAGTTGATTTTTTTGTAGTAACATGATTTAATTCAATCTCTCCCTCTACTGCATAATCTGTAATGAAGTGATGCCATATATCTACATGTTTGGTTCTAAATATTGAATAGGATTCTTTGAAATGTAAGTGGCACTAGTATTATCACAAAAATTGAAATGTGCCAATAAAAAATCCTAAGTTAATCAATTATTGTTTTAATTATAGTACTTGTGCTACACAACTACCTAAGGTAATGTATGTGCTTCAATAGTAGATAGGGCTATTGAATTTTGTTTCCTATTGGACCAAAAAACTAAAATGTTTTATATGAATTGACAAGTTCCAGATAAACTTTTCTAATCAACCCAATATCCAACAAAATTTGAATCAGAATATCCAACTATTTCAACAAAAGAGTTACAATTTGGACAACAAATCCCTAAGTTTTGAGTTTCCAAAAGATATCTCAAAATTCTTTTTACTGCTATCAAATGTCATTCCCTTGGATCAGATTAAAATCTAGCACAAAAATAAATACTAAATATTACATATTGTCTACTAATAGTAAAGTTAAGCAATGATCTAATTATTCCTCTAAATTTCTTTTGACAAATAGATTTTCCCTTAGTGTCCTTATCTAATTAAATTGAGGAACTCATTTGTGTAGTCACTAGTTTAATATTATCAATTTCATATTTCTTAAGAATATCCTTAATATACTTCAACTAACTAAGAAAAGTTCCTTCCTTATATTATTTTATGCTAAAACGAAGAAAATAACTCAAATCCCTCATCAAACTCATCTCAAATTAAATACTCATTATTTTTAAAAAGTCTTCATAAAGATTTTTACTTGTAGATCCAAATAAGATGTCATCAATATATATTTTAATAGTGAGTATATCATCTCTTATCCTCTTCAAAAAGAGAGTGGCGTCCACACTTGTGTTTACATAAGATCTCTCTAATAAGAATTCGCTTAACCTCTCATACCAAGCCCTAGGTGCCTGTTTCAGTCCATATAACACCTTTTTCAAACTAAACACATGATTAGCAAATTTAAAATTTTTAAAACTTGGAGGTTGCTCAACATAAACATCCTCTTGTATCACTCCATTCAAAATGACACTCTTAATATCTATTTGATATAATTTAAAACCTTTAAAATAGGCAAAGGCTAATGAAACCTTAATTCCTTCAAGTCTAACAACAGGGGCAAAAGTCTCTTCAAAATGAATCCCTTTTATTTGATTATACCCCTTGGTCACCAATCTTGCCTTATTTTTAATCACAACTCCTAAATAATTCATTTTATTTTTTAACACCCACTTAGTTTCAACAACACTTTGATCATTTGGCCTTTCAATCAATTCTCCAAAATCATTTCTTACAAATTGTTTTAATTCTTCATATATGGATAAAATCTAAAATTCATACAAAAGTACTTGATTTATATAAGTGGGTTCAATCATCCATATAAAAGAAAAATGGTTCACCTCTTTTCTCAGTCCATGTCTAGTCTGAACACCCTCACTAGGATTCCCTAAAACCATTTCCTTAGGGTGATTCTTAGAAAGTATCCATTCTCTAGGCAAAGGGTCTTCTTTTCTAATATATTCATCCAAATTTGTCTTTTCAATTCCTTGGGATATATTTTGAATATAATCCTCTTTAAATTTTGGCTCTTCCAAAATATCAAATTAATCAAACACAATATATGTGGTCTCCTCAACTGTCAGTCTTCTTGTTAAAAACTTTATAAGATTTTCCAACACTAGAATATCCAAGAAAAATTATTTCATCAAATTTTTGATCAAATTTTTCTAAAGGAGTTTTTCCATTATTATGAATGAACACCTTACATCTAAAAATATGCCAATGTGTCAAATTTGGTGTTCTCCCCATAAGAAGTTCATAAGGTGTCTTATTCAATTTTAATTTAATGTTTACCCTATTCAAAACATAACAGGTTGTACTAACTACTTTAGCCCAAAAATATTTTGGAAGTGAGTATTCTACCAACATGGCTCTAGCGGGTTCAACTAATATTTTGTTATTCCTTTCTACTACCCCATTCTACTAATGGGTCCTAGGTGCTAAAAATTGTGATCAATTCCTTTCTCTTTTTAAAAATCTTTAAATGTTTTATTTTCAAATTCACCTCCATGGTCACTTTGTATTGATAAAATCTTGAACCCTAATTTCCTCTGAATCGAAGTGCAAAAATTTTTAAATTCCTCAAATGATTCACTCTTATGAAATAAAAATTTAACCCAACTGAATCTAGAAATATCATCAATTATCACAAATCCAAATACTTTACCTCATACACTTACAGTGCAAACCGGTCCAAAAAGATCCATATGAGTGATTTCCAATGGTTTGTTAGTTCTAAGATCCTTAATGGAATGAAAGGAGGACTTCACCTATTTTCCTAATTGACATGCATCACATAGGTGATCCTTAGTATAGTCTAGTTTGGGTATTCCTCTAACCAATTCTTTTTGGATAATTTTTCTATTATTTTTCATTCTAACATGACAAAGTCTCCTATGTCATAACAATGATTCATACAAAATTATTTTGATGCAAAAAGCATTAGAAGACTTAATAAAATTCAAATCAAGTATGTATATATTATTTACCCTAAATCCATATAAAACATCAATTCCATTTTGGCTTATTATGAAGTAAGTGAAAAATTTTTTTACACTAGAACCCTTATCAAATACCTGACTAATACTAAACATGTTATGCTTTAAGCCTCTATGAGTAAAACATTTTCAATAAAAAAATTTATTCAAGTTTTTAATCATACATGTGCCTACCACTTTCCTAGTGGTATTATCTCTTACTTTAACCTTGGCTCCATTCCTAACTTCCAGCAATATGAATTGTGTTATATCTCTAGTCATGTGCTTCAAACATCTACTATCCAGGTACCAAATGCTCTGATGAGGTCTTGTATGAGAGTGTTTCCCTTCTTGATCTGACTTATCAAATTTTTTGGCCATCAGATAAAAGTTGGTGACTTTTTTCTGCACATTTGTTTCTAAAAAATCCAAAGTAGAATTTGCCCAAAATGCTCTTTGAAATCTCTTCTAGCCCTTCTTTACAATACTTTTCTTCTTGATCTTCTCCTTGTTAGGATTGGCTTTAATATTTGGGCAATCATATTTGATATGTCTTGGCTTCCTGCGTTCATAAAAAATTACATCATTTGAAGCCTTAATATTTTTGTGTTACTTACCTTTATTCAATGTTGACATCTGTATTGTTTCCTTTTTAGAAAACATTTTAATTTTCTTGTCATTAAGGAAATGTCATAGTCATCCTTAGGCTGAGACTAATCACTCTTCGAGTCATCCACTTTCAACGTTATATTTTTCTCCTTCCAATTCTCACTTGCATCAGTTATCTTTGGGTAACTCCTTACTCATAAGCAATTAGTGATCTATGAAGATTATCAATAGAATATATATTTAAGTCTTTTTATTCTATTATAGTAGTTATCTTTACAACATATATAGCAATTAAATAATGAAGAATTTTATTCACTTTTTTAGTATTCATTAATTCCCTACAAAGGCATGCAATGAGGTGACAATTTGTGTGAAATGAGTATAAATGTTAGTAATAGATTCATTCAGTTTCATACAAAATAATTCATAATCTTGTAGCAAAATATTCAATCAATATTATTTCACCTTGTTAGACCCTTTATATGACATATAAAGTGTATTCCAAGTTTCTTTTTCCAATTCTACAGGTTACGACTTGTAAATAGTCTTTAGATTTAAGTGAATAAAAAAACTATTTAAACATTTAGCATTTAACTTAGTTAAATCTTTTTCTTCTATAGTCCAGACAGTAAAGGTGTTTCAGTTCTAATGCCATCTATAAGCCTAGTTAGACTAATGTAGCCTTCATGTATTCACATACGATAGTGAAGCGATTGAAGAAAGTAGACAAGCGTGTTTTTCAAAAATTGAAAGGGATATTATCAAACAATTGGGGTTTAGTGATAGAATATCCTTCAGGTGTGTTACAATTTCCAAAAGTAATCTTGATAATTTTCAAAAAGTTATCTAAATCTTAAGATTTGAAAGTAGGCTTTGATACCACTTGAATGTATGAATAGGTTATTAGACCTATTACAATTGTCCCAATTCTAACCAAGAGAGGCGTGAATTGTTAATTTAAAATTCTCTTGGTAAAATATATAAAATTATTTTATAATTTTATCACTATTTTTTTTTTCAAAAACAAAATTTTTTAACCACAAAATTAGTGCGAAAAAATTAAAAATGTGGTAAAAATAAAAATAAAAGAACACATAAATTTATAGTTGTTTGGTCCAACAAGACCTATGTCTACTCCCTAAAGACTCCCTCTTCATATATTGCACTATACCAAAGTTACTTTCCCTTAACTCCCACAACAAGGTGAAGAAGCCCTTACAATTAATCTCTCTTCCACAAATCCCCAGTGCGGTAGAGTTTCATCATCTTTTCACACCCTCCTAGTGTCATTAAAGAGCCGTCATCCATTCATACCATCCTTGTGTTGGAAGAGAACTGTCATCCTTTCACATCCTCATGGTGTCAGCAGATAATCGTAATCCTTTCACACCCTCCTAGTGTCAGTAGAGAACCGTAATCCTTTCACATCTTGCTAATGTCGGTAGAAATTTGTCATCCTATCACACTTTCTAAGTGTCGACAAAGACCCATATCTTTTACAAAGATCTTCTCTCGAGCATCTTTAAAGAAGTAAGGAAGATATTTAGCAAAATTACAAAGAGATGCTCACCTTTGGGCAACCTTATTAACCCATTCAAAAATTTCACTTGTAAGACCTATCAATTCACACTCTCAAACACTCTCCCAAAGCACTCTCATACTCGCTCTTAAAGAAAATATGAAGAAGCATTTTTTTATAGTTAGTTTTTAGGGCATTCAATATGAAAGTCAAGAAAAATTGTTTAGAAAACTAAAAAATTTAATTTGATTGTCCATGATCATACAATATGATCAAACATCGTACATACAAATAGTTCAAAATTTGTTTTGTATGATCATGTATGAACCAATTTAGTACTCTGATTGACATATGTATGATTCAGTACGAACCAATTTCATACACTGGATAATGTATTATATGAACCTCATATCGTACAGTATGATATGATTTAATTAAACCATGTTTCATTTGTTATGAAAATGGATGACTCCTGTTTGTACTGTAGAAGTTGTATGTATGATCCTAGGATCGTATAGTATGAACAGTTCAAAAAATTTACTTATTCATTTGGACGAAAAGATACACACCCATTTTGTACTCTAGACATCGTCTGTATGATCTTAAGATCGTACAATATAAATAGTTTAGAAAAATTTTGAGTTCATACGGGACAAACTTGTATATATCTATTTCATACCTTGGATGTCGTCTGTATGAAGGTAACTTTGTACAGTATGAACAAGACTTAAAAAATTTTCCTAGCATGATTTGATTAACTCTGTTCTAGAGGAACATTCTGGACAAATGATCTCTTATGATTTATGATCATATAATATGATTAATTAAAATAAAATTTTTGCAGTCCCCTAGTGGGTGTGAATGGCTACCTAATTACAATCACACTCACTCAAGCTCAATAAAAGTATAAAAAGTACAAACTTCAATTATAATAAATCTTATCCTAATTTGTCTTGAAGTCTTCAACTATTTGGAGTATGATTTCCCTAAAATATTAGTGCACACAAATTACAAAAGCAATATTTTCAATATATGTTTGGGAAAACAGTAATCAATACAATAATACTTTTGAATCATTAAAAACACACATGATATGAAAACATAGTTATAAAAACTAAGTTGCAATAGAGGTTAATATTAGATCCTAAGTCACAAAAAGCTCGACCATAAAATTTACCTCCAATAGTGAAAGGAATTGTAAACTGCCATGATCCTTAAGTATTTCAAGAATTATTTTTTTATATAAAAGGCACTAAATTATTGGGTTAATGCCACTATTTTAAAATCACAAATCTTCCTTTTCTTACTCAAAATGACCTTCATGAATTTAGCATAAGTGGGAATTTCTTCTAAAGCTTTAAAGAAGGGGATATTAATGGCTAACTTTTTATACACTTACAATAACTTTGAGAACTATTTGTCAATATTTCTTCAGATCAACATCTCAGGAAAAGGTGGTGGTGGTATCTCAATAATTTTTTTAAAATCTTTTCAGGTTCTTTAATAGGTTTAGCTTGTTCAAAAGGAGTATTATTTTCCTGTTGTTTCTCTCTATCATCCACATCATGGTGTTGGTCTTTCTTTTTATGAGGGTCTCATAACCCTTTCCCACTTTGAAGTTAGATATTATGACCAAGTTTTCAAAATGAATCAATCTAGCACTTTCTTATTTGATCTTCAATTTTTTAATAGGATTAACTTGATTATTCATTTTCTTTCCTAATTAGAGAGTAATACTGTCCCAGGATTCTTTCTTATTCCTTTTTTGATATATTTTTTCAATTTCTTTGTGAAAGTATTGTGGTGTTATATATCTTGGTGCAGCAGTACTATATCTCCTAAGATCACTATTTATCTTCAATTTAGTCAATTTTTTAGAAATAGTAGCAACTTGAGCAATCAAAATAGATAAAGAATGATTTTCATAAACTTCCATCACTCTCTTAGGGTTCACCAAATCAACTGTCCATTGAAATTTATTTGTTTCCATTTCTTCAATTAATTCTTAAGAATCTTTAAGAGGCTTTTTCTTCAAAGAACCTCCATAGGTAGCATCAATTATGACTTTAAGGGATCCTACAAATCCATTATAAAAAGTTTTAATTATCAACCAATCAAGTAAGGTATGTTGATATCACTTTATAAGCATCTCATTAAATCACCCGGACTCTCATAAATATATTCTCCTTCTAACAGAGTAAAAGAAGTAATGCCATATGCTTAGTAGTTTTAGAAGGCGGGAAATACTTTCGTAGCAATTTGTGGGCTAGTTGACCACATTTTTGAATGGGGTCATTAAGATCCATCCAAACATGTATGTGTTGATCTAATGGTTGATAATAATCAATCATTATGTTTTTATCCACCTTTTAATTACATCCTCGATTATAGTTCAACACAACCCTAAATAAATCTTTAATAAAGCCTCAACCATATTATACCAATCCCACTCATCTACTTGATTATGATTGGTATAGATAATTCAAACTCAATCAATCAAATCAAAAACTACATCTAGATCCTGAATTCTAGGTCAAAATCTATGGTAAAGGGGCTATATCCTAAAACCCTTTATAGGTGGTTTTTTTAATCAGCTCAAAACCTTATCAACTGATATCCAATTTATGATCTATCAATTACATATATATTAGGCATGTCCCTAGGATCAATCCTCAAAATTTGAGCTCAATCTGATGTTTCTAACCCATAAAGTAGAATTGATTTCCAAATGTTGGAAAACCTTCAAATATTTACAAACTATGTTACTGTACATGCCACCTAGTGGAATTTTACCCTTAGAACTTTTTCCAAAATCATTTAACATGTCTATAGACTTTGTAAGAACATGTGAACTAGTAAATTATATTTTTTAGATCCAGCTTGACGCTCAATTCACCAGGGGTCAAAATGACCAAAATGCTCATTAAGAGCAAATTTTGACTCTTTCCAAAAACTTAGCATCACACAATCAATTCAACCTATATAACATCTTCCAATGCCTCCTAAACATCATTCGGAATGCATTTGAGTCAAAAATAGGTTTTTTTCTAACCTGTTTGACCAAATCAACCTTGGTTGACCAAATGGACCCTTAAGGGTCCAAATGGATATTTTAATCTAAATGACATCACTATGGCTTGAGACCATCTCTTTTGGTCTGCAATAATCAAATCAAATTCGTTGAACCCAAACCAAGCCCCTAGTTTAGCTTGGTTGGCCATATCAGCCATTAACCTTTAATTACGCTCATTCAATCATCATATTATTACCGACTTTCTTCAAACTCCTTTGACCACCTCTCCTAGTGACTTGGACCTAATTGATCACTTTGACTAAATAATTAGTTAGCTTGGTCAACTTGTCCCATGTTTGGTCAAACCTGGTCCAAATGACTTCATTTAATCCACTCACTCAATTCAATCTATTCAAACCTAATAAAGCCTCCAAACTTATCTTATTCCATAGATGAAACACATACAAATCATTGATGAACCAAAGAATATTGGATTTTACAAAGTCAACCAATTGAATTTCATCAAATATTCATGTCATTCAGTCAAATTTCATCATACATTTGATCAAGCACCAAAAACCATTGATTTGACTACATCCCATGGTTTAGGGGCATTCAAACTTAATAAAAGTCATTGTATGGAGCTTAGCTAAGTTAACTTAAGGCAATCCATCAAACCCCATTCTTAATGAATTCATCCCCTTATAACTTGGATTTGACACCTACAACCTACTCCACTCTAGCTCTAACACCTCCCTAAACCTAATCCCATTCCGTCTGGATGATTTGACTGGTTAAAATAATCAAGGAAAGTTTGAAAGAGGAACTTCATGGCCAACTTTACTTCCAAACATTTTATTCAATACTTTAAATCTTTCCTAGGTCCCTTCAATACCCTTCTATCCATTCTCTTAAATCCATCTTGCTTCCCTAGTCTAGATTGACTAGTCAATGGATCAACAATGATCTTGGAAAGCTCTTTTGGTTAAAATATCCAAACTAACCATATTGGTCAAACCCAGACCTCCCCCAACATAGTTAAACACTACCAGGATTTCTTAATGGCCCAGCTTAATCAAAACCCGACCCCTTGCTTAGACCCAAGTGGTCCCAACTATCCAAAAAAGACCTCTTAACATTTTCACCCTATTCAACCCATCCTCTAGCATTCTAATAGTCTGGGATAGCTTGCCTTAATCTAAGAGCTTCACTTGATTGATCTTGACCATCCATAATGGCTGTGATAGCAAAACTAGACCAAAGGCATGTAAATCCATACTAGGACTCAAATTCCCTTTAGAAGCATTTTCTAGAGCTCTAACTTTTCATTTTGAATCCCTAGAGCTTCATCTTCATTCTCATATTGATTATCTAACATTCACAAGCTCCAAGAGACATGCTAAGTGAAGGAACCAACCCTCATTCATGCTAAATTCTAAAGCTTAGAGGCCTAGCTATTTTAATTATTCAATTATTCTGATGGATTATACGTAGAAAATCTACCAATTCAACCATACTTTTCATTTTAAGTTCCTTTAGTAAATGAAGGTATAGCTTATACCCTAGGATTTAGGGCATTTTTTATGTATAACCTATCGAAAATTGCATAAAGGTGTATAAAAGTTATTCCCCAATGCTTCTCCTGTATTCTATCGCTCACATCTCAACTGTCATGCCATTCCTTCTGCTGTATAAGTTGCTTGAATAAAAAATCTAGCTTTAGTGTTTTCTAATTGTTAGAAGATAGTGACAATCTTACAACCATTTGACCTACTCTATTTAGATTAACTGGCCGTGATTTTGTTTGACTTACAGCCTAATCATACAAGTCAAAGTTATGAAATGGTTATTTTTATTTGATCGGATAATGGTCTTCTACCTTCAATTACACAAATCCAACAACTCTGGATGTATCCGACATGGTTAAGTAACTAACCATGCATCATCATATGGAAAACCCTTGCCTTATCAGCACCACGTTGCCCACATTTGATCCCTAGGCATTAAAATAATGAGATTAAATAACATCGCCATTTTCTACACACATGAATACCAGTTAGAGACATTTAAGGATTAAAATAAAGGATAAAGTCTATAATTTTAGGATAATTATAGGAAAATAACTATGTATCTAGTAGAGAAAACCTTTGAACTTTAAACTTAGTGACATGACTTATATTAGGTTAGGAAATTACTATTTTTAAGGATCATGAGGTTACAAATTTAATTTACCAAAAATTAACTCCTTAATTAAATATATAATTTCTAAAACTCATAATAAATTCAAATTAGTTCTGAAAGATATAAATAATATATCAAATTGACTAAAATCAAGCCCCTTGATTAGAATTCTAATTTAGGTTTAATTTAATTATAAATGAAAATTAACATTTAAATAATTTATTTAATTAAAAAATATTTTAAAAATTCTATAAAATTATGAAACTCTTGAAAACACTTCCTTTGGTCATTACTAATTGTTGGTGGAATTTTGAAAAACAAGTTTTGAAAAATATTAGTTTTCATTGAGAATTTTAAAATCTGGATTGAATTCTAATTCTAGAAGTCGAATAAAATTTCATAACGGTGTTCAGACTTAGAATTATGAAACTCATCTTGAATATCATGACTAAATTCTAAAGAGAACTTCACGTGGCCCCGAGGGGACAAGGTAAAGTTCAACTAAATATTCAGTTATGATATTCAAGAAGTATGATTATCGAATCCACATCCAAAGTCTTATCAAAGAAGGATGTATCTCCCCAAAGGGAGATAACACTTTTCGATGATAATTCTCCTAATGTAATTGCGACGATCATTCTTTAACTTTTCCCAAAGAAATCTAAGAAGACTTAATTTTGAAATCAGGTGCGTGTGGTTCCAAATATCCTACGAGCGCAAGCCCTCATAGTTAATTACATCGTAGGGAGATAGAGTCCCTACAAAAACTCTCGATTAAAATAATAATGAAATTTTGTTAGATTTTCTAGGAGTGACATCAAAAAAAATGAATAGAATTTTTGGAAAATCAAAAGGGAATGGATCAAGATTGAACATTTATTAATAGAATCGAGGGAAGAGAGGTAGGGGACACCTTGAGATTCCAGAACCATCCGAAAGTGTCCCGACTTAATCTAAGTGTTGGGTTTTATGTTTTAGGATTGAAAGGAAACTTTAATTGAAGTTGAGCATCTTATTAGAAATTTGGGATTATATTCCCAAAATTTGGGGTCTTATAATCAAAGATCTGCCCCGGATCCTAAGTCTAATTTGGACACTGGACCACAGTCGTCCGAACATAACTAATGCAATGCAATGCATGGACTTACCCCGGCCTGGATTGGGGAGCCAGCTAACCACCTAATCGATTTAAATGAGATGAGTCCGGTCTTTTATGAAAGAGTGGTAGGGACGTTGTACTTAAAGTTTTGAAGAGTTGGGGCCAACATCTAAAAATTTTCCTAATTGGCCCCTTTGACTTATGTTGGGTGCTAAAATGCTAAAAGTGATGCAATTAAAATTTTGACTCTTTTAATTTGTATCTAATGCAATGCATGCTGGTCGACAACTTCTGAATGAAATATGCTTGAAATTTTAAAAACAGGCTTATAAAATATTTTTTTTAGAAGACTGGACTTCCCCAGGTCCGGCACCTCGTCCTCATAGGTCAGACTATCTGGACTCTACCCGCAGGAGGGAAAGGGTCTAAAGCAAGGAAAGAGTAATGCAAAGATATTCATGCGTCCCTGGGGTCGATCCCCGGCTAATTCCCTAGATTCGTTATCTTTCTATGTTATTTAGACTCATTAAAATTTTAGACATTTAAGATTTTGAGTAGAAAACTTTCACACCCTCACGAGTCTCACGTATCCAGGCAAAAACAAAAGCGGCACACAATCGCCAAAAAAATAAGAAAAGCAAACAGTCCTAAAGGCAATCAAGTCATCACATCAAATATTAATTAATCAATAAATGTCCATAGGCAAAGTTGCCTTGCTTATTACAAACCAGAATTTTGTAGAAAGTAAAGTGGCCGGGCACCACTGACAACAACCCGGATTCTAAACCTAGTAATGACACAAGTAATTTTGAGTGAGATATTCTCAATCTTCAAGTCTTCAATCTTATTCTTCTTTGGACTCCTTTTCTTCAAACTCCTTGGATTCTTCGTGGTAAACTACCTAAATGGATAAGAGGGCACTTCCCTTCAAGGGGAAGGCTACTCTTTCCTCTTTGGGTATAGAAAAGGTATGATCCAAATTTGGAATTCCAAATGGAGAAGGAATGTTTCCCAAAGGGGCATCCTTTCCTCTTTGGAATCCATGCTTTGGACCTATATATCCCAACTCAAAATTAACTTTCACAACACTTAACACTTATACAAAATTACATTTATATCAAATCAAAAATCTAGACTCTTCTGCAAGGTTATCCTAAGCAGTTAATTAATCAAAGAAAACATATTCCCAAGCAGTTATATATATGTGCAGAAAATAAAGTAAGGCACATTGGCCACGCTCTTTTTATTTGGGGGCTTTAGCAGCTGAAGTACCAGTGCAAGCATTTATAACAATTGATATATTTTTTTATTGATTTAACCCCCCTTTTATTGCCCTGCATGAGCGTGGCCACCTACTGAAAACTATGTAAACATCTAGATCGTACCTAACATAAGGGTAATCTAGTCGCCAAACATATCAATCCATCCACACAGTGCAGAAAAGTAAGCAGACACAGCAAAGAAATTTCATCCACAACATGTAGTGAAAACTACAAAAAATCTGGCACGCAGCAGTAAAGTAAACACAGTCCTAACCTAGATCTAGAGTTGGTTGTCCTAGCAAATCATCTAAAGTATGTGTAAAAGGTCGTGTGGCTGGGATAGGTCCTAGAGTGGGTGATTAATTTTAGTTGCCTAAAAGTCTGGGTTTATTAAGGCTTAAAAGGGGGATTTATGTTAATGTTTAAATATTAATATATTGAGAATTTTGATTAAGTATATTTTATGAGTTAATTGATTACTACCTTTGTTTCACACCAAGGCCGTGAAGTTTATTTCACCTTCCTTGGGGCTAAGCTAATAGCCTCGTAGGCCTGGGTTACCTAGTAGCAATCGGGGTTAATTAAGTTATTCTAAATTGGTTGAAATTAAAAGAGTGGATTAATACTAAGAGAGTTGGTTACTGATTTTAATGGGTTGGTTGAGAATCTTAATAACCTATTAAGAAAATTCTGGAATTTGAAGGAGTTAACAGATTTTAGAGGATTATCCGGATATGCTAACTAAAGGGTCAAATGTGATTTTTAAAACTAGAGTTAATCTTAGGGGTTTTAGATTTTTAATAAATACTAGGCCTAATTATGAGTTGTTAGACAGGTGGCATATCCAATCTAGAGTTTTCTATCAAAAGTTATAATTTTTAGAAGTTCTGGCCTGATTTTGACCTAAAGTCAACTAAAATATTCTCTTAGATTTTGACCAAATTATGGAGGTTTGATATTTTAGAGGACACTAGATTCTAATTGAAGTCATTAGCCATTGAGTTTGATTAGCTTAAAATTTTCTATAATTAATAGTGGATTTTAGAAGTTATACATATTCGTAGGGATTACCAAATTATTACAACTAAGGTGCTGCTTAAGGATTTGAACCCAAATGAGTTCCAAACTCCTTGAGATCAGTTCCAAAGGTCATAAATGACCTAAGGACAGATCATCGAGTGTTTAAAGACCTTTTGGGATTTTTTTATGCCTTTTGAATTAATTAAAGCTGATTAACCCTTGATTTTACCTAAGGATTAAATTAAGACAAATATAGAAGTCAATTTAAGAGGGTTTCAATTCTCATTGATTATGGTATGAATTAGGAACAATCATAAACATTTTAATAGATTTTATAAGTTAAAGGCAGTTCACTATCAATTGATTAGGGTTAATAAGCCATTTCTAAGAAAGATTTTTGAGGCTCCAATTTGGGGAACCAAATGAACTCTAAATTTAATGAAATTTGGACCATAGGATCACCTGAACCTAAGGACTAAACTCACCAAATTTGAGCTCAAATGGAGTATCTAAGGTGGTCAACTAAACCACCCAAGGTGAGCCCTAAGTCACCTTCAAATCACTATAGGGGTCTATCCCAAGCTTGGATTGGGGCAAAATAAATGGCTCTACACCCCTTATCCTACACATCATCATCACACAAAGAATCAAACACTAAATCCCATTGGATAGGTCTATACCCCATTTTGAATATAAGGGTCAAACCATGACCCTTAAACTTAAAATTTGGGGAAAGTGCCCTTGAGCATCTTAAAATGGGGAGATAAAATTTGGACATGTAAAAAACATGTTCAAATTCAATCTCCCAAAATCCCAGGCTTGGTGGACTTGTATTTAAAGAGTAATTAAATAAATTTATAAAATGCTCAAACTGAAATTAAACCTAACACTGACCTAACCAAGGCCTGGAACGATGGGGCTTTTGTAGATCTCCCTGAGACCTTTATAATGAGCCTAAGAACACCTAATTTGGACAAGTGTGGAGGGAGTTATGATTTTTTGAAGTTCCCTTAAATTTCTGGAATTATTAATTCGGCAATTACATAGTCAGCGCCCCTTTACACGCGTCGCGCGCTGATTGGCTGGGCAATCATTAGCGCTAACCATTAACGGTCCGATTAACCACAGCCGTCGAATGGCGGATCGGACAGCTGGGATTAAACGCGCTCTGATACCGCGGGATCTAATCTGAGCCGTTGATCGGAATCAACGGCTGAGATTACGTCTTCAACCTCCCGCTCGTATCCAAGACTATAAGGCTTCTCCGGCGTGATCCGGGCGATCCCGCCGGCGAACTCCGATGAAATTTCATAAGGAGGATCAGGACAGTGGAAACCTTCAATCCAACGGTGGAAATCCGTTGGGGTAAAGTTTTCCTTCACACTTGACCGGACTACCTAGCTAGGGAGCTCGGGATGAAGGGATTACCGCAGAGGAAATCTCAACGAAAGAGTTTCTCTATCAGGAAGCTTCAAGGGATGATGGCGAAATTATCTCCTTCAGACGTCGGGACCGGAGGACTGTCGGAGGTGCGACTTCGAGCGGGACGCCGAAAGCTTTCACGGGCGCTTGCTCGAATGGATAAAGGGATCTATCTGGGAGCTCGAAGGGAGAGCCTCTGAGGTCGAAAAAGCTCTGGGAAACGATTTCGAGCGATTGAGGATTATTCTTGCAGTCTGGGGAACTCGAGCCTATTCGGCCACCTCTCAAGGGCTTGGACGGCCGAGATTGAGCTGGAGGGGGCTCGGATTGATGCCAGGTGGAAGATGGCGACGTCCTAGGGAGGTTGTGGGGATCAAACCGGTGGGCAGCATCTTTGATCCAAGAGTTGTCTGGGGGGACCACCGGAACTCATTTTCCATTGGTTCCGACCGCCGTCGGCCATAGTTTGGGTCAGGTTAACCAGGGGAGGCCGATGGGGATATGCTGGAGTCGAGGGTTGAGTCAATTTGGCCTAAGAATGCCTGGATTGAGTTGGTGGATGGATTAGACTCAAACTTGCTCGGTTCGAGTCAAATTGAACTCGATCCAGGTCAGGTTAGACCCTAGGTTTGGTATGGGAGATAGGTCTTGGTCTGGTGCACCCAATGCAAGTGGCAATTGGATCCAATTTGGTCTGGGTTAAAAGATGGCTCTGGTTGATCCAAATTTGCTCGGTTCAGGTCGATTTGGACTCAACCCAGGTCAGGCCAGACCTTGGGCTTGAGGTGGGAAGTAGGTCTGGGTCTGGTGGACCCAATGCAAGTGGCAATTGGATCCAATTTGGTCTGTGTTGGAAGATGGCTTGGGTCCATGTGTTTTTGGCTACTTTAGGTTAGCCTAAAACCTGAACCAGGTTAGCCCGGATCATGGGCTGGCTGGAGGAGGTGTGCTGGACCTAGGGCCACATATGGGAGGTGTTGATCAAGTTCAATTGGGCTTAGGTTAAGAATTGGCTCAATCCCAAGTGATCTTGGGCACTTTGGGTTAGTCTAACTCTTGACCCAAGTTAGCCCAAGGGTTGGGCTGGTCAAGGAAGGTGTATTAAATCAATGGGAACCCAAGGACACCTTGATTTGGATTCAATTTGATTAAGGTTGAGAGATGGCTCAAGGGAGACCTCTCTTTGGTCACTTGGGTCAAGCTAAATGGCTAACCCAAGTGAGACCAAGGTTTGGGACTCCAAGAGAGGTCTCTTGGGTACCCAAGGGGTCATCCCTTACATTCAAAAGGACTTGGAGTGGACTTGATTTGAAGACTTGAAAGAGAAGGGGTGTATGGGTTAATGGGTCAAACTTGGTTGATTTGGTCAACCAGGTTGACCCAAGATTTGGGTTTAAGCACAACAGGTTGAGTTTGATATTTGAAACTTGTTGAAGGTGGTTTCAAAGAATTTGGAGTTGATTTGAGTTGAAATGGGCATTTGAAATCCCATAAGGGTATTTTGGTCAATTTTAATGGTCAACTAGGGTCAAAAAAATGGGTCTGAAAAATGCAGTTTACTGCTCAATGGGTTAGAATCAAAGGTCTGAAAGTGATTGGAGGCATTGATAAGGGCTCCAAGATCAAAATCTTCAAGGTGTTAGGTCCAATGGCATAGGCTGTAAATATTTAAAGGTTTTATAGCCTTTGAATTTTAATTCAGATTCTGGGGTTAGAGACCTCAGAATGGGCTCAAAATTAGAGGGTGACCTCTAGAGACATGTCTTATCACTTTTTAAGTGATAGACCCTGAATCAGAGGTCATTTGACTGGGTTTTGAAATGTTTGAAAAATCTTTGAGAAAGGTCTTTAGGACAGAGCCTTAAGACTTTGGATTTGAGTCTGGATTTCTGGAATTGGAATGGATTTTAAGTTTTAATGATTAATATTGAAGTATCCAAATCATTTACAATCATGTGGTGATTATTAATGAATGGATAGGGTCAAAACTAGATCACAGGTAGGATCAAAGTCTAGATTGAAGTTTGGATTCTCAAGTTGATTGGGCCAAAGTTTGGATGTGTTCAAAGCTTGAATTAATTTGGATTTGAATTGAATAAAGTTTGAGATTTGAATTGATCAAGGATAGGGATTAACTTGAAGTTGGAGTTGATCAAAGGTAGGGATTAATTTGAGTCTAGATTGGTCCTAGGATCTAGAGGGGTTCTAGGATCTAGGATCTAGAGGGGCTCTAGAATTTGGGATATAAAAGAATCCTAAGCTATAGAGTAGGCCCTAAGGTCTTGGATCTGGAAAAGAATCTTAAGCTCTAGAGTAGGACCTAAGGTCTGGCTCTAGGAAAGAGTCTTAAAGTCTAGAGTGGATCCTAGGATCTAGTATTGATCTGGAGTTTGGAAGGGCCTCAGTGATCTCATACAAAAATGAGGTCAACAAATGGACCCCCAATATGTGTGGTAGAAGAAACTTCTGCTACATACATTGGCGTTGACCGAATAGAAGTAGAATCTTAAGAGTGTAAGGGAGGGCATCTCCCAACCTTAGGTCTATAGGATGCTAATAGAAGACTTACACCTATTAGATAAGAGAATTGGAGAAACCGAGGTAGGGAATACCTAACTTTGGGTCTAAGTAAGGACATCACCCAACCTTAGGCCTATAGGATGCTGATAGAAGACTTACTCCAAATAGGCAGATTAACTGGAAACCAAAGTAGGGAATACCTAACTTTGCGTCTAAGGAAGGGCATCACCCAACCTTAGGTCTACAGGATCCTGATAGAAGACTTACTCCTAGTAGACGGATCAACTGAAAAACAAAGGTAGGAAATACCTAGCCTTGAGTCTAAGGAAGGGCATCACCCAACCTTAGGCCTATAGGATGCTGATAGAAGACTTACTCCAAATAGGCAGATTAACTGGAAACAAAAGTAGGGAATACCTAACTTTGGGTCTAAGGAAGGGCATCACCCAACCTTAGGTCTACAGGATACTGATAGAAGACTTACTCCTAGTAGACAGATCAACTAGAAAACCAAGGTAGGGAATACCTAGCCTTGGGTCTAACGAAGGGCATCACCCAACCTTAGGCCTATAGGATGTTGATAGAAGACTTACTCCAAATAGGCAGATTAACTGGAATGGTCATGTGGGGAGGAAACTTGCTCCATACAGCGGATCAAAACTGGAAAACTAGGATGGTGCCACGAAGGGCGTACTCCACCACTAGTGAGTGGGAATCAGGATAGTGTCACGACGGGCATACTCCACCACTAATCCCCAAGTCAAATACCAGGGTGGTGCCACGAAGGGCGTACTCCACCACTAGCGTGTGTGAATCAGGATGGTGCCACGAAGGGCGTACTCCACCACTAATCCCCAAGTCAAATACCAGAGTGGTGCCACGGAGGGCGTACTCCACCACTAGCGAGTGTGAATCAGGATGGTGCCATGAAGGGAGTACTCCACCACTAATCCCCAAGTTAAATACCAGGGTGGTGCCACGGAGGGCGTACTCCACCACTAGCGAGTGTGAATCAGTATGGTTCCACGAAGGGCATACTCCACCATTCATCCCCAAGTCAAATACCAGGGTGGTGCCATGAAGGGCGTACTGCACCACTAGCGAGTGTGAATCAGGATGGTGCCACGAAGGGTGTACTCCACCACTAATCCCCAAGTCAAATACCAGGGTGGTTCCACGGAGGGCGTACTCCACAACTAGCGAGTGTGAATCAGGATGGTGCCACGAAGGGCATACTCCACCACTAATCCCCAAGTCAAATACCAGGGTGGTGCCACGGAGGGCGTACTCCACCACTAGCGAGCGTGAATCAGGATGGTGCCACAAAGGGCGTACTCCACCACTAATCCCCAAGTCAAATACCAGGGTGGTGCCACGGAGGTCGTACTCCACCACTAGCGAGGTGCGATCCTAAGGGAGGGGACGGTCCAACCCTAAGGATAAGGCGAAGAGCGTTAAAAAGTAAAAGAATTTAAAAAGGAAAGAAATGAGTTGCGAATCAAGAAGGAAAGTTTTATTAATTGATAAAACGAGCTACATCAAGCATAGTATTTCTTAAGAAAACGCCCATTGACAGGTAACATTGGGTAATTTCCTTTACAATCTTTTAACTGAAACGAGCCTCCTTCGTAGACAGTCTCTATGACGAAGGGTCCTTCCCAAGTGGGTTCAAATTTGCCTCCCATATTTCGATGGGCTAGGATAGGCCTCCGAAGGACCAACACCAAGTCTCCTGCTTGGAAGGTCCTAGGTCACACCAGCTTATCATGGGCTTGAACCATACAGGATTTATATAACTCTAAACTTTGTTGGGCTTGGATACGTCGCCCTTCAAGGCCTTCGAGTTCTTCCAACCGCAGTTTTGCATTTTGTTTAGTTGTAATCTGATTATGAACTGCAATCCTGAGCGAAGGGATTTGTATTTCCAAGGGTAGAACGGCCTCAGATCCATACACTAGTGCTAACGGGGTGGATTGGGTCGGGATTCTATAAGTGGTACGATAAGCCCACAAAGCATCCACCAACCGCTCATCCCACTGTCGTTTGTTATCATCAAGGGTCTTTTTAATAATTTGCACCAAGGTTTTATTGAAGGCCTCGGCTAATCCATTTGCCCGAGGGTAATAGATCGTGGAGTATCTCCAATGAATTTTATGGCGTCTCACAAAACTGTTGATTTTTGTAGACTTCAATGCGGACCCATTATCGGATATAATTCTGCGGAGTACACTGAATCGATATACAATATGGTCATGAAAGAATTTTAAGACATGGTGTGATGTTATGTTGCGTAGGGGAATTGCTTCCGCCCACTTTGAAAAGTAATCAGTCGCTGCTAATATGAAGCGATGACCTCTCGCGGATGGAGGGTCAATCGGCCCAATAATATCTGTGCCCCAACTCTCGAAGGGCCACGAGGCTATCGTAGGGTGTAACACATTACGCGGCTGATGTAAAACTACACCATGGACCTGACATTGATAACAGTGCTTTGCAGTATTCATACAATCGTCAATCATTATAGGCTAGTAGTATCCAAGTCTTTTAATTTTCAATTTCATTTTTGGACCCGATTGATGTGCACTGCATAATCCTGAATGAACCTCATTAACAATCTTCATGGCCTCTCGCTGTCTTAAACAGTGTAGCCACATGTGATCGAAGGACCGACGGTATAACAAATTATTGACCAGTGCATAAGATAGGGAACGTTTCTTAATCGGATTGGAGAGTGATTTATCCTGGGGAAGCTTCCATTCTTTAAGGTAGTCAATTAAGGGTCATCTCCAATAGCCTTTTTCGTCGTTTTCCGAAGAGGCAGAAAGGATCTGAAGGGGAGTCTTACTGATGTGTTCCAAATCTATAAGGGAGAGGGCTTTACGACCCTGAATTTCTATAGGGATGGAATCCTCCTCAAGACATGCAAATTCCTTTACAAGTTTTGCTAAGGCATCCGCTGCAGAGTTACTTCCACGAGGAATCCTATAAAAAGTTGGGGTAGGAATTTGTTCCAACAAGTGAAGTGTGTACTGATGGTATCTTAGGAGATTAGGATTCAAGACTTTATAGGTTCCGGCCACTTGGTTAATCACCAATTGGGAATATCCAAAGATCTTAATCTCTTTAATTTCTATTAGAATTATAAGTTCCAAACCGGTTATCAGAGCTTCGTATTCAGCTTTGTTATTTGTGCAGGGCTCCGATAAATATTAGGAAAAATGCATAATTCCTTTTTCTGGTGTTATAAAAGTTAGACCGACTCCAACCTTTCTAGGAATTATAGATTGTTGGGTCGCATTCCTACGGGAGGATTCTGCTCCATCAAAATATAATTACCAGACGGCCTTGTCAGACTCCCTCAAACTCATGATTTTTTCGTCCGGTAAATCATCATTCAGAGGAAAATCTGCCGGCAGCGGGTGTGCTGCCAAAAAGTCAGCGACGGCTTGTCCTTTCACAACACGAAGGGGAGTGAAAGTAATCTCAAATTGCAATAATATCATAGACCAACGGGCTAAACGTCCTGAAAACGTAGGTCGGGTCATAAGATATTGCAAAGGATTGACTCTTGAAATTAAACTGACTGAGTGGGAGAGCATGTAGTGCCTCAGTTTCTGGCCTGCAAAAACTAAAGCAAGACAATGCTTCTCAATTGATGGGTATCAAATTTCAGTAGGAAGAAGTCTTCGACTAAGGTAATAGAGATCTTTCTCCTTCCGTTCTTCATTGACTTGAGCCAACAGGGCACCTAAAGACTCATCTAAGACTGCAGTGTAGAGAATTAACGGCTTTCCCGGAATGGGGCTGCAAAAACTGGTGGGTTAGAAAGGTATTGTTTAATGTTATCGAAAGCATTTTGGCAGTTCTCGTCCCATACGAATTTAATGTCTTTTTTGCAAGGACAGATAAGGGTTGACATCTCCCGGAAAGATAAGAAATAAACCTTCTTATATACGCCAATCTACCTTGTAGAGACCTTAACTGGGTAAGGCTCTTAGGAGATGGCATATGTAAGATGGCTTCAATTTTAGTAGGGTTGATCTCGATTCCTCGGTGCCTCACTATGAATCCTAAAAATTTCTCTGAAGTGACGCCAAAAGCACACATCAAGGGGTTCATTTTCAAATCGTAGCGGCGCAACCGCTCAAATACAACTCTTAAGTCACACAGGTGAGCCTCTTTGACCTTGCTCTTGACAACTAAATCGTCAATATAACACTCAACTTGATTATGAATTAAGTAGTCAAAGATACGGGTCATGGCCCGCTGGTAGGTTGCCCCGGCATTCTTTAAGCCAAATGGCATCACCTTGTAACAAAAGATTCCAATAGAGGTTCTGAACGCAGTATTTCTCTCATCTTTTGGGGCCATCTTGATTTGGTTATAACCCGACGAGCCATCCATGAATGAGAAAATGACATGTGAGGAGGCAATGTCCACCATGAGTTCTGGTATTGGTAGAGGGAACTCGTCCTTAGGACATGCCTTATTCAGATCCCTATAATCGACGCAAATCTGAATTTTACCATTTTTCTTTTGGACAGGCACGACGCTGGCCACCCAAGAGGGGTATTGTTCCTCTAGAATAAACCCAGCTTCGGCCAATTTCTTAACTTCGAAAATGATTTGTTGCTCGATTTCCAAGCGCATGCGTTGAGGAGCTTGTTTGACAGGAATGGCATCGTGCCGTATTCCAAGTTTATGAACCGCCACCTCAGCAGGCAAGCCTGGCATTTCATCGTATGTCCAGGCAAAGCAATCCCTAAACTCAGACAACAGTTGAATTAAATCTTTAGTTTCCCCCTCGCTCAGTAGAGCACTTATAAAGATTTGATGGGGGTCATCATCGGTTCCCAGGTTAATTTCTTTTAACTCATCGACTGTCGATTTAATTTCTTCTTCTATTTCAGGGGGTGCATCCCGAACTTGAAGGTCATCGGAATCATCTAAAGTCTCCAAACAGAGCCCATCAAGAGCATAGAAAGGGTCTGTAGGGAAATTTGGCGATTCAAGATGGTAAGTTATCATTAGGCAATACTCATCGTCATCGAATGAACTAACAGTTCCAAAGCCAATATCGCTTGTAGGATTATTCTTAATTTTTGTATGCCAAATATTTTCGTGGTATCTGGCCTGACCCTTAGTCCATCGGTATGGTACAAGACCTTTAGAGAAAGTATTTTTTACACAAACAGGGAAGTAGTCGAAAGGTTATTCCATTAATTCATTAAAATCTGCCTCCTCAAGGGTTACATCATTTTCATCCCTTGCGGAGTAGGAGCCAGGAAAGAATTTCTAGACTTTCTTTACTTCGCCGTACAAGTTGGGGGCCACTTTAACTTCTAACCCGGCAATCCTGCCAGCTGACCGTGGGGTCAGAGAAAGGGCCTCAATCCTTCTACTGAGCTTTTCGTACATTGTTAATTCAGGCTCGTCACATTTCACCTTTATAATATCTTCCTTAATGTCACTGTCCTCCTCTAAGGTGAGATCAAATTTTAGAGAAGTATTTGTATTTTTATAATTGAGGGAGAATGCAGCACCTTGGTCCTTAGACTCAATGTCAGAATCTAATTCCAAATCAATATAAACAGGTGTTGTTCTCCTCTCTGATGAAGCACGGCCTCGACCTTGTGCCCTTAAGGCCATCCTCCCACCTCTTTGAGGTAATGTGTTTGGAGGCCTAAGGACAACGATGTCAGAGTTGTCTTCACTACTTAATTGTATCATTTCTTGATCAACAAATTTTTCTTTTCCTTTCTCTTGATTGGACTTTTATGCAACCAATTTCTCCTCAATTCTGATCTCTAACTTAGAGCGGGACGAGGAACCTTTTGGAACAAAATATGTAGCATCTTTGTAAATCCCGATTTCTTGAATCAAAAATGGTTGCAGATCACCCTTAATCACGTATTCAATGCCATCTCGTTGGAACTTGATGCATTGGTAAAGGGTAGATGGAACCATTCTATATTCATGAATCCAAGGTCTACCAAAAAGGGCATTAAAGGACATCGCCAAATCAATTATATGAAACTTAGCTTCAGTTTTCAAGTCTCCTATTTCTAAGAGCAAAGTGATTGAACCTAAAGCCCTCTCGCCCTTTTCATTGAACCCACGAAGCACTAACCTATCGGTTGAAAGCTTGCTAGTATCAACTCTGAGGTATGCGAGGGTTTTTATATTCATTATGTTGACCGATGCACCCAGATCAACGAGGACTCTTGATAACTTAAAATTTCCCACATATATAGTAATGTAAAGGGGACGATTATGGTCAGCAGTTCTCAAGAGCAGATCGTCATCTGAAAAGGTAACTCCAGGAACCTCTTTGAAGTAGAATGCCTCACCCTTTGAAGTTGTAGCCAACTGGGTTAAGCAAATCTCAGAGTCGAGAAGCGCTTTAATTAAAGACTCCCTCATTCTTTGGAGACAAGGAGGGCGTCATAAATACTTAATTTTGCTGGCAACTTCCTAAGGTGGGCCAAAATGTTGTAATCAACCTTAGGAACGACGGACTCAAAACCTGGAGGAATTAAAGGAAATTCTGATTGCTGAGGGGAATTTGGATTTAAATCTTCAAAGGGAATTTGCTTGCCTTTCTCCTGAGCGGGAAGCCTAGGGGGTAAAACTTTACCGCCGCGGAGTTGCACCTGCTCGATATCTTTGGGAGGGCAAACTAGGGCAGTGTCTATGCACACTATAGGCGTTGGATCATCATTTCCCAAGAGCGAGTCAGAATCTGAAAGTTCTATCAAAATAGGATTTCTTTAAAAATTGATTTGAAGGAAGTCACTTTCTGATAAAGCTTCACATTCGACCTCTTCTTGAATAGCTGATTCGGGAAGGTCAATTTCTTTGATATTAAGACTTCCTTCACCAGAACTTTGAATTAAAATAAGAGAGTCATCAACTTGCATTTCATTTTCATGGTTAATCATCAAGACAGAAGCAGAAGGATATTTTTTATTCATCTTCTGACCCTTCTCCTTTGATGGGACAAATTAAAAGTCAGATAATAAAAGAGGGGAGAGGGTTTTGACACCCCCATCCACCATCCAAATACAACTCTCATCTACACACTTACTCTCTACAAAATCAACTTCCTTTTCTTTTAAAAATTTGACAGTAGTTCCTATGACTACTGGAGAGGAAAGTGGCTCAACATCCTCCTACAAAGCGTCCAGGTCAACCTTCCACGTCGGGGCCTGGGCTATCGTAGTCAGCTATTGAGAAAGATGAAAAGACTTATTAATCGACTTTTTAAGTGCCCGGGACAAAGTAATGTCCCAACCATCTTCAACGAAATAAGGAGAGTTAAGAGGGTTACCTGAAATAGTTTTAATGGAAGCTTTCTCTGGATCGACCAAGTATTCATTAAGAATTATGATGTTACCTTGGGTGTAGTTCCTCTCAAGCCAATCTTTGAACACAATACAGTCTTCAAGAGGGTGACTAAGCATCCGGTGGTATGGACAATACTTGGGATCATCTTTCTTACTTTCATCTTCAGGCCTCCTGGCCTCTGGCAACTGAAAATATGGTTTCTTTAACAAACTCTTGAAAATCCTCTTAACAGATTCCCTCTTAAATGGATATGGTTTTGCCAATCTCTCTCTAAAAGAGAAAAAGTTAGGGTCTCGAGTGTACTGAGGAGTGACCTAAAAGGGCTGTCTCTGAGCTGGCTATGGTGGCAGAGGTGGAGGAACACTGGGCTGACTAGCCATTGGCCTTTTCCCTTGTCGACTGCCGACACTATTACCTTTTTCTCAAAAGTCTTAACCAATCTAGGACCTTTCTTGTCTTCAGACTACTCTCGTAGGAATGGCATCTTATGAGACTCTTCCTGCAAATTGCTAGCCTTATTAAGAAGTTTTTCAAAAGTTTTAATGGTGAAACCCTTCAGGAGATAAGCAACAGGGACGTGGATATTCTTAAGGAGGATCTCCACCGTATGTTGCTCTTGCAACTGGGGTTCACACTTCATCAAAAGGTTTTGCCACCTCAAGATGTACTCAACCAGAGACTCTCCCGGCTTTTATTTCTCAACAACAAGATCGCCCACGGTAGTTCGTTGTTGTGCTCCAGAAAATCTTTTAAGGAAAAGGTTTTCTAGATCGCTAAAGGTTTTTACTGAACCATTGGGCAGATCGACGTACCATTCAAAAGCAATGCCGGATAGACTACTTATAAATTGGTGAAATAGTAGAGCATCTGACCCTCCCGCATTGCAACAACTTGCTCTGAAGTGGGCCAGAAGCTGTCTCGAGTTTTCTATTCCTGTGAAAATTTTAAAAGTTGGTGGCACGAAGCCTTTTGGGTGAGGAACTGAATCATAATTTTGGGGTAGGGTCTACCCTTTGGAATAGATGCGGTTCCTTATGAAAAGGCTATAGCCTCCCTTACCTGGTCCTTAATCAGTTGCTTAATGTCCTTCTGAGGTAGAGTCGGAGGGACAAAGGGAACTATAGGTGCTACTGGAGATGCCTCTGGTAGGAAAGGAGGGATCACTAGTGTTGACTCGGGAGGCTTGGGACTAGATTCTGTCCTTCTAACCCTTTCTACAATCTCTCGAGCCGTTTGTTGAATCTTAAGTGAATCCTGCTCTGACTTGTCAAATCTTTCTTGCATTTCTTTGACTTGTGACATCATAGTTGTCAACTGATTCTCCAAATCTTTAATATGCTCCTCACCCTTAGCCCTTACGGACTCATCTGAATCGGACCAAGCAATATGTGGATCATCATCTCTAGTAAGCCAGCACCTACCAGGTTTGGCCTCTTTGTTGGAACCTCTAGTTTAGACCATGGAAATGCTATCAAAACAATCATCTTCCTCTCCAAGGAGGTCATCTAGGTCTGGGTCAAAAGAAGCCATTCCCTCTTTATTTAACAAAATATTTCTTATTTCTTGAACTACCTCCTCGACCGTTCTATCCCTAATTGACTTAGGATCGAGGGGTAAGTATCATTTGTACTCAGCCATATCAAATAATTCTTCAAAATCCAGGAGCGCGATGATTTCTGTAAGTTTTGGGTTAGGATCTAGCTGAGACTCTGTAACTAGCTCTTCTTCTATCTCAAGATCTAGGTCAATTCTTTCCTTCTTGACTGTCCCAAGATCGGTAGTCGGAAAAGTGGCATTCTCTCCAAGGAGAGGGACACATACCTCAGGAGGTGAAGCAGGAGCTTGTAGGGAAATAGCTCCTACACCCTAAACCCTAAACCCTAAACCCTAAACCCTAAATCAGATAAGGTAAGGTCCTCAGACTCCTGTGTAGGAAGCCTAGGAATGACACATAAATCTATGCTGCCAACAACCAGATCATCAACGAGAATCATAACTGAATCAGGAACTGGACTGGCTGTAAGAAGGCTATCTACTGCAATAACTGGAGAACTAGGTTGAACATCCATCGACTCAATCAAGACTGGAGGAGGTTTAACTGGGACTCGTTGGAGCTGGAGAATGAACTTTGGGGTTCTTGGAGGCAGTGGTAAATTCTCCAACTTGGTCCTTTTTGGGACAAACTTCTTCTCAGGGGATTTGGGCCTCTTGCCCTTGATATCCAGATGTTTTAGAGTTTCATTCCCCTTTGGTTTGACAACTACTGAGGCTAACCTTACAGCTTTGGAAGGGGGTACCGGGGGTCTACCAACAGAATGGCGGCCTCTCTCGGACCCAGTCAACACAATACCCTCCGTCTTGGAAGAAGGAGGGGGTGGAGCCTAATGGTATCCATCAACTAGTACTGAAGTGGCAGGATGTCTAACATACTTCTTATTTCTCCTAACAGGTTGTGGAGTCAGATTCTTCGCCTCAGACACCTCTTCTTTTAATACTTCTTTTTGGAAGCTATGAGAGATCACTCCCTTCAACTGTTTCATGTACTGCTCCTTTGTTTTCCCATATTGTGCAGCACAGGTATGAATTGTGTTTCTCAAAGCCCTTATTTTCTGCAGATGCTTTTCTTTTGGAGTCTTTTTAGTCGAGTAGTCGACTGGGCATGGTGGGGAACGGGCTATCCTAGCTATCCTCTTCTCACCTTGAGCAGAAGCTAAGGGGTAAAAATGGCTCCCTTTTAGAAGGGGAGAGGAAGAAGGAATATGTAGCTCCTCATCAGCCTCAGGCTCTACTTGAGCTAACGTCTTAAAAGGCACAACTCTCTTTGCCTTAGAGATCTTCTTTCTAAGTCTCCTCAAATAGTTCTTCTTTTGATTCTTGGCAGAAAAGTTAAGTCCAGAACTAGATCCTTCCTCAAAAATAGATTTGACTTCAGTGGGAGGCTCAACAACTGGCTCAGGCTGTTTCTGGTTATCACTGATTACTGGCAAGGTAGGTGCAGATCCAACAATCAACTCAACCACTGGGGGAACTTCCTTACTGGCATCCAAACTAACAATCTGGTGTCCATCCATAGAGAGCTCAAGGGTACTGAATCCCATTCCAAAGATGATAGTGCTCCCTTGTTCATTAACAGTTGAGGATAACTCTCGGTCGAAAGAGAAAATCAATTGGCCAGCCATTTGAATTTTCTGAAAGTTAAAGAGGAGATTGAAATTAGATTTCATTCAAAAGAAGTGGAAAAGAGTTCGTTATTTTGAAACTTGAGGCTTGTTGGATAGCCTCAACCTTCCAACACATATTGAGTGGTAGAAAACACCCAACAAACGCTAGGAAGATAAAGAGACTAAATACATGCCAAAAGAAAGGTTTTCTCAAAAGGTCAACATATGTTAGCCCATAAGAAGGCCGTATTAGGTAACATATGATGGTTTGGAACTTGGAGAAAATTGTTATTATCTTGTTTTCTATGTTTTGAAGGGAATTTGAATTTTAAATGATTTAAGATGGAGTTTTTTTCTACAAAATCCAAAACACAACGGACAGAGTTTCCCCTTGCCTGAAGGCTTATGGAATTGTAAAAAAAAAACTAAGTAAAGCAAATAGTCTAACCCTCCTCATTCTTAAAAGTTAAAGGGGAGTAAAGGGGTTAAGACTAAAATACTTCAAAACTTCTTAAAATCAAAAGTTTTTTTTTAACTCCTTTCAATCTTAAAGGTTGGTATATTGAATGTGACATTTGTTAGTCATACTTTTAAAAAGAATGTTAAGGGACCTGATTTGACACTGTCGCCTCATAGGAAATCCCAGGGCAGAAGGTCAAAATTATGATGATTAAGTTAGCAAGTAACAAATTTTGGGAGGTAGAACCTCTCTTTTAATGTTTTAAATTGTTTGTAGATGTTGGCCACACTCCCCCAAGGAAGAAAAGGGTTGAGGGACCAACGGAAGGAAGGTAGTTAAGACTACCGATGAAACAAAATTTCATTCTTATTAAAGATGGAGAGAGAGATTTGTCCCACCGGGCATTCCATTTCTGTTGGTGGAATTTTGAAAAATATTAGTTTTCTTTGGGAATTTTAAAATCTGGATTGAATTCTAATTCTAGAAATTGAATCAACTCGGTAGAAAAAGTATATCACCCCGAAGGACGAAAATAAAATTTCATAACGGTGTTCAGACTTAGAATTATGAAACTCATCTTCAATATCATGACTAAATTCTAAAGAGAACTTCACGTGGCCCCAAGGGGACAAGGTAAAGTTCAACTAAATATTTAGTTATGATATTTAAGAAGTATGATTATCGAATCCACATCCAAAATCTTATCAAAGAAGGATGTATCTCCCCAAAGAGAGATAACACTTATCGATGATAATTCTCCTAATGTAATAGCGACGATCATTCTTTAACTTTTCCCAAAGAAGTCTAAGAAGACTTAATTTTGAAATCAGGTGCGTGTGGTTCCAAATCTCCTACGAGCGCAAGTCCTCGTAGTTAATTACATCGTAGGGAGACATAGTCCCCTACGAAAACTCTCGATTAAAATAATAATGGAATTTTGTTAGATTTTCTAGGAGTGACATAAAAAAAATGAATATAATTTTTGGAAAATCAAAAGGGAATGGATCAAGATTGAACATTTATTAATAGAATCGAGAGAAGAGAGGAAGGGGACATCTTGAGATTCCAGAACCATCCGGAAGTGTCCGGACTTAATCTAAGTGTTGGGCTTTATGTTTTAGGATTGAAAGGAAACTTTAATTGAAGTTGAGCATCTTATTTGAAATTTGGGATTATATACCGAAATTTGGGGTCTTATAATCAAAGATCTGCCCCAGATCCTAAGTCTAATTTGGACACTGGACCACAGTCATTCGAACCTAACTAACGCAATGCAATTTCTGGACTTACCTCGGCCTGGATTGGGGAGCCAGCTAACCAACTAATTGATTTAAAAGAGATGAGTCCGGTCTTTTATGAAAGAGTGGTAGGGACGTTGTACTTAAAGTTTTGGAGAGTTGGGGCTGTCATCTAGAAATTTTCCTAATTGGCCCCTTCGACTTATGTTGGGTGCTAAAATGCTAAAACTGATGCAATTAAAATTTTGACTATTTTAATTTGTATCTAATGCAATGCATGCTGGTCGAGAACTTCCGAATCAAATATGCTTGAAATTTTTAAAACAGGCTTATAAAATAATTCTTTTAGAAGACTGGACTTCCCCAAGTCTGGCACCTCGTCCTCATAGGTCAGACTATCCGAACTCTACCCACAGGCGGGGAAGGGTCTAAAGCAAGGAAAGAGTAATGCAAAGATATGCATGCGACCCTGGGGTCGATCCCCGGCTAATTCCCTAGATTCATTATCTTTCTGTGTTATTTAGACTCATTAAAATTTTAGACATTTAAGATTTTGAGTAGAAAACTTTCACACCCTCACGAGTCTCACGTATTCAGGCTAAAATAAAAGCGGCACACAATCGCCAAAAAATTAAGAAAAGCAAATAGTCCTAAAGGCAATCAATTCATCACATCAAATATTAATTAATCAATAAATGTCCATACGCAAAGTTGCCTTGTTTATTACAAACCAGAATTTTGTAGAAAGTAAAGTGGCCGGTCACCACTAATAAACAACCCAGATTCTAAACCTAGTAATGACGCAAGTAATTTTGAGTGAGATATTCTCAATCTTTAAGTCTTCAATCTTGTTCTTCTTTGGACTCCTTTTCTTCAAACTTTTTGGATTATTCGTGGTAAACTACCCAAATGGATAAGAGGGCACTTCCCTTCAAGGGGAAGGCCACTCCTTCCTCTTTGGGTATAGAAAAGGTATGATCCAAATTTGGACTTTCAAATGGAGAAGGAATGTTTCCCAAAGGGGCATTCTTTCCTCTTTGGAATTCAAGCTTTGGACCTATATATCCCAACTCAAAATTAACTTTCACAACACTTAACACTTATACAAAATTACATTTATATCAAATAAAAAATCTAGACTCTCCTGCAAGGATATCCTAAGCAGTTAATTAATCAAAGAAAACATATTCCCAAGCAGTTATATATATGTGCATAAAAGAAAGTAAGGCACACTGGCCACGCTCTTTTTATTTGGGGGCTTTAGCAGCTGAAGTACATGTGCAAGCATTTATAACAATTGATATATTTTTTTATTGATTTACCCCCCTTTTATTGCCCTGCATGAGCGTGGCCACCTGCAAAAAACTATGTGAACATCCAGATCGTACCTAACCTAAGGGTAATCTAGTCGCCAAACATATCAATCCATCCACAGAGTGTAGAAAAGTAAGCAGACACAACAAAGCAATTTCATCCACAACATGCAGTGAAAACTACGAAAAATCTGGCATGCAGCAGTAAAGTAAACACCGGCCTAACCTAGATCTAGAGTTGGTTGTCCTAGCAAACCATCTAAAGTATGTGTAAAAAGTCGTGTGGCTGGGGTAGGTCCTAGAGTGGGTGATTAATTAAAGTTGCCTAAAAGTCTGGGTTTGTTAAGGCTTAAAAGGGGGATTTAGGTTAATGTTTAAATATTAATATATTGAGAATTCTGATTAAGTATATTTTAAGAGTTAATTGATTACTACCTTTATTTCACACCGAGGCCGTGACGTTTATTTCACCTTCCTTGGGGCTAAGCTGATAGCCTCGTAGGCCTGGGTTACCTAGTAGCAATCAGGGTTAATTAAGTTATTCTAAATTGGTTGGAATTAAAAGAGTGGATTAATACTAAGGGGAGTTGGATACTGATTTTAATGGGTTGGTTGAGAATCTTAATAACCTATTAAGAAAATTCTGGAATGTGAAGGAGTTAACAGATTTTAGAGGATTATCCGGATATGCTAACTAAAGGGTCAAATGTGATTTTTAAAACTAGAGTTAATCTTAGGGGTTTCAGATTTTTAATAAATACTAGACCTAATTATGAGTTGTTAGACAGGTGGCACATCCAATCTGGTGTTTTCTATCAAAAGTTATAGTTTTTAGAAGTTCTGGCCCGATTTTGACCTAAAGTCAACTAAAATATTGACTCTTAGATTTTGACCAAATTATGGAGGTTTGATATTTTAGAGGACACTAGATTCTAATTGAAGTCATTAGCCATTGACTTTGATTAGCTTAAAAGTTTCTATATTTAATAGTGGATTTTAGAAGTTATACATATTCGTAGGGATTACCAAATTATTACAACTAAGGTGCTGCTTAAGGATTTGAACCCAAATGAGTCCCAAACTTCTTCAGATCAGTTCCAAAGGTCATAAATGACCTAAGGACAGATCATCGAGTGTTTAAAGACCTTTTGGGATTTTTTTATGCCTTTAGAATTAATTAAAGCTGATTAACCCTTGATTTTACCTAAGGATTAAATTATGACAAATATAGAAGTCAATTTAAGAGGGTTTCAATTCTCATTGATTATGGGATGAATTAGGAACAATCATAAACATTTTAATAGATTTTATAAGTTAAAGGCAGTTCATTATCAATTGATTAGGGTTAATAGGCCATTTCTAAGAAGGATTTTTTAGGCTCCTATTTGGGGAACCAAATGAACTCCAAATTTTATGAAATTTGGACCATCGGATCACCTGACCCTATGGACTAAACCCACCAAATTTGAGCTCAAATGGAGTACACTAAGGTGGTCAACTAAACCACCCAAGGTGAGCCCTAAGTAACCTTCAAATCACTATAGGGGTCTATCCTAAGCTTGGATTGGGGAAAAATCAATGGCTCTACACCTCTTATCCTACACATCATCATCACACAAAGAATCACACCCTAAATCACATTGTATAGGTCTATACCCCATTTTGAATATAAGGGTCAAACCATGACCCTTAAACTTAAAATTTTGGGAAAGTGCCCTTGAACATTTTAAAATGTGGAGATAAAATTTGGACATGTGAAAAACATGTTCAAATTCAATCTCCCAAAATCCCAGGCCTGGTGGACATGTATTTAAAGAATAATTAAAGAAATTAATAAAATGCTCAAACTAAAATTAAACCTAACATTGACCTAACCAGGGCCTGGAACCATAGGTCTTTTGTAGATCTCCCTGAGACCTTTCCAATGAACCTAATAACACCAAATTTGGAATAGTCTGGAGGGAGTTATGATTTTTTGAAGTTCCCTTGAATTTCTAGAATTATTAATTCGGCCATTACACAGTCAGCGCCCCTTTACACGCGGCGCGCGCCGATTGGCTGGGCAATCATTAGCGCTAACTGTTAACGGTCCGATTAACCACATCCATCGGATGGCGGATCGGACGGCTGGGATTAAATGCGCTCCGATACCGCAGGATCTAATCCTAGCCGTTGATCGGAATCAATGGCTAAGATTGCGTCTTCAACCTCCCGCTCATATCCGAGATCGTAAGACTTCTCCGGCGTGATCCGGGCAATCCTGTCGACGAACTCCGATGAAATTTCACAGGGAGGATCAGGACAGTGGAAACCTGTTGACCTCATTTTTGTATGAGGTCACTAAGGTCCTTCCGAACTCTGGATTAATTCTAGATCCTAGGATCCACTTTAGACCTTAAGATCCTTTCTTAGACTCAGTCCTCAGGATCCACTCTAGACCTTAGGATCCTTTCCTAGAGCCAGACCTTAGGGCCTACTCTAGAGCCTAGGATTCCCTTAGATCCTAGATTCTAGAACCCCTCTAGATCTTAGGATCAATCTAGACTCAAATCAATTCCCATCCTTGATCAATTTAAATCTCAAACTTCATGCAACTCAAATCCCAATTAATTCAAATTTCAGAAATATCCAAACTCTGATCCAGTCCACTTGAGAATCCAAATTTCAACCTAGATTTTGATTCTACCTTTGATCTAGCCTTGATCCTATCCATTCATTAACAATCACCACATGAATGTAGATGATTTGGATACTCCAATCATTTAAATTTGAAATCCATTCCAAATCCAGTAACCCAGACTCAAATCCAAAATTTTAAGGCCTTGGCCTAGAGACCCTTTTCAAAGATTTTTTTCAAATACTTCAAAACCCAGTCAATTGGCCTCTAATTCAGGGTCTATCACTTACAAAGTGATAAGACATGTCTCTAGAGGCTACCCTCCAATTTTGAGCCCATTCTGAGGTCTCTAACCCCAGAACCTGCATTAAAATCCAAAGGCTATAAAACCTTCAAATATTTACAGTCTATGCCATTGGACCTAACCCCTTGAAGATTTTGATCTTGGAGCCTTTATCAAAGCCTCCAATCTCTTCCAAATTCTTGATTACAACCTATTGAGCAGTGAACTGCATTTTCCAGACCCATCTTTGACCCCAATCGCTCAATAGGTCAGAATTGACCAAAATAACCCTTGTGGGATTTCAAATGCCCATTTCAACTCAAATCAATTCCAAACTCTTTGAAATCACTTTCAATGAATTTCAAATATCAAACCCAACTTGTTGAACTCAAACCCAGACCTTGGGTCAACTTGGTTGACCAAGTCAACCAGGTTTGACCCATTAACCCATACACCCCTCCTCTTTCAAAATTTTAAACCCAGTCCATTCCAAGTTCTTTGAATGCATGGGATGATCCCTTGGGTACCCAAGAGACCCCTCTTGGAGACCCAAGCCTTGGGCTCACTTGGGTTAGCCATCTGGCTTGACGCAAGTGACCAAAGAGAGGCCTCCCTTGAGCCATCTTTTGATCTTAATCAAATTGAATTCAAATCAAGGTGCCATTGGATTCCCATTGACCCGATACACCTTCCTTGACCAGCCCATGTCTTGGGCTAGCTTGGGTCAAGAGTTAGGCTAACCCAAAGTGCCCAAAATCACTTGGGATTGAGCCAACTCTCAACCTAAGCCTAATTGAACTTGACCAACACCTCTCATAGGTGGCCCTAGGTCCAACACACCTCCTCCAGCCAGCCCATGCTTTGGGTTAGCTTGGGTCAAGAGTTAGGCTAACCCAAAGTAGCCAAAAACACTTGGACCCGAGCCATCTTCCAGCTCAGATCAAATTGGACCCAATTGCCACTTGTATTGAGTGCACCAGACTCAAACCCACTTCCCACCTCAAGCCCAGGGTCTGGCCTGACCTAGGTTGAGCCCAAATTGACCCGAACCGAGCAGATTTGGATCAACCCGAGCCATATTTTAATCCAGATCAAATTGGACCCAATTTCCACCAGCATTGGGTGCACCAGACCCAGACCTACCTCCTATACCAAACTCAGGGTCTGACCTGGCCTGGATCGAGCTCAATTTGACTCGAACCGAGAAGGTTTGGGTCTAATATAGCCACTAGTTCAATCCAGGCCTCCCCAGGACAAATTGACTCCACCCTTGGCTCCAACATGTCCCCATCGGCCTTCCCCAGTCAACCTGACCCAGACCATGGCCGACGGCAGTCGGAACCAATAGAATTTGAGTTCCGGTGGTCCTCCCCAGACAATTCCTAGCTCAAGGCTACTGCCCACTGGTTTTATCTCCATGATCTCCCCTGGACGTCGCCATCGTCCACCTGGCAGCGATCCAGGCCCTCTCCAGTTTAATCCCGGCCGTCCAAGCTTTCGAAAGGTGGCCGAATACCTTCGAGCTCGCAAAACCTCCAGAGGCATTGGAATTCGCTCTGATTTGATTCCCAGTGCTCCTTCAAACTCCCAGAAGCTTCCTTCGAGCGCAAAGACCTATCCCTCCTTCCGTTCGAGCAAGCGCCCGTGAAAGCCTTCAGTGTCCCGCTCGAAGTTGCACCTCCGGCCGTCCTCCATTCTCGACATCTGAAGGAGAACTGTTTGCCACCGCCCCCTGAAGCTTCCTGATAGAGAAGCTCATTCGTTGAGGCCTTCTCTGCGGTAATATCTCCATCCCGAGCTCTCTAGCTAGGTAGTCTGGTCAAGTGTGAAGGAAACCTTCACCCGAACGGATCTGCACCGTTGGATCGAAAGTTTCCACCGTCTTGATCCTCCCTATGAAATTTCATCAGAGTTCGCCGACGGGATCACCCGGATCAAGCCGGAAAAGCCCTGCGGTCTCAGATTCGAGCGGGAGGTTGAAGACGAAATCCCAACCGTTGATCTTGATCAACGGCTCGGATTAAATCCCGCGGTATCGGAGCGTCGTTAATCCCAGCTGTTCGATCCGCCATCCAACGACTGTGGTTAACTCGGTCGTTAATCGTTAGCGCCAATTATTGCCTGGCAAATCGACGCGCAGCGCGTGTCAACGGCTGCTGACTGTGTAATTACCGGATTAATAAATCCAGAAATTCAAGGGAACTTCAAAAATTCATAACTCCCTGCACACTTGTCCAAACTAGGTGTTCTTAGGCTCATTGGAAAGGTCTCAGGGAGCTCTACAAAAGCCCTATGGTTCCAGACACCAGTTAGGTCAGTCTCAGGTTTAACTTCAATTTGAGCATTTTATGAATTTCTTTAATTACTTTTTAAATACATGTCCACCAGGTCTGGAATTTTGGGGGATTGAAATTGGACATGTTTCTGACATGTCTAAATTTAATCTCCCCATTTTAAGTTGTTCAAGGGCATTTTCCCTATTTTTTAAATTTAAAGGTCATGGTTTGACCCTTAAATTCAAAGGGGATATAGACCTATCCAATGGGATTTAGGGTGTGATTTTTTGTGTGATGATGATGTGTAGGATCAGGAGTGTAGAGCCACTGATTTTACCCCAATCCAAGCCTGGGATAGACCCCCACAGTGATTTGAAGGTGACTTAAAGCTCACCTTGGGTGGTTTGGTTAACCACCTTAGAGTGCTCCATTTGAGCTCAAATTTGGTGGGTTTAGTCCTTAGTGTTAGGTGATCCTATGGTCCAAATTTCATCAAATTTTGAGTTCATTTGGTTTCCCAAGTAGGAGCCTCAAAAATCCTTCTTAGAAGTGACCTTAATCCTAATTAATTGATGATGAGCTGTTCTTAACTTGTAAAATCCATTAAACTGTCCTTAATTATCCTTAATTGATCCCTTAACCAATAAAAATTGAAACCCTCTCAAGTTGATCTCTTGATTTATCTTAGCTTGATCCTTAGGTAATTAGGGCCTAACCAATTTTAATTAAATCTTAAAAATCCCAAGAGTGTTATAAACACTTGTTGATCTATCCTTAGGCCATTTATGGCCTTTGGAATTGATCTCAAGGAGTTTAGGGCTCATTTGGGTTCAAATCCTTAAGTAGCCCTCTTAGTCGTAGTAACCTGATAATCCCTACGAGTGTGTAAAATTCCTAAAATTCAATGTTAATTATAGAAAAATTTTGATTAACCAACTTAGTGGATAGTGATTTCAATTAGAATTCATTACTTTCTAGAAACATTAAACCTCCATAATCTAGCTAAAACCAAGGACTCAACATCTTAGGTGACCTTAGGTTAGAACGGGCCAGAACTTCCAAAAATCATAACTCTTCATAGAAAACTCCAAATTGAATGTGCCACCTGTCTAACAACTCATAATTAGGTCTAGTATTTATTAAAAATCTGAAACCCTCTAGATTAATTTCAATTTTAAAAGCCAAATTTTGACCACTTAGTTGATGTATTTGGATAACCTCCCCCTAAAACCTATTAACTTCACTACCCTCTAAAATTCTTTTAATAGGTCATTAAAATTCTCAACCAACCCATTAAAATTAGTAATCAATTCCCCTAATATTAATTTATTCCTTTAATTCCAACCAATTTAAAATAGCTTAATTAACCCCGATTGCTACTGGGTTACCCAAGCCTACGAGGCTATTAGCTTAGCCCCCAGGAAGGTGAAATAAACTTCACGACCTCGGTGTGAAACAAAGGTAGTAATCAATTAACTCTTAAAATACATTTAACTAAAATTCCTAATTTATTAATACTTGAAGTTTAACTTAAATCTCCCTTTCGAGCCTTAACAAACCTAGATTTTTAGATAACTTTGATTAATCACCCAAATAGGATTTACCTCAACCACACGACCTCTTACACACACTTTAGATGATGTGTTAGGACATGCAACTCTAGATCTAGGTTAGGCCGGTGTTTACTTTTCTGCTGTGTGCCAGATTTTTCGTGGTTTTCACTGTATGTTGTGGATGAAATTGCCTTGCTGTGTCTGCTTACTTTATTGCACTCTGTGGATGGATTGATGTGTTTGGCGACTAGATTACCTTTAAGTTAGGTATGATCTGGATGTTCACATAGTTTTTTGCAGGTGGCCAAGCTCATGCAGGGCAATAAAAAGGGGGGGCTAAGTTAATAATAAATGTTAATTGTTATAAATGCTTGCACAGGTGCTTCAGCTGCTAAAGCCCCCAAATAAAAAGAGCGTGGCCAGTGTGTTTTTCTTACTTTTCTGCACATATTTATATAACTACTTGGGAATAATGTTTTTTTATTAACTGCTTAAGATAACCCAGCAGGTGAGTCTAGATTTTTTGATTTGATATAAATGTAATTTTTATAATTGTTAAGTGTTGTGAAAGTTGATTTTGAGTTGGAATACATAGATCCAAAGCTTGGATTCCAAAGAGGAAAGGATACCCTTCTAGGAACTATCCCTTTTCCATTTGGAAATCCAAATTTAGATCACATTTCTCTTATACCCAAAGAGGAAAGAGTGGCCTTCCCCTTTAAAGGGAAGTGCCCTCTTATCCATTTGGGTAGTTCACTATGAATAATCCAAGGAGTTTGAAGAAGAGGAGTCCAAAGAGGAGAAAAATTGAAGACTTGAAGATTGAGAGTATCCCACTCAAAATAACTTGCATCATTAGTAGGCCTAGAATCCGAGTTGTTGTCAGTGGTGCCCGGCCACTTTACTTTCTGCAAAACTCTGGTTTGTAATAAGCAAGGCAACTTTGCCTATAGACATTTATTAATTAGTTAATATTTGATGTGATGAGTTGATTTCCCTTAGGATTGCTTGCTTTTCCTAGTTTTTTGGCGATTGTGTGCCGCTTTTGTTTTCGCCTGGATACGTGAGACTCGCGAGGGTGTGAAAGTTTTATACTCATAACTTCAAAAGTTTAAAATTTTAGTGAGTCTAAATAACATAGAAAGATAACGAATCTAGGGAATTAGCCGGGGATCGACCCGGGGTCGCATGCATATTACTGCATTACTCTTCCCTTGTTTTAGACCCTTCTCTGCCTGCGGGTAGAGTCCAGATAGTCTGACCTATGAGGACTGATGGGAAAAATTTATGTCACCACGCAGATTTTGATTTCTCCTATTTTGTAATCGAATACTGCATTGAGAATAAAGTACGGTCTCGAGAGGCCGACACAATATTCTACAATGGATTCAATATCAAAATAGGGTTTTGAAAATTGATATTTTTATAATCAAACACAGTTTAAAGAATATCATATTATTTCGAAAAATAAACATGAAATTCTTAAGAAAGTGTTTAAAATTAGAAATAAGCTTTTTTAAAAAAAAATTATTCGTTCTTTTATTTAGATATAGCAAGGAGAATATTATATCATCTTGAAAGACGAACATAAAATTCTTCAAGAACATCCAAAAGTAAGAACGAGTGTTATAAAATTCATCATTTTTAAAATTAAATATATCAAATAATAAATTATATTGTCTGAAAAGACAATAATAACATACTACGAGTATATTTAAGATTAGAAATAAAATTTTTAAAGATATCTGCATTCCCAAAGATTCTTCCCTTATTTTATATAAATAAAACAAGGTTTATTTTAGTCTGGGGTTCTCAAATCCCTATAGGAGCAAGCCCCTATAGTTAATTACATCCTAGGAGGGATACTCCTAAGAAAACTCTCGATTAAAATAGTGATTTCATACCCTTCTGACTACAAAGTAAAAGACAAGGAAATAGAAGTATGAATTTTCAAGGAGAAAGCTCAATGTTGAAGATTTATTAGCGAGTCAGAGGAAGAAAAAAGTAGGAGGTGCCAGATTCTGAGAGGCTCAGAGGCAACCTCATTCTATCCTATGTTGGGCTTTATATTTTAAGAGAGAATTTTATATTTAAGTTGACATTTTATTAGAAATTTGGGATTATATTCCCGGAGGGTGAGGACTTAAGATCTAAAAAGAATCTGCCTCAGAACCTAAACCTAATTTGGGTACTACAAAGTAGTGACCCGAACCTAACTAATGAAATTCAAATCTGGACTTACCCCGGCCTGGATTGGGGAGCCAGCTAACCACCTAGGCGCTTTAAAACCATGTATCCAGTCTTTTATGAAAGATGGGTAGGGACGTTGCTTAAGTTTTAAGGAATTGGGGGCGACATCTAAGACAGTTCCTAATTGGCCCCTTAACTTATGTAGGGTGAGAAATGTCTAAAAATGCAATTAATATTTTAGACTCTTTTTAATTTGTATCTAATGCAATGCATGCTAATTGACTCGAATGCATAAAATGATAATGAAGCAGTTTTAAAAATTAGGCTTAGAAAATAGGTTTTTTTCCTAGAGATTGCACAACTTCCCCTTGACAGAACTGCACCCTCATAGGTCAAGTGGTCTGCCAAAACCCGCAGGCGGGGAGGTGCCTAACAAGGAAGAGAAAGTAATAATATGCTTATGCTGACTCTCGGCGGTCCCGAGCTTACTTCTTAGAACGTTAGAGTTACTATGTGAGCCTAAAAAATTTTTATTTTTTAATTACAAGTAGAAGAATTTTAAGCGTACCCTTACAAAAAAAAAAAACACTCTGATTCGTATCCAGACTAAAACAAAACACGGCATGCAAGAGTCCTAAAAAAATCTACTGCACAAACAATGTAAACAATCAATTTTAATAATCCAAATATAATGTCCAATGTCCAATGTCCATATTACACCCAGAATTTGCAGAAAAGTAAAGTGGCCGGGCACCACTGACAACAAACCCGGATTCTAATCCTAAGAATGACGCAAGTGATTTTTGAAATGGGATATACTGTTCCTTAAATCTTCATTTCTTCATCTTCTTTCTTCAATCTTCTTGTTCTGTCTTTTCTTCTTCTACGAACTTCTCGGGTCCGTCGGGTTCTGGATATCCAAATGAAAAGAAACTCATCCCTAAAAGGGGTATTTTCTTTTCTATTTGGATATTAAATCATCCTAATTTGGCTTTCCAAATAAAAGAGAATAATCCTTTAAGGTATATTCTCTTTTCTTTTGATTCCAAATTGGATTTGATATCCCACTTTTAAAATCACTTTCACATATCTTGACTTTTTCAAATACATTTACATTTACATTATATTTCATAAAAAAAAAAAAAAATCTAGACCACCTGCAGGGTTATCTTAAGCAGTTTATAATAAAAACTCATTCCAAGCAGTTATATATAAGCATTTAAATTAAATCACTCAGCCACACTTGGCCACACTCTTTCTTATTTGGGGGCTAAGCAGCTGAAGCACCTATAACACATATATAATTATTATTAATTAGTTAGCCCCCTTTTTCTGCCCTGCACGAGTGTGGCCACTTGCAGAAAATCATATTAACAATCAGATCGCTCTTAACCTATGGATAATCTAATCGTCAATCATCAAATCACAACACAGAGTGCAGTAAAAAATAAGTAAACAAACACACACCAACATTTTACAACCAGCATGCAATAAAACTCGAGAAAAAGCCCGTCATAGTGCAGTAAGAAAATAAACACCGGCCTAACCAAAACTAGAGTTGGTTGTCCTAGCAAACAAATCTAAGTGTGTGCAAACAGGTTGTGTGGTTTTGATATGTCCTAAATAGGTTATTATTTAAAAAAAAAAATTTAGTTAATTAAAATTTAATTTGTTAAATAAAAAATAAATAAAAACTAAATAATAAATAATAATAATAAATGTCACTAAGTTTTCTATGTTATATGTTTCTACCTAAAATGTACATGCATCCTAAATCTAAGTTTTCTAAGACCCGGTCCTTAATTTTTGTCCTTAAGTGTCACTACTGTTATATATAGGGTAAAAATTTTTATTATTACTAACCCTTAGGACTTTTCGTACGTATAAAGGAGTTTAGAGGTCTAAGAGCAAAAAATAATCCTAATTAAATTGAAGTTACTACAGGGACCTAAAAGGGAAGGGTTTGCGCACACCACATCAAGGGGTCCCTAAAGGTTTTCTAAGTTTAGAAATACTCACAGTCACCGGGGGCTACGACCCGGTGGTTTCGTCCGTAGCACCTCTACCCGGTTGGATAGAGGCGACTGACACCTTTAGCTCCTTGTACTTTTGTTCCCTCGACCGGTACCGTTCCTCGCAGTTCATGCAAATAAAGAAAAGAAAAAATAGGAAAAGTAGGGATTAGAAAGCACATTTAATAATTAATAATGAAATAATTGAAATTTACTGAAAATAAAGACGTACCTTTCTTCGGGCTTGAACACTGGTTTATTGACTTTTCTTTTGAAACCTTTACTTTTGGAAACATACTTTATATCTTTTCGACATTCATTTCCATTCTTCCAAGTTTACACAAATTTTACAAAATAAACACTTTACCTCTCACACTTGCACATTTTTACCATTCCTAAAATCATACTTTACACTTTCCAAAAAGTCATACATTTCCTCCTACTTTCACCTCTCAAACTTAAGCACAAAACTCATTACAAAATTCACTTCTTAAACTATACACCCTTTTTTTTTTTACTATTTAACATACAAACACTTAACTTTCTATACCTTTATAAACTTTCCATTTTCAACTTTTCAAAATACACGCAAATTACATCTTCCAACATACACAATCCAACTCATATACATACGAACTTCACAATTTCGCTTTTCAAACACATATAAACAATTCACCTTTCACCTTTATTTCACTTTCTAGAAAAATACTTAATGCACTTTTCTAAAATACATGTACACTTTTTTTCTTTCAAAATAGCATGCATTTTATTCTTCTAAACTTATAATTATCATCCTTCAAAAACACACACAAGTTACTTCCCACAAATACACATGTTTTTCATCTTCCAAAAGATACACACACACCTTATTTTTCACATACACAATTTCTACCATTTCAAAGTACACACAAGTTCACAAATCATCTTTCAAGACAATGTACCTTTACCTTCCAATAGTCACACAATCATCTTTAGAAACATACATTTTTCACCTCTCAAAAAAAAAAAATTCACACAAGTTTTACTTTTATATACAAATACAAATTATTTTTCCTTATCAAATTAAACATTTTAATTTTCACAAACTCTACACTTCACTTTTCAATCACTCACACACCACATTTCTTTTATTCTTTATAGGAAAATTTGATTCAAATGAAATTATTAAACAATTCATCTCCCTTAATAATAAAATATAGCTTTAACTCCTTTTTAAAATCTCTAATCAGAATTTATCAAATTCATATTATAAGAACCAAAAATAAATCACTATAACTTATGATTAACTTTACCGAGAAAGCCATATCCAATTAAGATAGTAAAATAGAGAGAAAAACTATCACATTTTATTTTATGAATTAAACTATAAAGAGATTTCTTTAAAAAAAAAAAAAATGAGAAAACCTTTGATGATTATATCTCTTGCTATTATTATTTCGGTGAGACAAACATTGCAATTGTAACTATCTCCACAATGGAGGAGGAGGAAATGAAGAAATGTTGCAGTAGAAGGAGAAGCAAAGAGGATTACTTAAGGATGAGAAGGTTTTCGGCACCATCAAGAGCAGAGAAAGATAGGGATCCTTTAGCTAGAGCTGTTACTGTCCACGCAAGCAAGTGAGGCGGAGACTTTTGTTTTTTGGTTTCCCTGGGTTTAATCGGACAGTGGCTGGGCTTGAGATCATGCGAAACAGAAGAAAACGGTGAACTGGAGAGGGATCGGAGCCTGGACTAATCACGAACTGGGTTCAATAACGGGCTAAAGCTTCGTGTGACTGGAAGAAATTTCCTGAACTGCCGAGAGAGATGGCTGGGAGAACTTGGAGTTTTCGCTGGAAGTAGGCAGAGATGTTGGGGATTTAGTTCGGTTTTCTCTATGTGTATGGGGAAGAGAAAAGTTCCCAACTGCAGGAGACAGAGTCTTAGGGAGAGGGATCGTTCGTTCTGGACTTCTTCGTGCACATGGAGGTGATCGGCTGAGAGGTGTTCGGCTGGGGTTTGTTCGGCCTTTGGGTTCTTACAACACACGGAGGGAATGAGGGGTTGTTTCTGTGCGTGTGTATGAGAAAGCAGTTCGGAACTGCAGAGGAGGCTTCGTGCGAACTATGGGGAGGAGTTCCGAATTGGGTGTTCGGTTCTCTGTAAGTGAATGAGGAGTTAACTGTAGAGAGGGAGAGCGAGTGAACTGTAGGGAGAGATCGGGCGGTTGAGGGCTTCATGTGTGTGAGTTTACGGGAGAGAGAGATGGTGTCAGTTTTGCGAACTGGGAGAGTGGGCTGAGCGGTTTTGTGAATGGGAGAGAATACGAGAATGGATGGGGGTCTCTCAGGCTTGTGCGAACTGTAGAGGAGAAGTTTTGTTCTATGAGTGTGAGTGAGAGCGTGTGAGAGTTTCGACTGTGGAGGAATGGTAGAGGGGCGACGAGCAAGGGGCTTCTCACGCAAAAATGGAGAGGAAGACTGAGCAGGAGGAAGAGATCGGACAGTTTGGGTCTTCACGCTAGAGAGAAGAGATGGAGAGGGAGTTCGGGATTGCAGAGAGGAGCAGAAAGCCGGAGATGAGGGGGAATTCCGAACTGGGGCTGGGACTCGTGCGAACTGCAGGGAGAGGCGACGGTTCTGGGTTGTGCGATCCAGAGAATGCGAATGAGATAGGGAGTTCATTCGTGCTTTGTCTGTGTATATGAGAGTGGGGAAGGCAGTTTTGTGAATGAGAGGGAGATTGTGAGGGATGGAGTCTTGCCAACGGCTGTGGAGATCGGGCAGTAGTTTTTGTGTGTGTGAGTGTGAACAGTTTTGTGAACTGCCGAGAGAGAGGGATCGGAGCCTGGGTAGTTTAGACCGGCCATTAAACCTTTATTTAATTAGTTTAGGATGTTAAGATTATTTAGTTTAGGTTATTTAATTAACGATTTGATTTCAGAGTTTTATCATGAAATATTAAATTAAAAATTTTGATTTGATATGAGTCGAGTTGAGTTTAGTTTGGAGTTGAATTTAGATTTGGGTTGAATTTAAAAGGGATCAAAGGGATAATTTTAATTTGATTAAAATTAAATAGATTTGATTAGAAAGAATTTGGTGTTTGATTGGTGAATTGATTTGAGCCCAATGATGTATCAATTTGATCGAAAATAAATTAGATCGAGTCGATCGACATCGACGAATCATAAATCGAGCTTGATTTAAGTTTATTTTGGAGTTGAATTGAAATTGGATCGAATTGATTTTGATTCAAATTGATTGATAGGTTCGAGTCGATACTACGTCAGTGGGCGTCCACCTAAGGGAAAACCTGTGGGTGACGTCTATTCTAGGCTACGAATACCTAGGTGTTAGAGTCGATTCCGGGAAAATTGACCTCGAATAATGAGGTCAACAAATGGACCCCCAATAGGCATGATAAACTTGTTAAAGTTTATCGTGCGTATTGGTGTTGACCGAAACGATCAACTAGATCCAGGGTTGAAGTTGAAAATTTGAGTATATGAATTGAAGGGATTTTTTGAATTTTGATAGATAATCAAAATGAACAATTTATAGAGATTCGAGTTGAAGAATTGATTTGAAGTTTGATGTTAAAATTGATGGCTTTAGTAAAATGGTAACTAATGAGATTAGCATCATTAAGTAAAGTCCGGGTATGAAAGAATGAGCATAGTGATTTGAAAGGAATTTGATATGAAAGTAGGAGCTTGAATGTGATTTTGTTTTGAAAATGATTTTGATAAGACTAGAGTCTTCTTTCTAGTCCAAAAGAAAGGATGCCACTAAGTGGACATTTACACCAAACTCAACAAACTATAGGACATCTTCTAAGAAAAGAAAACAACCTATGGAAAAGATTGAATCTAATCTTGGAAGGTTTAAAAAAATTTAAGTTTTACACTAGGATGGTGCCACGAGGGGCGTTCTCCAACTCTAGTAGATGATTGTAAGGAAAGGATGCCTAAGTGTGGGGACTCACACCTAACCTTAGAGGATCGGATGATCATATGAAAAGGAAGCCTAAGTGTGGGGACTCACACCTAATCATAGAGGATCAATTTAAGATTTAAGATTTAATGAAGAGAAGATGCCACTAGGGATGCTTATACTTCTCTTCGGGATGAAGATTAGGATGCCACTAGGGATACTTACTCCTAACTCCAAAGATGTCAATAGGATGCCGTAGGAGGACTTATACCTAAAGACGGATTTAAGCTGGATGGCTGCCGTAAAAGCGGACTTAAGCCAGAAAGTCAATAGGATGCCGTAAAAGCGGACTTAGACCTAAAGACAGATTTAAACTGGATTGGCTGCCATAAGAGCGGACTTAAACTAGAAAGCCAATAGGATGCCGTAAAAGCAGACTTAGACCTAAAGACTGATTTAAACAGGATTAGCTGCCGTAAGAGCGGACTTAAGCCAGAAAGCGAATAGGATGCCGTAAAAGCGGACTTAGGCCTAAAGACTGATTTAAACAGGATTGGCTGCCGTAAGAGCGGACTTAAGCCAGAAAGCCAATAGGATGCCGTAAAAGCGGACTTAGACCTAAAGACTGATTTCAGGATTGGCTACCGTAAGAGCGGACTTAAGCCAGAAAGCCAATAGGATGCCGTAAAAGCGGACTTAGACCTAAAGACTGATTTAAACAGGATTGGCTGCCGTAAGAGCGGACTTAAGCCAGAAAGCCAATAGGATGCCGTAAAAGCGGACTTAGACCTAAAGACTGATTTAAACAGGATTGGCTGCCGTAAAAGAGGATGCCGTAAAAGGACTTTAAACCAGAAACTGCCAATAGGATGCCTGCCGTAAAGCAGACTTAAGCCAGAAAGCTTAGGACCTAAAAGCGGACTTAGACCTAAAGATTTAAACAGGATTGGCTGCCGTAAGAGCGGACTTAAGCCAGAAAGCCAATAGGATGCCATAAAAGCGGACTTAGACCTAAAGACTGATTTAAACAGGATTGGCTGCCGTAAGAGCGGACTTAAGTCAGAAAGCCAATAGGATGCCGTAAAAGCGGACTTAGACCTAAAGACTTTTAAACAGGATTGGCTGCCGTAAGAGCGGACTTAAGCCAGAAAGCCAATAGGATGCCGTAAAAGCGGACTTAGACCTAAAGACTGATTTAAAACAGGATTGGCTGCCGCCGTAAGCCAGAGCGGACTTAAGCCAGAAAGCCAAAAAGATGCCGTAAAAGCGGACTTAGCCTATAGGAGACTGATTTAAACAAGATTGATTTAAACAGGATTGGCTGCCGTAAAAAGCAAAAGACTTAAGCCAGAAAGCCAGCGGACTTAAGCCAGAAAGCCATAGGATGCCGTAAAAGCGGACTGCCGTAAAACAGCGGACTTAGAAAGCCAATAGGATGCCTAAAAGACTTAGATTGATTTAAACAGGATTGGCTACCGTAAGAGCGGACTTAAGCTAGAAAGCCAATAAGATGCCGTAAAAGCGGACTTAGACCTAAAGACTGATTTAAACAGGATTGACTGCCATAAGAGCGGACTTAAGTCAGAAAGCCAATAGGATGCCGTAAAAGCGGACTTAGACCTAAAGACTGATTTAAACATGATTGGCTGCCGTAAGAGCGGACTTAAGCCAGAAAGCCAATAGGATGCCGTAAAAGCGGACTTAGACCTAAAGACTGATTTAAAATTTAGAATTTAGAAGTATAATTGATTTGTTTAAAGCCATGGATCATTTCCCTTTCATCACAAATGACATTGACAACTTACAAATGTTCTACTAGAGATCAAAAGCTTTTGCTTATGTCATTTTCTAGAAGGGGAAAAAAAATTTGAATGATAGTCTTGAAATTATTGGATTGAAAATTTTATTTTCTCCTCCATTATACATGATCTATATAACTTACAAACAATCCACTAGGGATTGTGTTTTTTATATCGGATCATCATATGTCAAGAAAGAAGAAAGAAGGTAGTAGTTCGATCATCTTTGAAAAGTAAATATTTATCAAAGCTTCTCAAACACCAAAGGAAGAATGCAAGATCCTGATTAAATATTCATTCTATGATTGAATTTATTTTGAGTAACTCAAAGAAAATCGAATTTTCTAGAGTCTTCATTTGCATGTTCTAGGAGAACTAAATGCAACATGATAAAATTTTCCTTAGAAAATTTTAACTTTTGCATGAGTTGTTGAAGAACAAGGAGAATATTTGAGCATCCTTTATAGTGAAAGTACCAAGGAATATCAAATATTTACAATGATTGAGAAAAGTTTGATTTTCATCAAAAAGTGAAAGTTTTATTTTTCATTTGATAATTTTCTTATAATCTTTGACTATGATTGCTTAAGTTTTAATCATCTTCACCCAATGAAAAAGACATGGGAAAAGATTCAAAAACTCAACGAAGAATAAGTTGACTCCCTCTAAATTAAATAATTTGAATATAACCAATATGAGTTTAATCAAAATATCTAAAACTTAACAATTTTCTTTAAAGAAAAATGCAGTTTCAAAGATTTTGAATTTCAATGCTATAGAAAAATTCTTTAATGGGGATAGAGTTGTTTAGACTCTAACATCCGATTCTAGTGTATGATAAAGATATATCGTGAATTGAATTTTATATCTTTTTGACGAAGTTACTATAGATTTTATCTGGAATAGAATCCCTCCAATTATAACATCCAAGATTAGTCAATTATAGACTTAGTCAAATTGTAGCTTAATTTTGTCTTGAAGTTTGACAAAGATTCAAACAAAGGTATCATCAATATCACTAAGGATAGAACCCCTCATGTTCTAACATCCTAGTTAAGTCAATAATAAATTTAAATTTGTATGATATCTACTCAATAGTGAATGAGAACATTAGACAATTATCTCAAAACCAACAAAGGGATGTCCCTTTAATTTAGTTTCAAAATTTTGAATCCAAATAAAGTGATTTTTATATTCATAAATATCACTATAGGTCATCCAGCATCAGGATCCTGTCTAGAATCTCATTTAAATTGGAAGATGTCCAAAAGAGAGTTAAAGATTTTTGGTTCATGATTTGTTTATACATCTCAATTAGGTTAGATATGTGAAACCCAATAATGTATAACCAGCACCATTACAATTCTATTTAGATTGATCATCTATGTGATTTTTCTTATAATGATTTTAAAATCTGAACTGACCTACTCAAATTGCTAACTAGAGACGTCTCGGGATTTAGATTTTGTTAACCCAGATCAAAGCTCCCTATAAGCAAAACTGGGGTTTTCTTCTACATCTTTTTTTTTTTTTTTTTTTTGAACTAAGATCTAAAGGAATTAAATTGGAGGTGAAAATTCAATCTTTTCAAATCTTTCATATGTTATATGTATTTTACATCTAATAGAACATCAATGCTTGATGATGAACCAAAATTTTGAATCCTCAAAGTCAAATTTTAAAAATACTAAAGGATGAATAGGTCCTTTGATATTCAAGATTTAGAAAGAGAAGCCACTCTTTTTTTTTTTTTTTTTGCTACACATTTAATGAATGTGTATCTTTTTTCTTTTCTTTTTCACTTTTTTTTTTTTTTTTTTGAGGCTTCCTTTATTTAAATCTTGAAATAATTATTTCAATTGTAAAATTATCTTCCAAGTATAAGAGTGAAAAATTAACCCTTTTATACATGAAAGATGGATTTATAAACTGGACCCAATCCTATAGTATGAATAAACAACTTGAATGAGATAATTATGAAATAAGTTCATCAATTCACAATATGCCTATAAGATGTATAATGATAATAAGATGATTAAAATTTTCACTTCCTCCAATTTCAATTTGACATAAATCTTAATTCAAAAGAAAGTATTTATGGATATCATAATGGGTGAATTCAAATATGATACATATATATTTTTTTATCACTATTGAAGAAGAAAACTATTAAAGAAGTTATAAAATCACCTGACTCAGTTTCATCTCAAGGTATGTCAATTAATTTTAAGGAAAAGCCACATAACATAGAAATGCTTATCATATCATGGGTTAGCCTTAATAAAGAACCTTGAATTGTCCTAAGTCTTTGACTGAAAGGGAATTTAAGATGATCAATCTTAACAAGAATTGGTCATGAGTTTTCTCAAATGGAGTAATAAAGCTAAGAGTAAACTTAGCTAATATTTAATTTTAAAATATTACCATAAGAGAAAATTGCAGATGGTAAACAAAGGTTTTTTGTATAATTGAATAGGTCATTTATCTTTATCACATGCCTTAAGATCCATTTTCTATCAGAGTTAAACCACATAGTAGAGGATAAATCATCGTATCCATGTAGTACTCTTAGGAAATAGGATTTATAGGCATATTAAACTTTAACCTATAAAAAGGTTTAATGGTGAGGGAATTCAAAATATTTTCAAACTTCAATATATCAACCAATAATTATTCATTCATAAGATTAGAAAAATCATAATATGGTTGAATATGAGATTTGAAAATATATTTGAATTTAATTCAGCAATTGCTAGGAACCTAGCAAAATTAGCTAAACTTTTGTGCTTTGAGGTTCCAAAAAGGAAATAAGATTAAATATATCTTCATCTAAAGCTTTAATCCATCCAAGTAGAGGGAGGGAGGGAACACACTTTTCTTTTTAGCATTGATAACCATAAGTCTTATTCTTTAACTGTTTAGAGGAGTCAACCACAATGAAGTTTTAATTATAATTTAAGAAAGATAGAGGTAAATTTCTTTTTAAAAGAAATCAACCTTCTATTTTCTCTAGCAAAAATTATTTTTATAAGCTTAACTTGTATTCGAACCTTCAAACTTTTCTCAAATCAAATTGAATTTAATCTTGAAAATCTTGCATATATCAGATTCTGGACCCTGTCCTAGCAAACATATCAAGCTACAAAGGACATATAACTGTAATATGTTATTATGACAAGCAGAAAGTTTTGATTTAAAGGTTTGAGCTTTTGGACCCTGTCCTACCACACATATTAAGCTATAAAAATTTATAACTACAACATGTTGGTTTAGATAAGGAGAAAACTTTGATTTACAAAGCTCAAATTTTCTTAAGATTTGTTCAGCCACATATTGAGTTACAAAAATATATAACTGCAACATATTGGCTAGGACACGAAGAAGTTTAAAATTTTGAAGACTTAAAAGTTTTTGGACCCAATCCAAATAATACATTAAGTTACTAAAAAGAAGTAACTATACATATTACTAAAGATTGGGCAAAGGGATTTTGGACCCAGTGCTAACTCAAACATCAAGCTACAAAAAAAATGTAACTACAACATTCGAATTAGCACGGGGATTTACTTTACAAAATGGTCGTATAAAGGAGCTTCCCATTAATTTTCTAACGGGGTCCAAAATAAGACCTCTAAAATTTTTTTAGATGCCGGCCAAATTATCCAAGAATGAAATGAATAAAAGAACCGGCGGAAGAAAGGTAGTTCCAACCTATGACGAGCACAAGTATACTACCGATTAAAGGGTATAAAACACTGCTAAAGATGGAGAGAGGATTGATCCCCAGCGGAGTTGCTAGAAAAACCTTGGTGAAGAAAAGTTATGTCACCACGCAGATTTTGATTTCTCCTATTTTATAATCGAATACTGCATTGAGAATAAAGTACGGTCTCGAGAGGCCGACACAATATTCTACAATGGATTCAATATCAAAATAGGATTTTGAAAATTGATATTTTTTATAATCAAACATAGTTCAAAGAATAACCATATCATCTTCGAAAAGTGAACATAAAATTCTATAGAAATATGTTTAAAAATAGAAATAAGCTATTTTTAAAAAAAATTTTATTCATTCTTTTATTTAGATATAACAAGGAGAATATTATATCATCTTGAAAGACGAACATAACATTCTTCAAGACATCCAAAAATAAGAATGAGTTTTATAAAATTCATCATTTCTAAAGTTGAATATATCAAGTAGGAATTATATTATCTGAAAAGATAATAATAATATCCTACAAACATATCTAAGATTAGAAATAAAGTTTTTTTTTAAAATATCTGCATTCCCAAAGATTCTTACCTTGTTTTATATGAATAAAACAAGGTTTATTTTAGTCTGGGATTCTCAAATCCCTATAGAGGCAAGCCCCTATAGTTAATTACATCCTAGGAGAGAAGCTCCTAAGAAAACTCTCGATTAAAGCAGTGATTTCATACCCTTCTGACTACAAAGTAAAAGACAAGGAAATAGAAGTATGAATTTTCAAGGAGAAAGCTCAATGTTGAACATTTATTAGCGAGTCAAAGGAAGAAAAGTAGGAGGAGCCAGATTCTGAGAAGCTCAGAAGCAACCTCAGTCTACCCTATGTTAGGCTTTACATTTTAAGAGAAAATTTTATGTTTAAGTTAACATTTTATTAGAAATTTGGGATTATATTCCCGGAGGGTGAGGACTTAAGATCTAAAAAGAATCTGCCTCAGAACCTAAATCTAATTTGGGTACTATAAAATAGTGACCCGAACCTAACTAATGAAGTGCAAATCTGGACTTACCCCGGCCTGGATTGGGGAGCCAGCTAACCACCTAGGCGCTTTAAAACCATGTGTCCAGTCTCTTATGAAAGATGGGTAGGGACGTTGTTTAAGTTTTAAGGAATTGGGGGCCGACATCTAAGACAGTTCCTAATTGGCCCCTTAACTTATGTAGGGTGAGAAATGTCTAAAAATGCAATTAATATTTTAGACTCTTTTTAATTTGTATCTAATGCAATGCATGCTAATTGACTCGAATGCATAAAATGATAATGAAGCAGTTTAAAAATTAGGCTTAGAAAATAGGTTTTTTTCCTAGAGATTGCACAACTTCCCCTTGACAGAACTGCACCCTCATAGGTCAAGTGGTCTGCCAGAACCCGCAGGCGGGGAGGTGCCTAACAAGGAAGAGAAAGTATTAATATGCTTATGCTGACTCTCGGCGGTCCCGAGCTTACTTCTTAGAACGTTAGAGTTACTATGTGAGCCTAAAAATTTTTATTTTTTAATTACAAGTAAAAGAATTTTAAGCGTACCCTTACAAAAAAAAGCACTCCGATTCGTATCCAGACTAAAACAAAACACGGCATGCAAGAGTCCTAAAAAAATCTACTGCACAAACAATGTAAACAATCAATTTTAATAATCCAAATATAATGTCCAATGTCCAATGTCCATATTACACCCAGAATTTACAGAAAAGTAAAGTGGCCGGGCACCACTGACAACAAACCCGGATTCTAATCCTAAGAATGACGCAAGTGATTTTTGAAATGGGATATACTGTTCCTTAAATCTTCATTTCTTCATCTTCTTTCTTCAATCTTCTTGTTCTGTCTTTTCTTCTTCTACGAACTTCTCGGGTCCGTCGGGTTCTGGATATCCAAATGAAAAGAAACTCATCCCTAAAAGGGGTATTTTCTTTTCTATTTGGGATATTGAAATCATCCTAATTTGGCTTTCCAAATAAAAGAGAATAATCCTTTAAGGTATATTCTCTTTTTCTTCAGATTCCAAATTGGATTTGATATCCCACTTTTAAAATCACTTTCACATTTCTTGACTTTTTAAATACATTTACATTTACATTACATTTCATAAAAAAAAAAAAAAAATCTAGACCACCTGCAGGGTTATCCTAAGCAGTTTATAATAAAATTCATTCCAAGCAGTTATATATAAGCATTTAAATTAAATCAATTAGCCACACTTGGCCACACTCTTTTTTTATTTGGGGGCTAAGCAGCTGAAGTACCTATAGCACATATATATAATTATTATTTATTAATTAGCCCCCCTTTTTCTGCCCTGCATGAGTGTGGCCACCTGCAGAAAAATTCATATTAACAATCAGATCGCTCCTAACCTATGATTAAATCTAATCGTCAATCAAATCACATCACAGAGTGCAGTAAAAATAAATAAACAAACACACCAACATTTTACAACCAGCATGCAATGAAACTCGAGAAAAAGCCCGTCATAATGCAATAAGAAAATAAACACCAGCCTAACCTAAATCTAGAGTTGGTTGTCCTAACAAACAATTCTAAGTGTGTGCAATAGGTTGTGTGGTTATGTCCTATGTCAATATATTTTAAAAAAAAAATTTATTAACTAAAGTTTTCTAATTGATTGAATTTTAAAATAAAAAAAAATATTCACTAATCCTAAGGTAAGGTGTCACTAAGTTTTCTATGTTATATATTTCTATCCTAAAATGGTGCATGCATCCTAAATCTAAGTTTTCTAAGACTCGGTCCTTAATTTTTGTCTTTAAGTGTCACTACTGTTATATAGGGTAAAAAATTTTTTATTATTACTAACCCTTAGGACTTTTCGTACGTAGAAAGTAGGGTTTAGGGATCTATGAGCAAATAAAAATTAATCTAATAAATTGAAGTTACTACAAGGACCTAAAAGGGAAGGATTTACGCAAACCACATCAAAGGGGTCCCTAAAGGTTTTCTAAGTTTCGAATACTCACAGTCACCGGGGGCTACGACCCGGTGGTTCCGCCCGTAGCACCTCTACCCGGTTGGATAGAGGCGATTGACACCTTTAGCTCTTTGTACTTTTTTTCCCTCGACCGGTACCGTTCCTCGCAGTTCATGCAAATAAAGAAAAGGAAAAACAGGAAAAGTAGGGATTAGAAAGCACATTTAATAATTAATAATGAAATAATTGAAATTTACTGAAAATAAATACGTACCTTTCTTCGGGCTTGAACACTGGTTTATTGACTTTTCTTTTGAAACCTTTACTTTTGTAAACATACTTTATATCTTTTCGACATTCATTTCCATTCTTCCAAATTTACACAAATTTTACAAAATAAACACTTTACCTCTCACACTTGCACATTTTTACCATTCCTAAAATCATACTTTACACTTTCCTAAAGTCATACATTTCCTCCTACTTTCACCTCTCAAACTTAAGCACAAAACTCATTACAAAATTCACTTCTTAAACTATACACCATTTTTTTTTTACTATTTAACATACAAACACTTAACTTTCTATACCTTTATAAACTTTCCATTTTCAACTTTTCAAAATACACGCAAATTACACCTTCCAACATACACAATCCAACTCATATACATATGAACTTCACAATTTCGCTTTTCAAACACATATAAACAATTCACCTTTCACCTTTATTTCACTTTCTAGAAAAATACTTAATGCACTTTTCTAAAATACATGTACACTTTTTTTCTTTCAAAATAGCATGCATTTTATTCTTCTAAACTTATAATTATCATCCTTCAAAAACACACACAAGTTACTTCCCACAAATACACATGTTTTTCATCTTCCAAAAGATACACACACACCTTATTTTTCACATACACAATTTCTACCATTTCAAAGTACACACAAGTTCACAAATCATCTTTCAAGACAATGTACCTTTACCTTCCAATAGTCACACAATCATCTTTAGAAACATACATTTTTCACCTCTCAAAAAAAAATTCACACAAGTTTTACTTTTATATACAAATACAAATTATTTTTCCTTTATCAAATTAAACATTTTAATTTTCACAAACTCTACACTTCACTTTTTAATCACTCACACACCACATTTCTTTTATTCTTTATAGGAAAATTTGATTCAAATGAAATTATTAAACAATTCATCTCCCTTAATAATAAAATATAGCTTTAACTCCTTTTTAAAATCTCTAATCAGAATTTATCAAATTCATATTATAAGAACCCAAAATAAATCACTATAACTTATGATTAACTTTACCGAGAAAGCCATATCCAATTAAGATAGTAAAATAGAGAGAAAAACTATCACATTTTATTTTATGAATTAAACTATAAAGAGATTTCTTTAAAAAAAAAATGAGAAAACCTTTGATGATTATATCTCTTGCTATTATTATTTCGGTGAGACAAACATTGCAATTGTAACTATCTCCACAATGGAGGAGGAGGAAATGAAGAAATGTTGCAATAGAAGGAGAAGCAAAGAGGATTACTTAAGGATGAGAAGGTTTTCGGCACCATCAAGAGCAGAGAAAGATAGGGATCCTTTAGCTAGAGCTGCTACTGTCCACGCAAGCAAGTGAGGCGGAGACTTTTGTTTTTTGGTTTCCCTGGGTTTAATCGGACAATGGCTGGGCTTGAGATCATGCAAAACAGAAGAAAACGGTGAACTGGAGAGGGATTGAAGCCTGGACTAATCACGAACTGGGTTCAACGACGGGCTAAAGCTTCGTTTGACTGGAAGAAATTTCCTGAACTGCCGAGAGAGATGGCTGGGAGAACTTGGAGTTTTCGCTGGAAGTAGGCAGAGATGTTGGGGATTTAGTTCGGTTTTCTCTATGCGTATGGGGAAGAGAAAAGTTCCCAACTGCAGGAGACAGAGTCTTAGGGAGAGGGATCGTTCGTTCTGGACTTCTTCGTGCACATGGAGGTGATCGGCTGAGAGGTGTTCGACTGGGCTTTGTTCGGCCTTTGGGTTCTTACAACACACGGAGAGAATGAGGGGTTGTTTCTGTGCGTGTGTATGAGAAAGCAGTTCGGAACTGCAGAGGAGGCTTCGTGCGAACTATGGGGAGGAGTTCCGATCTGGGTGTTCGGTTCTCTGTACGTGAATGAGGAGTTAACTGTAGAGAGGGAGAGCGAGTGAACTGTAGGGAGAGATCGGGCAGTTGAGGGCTTCGTGTGTGTGAGTTCACGGGAGAGAGAGATGGTGTCAGTTTTACGAACTGGGAGAGTGGGCTGAGCGGTTTTGTGAATGGGAGAGAATACGAGAATGGATGGGGGTCTCTCAGGCTTGTGCGAACTGTAGAGGAGAAGTTTTGTTCTATGAGTGTGAGTGAGAGCGTGTGAGAGTTTCGGCTGTGGAGGAACGGTAGAGGGGCGACGAGCAAGGGGCTTCTCACGCGAAAATGGAGAGGAAGACTGAGCAGGAGGAAGAGATCGGATAGTTTGGGTCTTCACGCTAGAGAGAAGAGATGGAGAGGGAGTTCGGGATTGCAGAGAGGAACAGAAAGCCGAAGATGAGGGGGAATTCCGAACTGGGGCTGGGACTCGTGCGAACTACAGGGAGAGGCGATGGTTCTGGGTTGTGCGATCCAGAGAATGTGAATGAGATAGGGAGTTCGTTCGTGCTTTTTCTGTGTATATGAGAGTGGGGAAGGCAGTTTTGTGAATGAGAGGGAGATTGTGAGGGATGGAGTCTTGCCAACGGCTGTGGAGATCGGGCAGTAGTTTTTGTGTGTGTGAGTGAGAACAGTTTTGTGAACTGCCGAGAGAGAGGGATCGGAGCCTGGGTAGTTTAGACCGGCCATTAAACCTTTATTTAATTAGTTTAGGATGTTAAGATTATTTAGTTTAGGTTATTTAATTAACGATTTGATTTCAGAGTTTTATCATGAAATATTAAATTAAAAATTTTGATTTGATATGAGTCGAGTTGAGTTTAGTTTGGAGTTGAATTTAGATTTGGGTTGAATTTAAAAGGGATCAAAGGGCTATATTAATTTGATTAAAATTAAATAGATTTGATTAGAAAGAATTTGGTGTTTGATTGGTGAATTGATTTGAGCCCAATGATGTATCAATTTGATCGAAAATAAATTAGATCGAGTCGATCGACATCGACGAATCATAAATCGAGCTTGATTTAAGTTTATTTTGGAGTTGAATTGAAATTGGATCGAATTGATTTTGATTCAAATTGATTGATAGGTTCGAGTCGATACTACGTCAGTGGGCGTCCACCTAAGGGAAAACCTGTGGGTGACGTCTATTCTAGGCTACGAATACCTAGGTGTTAGAGTCGATTCCAGGAAAATTGACCTCAAATAATGAGGTCAACAAGGATGAGGTGCCGGACCTAGGGAAGTCCAGTCTTCTAAAAAATTATTTTCTAAGCCTGTTTTTAAAATTTCAAACATACTTGATTTGGAAGTTGTCGACCAGCATGCATTGCATTAGATACAAATTAAAATAGTCAAAGAATTTTAATTGCATCAGTTTAGCATTTTAGCACCCAACATAAGTTAAAGGGGGCCAATTAGGAAAATTTCTAGATGTCGGCCTCGACTCCCCAAAACTTTAAGTACAACGTCCCTACCACTCCTTCATATAAGACCGGATTCATATATTTAAATCGATTAGGTGGTTAGCTGGCTCCCTAACTCAGGTCGGAGTAAGTCCAGGTTCTGTACTGCATTAGTTAGGTTCGGACAACTGTGGTCCAGTGTCCAAATTAGATTTAGGATCTGGGGCAGATCTTTTGATTATAAGACCCCAATTTCGGGAATATTATCCCAAATTTCTAATAAAATGCTCAACTTAAATTAAATCTCTTTTCGATCCTCAAATGTAAAGCCCAACACTTAGACTAAGTTGGAACACTTTCGGATGGTTCTGGAATCTCAAGGTGTCCCCTACCTCTCCTACTTTGACTCTGTTAATAACTGCTCAATTTGATCCATTCCCTTTTTAGTTTCTAAAATTCATCTCTTTTTGATATCACTCCTAGAAAATCTAACAAAATTTCATTCTTATTTTAATCGAGAGTTTTCTTGGGGGATTCTATCTCCCTACGATGTAATTAACTACGAGGGCTTGCGATCGTAGGAGATTTGGAACCACACACACCTTATTTCAAAATTGATCTTTTTAAAATCTCTTTAGATTTCTTTGGGAAAAGTTAAAGAGTGACTGCCGTCATCATATTAGAAGAATTACCATTGAAAGGTGTTATTTCCCCTCTGGAGAGATACACCCTTCCTTGGTAAGGCTTTGGATATGAATTCGGAAATCATACTCCGTGAATATTTTGACTGGATTGTTTAGTTGAACTTTGCTTCGTCCCCTCGAGGTCGTGTCGAGTTCTCTTTAGAATCTAGTCATGATATTCAAGATGAATCTCACAATTCTAAGTCTGAACACCGTTATGGAATTCTATTTTCATCTTTCGGGGTGATATACTTTTCCGAATGAGTGGATTCGACTTCTAGAATTAGGATTCAATCTCAATTCTAAAATTCCCAAGGAAAACTAATATTTTTCAAAACCTGTTTTCCAAAATTCCACCAACAAAGAAAATGGCACGCCCGGTGGGACAAATCTCTCTCTCCATGTTTAATAAGAACGAAATTTTGTTTCATCGGTAGTCTTAACTACCTTCCTTTCATTGGTCCCTCAATCCATTTCTTCCTTGGAGGAGTGTGGCCAACATCTAAATAACAATTTTGAAACATTAAAGGAGAGGTTCTACCTCCCAAATTTTGTCATTTGTTAATTTGATCATCCTGATTTTGACATTTTGCCCTGGGATTTCCTATGAGGCGACAGTGTCAAATCAGGTCCCCAAATATTCTTTTAAAATTTTGATTAGAAAATGTCACATTCGATGTATCTTTTCTTTTCAAATTGAAAGGAGTTTAAAATTTTTTGACCTTAAGAAAGTTTTGAAGTATTTTAGTCTTAACCCCTTTACTTTTTTTGAACTTTTAGGAGTAAGGAGGGTTAAACTATTTACTTTACTTGGGTTTTCTTACAATTCCATAAGCCTTCGGGCAAGGGGAAACTTTTTCCATTGTGTTTTGGATTCCGTAGAAAAACCCCATCTTAGGTCATTTGAAATTCAAATTCACTTTAAAATGTGGAAAGAAAAATAATAACAATCTTCTCCAAGTTTAAAACCTACGTATGTTACACCATACAATCATCTTATGGGCTAACATATGTTGACCTTTTGTCAAAACTTTCCTTTCGGCATGGGTTTAGTCTTTTTATCTTCCTGACATGTGTTGGGTGTGTTTTATCTTATCACTCAACATGTGTTAGAAGATTGAGATTAGTTTACAAGCCTTAAGTTTTAAAATTACAACTTCTTTTCCACTCTTTTTAAAAGGAAATCTAATTTCAATTCTCTCTTTAACTTTCAGAAAATTCAAAAGGCTGGCCAATTGATCTTCTCTTTCGACCGAGCGTTGTCCTCAACTGTTAATGATTAAGGAAGCATTATCATCTTTGGAATGGGATTCAGCACCCTTGAACTTTCTATGAATGGATACCAGATTGTCCGTTTGGATGCCAGTAAGGAAGTTCCTCCAGTGGTTGAGTTGATTGTGGGATCTGCACCCACCTTGCCAGTAATTAGTGATGACGAGAAACAATTTGAGCCAGTTGTTAAGCCTCCCACTGAAGTCAAGTCTATTTTTGAGGAAGGATCTAGCTCTGGACTTAACTTTTCCACTAAGAATCAAAAGAAGAATTATTTGAGGAGACTTAGAAAGAAGATTTCCAAGGCAAAGAGAATTGTGCCTTTTAAGACTTTAGCTCAAGTAGAGCCTGAGGCCGATGAGGAGCTACCTATTCCTGCTTCCTCTCCCCTTCTGAAAGGGAGCCGCTTCTACCCCTTAGCTTCTGCTCAAGGGGAGGAGAGGATAGCCATGATAGCCCGTTCTCGACCATACCCGGTCGACTACTCGACTAAAAAGACTTCAAAAGAAAAACATCTATAGAAAACAAGGGCTTTGAGAAACATAATTCATACCTGTGCTGCACAATCTAGGCAAACGAAAGAGCAGTACCTGAAACAGTTAAAGGGAGCGATCTCTCATCGCTTCCAAAAAGAAGTATTGAAGGAAGAGGCGTCTGAGGCAAAGAATTTGACTCCACAACCTATTAGGAGAAATAAGAAGTATGTCAGACAGCCCGCTACTTCAGTGCTGGTTGATGGATACCACTGAGCGTCACGTTCTCCTTCTTCTAAAATGGAGGGCATTGTATTGACTGGGTCCAAGAGAGGCCACCATTTCATTGGTAGGCCCCCGGTACCCCCTTTTAAAGCTGTGAGGTTGGCCTCAGTAGTTATCAAACCAAAGGGGAATGAGATTTTAAAACATCCAGACATCAAGGGCAAGAGGCACAAATCCCCTGAGAAGAAGTTTGTTCCAAAAAGGACTAAGTTAGAGAATTTACCACCACCTCCAAGAACCTCTAAGTTCATTCTCCAACTCCAACGAGTCCCAGCTAGACCTCCTCCAATTTTGATTGAGTCGATGGATGTTCAACCTAATGCTCTAGTTGATGCAGTAGATAGTTCTCTTGCAGTCAGTCCAGTTCCTGATTCAGTGATGATTCCAGTTGATGATCCACTGGTTGACAGCTAAGATCCCTGTGTCATTCCTAGGCCTCCTACACAAGAGTCTAAGGACCTTACCCTACCTGATGTAGGACCTATTTCCCTACAGGCTCCTCCTTCACCTCATGAGGTATATGTCCCTCTCCCTGTAGAGAATGCCACTTCTCCGACTACCGACCTTGGGACAGTTGAGAAGGAGGGAATTGACCTAGATCTTGAGATAGAAGAAGAGCTAGTTATAGAGTCTCATCCAGATCCTAACCCATAAACTTACAGAAATCATTGCTCTCCTAGATTCTGATGAGTTGTTTGATATGGCTAAATATAAGGGATACTTACCCCTCGATCCTAAGTCAATCGAGGATAGACCAGTCGAGGAGGTAGTACAAGAGATAAGAAACATTCTGTTAAACAAAGAGGGAATGACTTCTTTTGATCCAGACCTGGTTGACCTCCTTGGAGAGGAAGATGACTATATTGGCAGAGTCTCCATGGTCGAAACTAGAGGTTCCAACAAGGAGGCCAAACCCGGTAGACGTCGGCTTGCTAGAGACGATGACCCACAGGTTGCTGGGTCCGATTCAGATGAGTCCGTAAGGGCTAGGGGTGAAGAACACATTAAAGATTTGAAGAACCAGTTGACAACTATGATGTCACAAGTCAAAGAAATGCAAGAAAGATTTGATAAGTCAGAGCAGGATTTGCTTAAGATCCAACAAACGGCTCAAGAGATTGTTGAAAAAGTTAGAAAGACAGAATTTGGTCCCAAGCCTCCTGAGTAAACACCAGTGATTCCTCCTTGCCTATCAGAGGCATCTCCAGCAACACCTACAGTTTCCCTTGTTCCTTCAACTTTGCCCCAGAAAGACATTAAGCAACTGATTGAGGACCAGGTAAGAGAGGCCTTAGCCTTTTCCCAAGGAACCGCATCTATTCCAAAGGGTAGACCCTACCCCGAAGAATATGATTCAGTTCCTTATCCAAAAGGCTTCGTGCCACCAACTTTTAAAATTTTCACTGGAATAGTAAACCCGAGACAACATCTGGCCCACTTCAGAGCAAGCTGTTGCAATGCGGGAGGGTCAGATGCTCTACTATTTCGCCAATTTGTAAGTAGTCTTTCCGGCATTGCTTTTGAATGCTACGCCGATCTGTCTAATGGTTCAGTAAAAACTTTTAATGATCTAGAAAACATTTTCCTTAAAAGATTTTCTGGAGCGCAACAACGAACTACTATGGGCGATCTTGTTATTGAGAAACAAAAGCCGGGAGAGTCTCTGGTTGAGTACATCTTGAGGTGGCAAAACCTCTCGATGAAGTGTGAACCCCAGTTGCAAGAGCAACATGCGGTGGAGATCCTTCTTAAGAATATCCACGGCCATGTTGCTTTTCTCTTGAAGGGTTTCACCATTAAAACTTTTGAAAAACTTCTTAATAAGGCTAGCAATTTACAGGAAGAGGCTCATAAGATGCAATTCCTACGAGAGGAGTCTGAAGACAAGAAAGGTCCTAGATTGGTTAAGACTTTTGAGAAGAAGGCAGTAGTGTCGGCAGTTGACAAGGGAAAAAGGCCAATGACTAGTCAGCCCAGTGTTCCTCCACCACCACCGCCACAGCCAGCTTAGAGACTTCCCTTTCAGGTCACTCCCCAGTACACCAGAGATCCTAACTTTGTCTCTTTTAGAGAGAGATTGACAAAACCATATCCATTTAAAAGGGAATCAGTTAAGAAGATTTTAAGAGTCTGTTAAAGAAGCCAGATTTTCAGCTGCCAGAGGCCAGGAGGCCTGATGATGAGAGTAAGAAAGATGATCCCAAGTATTGTCCATACCACCAGATGCTTAGTCACCCTCTTGAAGATTGTGTTGTGTTCAAAGACTGGCTTGAGAGGAACTATACCCAAGGTAACATCATAATAACTAAGGAATACTTGGTCGATCCAGAGAAAGCTTCAATTAAAACCATTTCAGGTAATCCTCTTAACTCTCTTTGTCTTGTTGAAGATGGTTGGGACATTGCTTTGTCCCGAGCACTTAAAAAGTCGATTAACAAGTCTTTTCGTCTCTCTCAAAAGCTGACTACGATAGCCCAGGCCCCGGCGTGGAAGGTTGACCTGGACGCTTCGCAGGAGGATGTTGAGCCACTTTCCTCTCCAGTAGTCATAGGAACTACTGTCAAATGTTTAAAAGAAAAGGAAGTTGATTTTGTAGAGAGGAAGTGTGTAGATGAGAGATGTATTAGGATGGCGGATGGGGGTGCTAAAATCCTCTCCCCTCTTTTGTTATCTGACTTTTACTTTGCCCCATCAAAAGCGAAGGGTCAGAAGATGAATAAAAAATATTCTTCTGCTTCTGTCTTGATGATTAACAATGGAAATCAAATGCAAGTTGACGACTCTCCTATTTTAAATCAAAATTCTGGTGAAGAGAGTCTTAATATCAAAGAGATTAACCTTCTCGAATTAGCTATTCAAGAAGAGGTCGAATGTGAAGCTTTATCAGAAAGTGATTTCCCTCAAATTAATTTCTAAGGAAATCCTATCTTGATAAAACCTTCAGATTCTGACTCGCTTTCGGGAAGTGATGATCCAACGCCTATGGTGTGCGTAGACACTACCCTAGTTTGCCCTCCCGAAGATATCGAGCAGGTGCAACTCCGTGGCAGTAAAGTCTTACCCCCTAGGCTTCCCCCTCAAGAGAAAGGCAAGCAAATTCCCTTCGAAGATCTAAATCCAAATTCTCCTCAACAACCAGACTTTCCTTTAATTCCTCCGGGTTTTGAATCTATCATTCCTAAGGTTGATTACAACGTTTTAGCCCACCTTAGGAAGTTGCCAGCGAAATTAAGTATTTATGACGCCCTCCTTCTCTCCAAAGAAATGAGGGAGTCTTTAATTAAAGCACTTCTCGACCCCGAGATTTGTTTAACCCAGTTAGCTGCAACTTCAAAAGGTGAGGCATTTTACTTCAAAGAGGTTCCTGGAGTTACCTTTTCAGATGAAGACTTGCTCTTGAGAACTGCTGACCATAATCGTCCCCCTTACATTACTGTAGATATGAGAAAATTTAAGTTATCAAGAGTTCTTGTTGATCCGGGTGCATCGGTCAACATAATGAACTTAAAAACCCTCGCATACCTCAGAGTTGATACTAGCAAGCTCTCAACCGACATGCTGGTGCTTCGTGGGTTCAATGAAAAGGGCGAGAGGGCTTTAGGTTCAATCACCTTGCTCTTACAAATAGGAGATTTGAAAACTGAAGCTAAGTTTCATATAATTGATTCGGCGACGTCCTTTAATGCTCTTTTAGGTAGACCTTGGATTCATGAATATAGAATGGTTCCATCTACCCTTCACCAATGCATCAAGTACCAACGAGATGGCATCGAACATGTGATTAAGGGTGATATGCAACCATTTTCTATTCAAGAAATCGGGATCTACGAAGATGCTACATATTTTGTTCCAAAAGGGTCCTCGTCCGGCTCTAAGCTAGAGATCAAGATTAAGAAGAAGTTTGTTGGGCAAAAGTCCAATCAAAAGAAAGAAAAAGAAAAAGAAAAAGAAAAATGTGTTGATCAAGAAATGATACAATTAAGTAGTGAAGACGACTTCGACATCGTTGTCCTTAGGCCTCCAAACGCATTACCTCAAAGAGGTGGTAGGATGGCCATAAGGGCACGAGGTCGAGGCCGTGCTTCATCAGAAAGGAGAACAACACCTGTTTATATTGATTTGGAATCAGATTCCGATATTGAGTCCAAGGACCAAGGTGCTGCCTTCTCCCTCAACTACAAAAATGCAAATACTTCTTCAAAATTTGATCTCACCTTAGAGGAGGATAGTGACATTGAGGAAGAAAGTGTAAAGGTGAAAAATGACGAGCCTGAATTAACAATGTACGAAAAGCTCAGTAGAAGGATTGAGGCACTTTCTCTGACCCCACTGTCAGCTGGCAGGATTGCAGGGTTAGAAGTTAAAGTGTCCCCAATTTGAACGGTGAAGTAAAGAAAGTCCAGAAATTCTTTCCTGGCCCCTCCTCCGTAAGGGATGAAAGTGATGTAACCCTTGAGGAGGCAGATTTTAATGAATTAATGGAATTACCTTTCGACTACTTCCCGATTTGTGTGAAAAATACTTTCTCTAAAGGTTCTGTACCATACCGATGTACTAAGGGTCAGGCCAGATACCACAAAAATATTTGGCAAAAAAAATTAAGGATAATCCTACAAGTGGTATCGGCTTTGGAACCGTTAGTCCATTCGATGACGATGAGTATTGCCTAATGATAACTTACCATCTTGAATCGCCAAATGTTCCTACAGATCCTTTCTGTGCTCTTGATGGGCTCTGTTTGGAGACTTTAGATGATCCCGATGACCTTCAAGTTCGGGATGCACCCCCTGAATTAGAAGAGGAAATTAAATCGACAGTCGATGAATTAAAAGAAATTAATCTGTGAACCGATGATGACCCCCGTCCAATCTTTATAAGTGCTCTATTGAGCGAGGGTGAAACCAAAGATTTGATTCAACTTTTATCTGACTTTAGGGATTGGTTTGCCTGGACATACGACGAAATGCCAGGTTTACCTGCTGAGGTAGCAGTTCATAAACTTGGGGTTCGGCACGATGCCATTCCTGTCAAACAAGCTCCTCGACACATGCGCTTAGAAATTGAACAGCAAGTCATTTCTGAAGTTAAGAAATTGGCCGAAGCCGGGTTTATTCGAGAGGAACAATACCCCACTTGGGTAGCCAGCGTCGTGCCGGTCCGAAAGAAAAATGGTCAAATTCGGATTTGCGTCGATTATAGGGATTTGAATAAGGCATGTCCCAAAGATGAGTTCCCTTTACCAATACCAGAACTCATGGTGGACATTGCCTCCTCACATGCCATTTTCTCATTCATGGATGGCTCATCGGGTTATAACCAAATCAAGATGGCCCCAGAAGATGACAGAAATGCGGCGTTCAGAACCCCTATTGGAATCTTTTGTTATAAGGTGATGCCATTTGGCTTAAAGAATGCCGGAGCAACCTACCAACGGGCCATGACCCGTATCTTTGATGACTTAATTCATAATCAAGTTGAATGCTATATTGACGATTTAGTTGTCAAGAGCAAGGACAAAGAGGCTCACCTGTATGACTTAAGAGTTGTTTTTGAACGATTGCGCCGCTACGATTTTAAAATGAACCCTCTGAAGTGTGCCTTCGGCATTACCTCAGGGAAATTCTTAGGATTCGTAGTGAGGCACCGCAGAATCGAGATTGACCCTGCTAAAGTTGAAGCCATCTTAAATATGCCATCTCCTAAGAGCCTTACTCAGTTAAGGTCTCTACAAGGTAGATTGGCGTATATAAGAAGGTTTATTTCTTATATTTCCGGGAGATGTCAACCCTTCTCTGTCCTTGCGAAAAAAGACATCAAATTCATATGGGACGAGAAGTGCCAAAATTCTTTTGACGACATTAAACAATACCTTTCTAATCCACCAGTCTTGGAAGCCCCAATTCCGAGAAAGCCGTTAATTCTCTACACCGCAGCCTTAGATGAGTCTTTAGGTGCCCTGTTAGCTCAAGTCAACGATGAAGGGAAAGAGAATGCTCTCTATTACCTTAGTCGAAGACTTCTTCCTACTGAATTTCGATACCCTTCAATTGAGAAGCATTGTCTTGCTTTGGTTTTTGCAGCCCAGAAACTGAGGCATTACATGCTTTCCCACTCAATCAACTTGATTTCAAGAGTTAATCCTTTGCAATATCTTATGACCCGACCTACGTTGTAAGGACGCTTAGCTCGTTGGTCTATGATATTACTGCAATTTGAGATTACTTTCACTCCTCGTCATGCTGTGAAAGGACAAGCCGTCGCCGATTTTCTGGCAGCACACCCGCTGCCGGCAGATTCTCCTCTGAACGATGATCCACCGGACAAACAAATCATGAGTTTGAGGGAATCTGGCGAGGCCATCTGGGAATTATATTTTGATGGAGCAGCATCCTCTCGTAGGAATGCGACCCAACAATCTATAATTCCTGGAAAGGCTGGAGTCGATCTAATTTTCATAACGCCGGAAAGAGAAATGATGCATTTTTCCTACCATTTATCGGAGCCCTGCACAAACAACGAAGCTGAATATGAAGCTCTGATAACTGGTCTGGAACTTGCAATTCTAATAGAAATTAAAGAGATTAAGATCTTTGGAGATTCCCAGTTGGTGATTAACCAAGTGGCCGGCACCTATAAAGTCTTGAATCCTAATCTCCTAAGATACCACCAGTACACACTTCACTTGTTGGAACAAATTCCTACCACCACTTTGTATAGGGTTCCCCGTGGAAGCAATTCTGCGGCGGATGCCTTAGCAAAACTTGTAAAAGAATTTGCATGTCCTGAGGAGGATTCCATCCCTATAGAAATTCAGGGTCGTAAAGCCGTCTCTCTTATAGATTTGGAACACATTAGTAAGACTCCCCTTCAGATCCTTTCTACCTCTTCGACAATCGATGAAGAAGGCAATTGGAGATGACCCTTAATCGACTACCTTAAAGAAGTGAAACTTCCCCAGGATAAATCACTCTCCAACCAGATTAAGAAACGTGCCCTATCATACGCACTAGCCTAATGTGTTACACCCTATGATAGCCTCGTGGCCCTTCGAGAGTTGGGGCACAGACATCATTGGGCCGATTGACCCTCCCTCCGCGAGAGGTCATCGTTTCATATTAGTAGCAACTGACTACTTCTCAAAGTGGGCGGAAGCAATTCCCCTACGCAACGTGACATCACACAATGTTTTAAAATTCTTTCATGACCATATCGTATATCAATTCGGCGTACCCCGCAGAATCATATCCGATAATGGGTGTGCATTCAAGTCTACAAAAATCAACAGTTTTGTAAGATGCCATAATATTGATTGGAGATACTCGATGATCTATTACCCTCGGGCAAATGAATTAGCCGAGGCCTTCAACAAAACCTTGGTGCAAATTGTTAAAAAGACCCTTGATGATAACAAACGACAGTAGGATGAGCGGTTGGTGGAAGCTTTATGGGCTTATCGTACCACTTATAGAACCCTGACCCAATCCACCCCGTTTGCACTAGTGTATGGATCTGAGGCCGTTCTACCCTTGGAAATACAAATCCCTTCGCTCAGGATTGCAGTTCAGAATCAAATCACGAGTGAACAAAATGCAAAACTGCGATTGGAAGAACTCGAATGCCTTGAAGAGCGAAGTCTCCAAGCTCAACAAAGTCTAGAGTTATATAAGTACCGTATGGTTCAAGCCCATGATAAGCTAGTGCGACTTAGGACCTTCCAAGCAGGAGACTTAGTTTGGGTCCTTCGGAGGCCTATCTTAGCCCATCGAAAGTTGGGAAGCAAATTTGAACCTACGTGGGAAGGACCCTTCGTTATAGAGACTGTCTACGAAGGAGGCTCGTATGAGTTAGTAGATTGTAAAGAAAACCACCCAATGCTACCTGTCAATGGGCATTTCCTTAAGAAATACTATGCTTGATGTAGCTCATCTTATCAATTAATTAAATTTCCCTTTCTTGATGCGCAACTCGATTCTTTCCTTTTTTTAAGCGCCTTCACCTCTTTTTTTTTAATGCTTTTCGCCTTCTCCTTAGGGTCGGATCGTTCCCTCCCTTAGGATCACACCTGCTAGTGGTGGAGTACGCCCTCCATGGCACCACCCTGGCATTTGACCTGTGGATTAGTGGTGGAGTACGCCCTTTGTGGCACCATCCTAGTTTGCTAGTCTCAGTCCTCTATGTGGAGCAAGTTTCCTCCCCACATGATCATTCGCCAGTGGTGGAGTACGCCCTTCATGGCACCATCCTAGTTTTCCAGTTAATTTGCCTATTTGGAGCAAGTCTTCTATCAGCATCCTATAGGCCTAAGGTTGGGTGATGCCCTTCCTTAGACCCAATGCTAGGTATTCCCTATCTTGGTTTCCAGTTGATCCGTCTATTAGGAGTAAGTCTTCTATCAGTATCCTGTAGACCTAAGGTTGGGTGATGCCCTTCCTTAGAACCAAGGATAGGTATTCCCTACCTTGGTTTCCAGTTAATTCGCTTATTTGGAGTAAGTCTTCTATCAGCATCCTATAGGCCTAAGGTTGGGTGATGTCCTTCCTTAGACACAAGGCTAGGGATTCCCTACCTTAGTTTCCAGTTGATCCGTCTACTAGGTGTAAGTATTCTATCAGCATCCTGTAGACCTAAGGTTGGGTGATGCCCTTCCTAAGACCCAAAGTTAGGTATTCCCTACTTTGGTTTCCAATTAATTTTCCTATTTGGAGTAAGTCTTCTATCAGCATCCTATAAGCCTAAGGTTGGGTGATGCCCTTCCTTAGACCCAAGGCTAGGTATTCCCTACCTTGGTTTCCAGTTGATCCGCCTATTTGGAGTAAGTCTTCTATCAGCATCCTATAGGGTTAATGTTGGGTGATGCCCTTCCTTAGACCCAAGGCTAGGTATTCCCTACCTTGGTTTCCAATTGATCCGTCTACTAGGAGTAAGTCTTCTATCAGCATCCTGTAGACCTAAGGTTGGGTGATGCCCTTCCTTAGACCCAAGGCTAGGTATTCCCTACATTGGTTTCCAGTTAATTCGCCTAATTGGAGTAAGTCTTCTATCAGCATCCTATAGGCCTAAGGTTGGGTGATGCCCTTCCTTAGACCCAAGGCTAGGTATTCCCTACCTTGGTTTCCATTTGATCCGTCTACTAGGAGTAAGTCTTCTATCAGCATCCTGTAGATCTAAGGTTGGGTGATGCCCTTCCTTAGACCTAGAGTTAGGTATTCCCTACTTTGGTTTCCAGTTAATATGCCTATTTGGAGTAAGTATTCTATCAACATCCTATAGGCCTAAGGTTGGGTGTTGCCCCTCCTTAGACCCAAGGTTAGGTATTCCCTACCTTGGTTTCTCCAGTTTTCCTTGTCCAATAGGTGTAATCCTTCCATCAGCATCCTATAGGATTGAGGTTGGGAGACCACCTCCCTTCCATCCTTAAGATTCCACTTCTATTCGGTCAATGCTAATGTTTGCAGCAGAAGTTCCTTCTACCACACACATTGGGGGTCCATTTGTTGACCTCATTTTTGTATGAGGTCACTAAGGTCCTTCCAAACTCTGGATTAATTCTAGATCCTAAGATCCACTTTAGACCTTAAGATCCTTTCTTAGAGTTAGTCCTCAGGATCCACTCTAGACCTTAGGATCCTTTCCTAGAGCCAGACCTTAGGGTCTACTCTAGAGCCTAGGATTCCCTTAGATCCTAGATTCTAGAACCCCTTTAGATCTTAGGATCAATCTAGACTCAAATCAATTCCCACCCTTGATCAATTTAAATCTCAAACTTCATTCAACTCAAATCCCAATTAACTCAAATTTCAGACATATCCAAACTCTGATCCAGTCCACTTGAGAATCCAAATTTCAACCTAGATTTTGATTCTACCTTTGATCTAGCCTTGATCCTATCCATTCATTAACAATCACCACATGATTGTAGATGATTTGGATACTCCAATCATTTAAATTTGAAATCCATTCCAAATCCAGTAACCCAGACTCAAATCCAAAATTTTAAGGCCTTGGCCTAAAGACCCTTTTCAAAGATTTCTTTCAAATACTTCAAAACCCAGTCAATTGGCCTATAATTCAGGGTCTATCACTTACAAAGTGATAAGACATGTCTCTAAAGGCTACCCTCCAATTTTGAGTCCATTCTGAGATCTCTAACCCCAGAACCTGAATTAAAATCCAAAGGCTGTAAAACCTTCAAATATTTACAGCCTATGCCATTGGACCTAACCCCTTGAAGATTTTAATCTTGGAGCCTTTATCAAAGCCTCCAATCACTTCCAAATTCTTGATTACAACCTATTGAGTAGTAAACTGCATTTTCCAGACCCATCTTTGACCCCAGTCGCTCAATAGGTCAGAATTGACCAAAATACCCATGTGGGATTTCAAATGCCCATTTTAACTCAAATCAATTCCAAACTCTTTGAAATCACTTTCAATGAATTTCAAATATCAAACCCAACTTGGTGAACTCAAACCCAGACCTTGGGTCAACTTGGTTGACCAAGTCAACCAGGTTTAACCCATTAACCCATACACCCCTCCTCTTTCAAATTTTTTAACCCAGTCCATTCCAAGTCCTTTGAATGCATGGGATGATCCCTTGGGTACCCAAGAGACCCCTCTTGGAGACCCAAGCCTTGGGCTCACTTGGGTTAGCAATATGGCTTGACCCAAGTGACCAAAGAGAGGCCTCCCTTAAGCCATCTTTTGATCTTAATCAAATTGAATCCAAATCAAGGTGCCATTAGATTCTCATTGACCCAATACACCTTCCTTGACCAGCCCATGTCTTGGGCTAGCTTGGGTCAAGAGTTAGGCTAACCCAAAGTGCCCAAAATCACTTGGGATTGAGCCATCTCTCAACCTAAGCCCAATTGAACTTGACCAACACCTCTCATAGGTGGCCCTAGGTCCAACACACCTCCTCCAGCCAGCCCATGCTTTTGGCTAGCTTGGGTCAAGAGTTAGGCTAACCCAAAGTAGCCAAAAATACTTGGACCCGATCCATCTTCCAGCTCAGATCAAATTGGACCCAATTTCCACTTGCATTGGGTGCACCAGACCCAGACCCACTTCCCACCTCAAGCCCACGGTCTGGCCTGACCTGGTTTGAGACCAAATAGACCCGAACCGAGCATGTTTGGATCAACCCGAGCCATATTTTAATCCAGATAAAATTGGACCTAATTGCCACCTATATTGGGTGCACCAGACCCAGACCTACCTCCTATACCAAACACAGGGTCTGACCTGACCTAGATCGAGCTCAATTTGACTCAAACCGAGTAGGTTTGGGTCCAATCCAGCCACCTGTTCAATCCAGGCCTCCCCAGGCCAAATTGACTCCACCCTTGGCTCCAACATGTCCCCATCGGCCTTCCCCAGTCAACCCGACCCAGACCATGGCCGGTGGCTGTCGGAACCAATGAAATTTGAGTTCCGGTGGTCCCCCCAGACAATTCCTGGCTCAAGGCTGCTGCCCATCAGTTTTATCTCCACAATCTCCCCTGGACGTCGCCATCGTCCACCTGGCAGCGATCCAAGCCCTCTCCAGTTTAATCCTGACCGTCCAAGCTCCCGAAAGGTGGCCGGATACCTTCGAGCTCACCAGACCTCCAGAGGCATTGGCATTCGCTCTGATTTGATTCCCAGCGCTCCTTCAAACTCCCAGAAGCTTCCTTCGAGCGCAGAGACCGATCCCTCCTTCTGTTCGAGCAAGCGCCCGTGAAAGCCTTTGGCGTCCCGCTCGAAGTCACACCTCCGGCCATCCTCCGTTCTCGACATCTGAAGGAGAACTGTTCGCCACCGCCCCCTGAAGCTTCCTGATAGAGAAGCTCATTCGTTGAGGCCTTCTCTGTGGTATTCTGGTCAAGTGTGAAGGAAACCTTCACCTCAACAGATTTCCACCGTTGGATTGAAAGTTTCCACCGTCTTGATCCTCCCTGTGAAATTTCATCGGAGTTCGCCGGCGGGATCGCCCGGATCAAGCCGGAGAAGCCCTGCGGTCTCGGATACGAGCGGGAGGTTGAAGACGAAATCCCAGCCGTTGATCCTGATCAACAGCTCGGATTAAATCCCGCGGTATTGGAGCGCCGTTAATCCCAGTCGTTTGATCCTCCATCCAACGGCTGTAGTTAACCTGGCCATTAACCGTTAGCTCCAATCATTGCCTGGCGAATCGACACGCGATGCGTGTCAACGGCTGCTGACTGTGTAATTGCTGGATTAATAAATCCAGAAATTCAAGGGAACTTCAAAAATTCATAACTCCCTGCACACTTGTCCAAATTAGGTGTTCTTAGGCTCATTAGAAAGGTCTCAGGGAGTTCTACAAAAACCTTATGGTTCCAGACCCTGGTTAGGTCAGTCTTAGGTTTAATTTTAATTTGAGCATTTTATGAATTTCTTTAATTATTTTTTAAATACATGTCCACCAGGTCTGGAATTTTGGGAGATTTAAATTGGACATGTTTCTGACATGTCCAAATTTTATCTCCCCATTTTAAGTTGTTCAAGGGCATTTTACCTATTTTTTAAATTTAAAGGTCATGGTTTGACCCTTAAATTCAAAAGGGGATATAGACCTATCCAATGGGATTTAGGGTGTGATTTTTGGTGTGATGATGATGTGTAGGATCAGGAGTGTAGAACCACTAATTTTTCCCCAATCCAAGCCTAGGATAGATCCCCACAGTGATTTGATGGTGACTTAGAGCTCAACTTGGGAGGTTTGGTTAACCACCTTACATTGCTCCATTTGAGTTCAAATTTGGTGGGTTTAGTACTTAGGGTCAGGTGATCCTATGGTCCAAATTTCATCAAATTTGGAGTTCATTTGGTTCCCCAAGTAGGAGCCTCAAAAATCCTTCTTAGAAGTGACCTTAATCCTAATTAATTGATGTTGAGCTGTTTTTAACTTGTAAAATCCATTAAACTATCCTTAATTATCCTTAATTGATCTCTTAGCCAATAAAAATTGAAACCCTCTCAAGTTGATCTCTAGATTTGTCTTAGCTTGATCCTTAGGTAATTAGGGCCTAACCAATTTTAATTAAATCTTAAAAATCCCAAGAGGGTTCTAAAGACTTGTTGATCTATCCTTAGGCCATTTATGGCCTTTGGAATTGATCTCAAGGAGTTTAGGGCTCATTTGGGTTCAAATCCTTAAGTAGCCCTCTTAGTCGTAGTAACCTGATAATCCCTACGAGTGTGTAAAATTCCTAAAATTCACTGTTAATTATAGAAAAATTTTGATTAACCAACTTAGTGGATAGTGATTTCAATTAGAATTCATTACTTTCTAGAAACATTAAACCTCCATAATCTAGCTAAAACCAAGGACTCAACAACTTAGGTGACCTTAGGTCAGAACGGGCCAGAACTTCCCAAAATCATAACTCTTCATAGAAAACTCCAAATTGAATGTGCCATCTGTCTAACAACTCATAATTAGGTCTAGTATTTATTAAAAATCTGAAACCCTCTAGATTAATTTCAATTTTAAAAGCCAAATTTTGACCCCTTAGTTGATGTATCCGAATAACCTCCCCCCTAAAACCTATTAACTTCACTACCCTCTAAAATTCTTTTAATAGGTCATTAAAATTATCAATCAACCCATTAAAATCAGTAATCAATTCCCTTAATATTAATTTATTCCTTTAATTCCAACCAATTTAAAATAGCTTAATTAACCCCGATTGCTATTGGGTAACCCAGGCCTACGAGGCTATTAGCTTAGCCCCCAAGAAGGTGAAATAAACTTCACGGCCTCGGTGTAAACAAAGTTTGCAATCAATTAACTCTTAAAATACATTTAACTAAAATTCCTAATTTATTAATACTTGAAGTTTAACTTAAATCTTCCTTTCGAGCCTTAACAAACCTAGATTTTTAGATAACTTTGATTAATCACCCAACTAGGATTTATCTCAGCCACACGATCTCTTACACACACTTTAGATGATGTGTTAGGACAACCAACTCTAGATCTAGGTTAGGCCGGTGTTTACTTTACTGTTGTGTGCCGGATTTTTCGTGATTTTCACTACATGTTGTGGATGAAATTGCCTTGCTGTGTCTGCATACTTTTTTGCACTCTGTGGATGGATTGATGTGTTTGGCGACTAGATTACCTTTAAGTTAGGTACGATCTGGATGTTCACATAGTTTTTTGCAGGTGACCACGCTCATGCAGGACAATAAAAATGGGGGGCTAAGTTAAAAATAAATGTTAATTGTTATAAATGCTTGTACAGGTGCTTCAGCTGCTAAAGTCCCCAAATAAAAAGAGAGTGGCCAGTGTGTTTTACTTACTTTTTTGCACACACACACACACACATATATATATATATATATATATATATATATATATATATATATATATATATATATATATATATATATATATATATATATATATATATATATATATATATATATAACTGCTTGTGAATAATGTTTTTTTTATTAACTGCTTAAGATAACCCTGCAGGTGAGTCTAGATTTTTTTGATTTGATATAAATGTAATTTGTATAATTGTCAAGTGTTGTGAAAGTTGATTTTGAGTTGGGATACATAGATCCAAAGCTTGGATTCCAAAGAGGAAAGGATACCCTTCTGGGAACTATCCCTTTTCAATTTGGAAATCCAAATTTGGATCACACTTCTCTTATACCCAAAGAGGAAAGAGTGGTCTTCCCCTTTAAAGGGAAGTGCCCTCTTATCCATTTGGGTAGTTCACTATGAAGAATCCAAGGAGTTTGAAGAAGAGGAGTCCAAAGAGGAGCAAATTTAAAGACTTGATGATTGAGAGTATCCCACTCAAAATAATTTGCGTCATTATTAGGCCTAGAATCCGGGTTGTTGTCAGTGGTGCCTGGCCACTTTACTTTCTGCAAAACTCTGGTTTGTAATAAGCAAGGCAACTTTGCCTATAAACATTTATTAATTAGTTAATATTTGATGTGATGAGTTGATTGCCCTTAGGATTGCTTGCTTTTCCTAGTTTTTTGGTGATTGTGTGTCGCTTTTGTTTTCACCTGGATATGTGAGGCTCGCGAGGGTGTGAAAGTTTTATACTCATAACTTCAAAAGTTTAAAATTTTAGTGAGTCTAAATAATGTAGAAAGATAACGAATCTAGAGAATTAGCTGGGGATTGACCCGAGGTCGCATGCATATTACTGCATTACTCTTCCCTTATTTTAGACCCTTCCCCGCCTGCGGGTAGAGTCCGGATAGTTTGACCTATGAGGACGAGGTGCCGGACTTGGGGAAGTCCAGTCTTCTAAAAAATTATTTTCTAAGCCTGTTTTTAAAATTTCAAACATACTTGATTTGGAATTTGTCGACCAGCATGCATTGTATTAGATACAAATTAAAAGAGTCAAAGAATTTTAATTGCATCAGTTTAGCTTTTTAGCACCCAACATAAGTTAAAGGGGACAATTAGGAAAATTTCTAGATGTCGGCCTCGACTCCCCAAAACTTTAAGTACAACGTCCCTACCACTCCTTCATATAAGACCGGATTCATATAATTTAAATCGATTAGGTGGTTAGCTGGCTCCCTAATCCAGGCCGGGGTAAGTCCAGGTTCTGCACTGCATTAGTTAGGTTCAGACTACTATGGTCCAGCGTCCAAATTAGATTTAGGATCTGGGGCAGATCTTTTGATTATAAGACCCCAATTTCAGGAATATTATCCCAAATTTCTAATAAAATAATCAACTTAAATTAAATCTCTTTTCGATCCTGAAATGTAAAGCCCAACACTTAGACTAAGTTGGGACACTTCCGGATGGTTCTGGAATCTCAAGGTGTCCCCTACCTCTCCTCCTTTGACTCTGTTAATAACTGCTCAATTTTGATCCATTCCCTTTTTAGTTTCTAAAATTCATCTCTTTTTGATATCACTCATAGAAAATCTAACAAAATTTCGTTCTTATTTTAATCGAGAGTTTTCGTGGGGGATTCTATCTCCCTACGATGTAATTAACTACGAGGGCTTGCGCTCGTAGGAGATTTGAAACCACACACACCTGATTTCAAAATCAATCTTTTTAAAATCTCTTTAGATTTCATTGGGAAAAGTTAAAGAGTGTCTGTCGTCATCATATTAGAAGAATTACCATTGAAAGGTGTTATCTCCCCTTTGGAGAGATACACCCTTCTTTGGTAAGGCTTTGGATATGAATTCGGCAATCATACTCCTTGAATATTATGACTGGATTATTTAGTTGAACTCTTCTTCGTCCCCTCGGGGTCGTGTTGAGTTCTCTTTAGAATCTAGTCATGATATTCAAGATGAATCTCACAATTCTAAGTCTGAACGCCGTTATGGAATTCAATTTTCATCCTTCGGGTGATATACTTTTCCGAATGAGTGGATTCAACTTCTAGAATTAGGATTCAATCTCAATTCTAAAATTCCCAAAGAAAACTAATATTTTTCAAAACCCATTTTCCAAAATTCCACCAATAAAACCTTCAAACCAATGGTGGAAATCCATTGGGGTGAAGTTCTCCTTCACACTTGACTGGACTACCTAGCTAGGGAGCTCAGGATGAAGGGATTACCACAGAGGAAGTCTCAACGAATGAGCTTCTCTATCAGGAAGCTTCAAGGGATGATGGCAAACTGATCTCCTTCAGACGTCGGGACTGGAGGACTGCTGGAGGTGAGACTTCGAGCGGGACGCCGAAAGCTTTCACGGGCGCTTGATCGAACGGATGAAGGGATCTATCTGGGAGCTCGAAGGGAGAGCCTCTGAGGTCGAAAAAGCTCTGGGAAATGATTTCGAGCGATTGAGGATGATTCTTACAGTCTGGGGAACTCGAGCCTATTCAGCCACCTCTCGCGGGCTTGGACGGCCGAGATTGAGCTGGAGGGGGCTCGGATTGATGTCAGGTGGAAGATGGCGACATCCTAGGGAGGTTGTGGGGATCAAACCGGTGGGCAACAGCTTTGATCCAGGAGTTGTCTGGGGGGGACCATCGAAACTCATTTTCCATTGGTTCTGACTGCGACCGGCCATGGTTTGGGTTAGGTTGACCGGGGGAGGCTGATGGGGACATGCTGGAGTCGAGGGTGGAGTCAATTTGGCCTGAGAATGCCTGGATTGAGTTGGTGGCTGGATTGGACTCAAACCTGCTCGGTTCGAGTCGAATTGAACTCGATCCAGGTCAGGTCAGACCCTGGGTTTGGTATGGGAGATAGGTCTGGGTCTGGTGCACCCAATGCAAGTGGCAATTGGATCCAATTTGGTCTGGGTTAAAATATGGCTCGGGTTGATCCAAATCTGCTTGGTTCGGGTCAATTTGGACTCAACCCAGGTCAGGCCAGACTTTGGGCTTGAGGTGGGAAGTGGGTCTGGGTCTGGTGGACCCAATGCAAGTGGTAATTGGATCCAATTTGGTCTGGGTTGGAAGATGGCTCGGGTCCATGTGTTTTTGGCTACTTTGGGTTAGCCTAAAACCTGACCCAGGTTAGCCCGGAGCATGGGCTGGCTGAAGGAGGTGTGCTGGACCTAGGGCCACCTATGGGAGGTGTTGATCAAGTTCAATTTGGCTTAGGTTAAGAATTGGCTCAATCCCAAGTGATCTTGGGCACTTTGGGTTAGTCTAACTCTTGACCCAAGTTTGCCCAAGGGTTGGGCTGGTCAAGGAAGGTGTATTGGGTCAATGGGAACCCAATGACACCTTGATTTGGATTCAATTTGATTAAGGTTGAGAGATGGATCAAGGGAGACCTCTCTTTGGTCACTTGGGTCAAGCTAAATGGCTAACCCAAGTGAACCCATGGCTTGGGCCTCCAAGAGAGGTCTCTTGAATACCCAAGGGTTCATCCCTTACATTCAAAAGGACTTGGAGTGGACTTGATTTAAAGACTTGAAAGAGAAGGGGTGTATGGGTTAATGGGTCAAACTTGGTTGATTTGGTCAACCAGGTTGACCCAAGGTCTGGGTTTAAGCTCAGCAGGTTGAGTTTGATATTTGAAACTTGTTGAAGGTGGTTTCAAAGAATTTGGAGTTGATTTGAGTTGAAATGGGCATTTGAAATCCCATAGGGGTATTTTGGTCATTTTTGACCCATTGGTCAACTAGGGTCAAAAAAATGGGTCTGAAAAATGCAGTTTACTGCTCAATGGGTTAGAATCAAAGGTCTGAAAGTGATTGGAGGCATTGATGAGGGCTCCAAGATCAAAATCTTCAAGGTGTTAGGTCCAATGACATAGGCTATAAATATTTGAAGGTTTTACAGCCTTTGGATTTTAATTCAGATTTTGGGGTTATAGTCCTCAGAATGGGTTCAAAATTAGAGGGTGACCTCTAGAGACATGTCTTATCACTTTGTATGTGATAGACCCTGAATCAGAGGTCATTTGACTGGGTTTTGAAATGTTTGAAAAATCTTTGAGAAAGGTCTTTATGACAGGGCCTTAAGGCTTTGGATTTGAGTCTGGATTTCTGGAATTGGAATGGATTTTATATTTTAATGATTAATATTGAAGTATCCAAATCATTTACAATCATGTGTTGATTGTTAATGAATAAATAGGGTCAAAGCAAGATCACAGGTAGGATCAAAGTCTAGATTGAAGTTTGGATTCTCAAGTTGATTGGGCCAAAGTTTGGATGTGTTCGAAGCTTGAATTAATTTGGATTTGAATTGAATAAAGTTTGAGATTTGAATTGATCAAGGATAGGGATTAACTTGAAGTTGGAGTTGATCAAAGGTAGGGATTGATTTGAGTCTAGATTGGTCCTAAGATCTAGAGGGGCTCTAGAATTTGGGATACAAAAGAATCCTAAGCTCTAGAGTAGGCCCTAAGGTCTTGGATCTGGAAAATAATCTTAAGCTCTAGAGTAGGCCCTATGGTCTGGCTCTAGGAAAGAGTCTTAAAGTTTAGAGTGGATCCTAGGATCTAGGATTGATCTGGAGTTTGTAAGGGCCTTAGTGGCCTCATACAAAAATGAGGTCAACACTAACCCTTTAGAGTGATTTGACTAAGCATGGAATTAGTTTGGATTAAATTTTTAAAAACCCTTTTAATTTAATAATTTTAAAAAATTCAATCAAATACTCAAATTTCAAATTTTCATAATTCATTCTAGAAAATTCCTAATTGATAAATCTCTATGGATATATTTTGACCTCATTTTGCAATGATTTCACTAGAACCAACCCAAATTCTAGATCAATCTAGACCCCTAGAATCTATAATTTATCAAGACCCTAAGATTCTTCCAGATTCAAGACCATTAGGATCTTCCTAGATGTTAGGATCTTTCTAGACTCTAGACCCTAGAATCTATCCAAGCCCTATAATTCCTCAAGATTCTAAGACCAATCTAGCCTTCAGATTAATCTTATCCTCAAACCAATCAAGATTTTAGAGTTTTTTAAACTATAGATCAATCCAGGTTCCTATCAAACTAAAACCATATCTAATTATATATAATCATTAAAATGATTATCATTGACTTAGATAACAAAAAATTAAGCTTTTAAACCCATAATCTAGATCAAAACCACAAATCCATACCAAAATCTATAGCCTTATGTCCGAAAGCCCTTTTTATAATATTTCATTTACCTTGAAACCTAGTAAAAGGACCTCTAATTTAGAATATATCAATTAAATATTGATAGTACTTGTCTCTAGATGCAACCATCCAAATTTAATCCAATTATGAGGTCTCTAGCCTCAAGAACTAAATCTATTTTCAAAGGTTATAAAACCTTCTAATATTTACGGTCTATGCCAATGGACCTGACATCTAATAGATCTTAACCTTGGAGCCTTCTCCAAACCTTTTTACCACTTCTAGACCCTTTATTATAACTTTTTAAGCAATAAAATATATTTTGGTGGATTCACTTTGATGCCCAGTTGATAAGAGATCAAAATGACCAAAATAGCCTTTAAGGTAATATTAGAATTTTCTCTAAACTCCAACATAGAATTTTTAAAACAAATCTTAAAAACTCTTTCAATGACTCCAAAACATCATTAGAAGTGCATAAGACTAAAACCCAGACACTGGTCAAGTATGATTGACCAGATCAACCAAAAATGACCAAAATACCCCTTTGAGGAATAAACAATCATTTTAAGCCAAATTATATTATTTTTAGATGGAACCACTTCTATTTAACACCAAATGTTAAATCAAACTTGTATCCAAACCCAGGCACTAGGTTAACCTGGTTGACCAAATAGTCTATTAAGGATTCAAATAGTCAATTTTATTGAAATGACTTCCCATTACTCTAAATGTCATTTCAAACTTGTTGGACCCAAGCCTAAGCCCTAGGTCAATATGGTTGACCAAGTTAGCCTAGGTTGAACAAATTTCCCTTAAGTGGTCCAAATAGTCAATTTGACTAAATTGGCCTCCCTTGATTGGGTGTTGCAATTCGAGCTCACCAGTTTATACTTTTGATGATAACAAACATTATGGCTCATTCCTTTATGTCTAATTATATTTGTAATATTTATTTATTTATTTGTATACTAATATTTTATGAATGTCATGCATCATCCAATGAAGATTCAAGGCTCAAGATTGGGTATACTAGGTAATGTTATAAAGATTTTTATAATATTCATTGATGTATTTATGATTTCTTGAGTCATGCCCTATAAAGGTGTAAGCTAGCTTGGTGGCTATGCAAACACATACTCAAGGAGAGCGAGATTGAGTCAAACAAGAAGTTTAAATTTTGAACTAATCATATTGTATAATTTATATCATACTATATGATTAGCTTATCTAACTAATCACACTAGATTATCTAGATCATTCAGGATAATTAATTAAGATTAAAAAAAATAGCCACCAATCATAATTTAGGCAATTTTATGAATATCATATATTATTATAATCATCAAGAACAATGCGCATCATACTAGATGATCTATGAAAAATCATGCCTAAAATAATCTTGTGATTAACCAATCGAATCTGCTTAATTTTGATATTTGTATTATATTGTATGAACTGGATTATACTCGATGATCAACAGAGAAGATTTTTGTCATCCTAAGTTTTATCTTGGACGAACAACATTTTGGTTGAACTAATTATCCCAGATGATCTCAATATGGTACTAAACTATTTGTTCAAATACTTGAACTAACCATACAGGGAAAAATTGATCATATTAGCTGAAAGGGATATTTCGTTCTAATCATACAGGTTGATCTATCGATTGTATTATATGAACTTTGATGGTAAAATTGAATTTCTTAGGTTTTTCAAAGCCAACTATTTATGATTTCTCATAGCACTTTATAAGTGTCTTTGCCATCCATTATGTCTTCATATTTCAGCAGAAAACTTGAAGAGAGAGAACTTCAAAAGGAGAGAGGAAAGTGTGGAGTTTTAGAGGTTGAAGATCCTTAGAGGGTGTTTCAATGGAGTGTGGAGGGGATTTTATATAGTTTCTTTGGCAAGCTCGCCCCTTAGTACCCTCGGATTAAAGGTTCATCTTGAGGGATGTTTTGGGAAGAAGAATATCTCTTTAGTGTCAAAATACCTATCTATTCCACTTTATGGGGGAAGGTGAAAGCGATTCTTATTTTTTTTCCATCTCGTAAAGGAAGAAAATGGAGTTAAGGTTCTTTGCTTGTGAAAGGAGTTCGGTCCTCTACCGCAACGTGTTGTTGGAAAGATTTTGTTAGGGGTTCTAGACCTTATTATGGGGGCAAAAAAAGAGACTAAAAGGTTTTAGTGTAATACTCAGAGGGTACCTCCAGGGAGTCGATGTAGGTCAGGTTCGAAAGAACCACCATAAATCTAGTGTGTTCTTTCCTTTTATTCTTTCCATATTCATTTTTCTTGAAATTAACTCTATGGGTGAAAACATTGATTAATCTTTTTATTGTGAATTTAATTTATTTCAGGATTAAGTTACAAAAATATTTTCTTTTTATTTATTAAATTTTTAAACACCAATTCATAACCCCTCTTGGTTAGTCTTGAGACTACTTCCTTATGGTTTAACAATCCCCTTAAACTTTTAAGTGTTATTAGAGCAAGATTCAAAAATTAAGTTTTAGAAAATTTTGAAAAAAGATTAATTGCTAACTTTAGAAATCATAATATTGTGGAAGGATATTCACTCACGTGACCACCTTTATTTGAAAATATTTCTTTTGATTTATGAAAAGTTTACATGTCTACTTTCATGCAATCGTTTAATTACCAAATATGGCATATGATTCAAATTGATTATTCTATATCGTCATGTATTATAGAGGTAATCAAAATAAATATTTCTTTAATTGAATGGAATAGAGAAGAAAATATTAATGCTCAAATAAATGCTAAATGCTTGAATTTTTTTATGTTCTTTTAATTCTATCAATTATATGAGAATATCCTCATGCACTACTTACAAGGAAAATTGGGATAAATTGCACACTACATATAAAGGTACTACTGAAGTCAAGCAATATAGGTTGAATATTTTAATGCATGATTTTGAACTTTTTTGCATGAAATCTTACGAGACTATGCTAGCCATGCATATTAGATTTACTCAAATAGTGACATCATTACACTCCTTTGGTAAAGAACTTTCAATCTTTGAATAAGTGAATAAATCTCTACATTATTTATTTGATAAGTTTGATGCCAAAGTCATTGCTATTTGTAAATACAAAAATTTAAATGAACTTTTTATTGATAATTTAATTTGCTCACTCATTGCTTATGAGCAAAGTTTAGGTCAAAGATGTTTGGAAGTAGGTGAAACAATAGTACTAAAAGTTGAAAAGATGAATAAGAATGGCTTAGTAGATAATGAAAGAAAGAAGATAGTCTCAAATTTTAAAAAACTACTAAAGCATAAACATCAACATCAGCAAAAGCTGAGCAAAGGCAAAAGTGTTAAGAATACTATGATTTTTTCTAACATTATTTGCTTTGGGTGCAGAAAACCCACACATATAAAAACATTTAAAACTTAATTTAATTTTATTTCATAATTAATTTTAAAATTAATTAATTTTAAATTAATTTAAACCCTTTAATCAACATAAAACATAAAAATTCAAAAGAAAATTAATTTAAATCAGAAAATTTAAAATAATATGACAAAGTTTTTTGAATTTTAAAAATTTCAATTTAAAATTAATTTTAAAATTAAGAACTTAGTTTATTTTTTAAATAAATCTTATTATTTAAGTAATTTAATATTTTATTAAATAGGAAATTAAGCTTTTTGATAATTCATTTTTTTAGATATTTGAAATATTTTGAGGCTTATTTTAAGATATTTTAATTTATAATTAAATTTCATTTAAGATATTTTAAAATACCTTTTAAATTATTTTAATTATTTTAAATATTTAAACATTTAATTAAATTTTTACTTAAATAATTTTCAAATTTTAGAAACTTTTATTTAAATATTTTTTTTTAAATTATTGAGGTATTTTTAAAAATATTTATAAACTATTTTTAAATTATCTTTTCTAAAATTTAATATTTATTTATTTTTCATATATAAATTTAAAATTTAAAATTATGTATATTAATTTTTTAGAGCTTTGAGGAGAGTCCTGAAATTTTAAAATTAAGTTTAGCCAATGTGAACATAAATCATGGGGAAGGATTAAAAAAGAGTTATTTTCCAACTATTCACTAATCTCAATCTTATATATGTTAACTATCTTTAATATTTACACATATAGGGTGCACACACTCGCACGTAGCCTAAGGTCTCCTAGTTCTAAGGACATGATTATGCTTATGACTGAGCATTGTTAGGATTTTTCATAGGTTAGTTAAACATCAAATTTGATCCCATTTAAATTTAGCATCATCTTAAGGACAATAACAAAGGACCCATATATAGAAAACTTAGAATAATTCTTGAAAATAGGATAAACCTTTTATTGACATGAAATTTAAATCAATTAGACTTAGTGACACCTAAAACCCATAGGGAAATTTTCACTGATTTAAAATATTATTAAGTTATTTAATTAATTAATCATTTAATTAAGCATTAAAAACTTCAAAAATTTCTAAAAAATCTACATTAAATATAAAATAATATATAAATAATACCTCTAAATGATCAGAATTAAACCCATGAATTAAAAAAAATAAAATACTTTATTTGACTCTAGATTTAAAAGTAATTTTATTTTTAATAAAAACTAATATTTAATTAATTCAATTAATTAAGAATAATTAAAAATCCTCAAAAAAATCTTAAACGCTTGTGAACACCTCCTTGAATAAATCTTCACCTTTGGTGGGGATTTGAAGAAGTTCAAAGTTCATTTAGATTCAAATCATAAAAAACCTCTTAATTAAATCAATTAAATAATTAAAATAAATACCTAAACCTCTAGAAATCATAATTCATTCTATAAAATTCAAAACTCAGCAAAATCTGAGGCTTTTGACTCCATTTTGGGGTCTAATAATTTATTTAAATATGAAACCTCCAGAAATAACTCAAAATCAAAAGTCAACCATTTGGTTAACCTTTAGTTAAAATTCAAGTCAAAACTTATAAAATTCATAACTAATTATAGTAAAGTCCAAATCCAGCAAACTTATAATCTAATTACTAATCTTAAGATCTACTATTTAAAATAATATATATTAACTTTACAAATATTAACTTTAATTTAAAAGTCAAATTTATGCCCGCTAATTTAATGAATAAAATTATCTTAAAAATTAAAAAAAAAATTCAATGATTAAGTTAAATACTAGAAAATAATAATTTAAACATTAAAATCATTCAACCAACCCTTTAATACATAACAAACACTCCAAAGAAAAAGTCTTGAGGAAGATCTACCTCATGCTACGTGATTAAGTGTAGTAAGGAGGCCCGATCCTTGAGCCTATAAAATAACATCACAAATGGATTAAATTGAGTGTAAAACCTTAAAATAAATTGATTATTAATAATTTAACAAAACTAAAATTCTTAATTAAACTAGATCATCCAATTTTTTAGGATAGACTACATTGGGCTATGGAGCTAAGTATCCTAAGGACATCTAGACCTGGAACCTATGAAAAAATGCCAAGAACCGGTTGATGGAAAACTTAACTAAATTTGTTCTAAAATTAGTAACTAACCAAATTAATAAAAATTTATTAACTCCTTATACCCTAACTAATTAAAAAATTTTAATCAATACTAGTTACTACTATGTAACCCATGCCTACGAGGATACTAAGTTTGCCCCAAGGTAGGCAAAATAAACTTCATGGTCTCAATAAGTAATAAAGATAGTAGCCAATCCATCTTATAATTGAATATAAAAATTAATTCTAACAAAATAATATTTAATCTTTAATCAAAATTTCTTTTCAAACCTTTCAACTAACCAGAACATCAAGCAACTTTAGTTAAGCATCCTATATAGGACATATCCAAGCCACATAGCCTACCTCACATACTTTAGATAATTTGTTGGGACACCACATCTAGATCTAGGCTAGGCTGATGTTTACTTTTGTGTTATGTGCTGAGTTTTTGAGATTTTATTATGTGCTGGTTGAAAATATATTGATTTGATTATTCATTTAATTTCTGCACTCTGTGATGTGATTACTTGTGCATTATATTACCCCTAGGTTAGGAAAGATTTATTTGCTAATTAAATCGTATGCAGGTGGCCATACATGTAGGGTAATTAAAATAAAAGGGGGCATTAAATTAATGATGTTTCTACAAGTGCTTCACAAATGATAAGTCCCCCTTTTAAATTAAAGGAGTATGGCCAAGTGTAGCGAGTTTGAACTTTTTAAATTTCATTATATTAACTACTTGGGATGATTTAATTATAATTACTTTGGATAACCCTGTAGGTGGTCTAATTATTTTTAGGCACCTCCACTCCTACGAGTTATGGCAAGCCACCTGACCTATTAGGGTGCACTCATGTTAAGGAGATATTGGGAGTCCTCTACAATAAAACCTAATTTTTAAGCCTCATTTTTAAAATGCTTCATTCAAATTTATACATTTTAATCATGTCAATTTGTATGCATTGCATTAGATATAAATTAAAAAACTTTTTTAAAATTATAATTACATTTTACTTTAAGGTTCATAATACCCAATAATATTTAAGGAGCCAATTAGGATCTGGTCTAGATGTCGGCCTTGATTCCTCAAACTTAATTAAACAAGCATGCTTACCCACTCTTTCATAAGTGATATGTCTAATGGTTTTAAATCACCTAGGTAGTTAATTGGCTACCAAATCTAGGCCAAGGTAAGTCTATATTCACATTGCATTAGTTATGTTTGACTTACTAATTTTCAGTACTTAATTTACACATAGGTTCTAGGGCAGGTTCAAACTATAAGACCTCAACATCTAAGAATTGAATCTCAATCTTCTAATAAATTTGCAATTCAAATTAAATCTCTACCAATCTAAATTTAAGCCCAAAATTTAGGATAGGATGGGGTGCTTCTAAAAACTTCAGTTTCATAGGATGTAATTAACTACGAGGACTTATGCCAGTAGGTGATTTAGAAACCCATATCAATTTTTCAAAATCAAGTATTTAAAAAAATCAATTAATTTTCCTTGGAAAAATCAAATTTAATTATTATTATCATAATATTAAAATGAGTGATAGTGAATAATATTTTCTTTCTTTGGGAAGATATATAATTCTATTATCATAATTTTGATAACAAAATAATGATCTTTTATCCAAATTATTGAAATCAAATGCTCAATCAAATATTATTTTAATCTTTTAGGATCATATGTTGCCTTTTCTTGCGTTTAACTACAATAATCAAGATGAACTTAATAATTTTGCATTTTGAACCCATAAGGGAATGATATGTTCATCTTTTGAGGTTATATTTCATTAATAAAGATGTTCTTAGTTTCAAAGTTAAAAATTCCAATTATTAAATTCTCCCAAATAAAACTAATCTTTTTCATAACTCCAACAACCTTTCTTTAATCAAACAAAAAACATTGCAACTCTAGTGGGGATAAATTTTCTCTCACCATCTTTCATAATCATAAAAACATCATTACATCAATAGTTTTGAAAGTTCGTTAGGGATGTTAAGCTATAGAACTGGCCAAAGCTATCCAAGAGGGGGGAGGGTGAATTGGTATTTTAAAAATTTCTTTTCATAAAGAATAAAAATCGCATAAACCAAAATCACACCAAAAAATAAGTGCGGAAATTAAAGTGCGGAAGCAAGAAATAAGAACAAAGAAATTTATAGTGGTTCGATCAACTCGACCTACGTCGACTCCCCGGAGGCACCCTCCGAGTATTGTACTACAAAACGTGACTCTCCTTTAGCCCCCACAGCTAGGTGGAGAAGCCTTCACAAGAACCTGCTTTTTGCCACCCCAGCAAGGCAGAGAACCTATCTCCTTTTGCTTCCTCCTGAAGCTGGCAGAGAACCACAACCAAAGGCTAACTCCTTACCTCTACCGACCCTTCCACGGATGAGAAACTCTAAACGAAGAAGAAGCATAGCGATCCTTGAAGCAACCCTTGTGAATCCCCACACAAGCTCCCCCTCATAAGATCCTCTCTCTCTTTCTCTCTTCAAGGCCTTCTCAGGTCAAGGCAACAGCCAAAGGTATTTCAAAACGTTGAATAAGAGCTCTTAAATAGAAGAGCTTCAAAAGAGCTCATTAATTGCAAGTTGCCGACTTTATCGTCCAGGCCGATATGGACATCAGTCTGGCCGATCAGTACAAATCTCAGAAGATCGGCTAGAGCATCGCCCCGGATGCAACCTGGACGATTAAAAAATAGCTTGATCATCCAGGGCGATCTCACGATCATCCTGGATGATCAGATCAAATCAGGGGAAAATCATTCTGAGCATCGCTCTGTTTTCAAGCTGGCCGATATTTATCATCCTGAAGTAATTAAGGTTTTTTGAATAGATCGTCCTGGCCGATCCTGCAATCTTCCAGGACGATATGATCGTATCAATCATCCTTAATTACTCCCTTGATTTCTTGATCAATTAAGGCATAATTTATTAATATCATCCAAGCCGATGAATGATCGTCCTGGCTGATGATTTAAAAATACAATATACCTTAATTGTCTATGGCGGCAACTTCTTTCTGTTTTGAGCTTATCGTCCTGGCTGATACACGCATCGTCTAGGCCGATATGTTAATGACGGCTGCCTTAATTAAGAATCCTTATGTAGACTTTCTATTTTAAGTCTGATCGTCCAGGATGATGTAAATATCGTCCTGGCCGATATGAGTAAAAACAGAAATTCTAAGTCTCTCAAGTGTGTGTGTGTAGGGTTACTTAGCATCAGTCTCTTTGACCATTACAAGTATACTCAAGAAGTGAAAAAATAAAGTACAGACTGACACAACCCTAGATCTACGCAATCCTGAACTAGCTTCGTCTGTTCGTCCGATCTTCAATTCCTTAAAAAGTTAGAAGAAATAAGTAATCCAAGAAAATCCATAGTGTTTGTCAATCATCAAAACATAAGTCATGAAAATAGATTTGCAACAATCTCCCCCTTTTTGATGATAGAAAAACACTATGAAAATAATTAGTAGTAAAAGTACGGAATCGACAAGTAAAAAGAACATCACAAACTTCTCCCCCTTTTGACATATCAAAAAGGAGGAGGGAACACAAAAGAACAATAGCAAATTTATTTATTTATTTATTTATTTTTACCAAGGCATTAAAATGATATAGTATTCCATGTGATTGATTTAAAAACTTGTGGGTTAACGAGTTAACAATCTCAACAATCCATAGAATGGTAGAATATCCGATCATGGTTACCCTTAGCTCAGATGTTTTCTTAGGGTAGAATCGTCTTTTGAAATCAATGACCTAACAAAAAGAATTAATTGGATAAAAAAAAATCCATCCATCACTTGGCTTAAGAAAAAACCATTTTTATAAAATAATGAACCAAAGTAAATTTATCACGATCACAAAACAATCGAAATCAAGCCTTTGAGAACCAAAACTTCTAAGTTCTAAAAGATTTAAAAAGAGAGAATAGCTTGCTTTTGAGTGGGCTCATTTTATGCCTCTTGTCAATTGAATTGGCGCTTTGCGCATTTTTTTTATAGATTTTCAATTTTGGCGTCTTTGCGCTTCTTTTGTTGGCATCATTGGCCAAAATTTTTTATTTTTGCAAGCTACATTCTCTTTTATAACCTCTTAAAAAATTCTTAGTTGTGAGTATATCTTCTTAGATATTAGAGAATAGGAGCTCTCTCTCTAACATATGGAAGAATTACCACAAACAGAGTTAAAAATCAAAGACAAGAGTAACGAGGGATCTTGATGTGAAAAAAAAACTTTAATCATTATAATTACAAGATAGATTTGCTTAAGCAAGCTTAAGAAAGGATCTCAATTTTATAAACAATCTTTAATTTGAGATAGATTTTTTATTAGAGAAGAAGACTATGCCACTAAAATAGGTTAGAGAAAGATACACAATCACAAAATATTTCTACCATCTAAGAGATTAGGAGATGAAAAAAACATTGACTACAAATTTTTAAAAGCAAGGACAAGGAATATAATATCATATTAGTGATGATTTTGAAGACTAAGTAAAAGGAAACAAAAAAAAAACACACCAAAAACTAAGAAAAAACAAAAGCAAAAGAAAGTAACTAAAAGATTAAGTTTCATGTAGTTATGTCAATCACACCCAATCTGGTTCTTAAAGAACTGAAAGTGTCGAAGGCCAGTGGTTTAGTAAAGATGTCAGCCAATTAATTTTCAGTTGTCACATGCTGTAACTCAATGTCTCCCTTAGTCACATGATCTCTAATGAAGTGATGCCTAATGTCAATGTGCTTAGTCCTTAAATGTTGGATAGGATTCTTGGAGATGCATATGGCACTAGTGTTGTCACAAAAGATTGAGATGGTGCCTACAGGTAATCCTAAATCCAATACATGTTGTTTCAACCAAAGGACTTGGGCCACACAACTTCCAAGAGCGATGTACTCAGCTTCAGCAGTGGAAAGTGCAAGAGAGTTTTTCTTCCTTATAGACCAAGAGACTAAAGACTGTCCAATGAATTGCCAAGTTCCTGAAGTGCTTTTTCCATCCACCTTGCATCCTGCAAAATCAGAGTCAGAAAATCGAATAATCTCAAAAGAAGTACTGTGTCTAGGGTACCAAATCCCTAAGCCTTGTGTCCCCAAAATGTATCTAAAAATTCTCTTAACAGCAGTCAGGTGAGACTCCTTACGGTCTGCTTGAAATCTAGCACAAAGGCAAACACTAAACATTATATCAGGTCGGCTTGCAGTCAAGTAAAGTAAAGATCCAATCATGCCTCTATACTTCTTATGATCAACAGACTTACTACTTGGGTCCTTATCCAATGGAGCACTAGAAGTCATGGGAGTGTTAATTGGCTTGGCTTTGTCCATCTCATACTTCTTCAAAATGTCCTTTATGTATTTTGTTTGATTTAAAAAGGTTCCATCTTCCAATTATTTTATGCTAAACCCCAAAAAGTAGGACAAATCTCCCATCAAACTCATTTCAAACACTCTACTCATTGTCTTAGAAAAATCATCACATAATTTCTTATTAGAAGATCCAAAAAGTATATCATCTACATAAATCTGAACAATGAGTAAATCATCTCCAACTCTTCTAAGAAAAAGGGTGGTGTCGATGCTCCCCTTGACAAACTCCCTCTCTAGTAAGAATGTTCTAAGCCTCTCATACCAAGCTCTTGGTGCCTGCTTTAAACCATACAAAGCCTTTTTTAATTTAAAAACATGATTTGGAAATTGGGAACTCTCAAAACCTGGGGGTTGTTCTACAAACACATCTTCTTTTATTTCCCCAATTAAAAAGGCACTCTTGACATCTATTTGAAAAAGCTTAAATCCTTTATAACAGGAAAAGGATAATAGCACTCTAATGGCTTCCAATCTAGCTACAGGGGCAAAAGTCTCATCAAAGTCTATCCCTTCTATTTGATTGTACCCCTTAGCCACCAATCTTGCTTTATTCCTCACCACCACTCCTCAATCATTCACCTTATTCTTAAAGACCCACTTTGTCCCAACAACTCTTTGTCCCTTAGGTCTTTCTACAAGCTCCCAAACATCATTCCTAAAAAAATGATTCAATTCTTCTTGCATTGCTAAAATCTAAAACTCATTAGTAAGGGCTTGGTTAATGGTGGTGGGTTCAGTCATTGAGATAAAGGAAGAGTGGCTCACCTCCTTCCTAAGTCCATGTCTAGTCTTAACTCCACTAGAAGGGTCTCCTAAGATCAAATCCTTGGGGTGACTGGTAGAGTATCTCCAATCTCTAAGTAAAGTGTGTGAAGGTCCAACCCTTTCATAAAAATTTTCTACTCCTTGGGTTTCTTCTCCTACGCCTTCATTATTTTGGTGTTCTACCCACTTCCCCAAACTTTCTACTCCACTTGTAATTTCTCTAACATCATCATCTTCTACTCCATGTTTCTTAGGATCAGACTTATCAAATACTACATGGGTTGTTTCTTCCACCATCAAAGTTCTCTTGTTAAACTCCCTAAAAGACTTCCCAACACTAGAATATCCCAAGAATACTCCTTCATCAGATTTAGTATCAAATTTTCCCAAGTGAGACTTCCCATTATTATGAATGAAAACCTTACAACCAAAGACATGAAGGTGGGAAAGATTCGGTGTCCTACCCTAAAGGATCTCATAGGGTGTCTTCTCTAATTTGGCTCTAACATTTACCCTATTCAACACATAACAAGCTGTGTTAACCGCTTCAGCCCAAAAGTATTTTGGAAGTGAATACTCAGCAAGAATGGCTCTAGCGGCTTCAACCAAGGTCCAGTTCTTCCTTTCAGCTATCCCATTTTGCTGAGGGGTCCTAGGAGCTAAAAAATTATGGCTAATCCCCTTGTCCTCACAAAAATATCCAAATCATTTATTCTGAAACTCTCCCCCATGAACACTATGGATGGTCAAAATCTCATAACCAAGAATTTTCTGAATCCAAGTAGAAAATGTATTAAACTCCTCAAATGACTCATTTTTATGTAAAAGAAATCTAGTCAAAGTGAACCTCAAGTAGTCATCAACAATCACAAAACCATAGACTTTCCCTCCCAGGCTGGCAGTGCTAATGGGTCCAAACAAATCCATGTGAAGGACTTCTAAATGTCTAGAGGTGCTAATTTCCTTAATGGGGTGAAAGGTGGAGTGGACTTGCTTTCCTAGTTGACAGGCATCACAAAGGTGGTCTTTTGAAAGCTTAAGTTTGGGGACACCTCTAACTAGGTCCTTTTGGGTCACTTTCCTAAGGGTTTTCATACTTGCATGACAAAGTCTCTGGTGCCACAACCAAGAATAATCAATTATAGTTTTTAAGCAAAAAGAAGCAGCACATTCAATGTTATTTAAATCAAGCATGTAGACGTTGTTGATCCTCTTTCCCTGCAAAATAGTGTTGTTACTTAAACTTACAATGCATGAATTTGCAAAGAATTGCACGATGAAGCCTTTGTCACAGAATTGACTGATTCTAAGCAAGTTGTGCTTCAATCCATCTACAAGCAAAACATTTTCAATCATAAGGTTTTTGGAATTACCAATTATACCTTCGCCTACCACCTTCTTGTGGTGTTGTCTCCAAGAGTAACCTTGCCTCCAGTCCTGGACTCTAGTACAACAAACTGGCTAGCATTACCAGTCATATGTTGAGAGCATCCACTATCCAGGTACCACATACTCTCACGAGGCCTTTTGTGAGAGCCCTCCTGCAAAAATTACTAAATGTTAGATTTAGGAACCCAAGTAGGTTTGGGTTCCTTATTATGAAGAGTAGATTGCAATGTATGTGTGGTATGCTGTGGATCATGCACCTTAGGTCTCCACACCCAATGTGTACTATGGTGAACTGTGCAAGTGTGTGAGATGTGTCCTAGCATGCCACATGAAAAACATCTAACTCCAGGAAAGGTATTTCTTAAATGGTTTGAGTTATAATGCCTCTTCCTAGGAGTTGGCAATTGATCAAAAGTAGGTGTCATCCTAGTTTTCTTACAGGCTTCTAATTCATTTTGAATCTTCAAATTAGTGCTCTTTAAGACTTCATTTTCAATCCTCAAATTTTTCTCCATCTACTTAGACTTCTTAAAATCAGATTCAAGTGATGTGTGTGAAACTTTTAATGCTTCATGCTTTTTAACTAATTCACAATAATTTTTATTTAACTCATCAAATTCATCAAGCAAAGTCATATGATTTGAATCAATCGTTTGATGGTCCTTTATCAAAATTTCATGCTCTTTTTGTAGATTTAAAAATTCTAATTTCAAGCTAGCATGACTTTTCTTTAATTTCCTATATGATGCATGAATTTTTTCTGAAACTTCAAGGAGTTGATCGTAGGAAAGTTCACATACCTCTTCTTGATCAGGATTGTTGTCTGCCATCAAGCACAATTTTGATGTCTCATCTTCTGGTTCCGTCTCCGATGAGTCCGATGCCGAATCCGCCCAAAATGCTTTTTGTACTCTCATCTTGTCCTTCCTTAGCTTAGGTTTCTCCTCACCCTTCCCTTTTCCTGAGTGATCTTTAAGTGTAGGGCAATCAGTTCTCACGTGTCCTGGTTTCCTGCAATTATAGCAAACAACATCAGAAGATTCTTTAACATGTTTATGATCCTTACCTTTTCCTCAATTTTGATGATGCTTTTGTTTCTTCCTTAGAAAGCTTTTGAATTGCCTTGTGATGAAGGCAACTTCATCACTTTCAGACCTGGAAGATTCAGAATCCAATTTGTGCGCCTTCAATGCAATTTTTTTCTCAGTCTTCTTCTCACCTGCATCAAGATTTCTTTGATTCACCCCTTACTCGTAAGCAATGAGTGAGCCAAGTAAGTTATCAATAGAATAAGTGTTCAAATCCTTAGATTTAGTGATTACAGTGATTTTAGCATCATATGACGAAGGCAAGCATCTCAAAATTTTGTTTACTTTTTCATAGTTTGAAAGTTATTTTCCTAGTGCATGCAGTGAAGTAACTATCTGAGTAAACCTAGTATACATGTCGGAAATCGATTCATGAGGTTTCATATAAAAAAGTTCGTAGTTATGCAAAAGAATGTTCAAACGGGATGGTTTAACTTCATTAGTACCTTCATAGGTGATGCATAATTTATCCCAAATCTCTTTACCAGTTTTGCGCATGGAGACACGCTTGTAATCCTCAGATTTTAAAGCACAGAAAAAATAGTTCAGACAATTTGCATTTAATTGAGCTAAATCTCGTTCATCAAAAGTCCATTCAGTAAAAGCAACTTCAGTTTTAACACCATTAATTTCACGAGAAGGTGGAGAGTAACCTTCTTTGAAAAGCATCCACATGCGATAATCAGTAGATTATAAAAATGTTGACATGCGGGTTTTCTAGAATTCAAAAGGTAGGTTATCGAACAGGGGAGGTCAGGTAATAGAATACCCTTCCGTAGTGTTACGATTCCCAAGGTTAGCCATGAATCAGAATTCAAAAAGTTTTCAAACTCAGTTTTTATGAATCCCACTCTGATACCACTTGAAAGCTTGTTAGGGATGTTAAGACCTATAGAACTGGCCCAAGCTAACCAAGAGGGGGGGGGTGAATTGGTATTTTAAAAATTTCTTCTCATAAAGAATAAAAATCGCATAAACCAAAATCACACAAAAAAATAAATGCCGAAATTAAAGTGCGGAAGCAAGAAACAAGAACACAGAAATTTATAGTGGTTCGGTCAACTCGACCTATGTCAACTCCCCTGAGGCACCCTCCGAGTATTGCACTACAAAACTTGACTCTCCTTTAGCCCCAACAGCTAGGCAGAGAAGCCTTCACAAAAACCTCCTTTTGCCACCCCAGCAAGGCAGAGAACCTATCTCCTTTTGCTTCCTCCTGAAGTTGGCAGAGAACCACAACCAAAAGCTAACTCCTTACCTCTACCGACCCTTCCATGGATGAGAAACTCTAGATGAAGAAGAAGTAGAGCGATCCTTGAAGCAACCCTTGTGAATCCCCTCACAAGCTCCCTCTCACAAGATCCTCTCTCTCTCCCTCTCTCTCTTTCTCTCCTCAAGGCCTTCTCAGGTTAAGGCAGCAGCCATAGGTCTTTCAAAATGTTGAACAAGAGCTCTTAAATAGAAGAGCTTCAAAGGAGCTCATTAATTGTAAGTTGCCAACTTTATCGTCCAGGTCGATATGGACATCGGCCTGGCCGATCAGTACAAATCTCAGAAAATCAGCCAGAGCATCACCCCAGATACAACCTGGACGATTGAAAAATGGCTTGATCGTCCATGGCGATCTCACGATTGTCCTGGCCGATCAGTTCAAATCAGGGGAAAATCGTCCTGAGCATCACCCTGTTTTCGAGCTGGCCGATATTTATTGTCCTGAAGTAACTAAGGTTTTTTGAATAGATCATCCTGGCCGATCTTGTGATCGTCCAGGACGATATGATCGTATCATTCATCCTTAATTACTCCCTTGATTTCCTAATCAATTAAGGCTTGATTTGTTAATATCGTCATGGCCGATGAATGATCGTCCTGGCCGATGATTTAAAAAATACAATATACCTTAATTGTCTATGGCGGCAACTTCTTTCTGTTTTGAGCTTATCGTCCTGGCCGATAGACGTATCGTCCAGGATGATATGTTAATGACGGCTGTCTTAATTAAGAATCCTTATTTAGACTTTCTGTTTTAAGTCTGATCGTCCATGACGATGTAAATATCGTCCTGGCCGATATGAGTAAAAACAGAAATTCTAAGTCTCTCAAGTGTGTGTGTGTAGGGTTACTTAGCATCAGTCTCTTTGACCATTACAAGTAGACTCAAGAAGTGAAAAAATAAAGTACAGACTGACACAACCCTAGACCTACGCAATCCTGAACTGGCTTCGTTTGTTCGTCCGATCTTCGATTCCTGAAAAAGTTAGAAGAAACAAGTAGTCCAAGAAAATTAATAGTGTTTGTCAATCATCAAAACATAAGTCATGAAAATAGATTTGCAACAGTTTTGACTAATCTTCTAGCTGTTGGTCCCTCTACCCATTTTGTCCTTGGGTAAGCATGACCAACATCAATTAAGACTTGACAAAAGAGAGGTTGAGCGATGAAATCTCTTTCTAACCCGAGCTTAGACATTTTGCCTCCAAATTTGATTGGTAGATAAAATGAGTCAAGCTAGAACTTTTAAGTTCTTCCTATAAATGTTGAAAACTCTCATGTTAGAATATATCACAAGCATGTTAAGTTTCATAACTTATAGGGGGTCTGTCAATTTTAAGGTCAAAATCTAATTCCTCTAGTAGAATTTGACCTTTCTCAAATCCTAATCAATCTTTATATTTTATTATTACATATGAGATTATAATTCTTATAATACAGTATGTGTGATGTAATATAAACATCTTCTTCAAATTTGATTCAAAAGCTTGATCCTTGTGGTAAAAGTCAGCCTTCGACATTTAACTCCCAAACACTTTGTTGGTGTGAAAAAGCCAATTCAACTTCTTAGAATCTACCCTTCAAAATTTGTAAACCTCTACATTGAATATGATTTAAATATATTGAGTTTCAAAAATTAGGGGAGATTTTTGCATGATTTTCAAATTTTCAAATTCATTCCAAAATCATTCAATTCCAATCATCATTATTATACTACTTCCTAGAACACCCTCTTGTAGTTTAACATACGCAATGCAAATTTAACCTTTTCCAAAGTCAATTTACAAATTCAATTCTCCTCTAAAATATGGACTCTAATATTTTAGCACGAGTAAATTGGAAGGCAACATAGTCGATCTAAAACTCTTTGATTTTTATTTCTAAATTTGTAAACCTTCTTGTTGAGTGCACATTCAACATGTTCAGTTTCAAAATTCAGAGAAAATTTTCCAATTTTAAAAAAGTAAAATCATTTCAAAATATTTTCAAATCAACTTTGATTGCCATTGATATATGTTTCTTACAACAATTTCTTGTAGTTTAACGTATGCAAAGAAATTTCAAACCTTCAATAAAATCATGATTTTGGCATTTCACTCTAAGCTAATCAATGTAGTGAAAGAGTCAAGTCAAATTCTCCAAATTTTCCCATTAATTTTGTAGACCTTTATGCATTGAGTCTCAAAATCTGGGAAAGTTCTGTAAAATTTTCAAACATTCAAAATCCATTCAAAATCCATATCAAATCAACTTTGATGGATATTTCTATGTTTTGTACAACATTCTCTTGTAGCTTAATGCATACGATGTAACATCAAATTTTAACCCAGACATTGACTTTGACATTTATCCATTATTCAATCTAGGGGGTGAAAGAGTCTAGCCAAAATCTTGTACTTTTCCATTCAAATTAATAAACCTTCATATTGAATGCAAATTCAACATGTTGAGTTTCCAAACTCAAGAGAGATCTTGAAATTCTCATAATTTCAAACCTTCTCTTCAATATCCATTCAAATTAAACCTAGATTACTATTATTATGTGTTTATTTATAACATTCTCTTATCGTATAACATATATAATGAAAAATCATGTTTTAATAAAATAAAAAAGAATATTATATTTTATCATTGTAAAATTGATTATAAATCTTATAATTCAGTATATGTGATAAAATGTAAGATCTTTCAAATTTATTTTATAGATTCTAATCTAAATTCCTTTCTTCAAATTCTAGATAATCAAAGATCTGTAATGGCTTAAAAACATCTTTTCTCAATTGACTGAGATCTCTATGTCGAGGAGTTAATTATAAAAACTCAATCTAGTTTTGCATGGGATTCAAGACTCTAAAAAATGTCTGTCAATGGGGGAATTATAATCAACCTCACTACTAAGGGCGATAGGGACATCCCCCTGGTAGATATAGCACTTGGGTAGGGACTAACTCCCCCATTCCCATGATGGATTTAGTTGTCACCTTTATGCTGTTACATCCTCCGGGGAGCATATGAAATATTAATCCTTCATCGATTATGAAGTAAACTCTATGTTTGAGAAGGGATCTTCTAGAACTCAAACACTCTTTGGTAGCAAGAACACCAAAAATATCACTAAGACCAGGAAGATGGCCTAGTAGAAGTTCCTAAGTTTAGTTAATCCTGAGGTTGCTAAGGTGAAGCTAGTCCATGCCTCTTCTCCACTCCTGAAAAGGAGTCATTTCCACAACCTTGTAGCTATTATAGGGGATGAGAAACTAACCAATAAAGCTAGGACTTTGCCATGCCCAGTAGACTACTTTGTAAAGAGAACTATAAAGGAAATGAAAACTTTGAGAACTAGAATACTGAGAAACATCATCCAAATATGTGTTTCCCAAGTAGTCTAGACAAAAGAACAATACATGAGACACTTGATGTGGGTGATCTCACATAAGCTTAAGAAAGAGGTGTTGAAAGAAGAAAAAGTTAAAAAACAAGAACATGACTCCTTGGCCATTGAGGAGGAACAAGATATTTATTAAGCTGCGTGCCACTTAAGTTTTCGTAGATGAATATCACTAGGAGCCCCTGCCTGCCATCTATAAAGATGGAAGAGATAGTTTTAACTAGATAAAACCAAGGTCACCCTCTCAGTAATGGACCACTAGTCCCCATATCAAGGTTGTCCAAGATGGCCCCTATGATAGTAAGATCTAAAGAGATTGTTGTGGATTTTAGACCTGTTGATGTTAAAGTCAAGAGGGCCATTTCGCTAGAGGGGAAATATTTTCCCATGAATTTGAGAAGATTTGGAGGGATCTAGATTCATGAAAGTCTAGTTGCACCACAAAAATTTGTCCCTTGACTCCCCATTGAGAAATGTGAGGATTCTACTCTCGTTGATGTTGGAGATCCCACTCATCAAACTCCTTCATAACTTGTTAAGTTGGATATCCCCCATCGTAAGGAAGATGTCACCCTCGTGACTACTGACCCTTGGATAGTTGAAGGGGAGGGGACAATTCTAGATTTGAATCAGGAGATGTTGGATCAATTAGAAATTGAATTAGTTATCGAGCGAGATTTGAAGGTCAATGTGATACTCTATAAACTTAATAAGAGAGAGTTTAAAAAAATTCTAGAATGTTAAGGATATTTCTAGGAAAATCCTGATATAATTGATGGCATACTAACCAACAAAGTGGTCTAGGAGATTAGGAAGATTATTAAGAAGAAAACGAATGAGGCCTTTAATTTAGATATAGATGATTTGATGATGGAGGAAGAATAAGCTAGAAATATCGGCATGGTTGAGACTTGAGCATCAACTAAGGATGCTAAGTCTTCAAAGAACAAATTCAGCAAAGAGGAGGAATAAGCAGCAATTATCTCGGATTCATATAGCTCTATTAGGTTGAGGTTAAAGGATGAATACATTAAGAGTCCTAAAAGGAAAGTTAAAGAGATGATGCTAAGAGTTGAGAAAATGCAGAGTCTGCTCATATAATTACAACAGCCCAAACCTGAGTAGTTGTAGCCTAAAATACACGTGGTTGGTGAGCACAATAGGAATGAAGGTTTAAGCTCTAAGATTCTAATGGTTACTTCCTAATGTCTCTAGCATATAAAGATAATCGTCATATAATTTAGACTAAGGTAAGGGAGGCCTTAGCCCACTCTCAAGGGATTATATCTATTATAATGGGTACATCCTACCATTAATAATATGATCAAGTTCCATATCTGATGGGCTTTGCACCACCTTTGTTTAAAGTTTTTAGTTGTTTAGAAAACTTGAGACAACATCTGGCCCACTTCCAAGCGTGTTGTTGAAATGTAGAAGGGTCAAATGCTCTACTCTTACACTTGTTTATTAGTAGTCTATCTAGTAGAGTAATACACATATTTACAGAAGGGTTCAATGAAAATTTTTATAGAGCTTGAGGGTCTATTCTTAATGAAATTCTTAGGAGTTGAACAGCGTGTAAATGCTAGCGATCTCATCATCAAATAGAAAAAAAATTGGAGAAACTTTGGTTAAGCACATATTGAGGTGGCAAAAACTGTTAATGAAATATGAACCATACTTGTAGGAGCAACATGCTGTGAAGATTCTTCTCAAGAATATCCACGGGCCTTTTACTTTTTTGCTGAAGGGGTTTACAACTAAAACCTTTGGAAAAACTTCTTAACAAAGCAACTAATCTACATGAACAGGCTTCCAGAATGTCATTCCTGAAGGATTCATCAAAGGAGAAGAAAGCTATTAAACTATTAAACTCTTTTAAGAAAAGGGAAGCCATAATTTTAGTAGTTGATAAAGGGAAGGAACATCTAGCTCCCAGTCTAACAATCCGTCACCACCTTAACCAGTCCAAAAATAATATCCTTTGCAGGAAACCATATAGTCTACTAAGGAGTCTCACTCAATCACTTTTAAAAAGAGATATGCATGTCCGTATGCATTTAAAAAGGAGTCATTGAGAAAAAATTTTTAGAGCCTTCAAAATAAGTTAGATTTTGGATCGTCAAAGGCCAAGAAGTTGACCAAAAAAGAAATCAGGAAGGTTTTTTTAGAGAGAGAACATATAGAGTTTTTTTAGAGCGAGAAAATGTCTATTTTTTTAAATTTCTGTTGAGGACATTTCAATAGGTTATTTGATGGCAGCGGAAGATCACTGGACCTCCTCGACGGGTTATCTAGTTGCCACTCATTTGAAGGAAGGTGATTCTCAAAGGGAGATAGCTGTTGTGGATAAAATCTCTGTGGAAAGTAGTGATAAAGTAAATGAATCCATTACAGGTGGACAGCAAGATCTGTTAAATATTCCTGTAATTAATGGGGCCGAAGACTTATGCTCTGTCAGGATTTGTGAATCAGGGCAACCAAATGAAGTAAAATGTATGATGAATTGATTATGAAGGTGAAAGAACCGTCTGGGAATAATGCTTGGCTGAAAAAGGAAAATATCAGGGTATCCAATCTAGATTTTGGTCAGTGCCTATCGGAGAATGGATCTACAGTTAAACTACATGAACAAAATAAGGAAGAAAATGCTAAAAAAGTGAAGAATGCCTTAGTCATCAAGGTATTTGGTGAAAATGTCCGTCTTTATGCAATTAGTGGAGAGCTTAGAAGACAATGGGCTCAATTTGGAAAAGTCCATCTAACAGTGCTAGGAAATGGATGAACACTTTGTGCTTTTGATGAAGAATAAGCCTTGGAATTATCCCATAATAGTGGATTGTGGTATGTTAAAGGGCATATTGTATGGATGGACAAGTGGTCACTGAAGTTTTCACCGTCAACCCTAAAAGGTGTTACAGCCCCAGTTTGGATTAGAATGCCAAACCTCCCTCTACAATGTTGGGATGAGATCAATGTATATAGGATTTCTTCTAAAATTGGTAATCCATATTTAATTGATGGTAATATGTTCCAGTGGAGTACACGAGAATTTGCCCGAATATGTGTCCGTATTGCCCTTCCTTGAAGATAAGTTGCCTCTTGGTGTTTGGGTAGAAGGTATTGCATGTAAGTTTTTTTAGAAAATAGAATATGAAAAATTGACCTCCTTATGTTACAGTTGTGGGAGAGTTGGTCATGAAAAGAAGAAGTGTCTGAATCCATTTCTGATGATGTTAATGGTGGATGTATTAAACTAGGGAAACTAGTGGCAAAAGGTTTCTCTATGAAAATAATTGGTGATTGCAAGGAGAAGATGGATGATGTTAAATATGGACCTTGGATCCATGTTAATTATGGGAGAACAAAGAGGTTTAAAAATAATAGCAAATGGAAACCAGTGGTTCAAAACTCAAATAATTTTAAGAAAACTGGTTCTTCAAATAGCTTTTATTTCAACAATTCAACAGCAATTGCTGGAAAGAAGATGGATCAAATGAGTTCAGATGCACAAATCATGGAAGATGGATAAAATGTAGGAGATGGTGTCAAAGATGTTAATTGTTCTCCTTCAAAGATGATTGGTAAGATATCTAAGGTGGGGACAAAGAAGCAGGTTTCAAAATTGGAGCCAGGTATGATTTCAAAAAATATAGGTTCTTTGCATAGTTGTAACAAATTTGATTTGTTAAGTGAAGTGATAGAAGAGGGGGAGATATTAGAGAAAGATGATGCATTAATCTCTCTATTGGGAAATAAAGATGAAGGTTTGGTTGATTCACCTGTTGTAATGCGGGATGGAATTATTGATCTGGATAAGAAGATTAACAACTCCTCTAGTGTTAAAAAGAAATTATCAAAGGAAGTCAGATGCTTGCGCCCGGTTAGATCTTCTATGAGAAATAGAAAGTTTGATGGGGAGGTGAAAGAAAAGCTGGGGACTTCTTCCCCTTTTAATATTTAATGGGTTCGATTGCTTTCTGGAATTATAGAGGAGAAAAGAAGAAACAAGCTTCTCTATATTTGAAGGAGGTGGTAAAAAAGCATGGAATTTTGTTTGCGGGTCTGATGCAAACAAAGTTATCTTCTATTAGTAGAAGTGACGTGGATTAATTAATAGGTGTAGACTGGAATTTTTATCATGTTCCAGCTAATGGCATATATGGAGGAATTTTGGTTATTTGGAAATCTTCTATGATTTCCTTTTCAGTTTTGTTTGAATCTCAACAATTAGTAATAGGTGATCTCTTGTTATCAAATGGAGAATCCTGAAGGATTTCTATAGTTTATGGAAGTGCAGACACTTACATGACAAAAAAGCTTTGGAGGGATTTGGAATCCTTCTATAACAAAGATATCCCTATGGCTATTGGGGGTGATTTTAATTGCTTGTTATCTAAGGAAGATAAAAGAGGTGGTAAATGTTTTATATTCTCTCAAGGATCAAAGGATATGAAGACCTTTGTTATCAATAATGATCTTCATGAGGTGAGGTATTGTGGGCCAAAATACACTTGGAGCAACAACAAAACTGGAGGAGCTAAGATTATTGAAAGATTAGACCGGTGCTTAGTAAACTCAGCAGCTTTAAATGCTTATCAAAATATTATTGTTAGACATCTGGCAAGGACTGCTTCGGACCACTGTCCGACAATACTAAAGCTTCTTGATGACTTACCGGTAAACAGTAAATTTATCAGATTTTAGGATGATTGGTCGTCTTTCCGAATTTCATTTGGCATTGTTAACAATGTTTGGAGGAAGAACGTTAAGGGAAATAGTTCGGAGATATTGAATACCAAATGTAAAAGGGCTTTAAAATCATTGTATTTTTGGAGCAAAGCAAAGCTAAAAAGTTATTCTTTTCTTAAAGAATGCCTTTTAAAAGAAATTTTGGAGTTACAGTCCAAGGAGGCAGAGGCTGGATTTCTGTTGGAAGAAGAGGGGTGGCAACTCCAAGTGAAGATTTCTAAACTTAATTTGACCTTAGCTAGACTAAACACTTGGTGGAGACAACGTGCTAAGGTTAAATGGTTAAATGATGAAGACTCCAATTCTAAGTTTTTCCACTCGTTTGCTAGTGCCAGGAAAAATTTAAATTGGATAATCAAAGTGCTGAATGAAGATGGAGCTATGATAGAAGATCAAAATCTTATTAAAGATATTTTTATGCAGTTTTTTAATGGGAAATGGAAGCAGAGAAGGTGTTCTTTCGATGGTTGACTGGACCCTTTGGTGACACTGGAAGATTCAGATGTAATATGGATGAACAGAGCAATAACCTGGGAAGAAATGGAGGATTTTTTTTTTTACAAACTGCATGTTGTGTTCTCCGGGACTACATGGAATAACATACACTTTTTCAAACACTACTGGGAAATTGTGAAGGTGGATATATGGAATGCAATTTCAGATTTCATTGTAATAGGAAAGATGGATAAGAAATGGAAGGAAACACAAATTTTGCTTATTCCAAAGATTGCAAATCTAGTAAATCCCTCCATCTACAGGCCGATTAGTCTATGCAAGACTAAGTATAAGGTGGTGACAAAGATAGTTCTTAATAGAATGGTAAGTATCTTGCCTAAACATATATCTGATGAATAAGAAATTTTTCTTAAAGGAAGATCGATGTCAGAGAATGTTTTAATTACCCAAGAAATGTTCCACAAATTCAGATTTTCCAAAGCATCAATTGGATTAGTTGCCTTCAAAGTTGATAATGGAACAAGCCTTTGACTCAATGTGTTGGGCTACTTTGAGAAAAGTTCTAGAGAACTATGGATTTCTTGGTAGTTTTTCAAATCCAATAATGGAGTGTGTAGAATATCCAATGTTCTCCTTACTCATCAATGGTAAGTCTTCTTCATGGATCTATGGCAAAAGTGGATTTCGGCAAGGTTGTCCCCTATCACCTTTCCTCTTCATTTTGTGCTCTCAACTTCTTTCAAATGTCTTTCATCAAAGGAACAATACAATTTGGATTCGTAATTGTATTAAAAGTCCATGAATTTATTACTTACTTTATGCAGAAGATATGTTAATTTTCTCATAAGCTAATGTTGAAATTGTGAGGGAAATCAAAGGTATTTTATCCAATTTTTGTCAATGGACTGGACAAAGAATAAATACAAGGAAATCTGTGACTGTTTTTGGAAAGTTTGTAAAGAAGAGCAGGAGAAGGGCCATAAATCAGATTATGGGATTCAATGAAGTAAGGGAATTTATGTACCTTGGACTAAAAATGGTGCTAAGAAGATTACGGCCTGAAGATTTTCAAGGTATGATAGAAAAGGCCTTGAAGATGCTTAATATGTGGGACTCCAAAATCCTTTCTGTAGCTGGAAAAAATACATTGGTAAGATCGGTATTGCTATCATACCCTATTTTTCATTCAACTCATTCTCTTATTCCTAAAAGTGTCTTAAAGCTGATGGAAAAATTATCTATAGAATTCATATGGAATAAAAAAGGAGGGTTGGGCATGCATTTATGCAAGTTGGGATGTATTATGTAAACCTATAGAATGGGGAGGTCGTGGTTTACAATCTTCAGTTAATAAATTGGGGCCTTTAAGGACAAAGATGGCTTGGAGATATGTTAAAAATAGGAATTCTCTAATCCATCAAATTCTGGAACCGAAATATAGAAGTTCTATGGTGGATATAGGTTACAGGAAAGGGATGTCTGGACCTTGGAAAATCATCCTAGAGGGCTCTAAATGGCTTAAAAAGATTGTGAGATGGAAGCTTTTTGATGGAAAATCTATAAATGTCTTCAATGACAATTGAATTTGGGATAACAGCATCAAGAGATGGCCTACTTTTGTTGCGGTTTTAGAAAATGAAGATATAACAGTGGACATGCTGATGAGGAATGGCAATTGGGATAGAGATCGTCTCCAAATGAATTTTGGAAGTGAACTTGTGGAAGTCATCTTATGAATCAAAATAGAGGAGAATCTGGAACAAGATGAAATGGAATTAATTTGTATGCACTCAGGGAAATCCTTAGCTTTCTTAGTAGCTGAGAAGGAGTTAAATAATAATGGTAACATTGTTTATTGGTAGTGGATCAAGCAACTTAAACTGATTCCGAAAGTTGAAGTATTATGGTGGCGTATATTTAACAAAGCACTTCCAACATATCAATTATTACATTCCAGGAAAATTCAAGATAATTTGGAATGTCCTAGAGGATGTAATAAAATTGAAGATATTGATCATGTTATTACGGGATGTGAGAAGCTACAGAATATCATTAGCATATTCAACACTTGGGGATTTCAAATACCAACATTCAGTTGCATGGAAGAATGTTGTAGTTGGCTTGAAAGATCTACTATGGAGAGCAAATTTTTACCGAAACTATTTTGCAACACAGTTTATTTAATGTGGAAAGCAAGGAATAAATGTATTCATGAAGGCCAAAATGAAATCTCAAAATTTGTTTCGGTTCAAGCTATTGCTTGGTCATCATTTTCTAATTCTTATGGAACATAAGCTCGGGCCACTTGGTGTTAATCAGTCAAGATGACTGTGTAATTATTGGCACCCTCCACCACCCAACTGGATCAAAGTGAACGTAGATGCTTCTTTATTTCCTTCTTACAAGGTGGGCATTGGAGGAGTCTTCCGAGATAGCAAAGGAAAAATTCTTGATCGCGTTTGGGAAAAAAGTTGTTTATTGGGACATCTCATAACTTGAATTATCGACTATTCATCTACTAAAAGAAGTTTTCAAAGATTGGATGCTTCAATACAAGGGAATTATCATTGAAGGAGATAGTAAGAATGTGATCCAGTATATTCAACAAAGCAACAAAGTGGGAGGTAAAATGATATAATCTTTTGATTTTCTTAAAGAATTTGATAATATTATTTTTAATTTTGTTGGAAGAAACAATAATAAGTTAGCAGATCTTTGTGCTAACTGTGCTATATTTAGTGATTTCATGTGGTATGATATTACCTCTGATGAGGTTCCTCCTTTATTCTTTAATTTGATAAAGGAGAAACTTATGGGGTGCAGTACCTAGGACTTATTTCCTGGTTTCTCTTTTTAATTTTTTGCAATAAAATCCTTTATTGCTTCTTTAAAAAAAAAAATGCCAAGAATTCGGAAGAGGCAAAGAAAAAGGATGATCCTAACAATTACCCCTACCATCGAATGTTGGGCTTTACAATCAAAAACTACATATATTTTAAGGATTGACTTGAGAAGAACTTCCATCAAGGTAATATCATAATTTTAAAGGTGTACCTGGTGGATCTTGGTCAGAGGTTTGTCAAATCCATATTTGTTTAAAATTCTAATCTTTCTTTGTCCATTGAAGATGCTTTGGATATAGCTCTATCCAAAGAATTTAAAGACTCGGTTAATAAATCTTTTCATATTTATCAACAACTGCCGATAAGAGCCCAGGCCCCAATCTGGGAAGTTGACCTAAAGGCATTGTAGGAAGAGGTTGGGACAATATCCTATTTAGTAATTATAGGGACCACTATAATCAATAAAAATGAAAAAAGTGAACCTTTTGTAGAGAGGAAATTTGTTGATGAGAGATGTGTACAAGTCGTGGATGGTTGCTCAAAACAATTATCTACATTGATTTTATCTTACTTTTACTTTGCCCCATCAAAGACAAATGGGTACAAATCAATAAAAAAGAATTATCCTTTTACACATATTTTGATGATTAGTGTCAAAAATGTAATTTAAGATGACTCTTTAGTAGGAAATAATCAACAAATAACTTAGAATAATCAAGACCTTCTAAAACTCAGCTCTCAAGATTTAACCCCCTAGGGGGGAAATAGATATGATGTCTTATCAGATGGTAATATTCCTCAAATTAGCTTTCAAGGGATAAACATTTCATCTTTTGATTTGCACTTAGTACGATCAATCACTATACGAGAGCATAGAGCCCTCTGTAGTTCATCTTTTTGATGTGATCATTCAAGTATAACTATGTATTGGTAAGGTTGTACCATCAATACTTCCTCCATAAGAAAAGGCAAGCAAGTTGCCTCTAATGATCCAATTCAAATCCACACTAAATAATGTCTTAGCTCATCATAAGAAGTTTCTGCTAAGTTAAGCATCTACAATGCCTTTGTTCTCTCAAAAGAAATGATGGAATCTATAATTAAAGCACTTCTTAACCTAGAGATTTACTTATCTCAGTTAGCTTCGTCTTCTAAAGAAGAAGCTTTATACTTCAAGGAAATCCAAGGGGTCACCTTCTTCGATGAAGATTTACTCCTAGGAAATGTCGATCAAAATCGACCACTTTAAATCACCATAAATGTGTGAAAATTCAAGTTATATATAGTTCTAATTTATCTAGCTATATTAGTTAATGTGATGAACATAAAGACTCTCACATAATTTAGAGTTGATACTAGCAAGCAACCTACAAGTTAGTGCTTCGTGGGTTCAACGAAAAGGGAGAGAAGGCTTTAGGTTCAATTACCTTCATCTAGAGATAGGAGATTTGAAAACTAAAGTGAAATTTCATGGAATTTATTAAGTGATGTCCTTTAATGGCTCCTATGTAGGCCTTGGTTCCATGAGTATAATATGGTTCCTCCTACCTACACCAATGCATCAAGTACCAACGAGATGGCATTGTCTATAAAATCAAGGGTGATCTAAAAAATTCTCTATTCACAAGGTCAAGATCAATGTTGAAGCAACGTGCTACATACCAAAATGGTCCACACCTTATTTTAAGGTAAAGTTCAATATTAAAGAGGAGAAAGTAGAAAGTCAAAGCTCAAAAGCAATTAAAAGATTGGAAAAACAAAAGTCAAAAATTAAAAAAAAAAATAATTACAATAGCAAAGATGACATTGAGCTACTGGTAATTAGGCCTTCAAATAATTTACCTCAAAGAGGTGGGAGGATAGACCAAAGAACATGCAGTCGAGGCTGTGCTTCAGTTGAAAAAAGAAATACCCCAATGTACATCAAACTTGAATAAAGTTTTGATGAAGAATCAAAAAAGAGGGGTGCCAGAATTACTTTTAACTATCAAAAAATAAGTCCTCCTCTGATTTTTAATCTCACCATAGAATCAGACAGTGACTAGGAGGGTAACAATTCAATAAAATTCAATGTGTCGAGCCTAAAATAACTATATGTAAAAAGCTTAAAAGAGCAGATAAATCCTTAACCTTAACCCCACTATTTGTTGATAGGGTCTCAAGATTCATAATTAAGGATGCCCCTAATTTAGATTAGGAAGTAAGGAAAGTCTAGAAGTAGTAAGGAAAGTCTAGAAGTTCTTCCCTAGCTCCTCCTCCTCACAGAACGAAGATTATAAAACCCTTGAGGAGGAAGATTTTAATCATTTAATGGAATTAATTTTTGGCTAGATTCTTACTGGTCTCAAAACTCGTATCTCTAAAGGTCTCACTCCAAGTTGATAAACTAAGGGTCAAGCTAGATGCCACGAGAATCTCTAGAATTTGAAACTTAATAAAAATTATATAAGTTGTATTAGCTTTCGTACTGGTTCATTTAAAGATGATGAATATTGTTTGATGATAACTAGTCATCCAAAATCCAAAAATGTCCCTATTGAAGTCATCAATTTACTCAACAAACTTTATTTGGAGACTTTAGATGATTTTGATGAACATCAGGTTTGGGATGCACCTCCTGAATTCAAAGAAGAAATTAAAAAAATAGTTGATGAACTTATGGAAATAAACCTTGGAATAGAAGATGACCCTTGTCCCACCTTCATAAGTTATTTACTGAGTAAGGATGAGTTTAAGGGCCTGATTGAACTTTTTTACTACTTTGATTTTGGCATGATGCCATCCTAGTAAAGCAAGCTCCTAGAATCATGCATATGGAGATCTAACAATAAGATATTTTTGATGTTAAGAAGTTGGATAAGGCTAGATTTATTCAAGAAGAAAAAAACCCTCTCGGGTAGCCAACATCTTGTCGGTTCGAAAGAAAAATATTCAAATCTGAGTTTGTGTTAACTATAGGGATCTTAATAAGTCATGTCACTGGATGACTCAAGATGGCCTTAGAAGATGTGAGAAACACTGGATTAAGAATCCCTATGGGAATCATTTGTTATAAAATAATGTCATTTGAATTTAAAAATGCCGGTGTAACCTACCAACTGGCTATGACTCAAATCTTTGATGATTTAATCCATAATCAATTCGAATTCAACATCAATGACTTAGTTTTCAATAACAAGTGAAACATGCTCATCCTTATGACTTAAGAATCATCTTCGAGTGGTTGCTTCGCTATGGCCATAAAATGAATCCCTTGAAGTGCTCTTTTGGCATCACATCAGAGAAATTTTTAGGGTTCATAGTATGGCACCACAGAATTGAAATTGATCCTGCCAAAATCAAAGCTATCTTAAATATTTCGTCTCTTAAGAGCCTTACTCAACTAAGGTCTCCTCAGGACAGGCTAGCATATATAAGAAGACTTAATTCTAACCTTTTTAGAAGATGTGAACCATTCTCTATCCTGAATAAAAAGGATACATAATTTATATGGGATGAGAAATGTCAATCTACCTTTGAGAATATAAAGTGATACCTAACAAATTTTCTAGTTTAGGTAGCCCCTATCCCAGGGAACCCTTAATACTTTACAGTGTATCCCTTGATGAATCTCTCAGGGCCCTCCTAGCTCTTTTTTTATATTTTGAAAGATGCAATTGCATTAATAGAAAAAGAAACTATTACAAACTAAGGAAAAAGATAATTACATTCCTTATTTAACAGCCTAAGAAAAGGAGGAATATTATTAGAAGAACTGTCCTCCCATAGAAAATTGTATGAAAGTGCCAAACTAGCTCATAAATCTGTTAGTTTATTACAACTTCTATTAGTATAAGTAAAAATAACCTGACTAAACTCCTTAAGAAATGAGAGATCTTCCATCCATTGATCATCCTTGAAATTCTTCGTATTCCTCAAAGTATCTTAAAGAAATTTGATAGCATTATAATTATCACCTTATGTAATTATCCCTTTACAATTAAACATCCCATCTTGAATAACACTCTTCAAATTAAGAATAGCAAAGATCATCAACTGAGCAGCATGCCAATGAACACATGTTTTCCAAAAAGCATGTAAAAATCTACCTTTACAATCTCTAAAACACCACCAATTCCAAATTTATAAGATGATAATATGGAAGCATCAACATTCGCTTTGATCCAGTAGGGGGCAGGAGGATGCCAATGATTCAACGACATATCATAGTGGTTGAAAAGGAAACTGAAGCATAACTTAGTGTATTGTCAGCAATCACCATTGAATTCTGTACATTGTTGCAGTGAACAACATTATTTCTTTCTTTCATGAAAGAAAAACCTAAGAGCAATACATATTATCAAGAAATCCATTTTTAAATATAATAGAGTTCGACCACATATAACATTCTTCAAGTGAATCAAAAGAAAGAATAAAAAAATCCCATTTACTGAAGCACTTAAATACCTCAACAAACTTCAAACATTTAGTAGCCACATGAAGTTGATCCTCTACCACATTGCATCCTCTAGGAGATGAAATACTATCTTGCAATCCCCTATAATTTATAAATTGAAATGTTGGAATAACATGGTAAAACATTTTCTAGTAGAAAATTTCCACTATTGGGTTCAATTTTTCCTTCTTAATCCAACTCCAGTAAACACAGTTCAATTGCTCCTTAATCAACGCTTGAAATGACAAAGTAGTAGTAGACTTCCTTGAATTATGCTGAATGAGTTCCAACTTGTCTGCCCTAAGATTTGTGTAAATTTGAATTTGAAAAATCAAAAGCACAAACTCCTCTCCAAAAAATTTTCGCAGCTCCATAGAATTCCAATGATCGTCCATCGTAAGCTTATCCATTGTGAGAACACCATTTGTTCAATTTTCAACAAATGTAGGCCACTTATTAATATATTTATTCAAAATCCACCATTCCTTTTTACTTTCAATATTTTGAATATTTTTGGAATTTTTTGGATCTCTTACATCTTGCAGCATTCTTTAAACTTATAGATCTTCTTACATCCTATTTTTTCTACAAGTCAAATTTGAGGGAAAAGAGAATGCTCTCTACTACTTGAGTTAGAGGCTTCTTAAAATGGAAATCTTGTATCTTATAATCAAGAAATAATTTTTTGCCTTAGTCTTTCCAAAAAAAAAAAAAAAGACATTACATGCTTTCTCATAAAGTCAATTTGATTTCCAAAATCAATCCCTTAAAATATCTTATGACCTAGCCTACACTATCAGGATGTTAGGCTCATTATTCTATGATATTTAGTTAATTTAAAATAACTTTTATTCCCCTGCATACTATGAAAGGATAGGTCATTATCAACTTTCTTGCGGCACACACACTGCCGGTAAAGTCTCCTCTAAATGATTATTTACCTAATGAGAAAATCATATGTATTCAAATATCCAATCATCTAGTCTAGGAAATGTATTTTGATGGTGCAGCATCCTCCCAACGTCGTAATTCATATTAACCTACAATTCCTGGAAAAGTCAGAATCGTCGTAGTTTTCATAATACCATATAAGGTAATGATGCATTTTTCCTACCACTAATCAGAGCCTTGCATAAATAATGAGGCTAAGTATGAAACTCTGATCGGTGGTCTAGAATTTACAATACTAATGGAGATTAAAGAGATTAAAATCTTTGGTGACTCTCAATTGGTGATCAACGTGATTGCATGGACCTATAAGATTTTGAATCCTAAACTCCTGAAGTACCATTAGTACACCAGCCACGTACTAGAGGAAATTCCTTTTATAATTATGTATAAGATTCTCCACGAAAGTAATTCTTTGGAAGATGCCCTTACAAATCTTGCAAAGGAATTTTCCTGTCCAGAAGATAAATCTGTCCCTATAAAAGTGTAGGGTCATCAAGTCCTCTCTCCTATAAATTTGGAGCACATCAATAAACAATCCCCCAGGTCCTTTCAACCTCTTTAGCAGTCGATGAAGAAGGAGATTGGAGACAACTACTGATTGAGTACTTTCAAAAAGGCAAGCTTCCCTATGATGGGTCACTTGATAATAAAATAAAGAAACATGCCCTATCATATGCACTAGTCAACAAAATATTATACCATTGATTATTTTATCAGATGTGGCACCATTATTTATACAAATGAGAGGCCCTGAAGATCATTAATGACATCCACACTGGACTATGTCGTGCTCATCAATCAGATCTAAAGATGAAAATGAAAATCATAAGACTTGGATACCACTGTCTTACGATGGTTGACTATTGTATGAAAACTACAAAATATTCTCATCAGTGCTAGGTATTTGGTAAGGTTTTACATTCGTCATCTAATGTGTTGCATCCCACAATAACTTTTTGTCCCTTTGAAATTTAAGGCACAAATACCATCGATCCAATCGACCCTCCCCCTCTACGTGGGGTCATTGCTTCATTTTAGTTACGATTGATTACTTCTCAAAATGGCAGAAGAAATCCCCCATGCATAATATAACATTATACCATGTTACTAAATTCTTTTGTGACCATATCATATATCAATTTAGCATAACCCTAATAATAATATCCAATAATTGGTCTATTTTCAAGTCTATAAAGATCAATAACTTTGCTAATTGCCATGATATCAATTGGAGATACTCAAAAATCTATTACCCACATGCTAATGGATTGGTTGAGGCCTTAAATAAAACTTGTTCAAATCATCAACAAGACCCAAAATGATAATAAATGTTAATGGGATGAGAGTTTCGTGGAAACTTTGTGGGCCTATCGGAACACATACAAAACCCCGACCCAATCCACACTGTTTGCACTAGAGTATGGGTCCGAGGCCGTACCCCTCTTGAAGTTCGAATCCCTTCACTCAGAATTAAAATCCACATCGAAAGGGAAGTTTGAACCAACCTATCCGAGCACACCAAAAGATCAATGAGAAGTTTGAAATCACCCAATGTTTCAATTCAATGGGTGATTCCTTAAGAAATAATAAGCTTGATGTTGCTCAATCTTTGAATCAATAAAATTTCATGATTTTGAATCAAATTGACTTAATTTTGTACAAATTTTTAAATTCCAAAATCCTTTTTTAGTAAGTTTAGATGTAAGTCACATTTTTTCTTGCCTTAGGATTAGATCTTTTACTAATGGAGAAAGCCCTCTATGACACCATCCTAAAATTTAAATCCCAATCTTGATCTTATGTGGAGCAAGCTTCCTCCTCGTATGATCAACCCCTAGTGGTGGATAATGCCCTCTACGTATTATCATAATTTAAAATTTTAAACTCAAGACCCAATCATTTGTGGGAAGCAATGCTTCCTTCTCAAAAGATCATCCAGTTCACTTTTCCTACAAATTAGATATGATTCTTCATGCTTTCTTACCTTCGGGCTAGATCTACTATTGATGGACCACATCCTCCGTGGCATCATCCTAGTTTCATTATTTGGGAATAGATTCCCTATTCTAGTTCAAATTCCTTTGTGATGGAGCATGCCCTTTGTGGCACAATCCTAATTTCAAAATTTAAACCAAATCCCTTATGAGAAGCAATGCTTCTTTTCCACATGATTTTCTAGTTCTCTTTCCTTAAAGTTAAATGTGATTCATCATGCTTTCTTGCCTTAGGGCTAATCTACTAGTGATGGAGCATGCCCTCCATGGCACCTCCTAGTTTCCTTGTATGGGAATAAATTCAACATTCAAGTTAAAACTCCTTAGTGAGGGAGAACACCCTCTATGGCTCCATCCTAATTTCAAACTTCAAACTTGATTCCATATGGGAAGGAATGCTTCCTTCCCTTATGTCTTCCAATTTTCTCTTCCTTGAGATTAGAAGATTTTATTTCCTTAGGAATAAATGTCTTAGTGATGGAAAATAAAACATCACTAATTTTAAATCTAGACTCGGTCCTCTGAAATTAGGAGTTCTTCCTTCCTATTTGATTTTTCAATCTTCTTCTCCTTAAGGTTAGGTCTTTTCCTTCCTTAGGATTAAACCAATTAGTGATGGAAAACACCATCTATGGAACCATCTGAGTTTCAATTTCAAACTCAAGAATTCAATCTTCTTTTCCTTAAGTATAGGCGTTCCCTTCCCTTATAACCAAATATACTAGTGGTAGAGTACGCCTCCCTCGACACTATCTTAGTATCAATTCAAACCCTGATTCTTTAGGTATAGACTTTTCCTTACTTTAGGATCAAAATTCTAGACTTGTCTTTTCAATTCAGTCAATACAAATATGTGCAATAGAACTTCATTCTTTCACACATATTGGGAGTCCATTTATTGACCTCATTTTGATTTAAGGCCACTAGGAACAACCCAGACTCAAGATCAATCTAGACCTAAGATTATTCTAGAATCTAAATTATTAAGAAAGTTGCTATTTGTATATGTTACATTCTTGCAACTTGTATAGTTTTGATGATTTTAAATATTATTATTTTATGTGCAATTATTTCCTAATACTTTTTCGAAGAATTGTTTTTGCTCTTGTGTGTACTAACATTTCAAGAAAATTGAACTCCAAACTATGAAGACTTCAAATCAAATTCAGCATACAATACTTTGCAAATTGGAGCTCTAAATTATTCTTTTAATTGAGAGGGAGTGATTGTAATTGAGTAAATAAACACACACACACACACACACTTAAGGAGATCTTACAAAATTTGTACTTATCGTACGGAACGAACCAAGTTCGTACAGGACGATCATGTCAGTTATGTCCTCGTAAGAGAAATGGAACGATCAGGAATTGAGAAAATTTTTTTAAGTCCTGATCGTCCAGGACAAAATTATTATCATCCCAGGATGAATTCTTTTCTATAAAAATTTCGTCCAGACGAAATCTATAATCGTCCCAGGACGAATTCTTCTCTGTAAAAATTTCATCCAGATGAAATCCAAATCGTCCCAGGATGAATTCTTCTCTGTAAAAATTTCGTCCAGACAAAGTCCTGAACGTCCCGGGACGAAGTGAATCAACACTTCAGAATCTTGCGGCGTTCTGCACTTTTTGGGAACCGACCTATGGAATAACAGATCGTCAAGATGAACCTAGTTCGTACGGGATGATAATCATGTATGAACAAAATTCGTACCAATATTCATTAGGATCATTTTCGACACTTTAATAAAAATCGTCTGGGACGATCCACGATGGTACGGGACAATCCATTACATGTTAACTTGAAAATTTTGCAGTTTTGGACAGTTTTTCTTATCTTTCCTATTTAAGGTCCAATTTTTACTTCCACCCAATCTTTTTGCTCATTAATCTTTGTGCCTATTGGAAGAAGAGTCAAGAAGAGAGTGTGAGAGAGCATTCAAAGGAGGATTCCTACCACTAGAGCGTGAAGGCTTCGCTTGGTGTTTAAAGATAAGAATCTCTACTTGTGTTTTTGGATTACTTCACTCTTTTCTTTCTTCCTTCTAGATTTCTTGTGAGGAGATCTGTCAAGGAAATCCAGTTCTCTGCCAACACTTAGATAATGTAAACAGACGAAGGGTTCTTTGCCCACACTAGGAGTGTTAAAGGACGAAGGGTTCTCTACCCACACTAGGAGAGTGTGAAAGGACGAAGCGTTCTCTGTCCACACTAGGAGAGTGTGAAATGACGAAGGGTTCTCTGCCCACACTAGGAGAGTGTAAAAGGATGAAGGGTTCTCTGCTAACACTGGGGATAGTGTGAAAGGATGAAGGGTTATCTGCCAACACTGGGGATAGTGTAAAAGGACGACAGTTCTCTACTGCATCGGGTAGTGGTGGAAAGAGTGTTTGTAAAGGCTTCTCTGCCTTGCTATTGGTGCAAAAGTAGAGACACTATTGGTATTAGTGCAATTCTCTGAGGGTTACTCCGGGGAGTGGATATAGTTACGGTTTAGACCGAACCACTATAAATTTTGTGTCTTTTATTTTTACTGCTTTTTATTTTCCGCATTTTGTTTTGTTATAAAAAATTATGGTTGAAAAACATTTTCTAAAAATTCATTGAAGTTTAATTTTGGTTTAACATACTCAAGAGGGTTTTTTTTAAAAAAAATACCAATTCACCCCCCCCCCCCCCCTCTTGGATAACCTTGGGACATAAGCTTATGTTTAACAACCTAATTCATAGTGAACAAATCTCAACAAGTGGTATCAGAGCTTAGTTTCAAAAATATAAGTTTAAATGACTTTTTGATTAACATAGATGGCTACATTTGGAAACCGAAACACACCTGAGTGTTACTCTATTACTAGACCTCCACTGTTTGACAATATACCTTTTGATTTTTGGAAAACACGCATGTCTACTTTCTTACAGTCACTTGATTATTGTATGTGGATCTTAGTCCAGGAAGGATATACAAAACCAACTAGATTAGTTGATGGAGTTAGATTTGAAACACCTTTTGCATACTGGACTGTAGAAGAACGTGACTTAGCACAACTAAATGCTAAATGCTTGAATAGTTTCTTTTGTGCTTTAAAATGAGAAGACTGCATACGGGTTTCCACTTGTAAAAGTGGAAAGGACATATGGGATAGACTTTGTATAACATATAAGGGGACTAATAAGGTTAAACAATATAGTCTTAATATCTTGTTGCATGATTATTAACTGTTTCACATGAAACCTAATGAATCCATTTCTAATATGTACATAAGATTAACTCAAATAGACACCTCTTTGCATTCACTTGGTAGGGAACTAACGAATGCTGAAATGGTTAATAAGATTCTTTGTTGTTTACCTACTGCTTATGATGCTAAAATTATTGCAATTACAGAGTCTAAAGATTTAAACATTTATTCTATTGACAATCTTCTTAGTTCACTTATTGCTTACGAGCAAGGAGTTAGCCAAAGAAAGATTGATGCAAGTGAACCATGAAGGGAAAAGAACATAGCAGTGAATGTGAAAGAGTCTGAGAGTGAACACTCACAACCTGAGGATGAAGAAGACATCGCTTTGATGGCTAGACAATTCAGAAGATTTCTGAAAAGGAAGCAGAAGAAACGCCAGCAATGGAATAGAGGTAAATTCAATAAAAATAATAAGGTTTCAAATGAAGTTATTTTCTATGAGTGCAAGAAACCTGGACATATAAAGATAGATTGCCCTAAACTCAAAGCCAATCCTATCAAGGAGATGGTAGAGAAGAAACCTACTATAAAGAAGGGCAGAAAGAAGTTTCAAAAAGCTTTTTGGGCAAACTCAGCTTCAGATTCATCAGAGACTGAAAAAGATGAGGAAGTCACTAATTTGTACTTAATGGCTGACAATCTTGATTACTCAGATCAAGAAGAGGTATGTGACTTAACTTATGATGAATTATTTGAAGTTTCTGAACATATGCATGATGCATATAAAAAAATGAAGAAAATACATGCTAGTCTAAGTCTAGAATTTAAAGAACTTAAAAAGGAATATGAAATCCTTAATAAAGATAATGTTTTGATTCATAACAAACACATGAAATTACTTGATGAGTTTGACGACTTGAATAAAAATCATGAGAATTTAAAATCATCCTATGCAGAACTTGAGAAAGATTTTAAGAATTTTAAGGATGAATTTGAGATCAAACTTTATAGAACCAATTATACAAATCAAATTTTGGAAGATATGAATTCATTTTACAAATTAATGATAAAAGCTCTTGAGGATAATAGGATACCACCTAAACTTGATGAATTTACTAATTCTATTCTGTATCCTAAATTTATGCAATCCCTGAAAAGACAAATGAATGTTAGAAGACTTAGGAATTCATTTTCTAAATTAAAATGTAATAATTGTGGATTGTTTGGATATATAGCTCACACCTGTACTTTGAAGATTAAAACTAATTTGGTGTGGAGACCTAAGATGCATAAACCTAGACATTTCATACATGCATCTGATTATAAATTGCTAAAAGGTGAACCCAAACTTGTTTGGGTTCCCAAGTCTAACGTTTGATAATTTTGTAGGGTCACTCTCACACAAGATCTCGTGAGAGCATATGGTACCTGGACAACGGATGCTCAAAGCACATGACTAGAGATACTGCTCAATTCATAATACTAGAAGTCAGGAGTGGAGGCAAGGTTACTCTTGGAGATAATACCCCAAAGAAGGTGGGTGGATTAAGTATGATTGGAAATCTTAAAAACTTTTTTATAGACAATGTGTTATTAGTTGAAGGCTTAAAGCATAATTTATTGAGTATAAGTCAGCTATGTGATAAGGGTTATTGTGTAAAATTTTTTCCTGCTAGCTGCATATTAAGCCTAAATGGTAAAGATGTTTTGAATGAAAAAAATGTAAACAATATTTATATGCTAGATTTAAATTGCATTCAGTCTCCTACTGCTTTTTGTTTGAAAATTTTTCTGATGAGTCATGGCTTTTGCATAGGAGACTTTGTCATTCTAGCATGAAAAATCTTAGGAGGATTACCCAAAAGAATTTAGTGAGAGGTATACCAAAACTAGACTTTACTAAGAATCACCTTTGTGATGCATGTCAATTAGGAAAACATGTGAAGTCCTCTTTTCAGTCCAATAAGGATCTTAGAACTAGTAAACCATTAGAAATTTTACACATGGATCTTTTTGGATTAGTTGGAACTGTAAGTCTAGGAGGGAAGTTATACGGATTTATTATTATGGATGATTACTTAAGATTCACTTGGGTTAGATTTCTATTTCAAAAAAGTGAATCATTTGAGCAGTTTAGAAATTTTTTGACTTGGATTCAAAGGAAATTAAGGTGTGAAATTATTTCTATACAAAGTGATCATGGAGGAGAATTTGAGAATGAAATATTTGAATATTTTTGTAAGGAAAAAGGAATTGATTATAACTTTTCGGCGCCTAGAACCCCTCAGCATAATGGGGTAGTCAAAAGGAAAAACAGAACATTAATAGAAGCTGCCCGAGCAATGTTGGCAGAATATTCACTTCCTAAATATTTTTGGGCTGAGGCGGTTAGCACAGCATGTTATGTTCTGAATAGGGTGAATGTGAGATATTGTTTAAATAAAACACCCTATGAGTTAGTAAAAGGAAGAACACCTAATTTGTCTCATTTTCATATTTTTGGTTGCAAGGTGTTTATTCATAACAATGGAAAATCTGCCTTAGGAACATTTGATCCAAAATCAGATGAGGGAATTTTTGTTGCGTAGTCAAGTGTTGGAAAATCTTTTAGAGTATTCAATAGAAGAACTTTGAGAATAGAGGAGTATTCATTTTCTTCTTCTTCTTGTACCTGAATTTCTGAGTAGATACACCACTGAATTTTAGGTTCTAGGCTTGGAACGATTACTCTTCGATCAGTAGACTACAATCAAAATAAACTTGTTCTTTGGTTAAGGATGGCGAGAGATGGGATCCCGTGGAGGACTCTCCAGGGTGTCAATCGTCCTTATGATTGTGGTCATTATGGCCTTCTTTTGGACCCATCTCTAATGAGTTCTATTGGTAGAGGTGGATCTCCAGGAGACTGTTCCAGATGTCACACCCGAACTAGTTTTTTTCTTTAATCATCTTTTCTTTTTGAGGCTTTGTCCTCCACATTTGTTTGACTTTCTGCTAGGCCCTTTCATCAGAAAATTCTTGGACAAGTGGTTTATGTGTCAGGCACTGATGTCCTTCCAGTGGAGCTTGTTGTCGGTAATCTCTTCTTTCTCCTATCACAATAGATGATAGCCTCTCTCTTAGAGGGGTTCTTTGAGCCTCAAAAACTAGTGTCCTTTGGAATTTCTTCTTCATTATACCTTTCTCCTTGACTGTCTTCAATACTTTGTGAACTCGAGCAAATAGACATTTGAGCTCTCTTATCTTCTGAGGGGTTGGGGCTTCAGGTTGATGCTCCCAAAAGGATTGCTTAAGCTCAACAAAAGAGCAATTTACTTTATCCACTTCAGGTTAGTGAACCTATTCTAGGAGAGAATATTAATCTCTAGTTCTTATGCTGGTAGGTTAGATAGATGGACTGGTACATATAAATGTTGAGCTCACAATTCTATATTTCTCTTCCTCCTTTTCCTTCTGTTGAGCCCTCCTCCAAATGAGGAAGCTTCAGTGTCATATCTCCCAAGTGCAGATAACCCGATTGAAAGGGTAGGGGTATTGGAAGTCACCACTGAGATTTTTCTTCCAGTAATAACCCTTTTTGCAATCAGGGTCTTAGACTGGGATAATCTTTCAAATACAGAGACTATTCCTTGGGCAACGTCCCTGGCAGTAGTTCTTGCAGAGAGGGACATTCTAGAAAGTTCTTCAAAATTTAAGCCATATATAGGGAAAATTACAGCCCTTGCAGTAGCTTCTTAGAATTCAAGCCCACTAAATTGAATGGTGGCTCATGCATTTCTAGTTTCTATAATAGCATTCGCTAGCTGAATCCTGGTTCCTCGTCCCAATTTGATGGTTATTGGGGTGTCCTTCATTTCCATTCTACATAAATGAAAAATAGGATCTTGTAATAAAAATTTGATATGTCACCCCACACTTTTATACTACAGAAATAACATAGATCAAATAACAAAAGTAGGTAAATTAAATAAAATTAAAAAACTCTGCTTAACAAATTTCTAATAATCTTATTTAAAAGATTTATTTTTAGGAAATTTAAAGATTATAGTCCATATAGTTTTGCTTGTTAATATATCCTATAAGTGACTAGTCATAGATGGAAAGAGAAATCAATCCCCAGCAAAGTCGCCACAATTTTATGGGCTCCAAAAATTCGGCCCTGGCCTCCACCCGCTATTGCTTTGCTTCTTCGGGGAAGTTTTAGCAGAATAAGTTTCAGGGTAAATTTTGGAAGGTATATGGGTTTGTAGAGTTTATAAAGTTTGGATGTTTGGAAATTTAGGTAGAAAAATTTATGAAGTTTGATATTTAAAGTAGAAATTTCACCATCTTATACTTAAAGCGGATGGTGGGGGAATAGATGATAAACCTGGTCAAGATCTCATGGTTCCGTCATCCCAGACTGTCGTGGTCCCTGGTCTACTTAGTTAGAGGAGATAGTTGACCCAACCTGACAGAAGGATTATTGTCGGTAGCCATGGGTTGCATCATGCAAGAGGACCTTGTAGACCTAGGGTGGATGTTTGTCTAAGGGGACAAATTTAAATATGTCTTAGTTAATATAGTGTTTTATGCCCTATCGATTATATCATATTATTTTATATCTCAAGGATTTAATTCCACTAAGGAACATATTGACTCTGACCAAAACTAGTATTTCGTGGTGCCGTTTGGGCAATAAAACTACTCAATTCAGAGGGCCCCGGGGCATAACCGTTTATCCTGCGGTGCTATTTGGTGGCAAAATTGCCGGTTATAAGACATGTACAACATCCTTACTGGCAGGAGATTATTTGAGAATGGATCCTAGTAATATTTTTTACTAGGTAATAGCTTTTTATGAGCTGAAGTAAATTTTAATTTATCAACCTTGGCAAACTGTTGTAGAGGGTGGATGGATTTTACTTTAAATGTTTGATGGGTTGGATTTCACTTTAAGTATCTTGAAGTTTGGAGATTTTTGTGGAGTTTTGAAGTTTTGATAAGCATTTGGGAATTTGAGAGGCACTTGAATGTGTTTGTGAACCCCTCTGATTGAGATAAATATTCAACACAACCATCATTAGGGTGTTTGAGTTATTTTCTTTTAAAGATATTTACATTTTAAGGATGAACCTTATCAACTTTATCGAGCTATCGATAGAGGATCAGGTTTTATATACTTTGGACCTTCATTAGTGAATTCTCTTGATTATAGGACATGAAGGCCTAATATGAATGTATCAAAACAAATATACTGGTAGCCACAACCGTATATTTATTTGATGGCTCGAACCTTGTTGACTCTTATTGATCCATATATAAGGATCGAGTTTGAACTTGAATTCACTTATTAACCCGCACAGCATCCCTAGATGTCATGTGTGTATCAAAAACATGCTCGCCGGTGCCCATACGGGTGTTCGAAGGTGTTTTGTAATTATTTGTTGAATCTTGTCAATTCGACGAAGTTATTGACCAAGGATTAAGTTTTAATTTATTGACCAGCACAACATCCCTAGACATCATGTGTGTTCCATAACACGCTCGCTAGGGCCCATGTGGGTTTATGATCATGCTTACCCCTTATGGATATTTGTGTATACAAACAACAATACATATGCCGAAGTAGTTTTGCAATATTTATAAATGCCTTCTATCAGCTTGAAAGAATGTTATAGATCCGGTGGCATGATGTTAAAGTTTGTGGATGCCTTTTTTCTGCTTGTACAAATGTTACAGATCCGATGGCATGTTGTAGCAGCTTTTGAATATAATTATTTGCTGCTTTGCACAGGTAGACTATCATGCACTACTTCTCTTTCTGTAGGAAGATTGTAGTGTACTAACTAATCTTCTAATTTTGGGATACAAGTGAATCGTAGCTTTATCACCTGGTTCCAACGAAGTACCTCAATATTCTGATGTAAACTCCCTTTTCTCATTTACCGGGGAAGTTCTTCTCGAAATCTTTGGTCACTACCTTGAAAGGGATTCCATTCAAGATCTTTAGTGTAATAGACTTATTATTTTTAGTGTTTGTGGATACTAGAAATTTTTCTTCCTAAGTATATGGGCAAGAAGAAACTTTGCAACACTAGGAAGCTTAGTTTGAATTTGTTCAAACATCTCTTCCACTCTGCTGGGAGGTGTCTTTCTTCATACATCAAGTTGTCTTCATAGCCGATATACTTTGCTGCATCTCAATCATCACTGTTGTAGGTGATACTTGTACTTGTGTCCATAAGAGTTCATTGTATTTACGATATACCCATTATTGTTATCCATAGTTGGCTTGTATTTATTTACATGAACTTATTGCATCCACTATGATCTCTTAGAAATATTCATAGGAGAATCATTGTTCTAATCATATTCACCTTTCACGAATCTCAGGTGGTTTGATGTACTTGTTTGTAGGGATGGATCTTCTGCTATCAATTGATATTGTTTCCATCTCAATCTTGTAGGGATTGTTGTAGGAGTCTATTACATCTCCATTATGTCCACCTTTGTCACTCACAACTTATTTATGGCGATGGGTCCTCCGCTATTGTTTTTCAGTGCATCCTTCTTCAATTAATAGGTGAATTATTATTTATATTGAGGTTTTTAATAATGCATATAGGATTCACATATGCATTATGCAAACATCTATTATCCTTGTAAATGTAGTGCATTTGAACTTGTAGGGACTCATATATGCATCAATTGTGTTCCATTAAGTATGATGAGTGCTGGATAAACTCCACTCATTACTAGTTTCTTAATAAATTTTTACCCCCATTACTTATAGGGCTCAGTACACTTAACTACATTTTGATCTTGTGTTTGTAATAGATGATGCAGATGATCCATGTTGAGTGTCACAAGTTTTTTATTTTCTCAACTTAGAGGAAGAGAAGTGATGTTTGAAAAATAGAGGATCTTTTTTTTAGATTATTCAAGTATCTTATATCAAATTCAAGTTTAAATCAATTTCATGTCCTTTGTAGTTAGCTCGAATTCACTATGTTTTAAATTTGTTGAAGTTCATTATTGTTCAGTAGCTTATATGCATAGTCCCCTGCAGTTCATTCAGTTTGAGTTCTTTACACTCAGCTCAGTCCAAGTTCATGAGTCCTTTGTGCACTTCAAGTTCTTTCTTTTCATTCAGATTATGGTTTAAGTTAAGTTCATTGGATATCTAGATAAAGTCCACTATTTGTTCCAAGTCCTTGTCCTTTTTTGGACAAAAGTTGACAGCCTCACAACATTTCACCTTTTTAGGGAAAATACTAAGAGGCACCCTACCCACCATGTCAAGAAAGACGTGCATGATCGGTGTTTTGATACTCCCCGGCCATAGTTTTTTTCATCCACCACACCAAGAAAGTCATGCATGGGTATTTAAAAGCATTTTTTTGAAAAAAAAAAAAGTAGTTCTTTATTTCCTCACCATGCTAAGAAAAGCACGCATTGGGATTGCCTGCTTCATTGTAAGCACTGAACCAAGTTCCCTTCCACAACGCTAAGAAAAGTGTGCATGGGTGGTCCCTTGGTGCGCCACAAACTTTGAAAAAGGACTTTAGGGGGATTACTCGCCTCGCCCCAAGCACTAGAACAAATTTCCTCCCACCGTGCTAAAAAAAAGCGTGCATTGGTGGTTATTCACCCTGTTGTAAGTGCCGAGGGCAGATTCTACCATTTTCAGAACTTTTTACCTTAGCAAAGGGTCGTAGGTGGTGTTGGCACGTGCATTGAGGCATGGGGAGGGCAAGCATCTTTCTCTTTTTTCTTTTCTTTTTAATAAATATAATTAATCAAAATTAATAATTAATTATAATTATATTTAATTAATTATGTTATTTAAAACTAATTATAATCATTATTATTAATTTAAGTAATTAAATATATTTAAAATTAATTAATTAAAAGTAATTAATATTAATTAATTATAATAAATTAATTAATAATAATTAATTATAATTAATTAATAAAGTATTAGTTGTAACTAATTAAGATTAATTTTATGTAAATTAATTATAATTAAATAAATTTAATTACAAACATCTAACTAAAATTAAATAAAATTAATTATAATAATTATAAATAATTAAAGTAATCATAATTAAAATTAATTTTAATCAAGATAAATTTCTGGTTCGACGGATTTACGGGATTAAATCGAAGAGGCGCACAAAAGGGAGCAGGTTACCTTCACGGCTAGTAAGCTCCCATTGTTGCTTCCAATCAAATATCATGAATTCCTATCCCACAAGAAGGGAGCGTCGTTGAAGGTGTGATGTCAAACATCCAAGAAGGAGATGGAGAAGTGATGCATTCCTCTTACAACAAGCGAGCTCCCTTAGTTGCTTCCGATCAAAGTGGCATAACTTCTAATCTGACAGGAAGCGGGCATCATTGGGGGAACAAAATCGAATAGTAGTGACGGAGCCAAGCAAGGGTGCGAAATGGAGAAAATTCATTCCATAATCGGCGAGCTCCCGATCATTGCTTTCGATTGAATGTCATAACTTCTGATCCAATAGGAGGGGAAAGGCATCGAGGGGTGAAGTCGATCAGCCACGAAGGGAGCATACGAGAGAGATGGGAGAATAGAGGGAGCTAGAATGAGAGAGAGAGAGAGAGAGAGAGAGAGAGGGAGAGAGAGAGAGAGAGAGAGAGAGAGAGAGAGAGAGAGAGAGTGGGGTCGTGGTCGTTGAATTGAAGAGCAAGGGCTTCGGTCTCCTTTTAACGCCAAGAGAGATCATGGGCGGGGGGGGAACCATGACGTGTGGGATGCGACGTTCGAACGTGCGGAGGCTTGGCGCCAAACATGGCCGGACAGGTATGGGATTTTTTTCATATTCATTTTTTTTTTATTTATAGCTCAACAGCTTTGTGTAAGAAAGATGCTAACTTTTAATATAATGAAGATTGCAAGAAAGTATTCAATACTATAAGGTTGTATTTAACAAATACTCTAGTCTTGGTTACTCACATCCCAGGTAAGCTGCTAACTTTATTATATATATATATATACTTATTTATTTATTTTTTTAATTAAGAATCTATCAGATAAATTAGATGAAAATTTTACCTTATAATTAGAACAAAATCTCAGTAAGAAATGCATTGACAACACTATGAACCACAAAGGGTAGAAATTTGAATTTTGTTTATTGTGGATTTATTTTTGTGCGTCTTTCATCATTATTTTACACACTATGAACGTCTTTTGATTTTTGATGCACTTTGTTAATCTTTAAAATTTTGGCACTCATTGCACATCTTTTTAGCTTTTGGGCTCATTTTATGCCTCTTTTTCTCTTTTTCAAAATTGCTTCCTTTCTAGGTCCTTATAAACTCTCAATTATGAGATTATCTTTCAAATATGATAGAAGAATAACTCAATCTCTTATGTAAGGATGAGTAAACCATAAGCCAAAACCTGATCCATCTAATATAGACAAACAACTTGACAAAAAAAATTTAATAGATTCATTTATTTGCAAAAATATTCAATTGAGATAGTGAAAATGAGTCCCCATTATTAAGCAAATTTTTAATTTGAAATAGATTTTGATTCAAAGGGAAATTACACCACTAAAGGAGTTAGAAAAAGAGGGACAATTTTCAATTTTTCATCCTTCGACTATTTTAGAAGAGTCAATCATTGATTAAAAATATATGTAAGATTTTTATTTAAGGAAAGGTTCAACTACTAAAGTGAGTAGTGAGCAGATTCTTAGATTTTACAAGAAATAAAAAAAACACATGAATAAAAATTTTGAAAGGACAAAAATATAGAATAAAAGTAACAATCAGATTTCAAATTTTCAAAGAATCTAGAATCAAGCATAAAAATCTAAGACACCTAATCTGGTTCTTATGCTGAAGGTTTTAAAAAGCACTGGTTTTGTAAAGATATCTATAAGCTAATTTTTAGTGGCTACATGATGTACCTCTATGTCTCAATTGGTGGCATGCTCTCTAATGAAATGTTGTCTTATGTCTATGTGTTTGGTCCTAGAGTATTGGATTGGATTTTTTGAAATACAAATGACACTAGTATTATTATACAAGATTGGAATGATGCCTACATGTAATCCTAAATGCAGAACTTATTTCTTTAACCAAAGGATCTATGCCACAAAACTTCTTAAGGCTATGTGTCCAACTTCTACAGTATATAGGGATATTGAGTTATACTTTCTATTGGACCAGGAGACTAAAGATTGTAAAATAAATTATTAGGTTCCAGAAGTTCTTTTTCAATTAACCCTACATCTAGCAAAGTATCAATCAGAAATTCCTATAATTTCAGAGGAAGTGTTGTTTTTAGGACACCAAGTTCCCAAGTTTTGGGTTCCTAAGAAATATCTAAGGATCTCTTAACAGTAGTCAAATGTGATTCTTTTGGATCAACTCAAAATCTAGCATAGATATAAACACTAAAAATAACATTTAGTATGCTAGTAGTCAAGTAATGTTGTGATCCAATTATTCCACTGTATTTCTTCTTATCAACTGACTTTCCTCTTAAGTCCTTATCCAATTGAACTGTATAACTCATGGAAGTGTTAATTTCCTTGGCTTTTTCTATTTCATTTTTCTTAAGAATGTCCTTAATGTATTTTAATTAACTAAGAAAATGTCTTTCATTCTTCTTCTATATAGTAAATCCAAGAAAATAGTTTAGTTATCCCATCATACTAATCTCAAACTCCTTATTCATTATCTTAGAAAATTCATCACATATCTTTGTATAAGAAGATCCAAACAAAATATCATCAACATAAATCTAGATAATGAATAGTTCTTCTCCTACCTCTTTGAGAAATAGGGTTGTATCTACATGAAAGTTTGAATAGATTATTAGACCTAATACAACTATTTCAAGGCTAACTAAGAGGGGGGTGAATTGGTAATTTAAAAATTCTTTTGGATTTTATAAAATTGATTTAAAAATTTTTAGTGCAATAATAAAAATTTGGCAAAAATATTTTTCAACCACAACAAACTAAAATGAATAAAATAGAAATGTAGTAAAAACTAAAAGAATAGAAGAATACCAAGTTTTATAGTGGTTTGGTCTAAATAGACCTACGTCCACTCCCTGAAGACTCCTTATAGTATTGCACTAAATAAAAGTAGCTCTCCTTTTGATCACATAGTAAGGTGGAGAAGCCCTTACAAAATCTCTCTTCCACCAACCCGGTGTAAAAGAGTACTGACATCATTTCTCACCCTTCAGGTGATGGTAGAGTACCAATGTACTTTCTCACCCTCTTGGTGATGGCAAAGCACCAACATCCTTTCTAACCCTCCTGGTGATGGCAGAAAACAAACATCCTTTTTCACCCTCCTGGTAACGGTAGAGTATTGGGATCTTATTCTAAAATATTATCTCAAGAGCCTTCATGAAAGTATGGAGAAACTTGAAGGATAAATAAGAGATAATTACCTTTGGGCAACCTTGTGAATCCCCTCAAAAATTCCTCTCAAAAGATCTCTCAATCTTCACTCCTAAAATACTCTCCCAAACACTCTTCCTTTCCACTATTGGAAGAAATTCATAACAATAACTCTAAAAGATTATAGGTGATAGTTTTTAGGTCCATTATATATGAAACACAAGAAAATCCATCAATAAAATTGAAATTTTCAAATTTAATGAATTTAGATAATATAGTATGATTGTACTATGTACGTACGAACAGTTCAAAAATCCATTTACTATCATGTACGAACCTGATTTTGTACTCTATCAGTCATTTGTAAAAACAGACATTGTACAATATGAATAGTTCAAAACTAAACAAATTCATTTAGTATGATTTTGTCCAAACCAAATTTATATATAGAGAATCATCTATATGAACCATATATAATACAATACAAACTGTTTAAATAAACCATGCTTCATTTTGTACAAACATAGATGACCCTATTTTATATAGTGTGAGTCATTTGAACAAACTTAAAAATGTACAGTATGATTCATTTTAAAACTGAAGAGATCTTGTGAGACAAACTAGTATGCACCCATTTCATACTCTAGGAGTCATCTATACGAACTCCACTTCCTAAAGTACGATCAGTTCAAAAAATGATAAATTTGTTTGGGATAAACTAGTATGTACCTATTTTGTACTTTGGGAGTCATCTACACGAACCTAAAATCATACAGTATGATCAGTTAAAAGAAATAAAATTTTCCTCGGCATGATTTGCTTAACCTTGTCTTAGAGGAACTACTAAGAAAAACTGTCTAGTACGATTTAAAATCATACATTAAGATTATCTTTACAAAATTTTCACTCACTCCCCCAACATGTGTGTGCATGGTTACCCAATTTCAATCACACTCACTTGGAATCAAGAACAATAGAAATATAAAAAACTCCATTAGATGAAACCCTAATCAAATATGTCTTGAAGTCTTCGGCAGTCTTGAGTATGATTTTCTTGAAATATTAGTACACACATACAATATAAAGAAAATATATCCAATGTATGTTAGGAGAACTTGTAATAATAACAACAATATAAAACTTAATCTTGAAATCTAAGTTAGAATAATATCTCCTTTTCTTAAGATGGCGGAATAATTATTATTTGAGTTAACACTTAAGATAATTTTTCTCCTAAGCTCCCCCTCAATGAATGATCAATTTTAAAATAAATAGACTCTAACAAAAATCAAAATGAAAGTAAAAACCATAATAAATTAAAAAGAAACAAAAAAACAAACACACACAATACACACATCACAACACAATACACACATCTCAACACAAATTATAACTAATGACTCCCCCTTTTGATAATAACAAAAAGGAATTTCCTCTTGAATAGATAAGTTTGTATTGATAAATCAAACATATGATTATGAAGAAGATTTTAAACTACTTGAAAATATAAAATTAACATCCTAATGCAAAAAAGAATGTCTCAAAATTTAAATCAAAGAATAATTAAGATAAAAAAAGTTAATCAGGTTTACTGATCGTTCTAGAAATATCAAATAGAAATAATTATTGCAAGAATGATGAGATAAAGAATAATTAGGTTCCAAATCAATAGTCCAAATTATTATTGATTAAATGGATTTGAATAACAGATAGAAAGATAAAGGAAAAAACTATTTGAATAATTCAATTGGCGATATTGTGCATCTTTTTCAAATTTTGTAGCACACTTTAAGCATCTTTTCAGTTTGGGCTATTTTTGTACCTCTTTTTACTTTGGCAAACATTGTGCATCTTTTAAAATTTTTTGGCATATTTTTTGCATCTTTTCAATCCTAGCACACTGTGCATGATTTTACATTTTTAATCTTTCCAATATCAATAAATCATAAAAAGATTCAATAATTAACAAAAATAAAAAAATTGAAGAATAAATAAAATAAAATAAAACATCTATTTTGTGACAATTATTACTAAATAATATTTTTCCATAAAAATATTAAGATGGTCTTCTAATCAACACCCAACCATAATTTAATTTAAAATTTTAAAAATTTAAATTTTGTAAGAAAACTAAATTGTAGAACAAAGTATTTTAAAATTTCATTCTAGAGATCAACTACATTTGATTAGTCTATTAAAATTTAAATAATTCAAGAAGAATAATTTCAATACAAATCAAAACATCATTTCATTGAACACTTGTAACACATACACCAATACATTATGCTAAAAAAGGAAGAACCGCAACATAGAGAAGCCAACACTTGAAATCAAAAGAAACATGTCAACAACAAGTACAAAATCTCAACATCAAGTATAATAAAGAAGTAACAACAAAATCCTGAGGGATCTTGGCCTGGAGGTGGCTGTAGGGTGAACATAGTAAAGTAGCTATTTATTTTAGCTACTTACATATTGACATAGTCAAATTATCTTCCAATTCACCCCATTTCTTTATCGTACCTCACATCCAACGTATTTACATGAGTCTCAATTTGATCAAAACATTGATCAAAATGATATTCGAGTCTATCAAAATGCTTGACCATTTCTTGATAAAAATTCTAATTAGGTCCAAGAGTAGGTGCAGGTTCTAGAGCAGGGGCTCCTTCTTCTCCCTCAAATTATTCTCCCTCATATCCTTAATCTCGATTAAAAAGTGCATGGAAAGAAGCATCTGTAAAGTAAATAGGAAGCTGAGTAGGAGGATTATGATAGATCAGGTTGTATTTCTTTTCAAGAATTTAGGCAACTAAATGTCATAAAGCCATATTTTTCTTTCTCCTATTATGAGGAATTCTATTATCAAAAAGCTTATAGATATAGTCCATAATTAGTTAGGCTTCAAAAATAGGTGTGGTAGTCATGATAAGGTATATGACTGTAGATAATAAAGGAGTCAATTTAATACGATCACCAACTTTAGGTATAATAGAAGTTCTTAAAACACGCTGTATTTAGGGTATATACACAGGAAAGGTGATTGATTTGAGCGACACTTCTAAGAGTTTGGTTAATTTTAGACCAGTCAAAATCAGATCTAGAGGTCATTAAGTGCACCCTAACCCCTTTAGTCCTAAGATGTAGGATGTTGCCTTAATCTTCCTTGGTTATTTCAACTCTCTACTTAAAGACATGAAATCAATCTAGTGTGATCTTCAATTCATCCTCATGTTTTCAAGTATAATTTTGAAAGTGTCATGATGATATGCATAAATCAAAGTGAGGATAAAAGAGAATTGAGTTGAGGCAAAAAGAGACATAACTAGGAATTTAATTTCTCTTTGAATTAGAAGATGATAGGGGGTAATCTTAGCTTCAAAGTAATGACCATAGACTTCCTCATTTTCTTTTGAAAGAAAGCTCTTGTTCTTACCAAAGTGAGAGGATGAGCCCTTGGAAGTTTGTGGATGGTTGCTGCCGCTAACCATTTCTAAAGCTTAGACTCGAGATGGTTTAAGATCGAATAGGATTGTGAAGAAAAACCATTGAATACCTTTCTATTTAAAGAAAAATAACCTATCATACAGTACAAAAATTTGATCATAAGTATGATTTTAAAATTGTATTGAACAAAGATAATTTTGTATATAAGAATGGAAACATCCATAAATGAAATGACATTCATAAACTGCCATTCTCGAGCAGTCATTTCGTACAGGATTTTTGACCATACGATCGTATAGACAAACACCTATTTTTGTAGATGATCAGAATAATAATGATTGTATAAGGCGGTTAGGTTCATCCTCATGAAAAATCAACAATAGGATCATACAGATGAAATAAAATTTAATACGTATGATCTAACAAAAATAACTAACCTTGGAAACATCCCCAATCATACAAATGAAAAATAATTGATCATATAGATAATGAAGACATCATATAGTACAATATATATTAAAAATCTCATTTTTGTTTGCTCAACTAAAAAAACTATATAGAGTCTATAGAATTCATATAGTACAAAAAAGTTCATACAGTATGAAAGAAAATGAAAATCAAGACATAATAAACAAAAACTCTATTTGTAAATGTTTCACATAAGATTTACAACAAGAAACAATAAAAACAAAAATAACAATAACACTAACAAAAGAAAAAAATAAACATAAACTAGAGAAACAAACAACAACTAACAAACAAACAATGAAATAAAACAATTACATTAATTCAATGCAAAACCAATTTGTGGAAATTTAATTTTAAGCATTAAGATCAATCACACCTAATCTGGTTCTTAAGGTGCTAAACATTTCAAAATCTAGTGATTTTGTTAACTATCTGCAAGTTGATTTTTAAAAGCAATATGGTGTAATTCAATTTCTTCTTTAGTCATATGATCTCTAATAAAGTGATGTCATATATCTATATACTTCATTCTAGAATATTGTATAGGATTCTTTGAAATGCATATGAATCTTGTATTATTAAAGAAAATTGGAATAGTACCAATAGAAAATCCTAAATCAATAAGTTTTTTTAACCAAAGAACCTGTGCCACACAACTATCTAAGGCAATGTATTTTACATCAGTAGTAGAAAGGGTTATTGAATTCTATTTTCTACTATATCAAAAAACTAAAGAGTTTCTAATAAATTGACAAGTTCAAAAACTACTTTTCTAATCAATCATACATCCTACAAAATCTGGATCAAAATATAAAATGATTTCAAAAGAAGAGTTGTGCTTAGTATACCAAACCCTTAGTTTTGAGTTCTTAAAAAATATCTCAGAATTCTTTTAACAGCATTCATATGTGATTCCTTTGAATCAGATTGAAATCTATCACTAAAATAAATACAAATCATATTATCCAGTCTAATATCAATTAAGTAATGTAATAATCCGATTATTCCTTTACATGTCTTTCAATCAATAGATTTTCCCTTTGAGTCCTTGTCTAACTACACTGAGAGACTCATTGGTATACTCACTTGTTTAGCACTATCCATTTCATATTTCTTGAAGATGTCCATAATATACTTTAACTTGCTGAGAAATGCTCCATCCTGATTCTTCTTTATGCTAAAACCAAGAAAATAGCTTAAGTCTCTCATCAAATTCATTTCAAATTCACTACTAATAATTTTTAAAAAATCATCACAAAGATTTTTATTGGTGAATCCAAACAAGATATCATCAACATATATTTGAACAATGAGTATGTCATCTCCTATTCCTTTTAAGAAGAGATTGGTGTCCATACTTCCTTTAACAAATAATCTTTCAAATAACAAAGTGCATAACCTCTCATACCAAGCCATAGGTGCCTATTTTAGTCCATAGAATGACTTTTTTCAATTTAAACATGTGATTAAAGAATTTTGAATTTTCAAAACCTAGAGGATGCTCAACATAAACAACCTTTTGTATCACCCCACTAAGAAAGGCTCTCTTAATATCCATTTGAAACAATTTAAAACCTTTAAAAAGGCAAAGGCTAGTAACGCCTTCATCACTTTAAGTTCAGCTATAGGGGTAAAAGTTTTTTTAAAATCAATTTCTTCTATTCGATTATATCCCTTGGCTACAATTTTTGCCTCATTTCTAACCACTGCACCTGAATCATTCATTTTATTTTTGAATACCCACTTAGTTCCAACAACACTTTAATCATTAGGCTTTTTATTGAATTCCCAAATGTCATTTCTAACAAGTTGATTAAATTTTTCTTGCATGACCAAAATCCAAAATTTATTAGAAAGTGCTTGATTTATATTAGTAGGTTTAATCATTAATATAAAGGGGGACTATTTAACTTCTTTAATAATTTCATGCTTATTTTTAACACCCTCACTTGGTTCTCCTAAAATTAATTCTTTAGAATGACTCTTAGAAAATTTCCATTCTTTAGGCAGTGAAATTTATATTCTATCATTCTCTTTAATATTTATATTATCAATTCCTTTGGAGATATCTATATTATGTTCTTCCTCCGACCTTAGCTCTTCAGAAATACTATATTCATCAAAAATTATATATGTGGTCTCCTCAATAACTGAAGTCCTCTTATTAAAAACCCTATAGGATTTTTCAACACTAGAATATCTCAGAAAATTTCCATCATTAGATTCATGATCAATTTTCCCTAAAGGAGTTTTACCATTATTATTAATGAACACCTTACATCAAAAAATATGTAAATGTGAAAGATTAGGTGTTCTCCCCTTAAGAATTTTATAGTGTGTCTTGTTTAACTTGAATCTAATGTTCACCGTATTCAAAATATAACAAGCCTACTAACCGCTTTAGTCCAAAAATATTTTATAAGTCAATATTAAGCTAATATGGCTCTAGTGACTTCTATCAAGGTTAGGTTCTTTCTTTCAGTAGCCCCATTCTAGTAAGGGGTCGTAAGTGCTGAAAAGTTATGATCAATTCCTTGCTCTCTATAAAAATCTTCAATTTTTTCATTTTCAAACTCTCATCCATGATCACTATGAATTGATAAAATTTCACACACTAGTTTCCTCTGAATCCAAGTAGAAAAATTTCTAAATTCATCAACTAATTAACTCTTATGAGATAAGAATTTGTCCCAAGTGAATCTTAAAAAATCATCAATGATTATATACCTAAAAACTTTGTCTCCTAGACTTACAGTACAAACTGGTCAAAAAAGATCCATGTAAAAATGATTTCTAATGATTTGCTAGTTCTAAGATCTTTAATTGAATAAAAGAAGGACTTCATCTATTTTCTTAATTTACATGCATCACACAAGTGTCCTTTAGTGAAGTCTAATTTAGTTATCCCTCTGATCAACTCTTTTTGGGTAATCTTTTTAAGATTTTTTATTCTTACATGATAAAGTCTTCTATGTCAAAACCATTATTCATCGATGATTATTTTGAGACAAAATGTATTAGAAGATTTAATAAATTTTAAATCAAGCATGTATATATTATTTACCCTATTTCCATGAAATACATCAATTCTATTTTGGCTTATAATGCGGCTTATAGGAAAAATGTTAAGATTATAGCCCTTATGATAAAGCTAACTAATACTCAACAAGTTATGTTTTAAGCCTTCAACCAATAATACATTCTTAATAAAGAATTTGTTTTTGTTACCAATCATACATGTACCAATCACTTTCCTTGTGGTATTATCTCTCAGTGTGAGTGTCACTTTGCCTCCATTTTTTACTTCCAACAATATTAATTGAGTTGTATCTTTAATTATATGCTTCAAACATCCACTATCTAGGTACCAAGCTCACAAGAACTTGTATGAGAGAATTTTTACAAAATGATCAAACATTATACTTGGGTAACAAGATGAATTTTGGTTCACCTCTTAGAAATTATAATCTGGATGCATGCTTGATATGCTATGAATTATGTATCTTAGGTCTCCGCACTATATGTGTTATACTATGAATCAAGCAATTATGAGAGATATGACCAATCATTCCACATGAAAAATATTTAACTCCAGTAAAAGGATTTATCAATCTATTCGATTTATAATGTATTTTTCTAGATTTTGAAAATGTACAGTTCTGGTCAGGATTATAAAATTATTCAAGTGTAGGGAGTGTCCTATTTTCCTCAAGAGATTTTAGTTTCTCTTTAAGATATGAGTCTGCGCTTTCAAAAATAGAATTGTCAACTCTTAACTTATGTTCTCTTTGATTTGTTTTGTCTATAAACACCATACATTCATTTTTAAGATCAGTATAAGATATTTTCAATAAATCATGTTTCTTGTTCAAACTTTTAGTTACATCCAATATTTCCACATGGTTGCTATCTATTTATGTGAGATCTTTCCTAAGGATTTCATGCTCTTTTTATAAATTAAAAAATTATATATTTAGTTTAACTTGTAGTTTCTTGAGTTTCCTATATCCAGTATGTTTTTTTCGAAGAAACTTTAAATAACTCAATATATGATAAATCACATACCTCCTCTTGATCCGATTGATCAATTTTGACTATCACTAAGCACAAGTTTGTGACTTTCTCTTATGCTTTTATTTCTAAGGTGTCAAAAGCTGAGTCAGCCTAGAAAACTCTTTGTAGTCTTTTCTTTCCCTTCCTATATTTGGTTTCTCCTCAACTTTTTCCTTAATAGGATTAGCTTTGAGAATTGGGCAATTGGATTTAACATGTCCAAGCTTCCTACATTTATTACAAATTATATTATTAGAAACCTTCATATTCTTGTGGAACTTTCTCTTATTCCACAATTAACATCTCTATTACTTTCTTCTTAGGAAACTTCTAAAATGCCTCATCATGAGTGCAATATCACCTTCATCCTCAAACTGTGATTAATCACTTTCTGAATCATTTGGCGGTGCGGGATTCTAGTGAGAGAAGGTGCGGGATTCTAGTGAGAGAAGATGATTTTAATAAAAATCATTTGGCGGTGGAGAAACTGTGGCCAATGGCCAAGGATGATCACTGACTAAATGTCGACGGTTGTCCTAGTGGAGTTTGTCATTCTTCTGCTGATGTGCAAAAATAATTTCTGAATAACAAATCTCTTCCTATGTTCGGAGATTCAAATTCAAGAATCATCTGAAAGACTAGGAACAATGGAGCAAGGCTTTCTTCCATTTCTAACAAACCATTAGAGATTAATGGAGGAGGACTGATGAATGCAAAACCTTTACCGGTGATTAGCAAAGGTAAAGAAATTGTAATCTCAGAAGATGTTACCAAGAACCCGAAGTCACTCAAGTTTTAGAAGTTTATCACGTCTGTGTTGACGGATACATTGGAAGACAGTTTGAAAGATGCTGAAATTCAAGAGAATTCAAATAAAGACATTAATTTTAATAACAATATTGGGAATGAGAAGTCTGCATAGGAGGTAGATTTGAAAAGGGTTCGAATTTGGGATTCGGTTGTAAGAGGTCCTGCTATTACGGAACTGAAGCTGGAGTTTCTTCTACTAAAGTGCCAACTAGGAATACCTTACTGAATGCTTGGCAAAAGAAATCCCATAAAAGAATTTCTGATTCAGACTGGGACTTTGGGAATTATCTTTCTGAAGATGGTATGACAATACAGTTGTATGAAGAAAAGGTGTCAGAGAACACCAAAGCATTACATAAAACACTAGTGGTTAAGGTTTTGGGAGAGAATATATCATATTTCATTGTTAATACTGAACTAAAAAAATAATGGTCTCAAATTGGCAAGTTCAATTTAACTTGGCTTGGCAATGACTGGTGCTTGTGTTTATTTGAAAATGAGGAAGCTGTGGAATCTATTCTTGCTAACGAGCCCTGGTATGTGAAGGGGAACATTATTGGTGTGGATAATTGGAGCCAATCATTCTCTCCAAATTCTTTGAAAGGCTTGACAGCACCTATATGGTTAAGAATGCCAAACTTGCCACTTTATTGTTAGGATCCTATAAATGTTTGCAGGAATTCCTCAAAGGTTGGAAAACCATCTTTTTAGATAAAAATATATTTTAATGGGGGAGATGTGAATTTGCTAGAATTTGTGTTCACATCAAACTTGAAGAATCTCTGCCACTTGGAGTTTGGGTAGAGGGAAGATCCTGAAAATTTTATCAAAAAAAATCAAATATGAAAGGGTTCACAACATTTGTTTTGGTTGTGGTAAGATTGGTCATGACCAAATCAATTTCCATGAGAAGGTTGATGTGATGACATCAAAAAGTTCAGGTGAGAATGATTGCTATGACAAGGATCCCTATATTATTCCTATTAAAGAAAAACATTTGAAGCTGGTATAGATGAAGGTAGTGGCTATGGACCTTGGATTCATGTCAGCTATAGAAGGAAAAAATTAAATGGAATTGGCTTTCGTGGAAAGAAGATTGGTGTTGATAGAACTTCAAGCAAAAATAATTTTAATTAGTGGACAAGGAAGGAATTCATGAAGAAGAATGTTGATGGTGCTGGAACTGCTGACGGAGAAAGGGGAGTTGAACCTATTGATAAGATGGTTTCTAAACAAGATACAGACAATAATCTGAAAATTATAGAGTTTGGAGCAATTACTGAAGTCAATTTAGAGATGAACAAATTTTTTGTTCTTAGTAATCTGGTGGTGGAAGAGGTAATGCAAACAGTTGAAAATGGCAAGGATGGGACTGCATCTGTGGAAGGAAAAGGTGAGACATAAGCTATTAAACCTTTTTCAATTACAAAGTTGGATAAAGGAGGCTGTTCTCCTAAGGCCTGGGATGGGAATGAGAAAGAAGATTTAAATGAAGGAGGTTCTTCCAACATCAAGATTAAGCTAGCCAAGGAGCTTAGAATTCTTGGTCCTATAAAGCTATTGCCGAGAGGAAGGAAATTGGAGAATGAATTGAAGGAGAAAAAGGGGAGTTCTTCCTTTTTTGTCCCTTAAATGGCTTCAATTATGTTTTGGAATTGTATAAGATCTAGAAAAAAGTAGGCTTTTCTATATTTGAAGGAGGTGGTAAAAGACAACAAGGTGTTTTTTGTGGGACTTTTGGAAATCAAAGTCTCAAACTTCAGCAAACTTGAAATTAACTGCCTTATTAGCAATGAATGGAATTTTATTCAAGTACCTGTTGTAGGTTTATCTGGAGGAATATTGATATTATGGGAGTTCAAATTAGCTTTTTTTACTTTCTTATTTTCTTCAAATCAAGTTGTTATAGGGGATCCAAAAATCATGAAGATGGGGAAGTTGAGAGTAGCCACGGTTTATGGTGGCAGAGAAGTGGATCACATAAGGATTCTTTGGGATAAGCTGGAGGAATTTGGTTCTAACAGTAATCCCTTAATAGTTGGGGGTGATTTTAATTGTATTTTAGCTATGGAAGACAAGAGAGGAGGAAGATCATTTTGGTTTTCTCAAGGAGCAAGAGAAATGAGGTCATTCTTAGCAAGATGTGACCTTCATGAAGTGAATATTGTTGGACCAAGGTTCACTTGGTGCAATAACAAAAATGGCAATGCTAGAATCTTGGACAGGTTGGATAGATGCTATGTTAATCCATTTGCATTGAGGAATAGTCTGCTGTTGGTGAGGCATTTATCAAGGGTTGCATCAGACCATTGCACAATCCTATTGAACTTCTCGAAAGTAAACTTTGCATCCGACAAAATTAGAAGGTTTGAGGATGTTTGGGCTTCATATCCAGCTTCAGTTGGAGTGGTTAAAGCAGCTTGCGGCAAGAAGAAAAGTGGTGATTATGCTGAAGCATTGAATTATAAATTTCAAAGAACTCTAAAGGCTCTGTTTTACAAGAGTAGAGCTAAATTCAAACAGTTTGATCAGCAAAGAGAATTCATGAAGTCAAAAATTCGGGAATTACAGACTAAAGAATAGGAGGTTGGATGGCTGATAGAAGAGGAAGTCTTCATCCTTCAGTCACATATTGGAGAATTGAATACAGTTTTGGCTCTACTGAACACATGGTGGAAGCAAAGAGCGAAGGTAAGGTGGATGATGGAGGTAGACACTAACTCTGGCTTCTTTCACTCTTATGCATCAGTAAGAAAGAATTCAAAATGCATTTATAAAATTAAAAATGAAGATGGATCCTTTACTGAAGATCATAATCATATTTGTGAAATTTTTCTAAAATCTTTCAATGGGAAATGGAAAAAAAAGGGAAGGATATCTGGAGGGTTGGTCTTGTCCCAATAAGTTGATTGATGAGGAGGATAAAAAATGGTTAATCAGAGAGCTTTCTGTGGAAGAATTGGAAAATGGTAGTATTACAAACAATTGACAGCATAGCTCCTGGAAATGATGGGGTTTCTTACTCCTTCATGAAGTCATGTTGGAACATAATCAAGAAGGATTATTGGTATGTGGTTAACTAGTTCTTTAATCTGGGAAGAATTAATGTTGAATGGAAAGAGACACTTCTGGTTCTTATTCCAAAGGTTGTGGTGCCTACAATACCAAGACATTATAGACCTATTAGTTTGTGTAGGTCTATTTACAATGTGGAAGCAAGAATTTTACTGAACAGAATGAAATTGATGATTCAAAAAGTGGTGTCGGTGGAGCAAGCTACATTTATCAACGGAAGAATTCATGTGTCTAGGAGTTAAAATTGCATTGAGAAGTTTAAAAATAGCAGACTTTCATTTCATTACAGAGAAGGCTATGGGGTAGCAAATAACTTTCTCTAGAAGGTAAAATGTTGCTGATCAGAATGACTCTGCTCTCTATTTCCAACTTTTATTGCACTTATTCATTAGTTCCAAAGAGCATTCTTAAAGAATTGGAAAGGTATTTCCGTCATTTTATTTGGAATAAATAAGATGGGAGATTGGGTTTGCATTTTGTTAACTGGAACAAATTGTGTAAACCAATGGACTTAGGTGGCAGAGGAATTCGATCATGTGTGGGTAATATGGATGCTTTAAAAGCAAAGTTAGCTTGGAGAGTCATCCAAGAGAAGGACTCATTGTTGTATCAAATTTTAAATCAAAAGTATGGTAAGTGGCAGGAGGATTCAATGACTGGTGATGGATCATCTACAATAAGTAAAATTTTATCAAGTGCTAAGAAGGCTCTAAAATTAGTAGTAAAATGGGAAGTTGCAAATGGCTATTATATCAGCATCATTGAGGACATTTGGATTATGGATAGAAAATTGAGCTTATGGACAACATTCATATCAATTCAAGATGCAGAGGAGGAAACAGTGGACTACTTGATTTTAAATGGTGAATGGAATGTGCTGAAACTTAAACAGCTTTTTGAGGAGGAGCTTATAAAGATCGTTATGCTGATAGAGATTCATATGGATTAAGACAATGATTACCTGGAGCTAATCTACCAGAATTTAGGATGTATAATATCATCACTGGTATATAAAAGTTCATTGATGCAAGAGCAAGAATGCATGTTATGGCAATGCTTAAAGAAGGCCAAATTAAGAACCCGTATTGAAGTCTTATGGTGGAGGTTGTTTAATCATACAATACCTACATATGATTTCTTGTATCAGAGAATACTCTAAGAGAATTATAGCTGTCCAAGAGGTTGTGGCGAAATAGAAAATGTTGATCATATCACGGTGAACTGTGAAAAATTCAAGGAAGTCATTAGCTGTTTGAATAAATGTGGGTTTCAATTCAAGTATTTTGATTCATTTCAATCATGCTTGAGATGGATGGAAGAGAATCAAAGTGCACAAGGATTCATGGTGAACATTTACTGCAATGCTGTGTATCTTACATGGAAATCCATAAATAAACTAATTCATGGTGATAAAGAAGATCATTCGGTGTTCTTAGCTTCTTACGCAGTAAGTCTGGCCTCCATTTCCTTTATGGTTGAAGGAAAAATGGGACACTGGGGTACAAATCAGTCTTCTAGAATGTTAGATCGTTGGTACCCTCCTCCTCCCAATTGGATAAAGATTAATGTTGACGCATCTTTATTAAAAACTTATAAGGCTGGTATTGGTGGTATTGTTCGAGATAGTAAAGGAAGATTGCTTTTGGCTTATGATCATTCTTGTATACATTGGGACATTGCTACTCTTGAGCTATTCTCAGTCCAGTTTATAAGAGAGATCAAGAAGGATTGGTTGCAATATTATCAAGGAGTAATTATAGAGGGAGAAAATTATAATGTTATCAAGTATTTGCAAGTTTTGGAAGGCAAGTGGAAAGATGAACCATTACTGTTGACGGACCATAAATTTGTTTTCTTTAATTGGGTAAATAGAGGATGTAATAAGCTAGCAAATCTTCATGCTAGCTATGCCATTTGTAGTGATTTTTGTTGGGAGGATTTATCCTCTAATAAGATTTCTTCCTTATTCTGTAAATTTTTAAAGGAGGAATCAAGAGGTGATACTAGTTTATAATTAGTTTTCTTTAAATAATAAAAAGTTAGCCTTGGGCTTCTTAAAAAAAATAAAAGAGTAATACCTTTTCAATGCAATATTTTTCTCCTTCTACTTATCACTTGCATAAATATGTCTTTGTGTCACTCCTTAGTTTTAAGCAATCAATGATCCAAGGAGATTATTAATAGAATAAATAAGTAGGTCTTTTCACTCAGTTATGGCAGTTATCATAGCGTCATAAGTAGTAGGTAAACAATGAATGATTTTATTAACTTTCTCATAATTCATTAGTTCCTTACCTAAGGCATACAACGAGTTAACTATCTGTATAAAATGTGTATGCATATCAGTGATTGATTCATTCAGTTTCACGCAAAAACGTTCATAATCACGTAATAAAATGTTCAATCTGGATTATTTCACCTCATTAGTTCCTTCATATGTTATATAAAGTCTATTCCAAATTTCATTTCCAATTTTAGAGGTTTAAACATGCATATATACCTAAGATTTTAGGGCACAGAAAAAACTACTTTAATATTTTGCATTTAACTGAGCTAGTTCTTTTTCCTCTACTGTCTAAAAAGTATATGGTGTTTTAGTCCTAATATCATCAATAAGTCCATTTAGTCTAGTGTAACCTTCATGTACTAAAATCCACATGTGATAGTCAAGTGTTGCAGAAATGTAGACATACGAGTTTTCCAAAAGTCAAAAGGAATGTTATCAAACAATAGTGGTCTAGTGATCAAATAATATTTAGGAGTGTTACAATATCTAAAAGTAGCCATAATAATTTTAAAAAAGTTGTATAAACCTTAATTTTTGAAATAAGCTCTAATACAACTTGAAAGTTTAAATAGGTTGTTAGACCTAATACAATTATCCCAAAACTAACCAAGAGGAGGGTGAATTAGTAATTTAAAAATTCTCTTAGATTTTAGAAAAACAAATTAAGATTTTTAGCACCATAATAAAAATTTTATAAAAATATTTTTCAACCATAATAAACTAAAGTGCATAAATTAGAAATGCAATAAAAAGTAAAAGAATAGAAGAACACCAAATTTTATAGTGGTTTGATCCAACAAGACCTACATCCACTCCCTGAAGACTCATTCTGTAAGTATTGCACTAAATAAAAGTAACTCTCATTTTGCTCCCACAATAAGGCAGAAAAGCCCTTATAAAGCCTCTTTCCACCAACCCGATGAGGCAGAGTACCGACGTCCTTTATCAGCCTCTTATGATGGTAGATTAAAAATGTCCTTTCTCACCCTCCTAGTGATGGCATCATACCAACATCATTTCTCACCCTCCAAGTGATGGTAAAGAACCAGCATCCTTTTTTTCCCTCCTAGTGATGGCATAGTACTGGGATCTTCTTTGAAAAGATTCTCTCAAGATACTTCAATGAAGTAGGAAGAAACTTGAAGAACAAACAAGAGATCCTTACCTTTGGTAAATATTGTGAATCCCCTCACAAATTCCTCTCAAATGATCTATCAATCTTTTCTCCTAAAACACTCTCCAAAATGCTCTCCTTTCCTACTTTTAGAAGAAATTCACATCAATAACTCTAAAAGATTGTAGGTGACAGTTTTTAGGACCCTTATATATGAAAGACAAGAAAAATCATCCAAAAAAACTGAAAATTTCAAGTTGAACGAATGTAGAACATACAGTACAATTTTACTTCGTACATATGAATAATTTAAAATCTATGTATGATCCTATACAAACCTAATTTTGTACTCTATCAGTCGTTTATATAAACTGATATCGTATATTATGAATAGTTCAAAATTGAACAAATTCATTCGGTATGATTCTACACGAACCTAATTCGTACAGTATGAATCATCTTTATGAACTAAATGTCATATAATACAAAATATTTAAACAAATCATGCTTCATTTTGTATGAATGTTGATGACTCCATTTCATACTCTCTGATTTGTTTGCACGAACATAAAATTATATAGTACAATCCATTCAAAAATTGAAGATATCATGTGGGATGTACTCGTATGCACCAATTTCATATTCTAGGAGTTGTCTGTATGAACCCCACTTCATACAGTACAATCAGATCAAAAAGTAGTAAGTTTGTTTGGGACAAACTGGTATGTTCCAATTTCATACTCTACGGGTCATCTATATGAACCCAAAATCATACAATACAATCAATTAATTAAAATTTTACCCATGCATTATTTGCTTAACCTCATTTTGGAGAAACTACCAAGATAAACCGTCCAGTATGATTAATTTTTAAAATATTTGACTCACTACCCTAGTGTGTGTGTATGTGCATGATTACCTACTTATAATCACACTCTCTCAAACTCAAGAAAAATAGAAAATTTATAGACTCCCTTACATGAAACCTAATCAATCTATCTTGAAGTCTTCAACCGTCTAGATTATGATTTCCCTAAAATATTAGTATATATAAACAATACAAAGAAAATATATTTATTGCATGTTAGGAGAAATAGTAATCATAACAATAATATTTTGGTATCATCAAAAACTCACATTATATAAAACTTATTCTTGAAATCTAAGTTGCAACACTACGCTCCCCTTAACAAAGGTTTTATCCAATATAAATGTGCTTATTCTTTCATACTACACTCTAGGTGATTGTTTCAGTCCATATAATGTCCTTTTCAATTTAAACACATGATTAAGAATTTTCAAAGCTTGGGGGTTATTCAACAAAAACATCCACTTTTATTACCTCATTTAGAAAGGCACTATTAACATCCATTGGTATAGTTTAAACCCCTTAAAGTAGGCAAAAGCTAGTAGCACCATTATTGCTTTTATTCTAGCTACAAGAGATAAAGTCTCTTCAAAGTCAATCTCTTCTATTTGGTTATACCCCTTAGCCACTAGTCTTACTTTCTTTCTAACCACTACACTAGAGTCATCCATCTTATTTTGGAAAATTCATTTTATTTCTACAACACTCTGGTCCTTAGGGCTTTTAACTAGATCCTAAGCATCATTTCTAGTAAATTGATTCAGTTATTCTTATATAGCTAGAAATTAGAATTCATCAGATAATACATGATTTTTGTTTAAGAGTATAAACATTGAGATAATAATATAGTGCATAACTTCTTTCCTAAGTCCATGTCTAGTGCTTACAACTTTAGATGGGTCTCCTAAGATCAGTTTCTTAGGATGAATTGAAGAATATCTTCATTCTCTAGGTAATAAGTTTTTAGGTTCTACCCTTTCTTCCAGGTTTACAGATTATACTCCTTGGGTGACTTCAACCACTTCTTCTTCTTCTACCCTAGACCTTCTAATATTATTTAGATTCATCAAAAACTACATGAGTAGCCTCCTCTTTCACCAGTGTCCATTTATTCAAAACTTTAAAGAATTTTTCAACATTTGAGTATCCTATGAAGACTCCATCATATTTGGGATCAAACTTTACTAGCAGAAATTTCTTATTATTTAGAATGAACACTTCACATCCAAAGATATAAATGTGAGAGAGGTTGGGTATCTTATTATTAAGGATTTCATAGAGTGACTTATTTAGCTTTGATCTAACATTTACCCTATTTAGAACATAATAGGTTGTATTTATTATTTTTGCCTAGAAGTATTTAAGAAGTGAGTATTTAGTTAGCATGGCTCTAGCGGATTCTACAAAGATCATGTTCTTTCTTTCAGCTACCCCATGTCGCTGAGGTGTTCTAAGAGCTAAAAATTTATGATATATCCCTTGATCCTCATAGTAAGATTCAATTTTTTTTTTTGAAATTCTCCAACATGGTCACTGTGAATGGTCAGAATTTCACACATAGTTTCCTCTGAATTTAAGTGGAGAATATCCTAAACTCCTCAAATGATTCACTTTTAAGAGACAAGAATCTAACCCAAGTAAATCTCGAGTAATCATCAATAGTAACATACTCAAAGACCTTCCTCAATAGGCTTGTAGGGCTAACGGGTCCAAAAAAATCCATATGAAGGACTTGTAATGGTATGTTAGTGTTAATGTCCTTAATTAAGTGGACAGGTGATTTAACTTATTTTTTTAACTAACAGGCATCACACAAGTGGTCCTTAGTGAATTCTAGTTTAGTTATGCCTCTCACTAAGTCTCTTTTAGTGATATTTCTAAAACTTTTCATTCTTGCAAGACATAATCTCCTATGTCATAATAAGGATTCATTAGCAATAATTTTTAGGAAAATAAAGTAGCAGAATCAATGCAATTCAGATCAAGCATGTTAACATTATTAATTCTTTTTCCTTATAAAATAGTATTTCCGTTTAAGCAAATCATGCATATGATAGATTAAGATTTTATGTTGAAGCCTTTACCACAGAGTTGGCTAAGGGTGAGAAAATTATGTTTTAAGACATATACTAGTAAAATATTTTTAATCATTAAATTTTTTGAGTTGCTAATTATGTGAACCAACCACATTTCTAGTGGTATTATCTCCAAGTGTTACCTTGCCTCATGCCCTGGCCTCCAACATGATGAATTTCTTTAAATCTCTAGTCAAATGCTTTAAACATCAGTTGTCCAGGTATCACATGCTCTCACTGGGTTTTTTGTTAGAGCAGTCCTATAAAATCATCAATGATTAAATTTTGGAACCCAAATAAGTTTGGGTTCCACCTTATGGATTGAAGGATAAAATGCTTGTATGTTATGTTATGATTTATGTAATTTTGGCCTCCACACTAAGTGTGTTCTACAACGGATAGTGCAAGTGGGGGATATATGTCCTAGCATACCACAAAAAAAGCATCTGACACCTGGGAATGGATTTACTAATCTATGTGGGTTATGGTTTCTCTTCCTAGGTTTAAAAGATACACATTGTGGCAATGATTTATGAAATTATGCAAGTCTAGGTGATGGTTTATTTTCTTTAAAGCAATTATTTTCTCTTGTAAAAATTTGTTTGCAAGAGTTATGCATGCTTCATATCATCAGCTTCATATAAACATGCCTTTGAATCTTTAAAAGAATTATCAAAATCAACATTAGATACTTTCCAGGAATCATACTTAGTAGTTAAATCAAGGTGCTTCTTTTTTAATGAATCAAATTCATTAAGTAAGATCAAATAATTATTATCCAGTAAAGAGTGATCTTTCCTAAGGCATTCATACTCTTTTTACAGATCTGAAAAATTAGAATTATGGCTTACATATATTTTATTGAGCGTTATATTTGTAATATGTATTTTTTAGAAACTTTAAATAATTAATTATAATAAAGCTCACATACCTCAGTTTTTTTCCATTAAGCATAGGTTGGTTACCTCCTCTTCAGCTTCTATCTTAGGTAAGTCTAAAGCAAAGTCTACCCAAAAGGCCTTCTAAGTCCGTTGTTTTTTCTTCTTAAATTTGTCTTTTTCATCACCATTCTCCTTGATTGGGTGAGTTTTAAAATTTGGGCAATAAGTCCTCATGTTTCCTAGTTTCCTGCATTTAAAATAGATAACATCAAAAGAAGCCTAGAAAATTTTATTAGATTTGCCTTTATTTCATTACTGACAGTTCTTTTTCTTTTTATTCAAAAAAGCTTTTGAATTGTCTTGTTATTAGGGGACTGTTATCATATTCTTAAGATAAAGAATTATCACTTTCAAAATCATTAGCCTTCAAATTAACTATTTTCTTTTTTTCTTTTCTCACCTACATTAAATATGCTTTTGACTCACTTCTTAGTCATAAGTAATGAGTGATCCAAGTAAGTTATCAATTAAATAAATATTAAGATCTTTGAATTCAATAATAGCAGTGATTTTGCCTTTCTAGGAACTAGTTAGACAATGCAAAATCTTGTTAACCTTACAAGAATTTGTACATTCTCTACCTAATGAATATAGGGAAGTGACAATTTGAGTGAACATAGTTTACATTTCATAAATAGATTCACTAGGTTTCATTCGAAAGAGTTCATAATCATGAAGTAGAATTTTTATCCTAGATTATTTCACTTCATTTGACCTTAGGTTATGAAGAGTTTATCCCAAATTTGTTTACTAGTTGTGCAAGTATAAACACGCATGCAATCATCAAATTCAAAAGAATAGAAAAAGTAGTTTTAAATATTTTGCATTTAATTGGGCTAAATCTTTATCACTATACTCCATTAAAAAAATGTAATTCATTTTTAATGCCATTTACAATACAAGAAGGTGAAGAGAATTTGCCCTGAATTAACATCCACATGCAATAATCTATAGATTGGAAGAAAGTAAACATGTGAAATTTAAAAAAAAAAAAAAAGAATATTATCAAATAAAGGTGGTCGTGTGATCGAATACCCTTACACGATATTATGATTACCAAAATTAGCCATGAATCATTTTTCAAAAGTTTTCTAAGACTTATATTTTTAATCCCACTCTGATACCACTTAAACATTCGGGAAGGTCATGAGACCTCAAAGAATTAGCCTAAGGCTAAATAAGATGGGGGTCAATTGGTTATATTAAAAACTTCTTTAACAAAAATAAAATCTTTTTATAACTTGATGCTGAAGCAAATTAATTTCATAATAATAGAAAATCGGATCTTGTCAACCATAAAGTAAATTATAGAATAATAAAAATGTTAAAAATAATAAGAACAAATGCATTGGATTTTATAATGGTTCAGTCTAACCTAACAACCATCCACTCCTCAGAACTCTTCATTCTAGTTATTGAACCAAAAGTAGTGTCTCTTCTTCTTTTTTTTCATAACAAGGTGGAGAAGCACTAACAAAATCTATTCTACCAACCCAGAGCAACAAATGATCTTACTCTTTTTCACCCTCCTCATGAAGGAAGATAACCTGGAAACCTTTTTCTTGAAAGTTCGTTAGGGATGTTAGGCCCTATGTGAACTGGCCCAAGGCTAACAAAGAGAGAGGTGATTTGGAAAACTATAAAACCAAAGAGAAAAACTCAAACCAAAAACACCACAAATAAGGTGCGAAAGAAAAATAAATGCGGAAGAGATAATAAGAAAAGAACACACTGGATTTATAGTGGTTTGGTCAAACCTTGACCTACGTCCACTCCTTGGAGGCACCCTCCAAGTATTGCACTAAAACAAGTGTCTCTCCTTTAGCTCCCACAGCTAGGCGGAGAAGCCTTAACAAAATCACTTCCACCTTCCCCGGTGCGGCGGAGTCGCCGGGTCCTTTGACACCAAAGAGATCTTCTTCTTTGGTGAACTTACCTCGAGACAAGCCTTGAATCCGATGGTACTAAGGTGCGAGATCGTCGGAGCAACCGTGTGGATCCCCCACCACACTCCCTTGAGTTCCTCCCCCTCACAGGATCTTCTCCCTCTCAAACTCCACCCTTTTCTCTCTCCCTTTCAAGCTCTCTCTTCAAGTTTCCCCCACAAGAACGAAGCTACAATGGCTGCCAAAGACACTTACAAAGTGCCTTGCCATAGCTTAAATAGAAGCTCTAAAAACGAGCTCATTAATGCAAGTTGCCGACATTATCGTCCAGGATGATAGCCAAATCGTCCTGGTCGATTAGCACAAATATGAGGAAAATTGTCCTGAATATCGCCCTGAAATGAAGCTGGACGATGTCTAATCGTCCCGGACGATCTTGCGATCGGCTTGGACGAAATCCCCATTAAATGCTTTCCAAAACTGCTTGAGAAATTTTGGAAAAATTGCTCTGGATCCACCGGGACGATGTCCAAAAATAAGATTTTCCTAAATAGATCTGGCGGCAGATTCTTGCTGTATTGAGCCGATTGTCCTGGCCGATACAAAATCGTCCAGGACGATGTGTTTTGCATAAAGACGGCTGCTTTAAAGAGGATGCTATAATTATGATTTCTACTTTTGTCAGATCATCCAGGATGATATAAATATCGTCCCGGACGATGTTACCAAAAATAGAAAACTTTTAGGGCACAATAGAAAATCTTCCAAGATACAAATCATCAGATGCCACACTAAATACAATAGACTCAAGAAAGGAAAAAGATTACAAACTGACACAGGCCTAGTCTACCCAATATTGAGCTGGTTCCAGATTGCAGTCTGATAGTGTGGACTCGAAACGTTAGTAGAAAGCAGTCATAGAGAAAAAGAATGTTTGCTATCATCAAAATCATAAGCCATAGATCCGCAACATTTCTCACTCCTAAAGATCGCAGATAAACAAGATATCATTTTTCTCCCACTTGGAGATGGAAAATATCCAAGACCTAGTACTATTGAATGTCTTTCCAGAGCCTCCAATGAATCAAGGAAGAAGCTTGAAGAAGACAAGGAAGAACCTATCTTTGAGAAACCTTGTGAATCCCTCACAAATCTCCCTTATAATAATTCTCCCTCTCTTCTCTCTCGGAAAGCTCTCATAAGCACCTTTTTCTCCCACTCAAAACACTTTAGTAGCAAGTCTCTTAGGTAAGCCATTTTGAAAGCTTAAATAGAGAGCCTCTCTAATCATCTAGTATGATCCAAGATTGTTCTGTGTGATTAGTTCAAAGTACTCTTATTAGTATTGTACAAAGAGATCGATCATGTACAATAAGTTCAAAGAGATGAAAGAATTGTCCAAATGATTGAAATTATCATCCAGTATAATTAGTATTAAATAGCCATTTAGAAAGTACAAACTGCATTGTCCTGTATGATCAGTTTAAGGGTTTGTACTGATCATCTAGTATGATTGGTGTCGATAAATTATCATCCCATATAATGATTGGTTAGTATAGTACAAAAATGGGGAATCATTCTATATAATTAGTTAAAAACTATAAAATTTTCATCTTGTACGATAGAAGACAATTAATTATCATCCCACGTAAGAATTGTGTCGTGCAGCACAATTGGTTAAATCATCCTGTATAATTAGTATAAACAACATGGATAGTTTCTTAGTACGATGGGTGGTCATTAATTATCATCTCATGTAAGAATTGAGTCATATAATATTATCGATCAAATCATCATGTTTGATTTGATCAAGCAAATTTACCATAATTTTTCCCTAATCATTGGATCAATTTCAGCATAATTTTCATAGATCGTCAATATGATGCACATCATACGATAAGATTGGACAAAAATTTAAATATTGAAATATTGCCTAAATTATGATTTGCGTCTGAATGTAATAATTATAAATGTTCATCATGTATGATAAGGATCATCCATTACGATTAGTTTAATTAATCTCAATTAACAAAGTGTGCCCTAATTAGAGTTTTATGGTTAAATGATCATCCATTATGATATAATTCATCCTTCATGATTAGTTTAAAAATAGAAAATTTTTTAACTCATTAACTAACTATCTTAAGTGTTTTTTTGTAAGGTTACTTAGCTTTAAGATCCACCAGAATACATGATTGACTCAAAAAATATAAAAAGTATAAAAAGACTAAAAATATAGACTTTAATCCTAGTCTACCATGACTTAAGCTAATCGAGGTTGCAAGTGAGATGTGGTCCTGAAATGTTAGAAAGTAGGGCTAAAAAAAATATGCAATCAATTCAATTATCATGTGATAACAAAGTTAGAAATCCAAAAATGTTTGTTATCATGCAAATCACAAGATTTAGGTCTAGAACTGCAACACTTCTTTAGTTTAAATTTAATTAAATTTTCAAATGCTTATAACTTATGATCTAACCGTCCAAATTTGATGCAATTTGAAACAGAGGACTATGATACACTAGAATTTCAATCCATGGAATTTGGAGTCTTCATACATTAAGATCTTTTGTATATTTCGTCAATTTGAATTTAAAATTTCAAGTCAAGATATTTTTTTTAACCAGTGAATGAATTTACAAGATCTTGTACTCTATGAAATTCTTGAAAGATCTTCTTCAAGTTCATAGAAGACTCCAAGAGCTGATTTCCACTAGTTCAAAATATGGATTGAGATAGTCCTTTCTCTCTCCTTCTTTCTCTCTCTTATTGGTTTGGGATTTTCTTGAACTAAAGGAGGTTGTAGGGAACTATGAGGGAGATAAGGAACTTGTTGTGGAGCTATGGAAATGATTTGATCAACCCTTTTCTCAACTAAAGAAGGGGTATTTATAAGATAGAAAATAGGATGGAGGGCTTGGATCTTACCACCTAAGCCAAGGTCAACATTTATTTCAGTTAAGGACTGACCAATAGGATCTAAGGGAAGGTTCTGGAGAATTTGAAAGCACATGGTTAGTTATTGAGGGAGTTATGGTTGAATCAATAATTAGAGAGAGATTATTTTAGGGAATCTTGCCACATCAGAAGCTAATGTGGCAAGAGCTTGACCTCAGTTGCAAAGAGAAGGTTCTAGAGCCTATCCAAACCACTAGTTAGGTCCAATTTGGGCTAGATCAAGAATGGGCATAAGAAAGTAGGTTTTGGTTGGCATGGTTCAACTCGAATGGTTGATCCAGGTCAAACCATATGTTAGCCTCATGGGTCATATACATTGGGTCAATACATAGCTACAACAACCATTTAGGGTATTTAATTTTACAAGGATTGGGTTTTAGTAGACAAAAATTCTATTTACTCCATTTAGTTTAACCCAAATGGCTAAACAAGATGGGCCCATGGGTTTAAACATTTTAGGATGACTCATGGGGATCTAAGGAGCTATCCCCTAGATTTTGGTTCATTGGTATGATCAAAATCTAGAGTTTTATATTTTTAAATCATATATGATAAATTTTGGTCAACCATGGTTGACTTGGTTAAACATATTTGATCAGGGGTCAATGATGGGTCTAACTCATTCTAAACAATATTTTGGACATGTTAGATGTGGTCCCATAATTTGGTGAGGCCATTTAGTTCAAATTGCATTCATAAGGGCTAAAGGGCCTCTTTGGTCAATTCTAAGTTAACTTGGTCAATAAAGGTTTGATGGGGTCTCCATTCATATAATGTACTTTAAAGGGGTGAAATGGTAATTTGGTTAACCTATGTTAGCCAAGGGTTTGAAAATTGGTTCAATGCACTCCAAATAATATTTTGGGAATTATGGAGGAGGTTGCATGGCTTGATTTGACTAAGCCATATTGAGGTTTAAGAAAATTTTAGTCATATTGGTTTAGGGTTTTAGGGTTCTGTGAAAACCTTGTTCAACGATCAACCAAGGTTCAATATTGTTTTAATACACCATGCTAGTGATGATGATCTTGATCACTGAGTTTGATGATAATATGTTATAGGCTATAAATAATTTGAAGGTTTTATAGGCTATAGAATTGCTTTGAGTTTCCAGGGTTAGGGATTTTTAAATGGCTATGAATTGATATGGTTGATACTAGGTATATACCTAACCATTATGCAACTGATTGATCATGAATCCAAAGTCATTTGCTCAGGTTTGAGAGGAATAGAAATTTTTTCAAAAATAGGTTATGGACTAAGTGATTTTAGGTTTTGTTCTAACATTAAATTTTGGAATTTTGAATTAGTCTATGAGTTTAGTCACTAAATTTAATTTAGATTTTATTTAGTTAGTGATTTAGGATAAATTTAGAGTTTGAAATGATATGCAAAATTGGCAAACATCAATGGTCGTTTGTGATTGAATAGGTGATCAACTAATTATAAGTCGGGACTATCAACTGAAGAATTTAATATTTGATTTTTATTTCAATTTTGAATTGATCAATGAAGTTTAATGATTGGGTGAATTTTAGCTTTGTAATGATCATGCCACTAGTAATCATTTGGTGATTATTAATTCATAGATCAGATGATCAAATGATAATCAAGGGTGGCTATCAAATGATAATTTTATTGGTAAATGATCAGGCCACCATGCCAAAACACAGTGATGAGTTTGATTTAAAGTTTAGAGTTTATTTTAGTGATTTATGTATGGATGAATGAATGTTTGGTATAAGGAGATTGACCACATTTCAAAAATGTGGTCAACACTCTCTAGCCCTAATTTGGAGGATTAATAATATTACAAATATGACCCAAGGACTTGATAATCAATGACTTCTATCACTTAAAATTTATTGAGTGCTATATTTTTTAAAACTTAAAATAAATTAAGAAACATTAATCAAAAACTTGAATTCAAACCAACCATTAATGACCTTAAACAATGTAAAATAAATTTCTAGCATACACTTTTAAAATCACGGAATTTCCGGCAAAAAAATTCACTTGAATTTCTGACAAACCAACCATTAATGACCTTAACCAAACATTAGGAAAATTTCTTTTTCGCAGTTAAATATGTTTAAAAAAATTGTTTAAATAAATATTTATAGTTATTTATTTTGTTAATATTGAGCCCTACTTTTATGAGGATATGAAATACTTCGTTCTCATTTCTACCTTACATAATTGTCAAGCATTATGTTTTTAATTCTTATTCCTAAAGCCTTGTATTCATCCTTTTGGCCTGTCTCTTTATGCAATGTGTCTAATAAGGTTATTTCTAAAGTTCTAGCTAATCGATTAAGGAACACTTTTCCTTCTCTAATTCACCAAGATTAGTTTTTTTTTCAATACAAGGAGAGAAATAGCTGATAATATCATTCTTTAAAATAAAATCCTAAGGGATTTTAATGATAGCTCTTCTCTTAAATGCATTTATGTTAAGATTGATATGAAGAAATTTGTTGACAATGTGGGCAGAACAATCCTTTATAATAAAATGCTTGCTCTGAATTTCCAACTCATGTTATTCAATTGGATCCAAGCTTGCACTAATGATATGCTCTTCTTTGTTATCATCAAAGGTGAATTGAAAGGATTGACGTCAGACAAGGTTATCCGATATCCCCTTCCTTTTACTTTTATCATGAATGCTTTCTATATATTTATGGAATCATCATGCTTAAATGGTTAACTCTTCCCCATTCACAAAATAGGAACTAACATTTCTCATATCACCCATGCTGATGATTTTCTTCTTCTTTTTTTTTGGATGACAGATATCCAACAAATTTCTCAATTTCACCCCTTATGGGATCCATTAAGATGTACACTGATCGACATGTGTTATTTCTCCTAACATGCAATAGCTAACTAAGTCAAATTTTATATTTGTTTCTCTAAATCTGTTAGTTTTACCTTGTACTTCAAATTTCAAAGCATTGTGGATTTTAAACTTAAATCTCTACTTTAGACTTATTTGGGGGATTCCCATCTCTACTATCAAAACTAATTACTCTATTTACTCCCCTTACCTGGACAAAATTATGGCATGGCTTCGAGTTGGAAGCAGAAATTGATTTCCTTTTCTGAGAGACTTCAAAGAATTCATGCCATCATCTTAAATTATATTTACTATTGGTTGAGATATGTTACCCTTCCCAAAAGCTTAGGAAGACAATATCCAATCTCATTAACATCTTTTTGTATGGCAATGTTTATTTTTCTCTAGGTAAAGACAATCTTTTTACGAACACTACTCACACATTTTCTAATGCCAAAACCATTTGGAGATTAAGTAATACAACCCAAAGAATTCTCCATCATCTTAAATCTCTCTACTCTCCCAAAAGCTTAGGAAGACTATCTCTCATTAACATCTCTCTCTCTCAATCTCTCTCTTTTCTAATGCTTAAGTAATACAACCCCTCCTCTCTCTCTCTCTCGCTCTCTCTCTCTCTCTCTCTCTCTCAAACTTGTATTATAAAGTCTATGGCTCCATTTGGCCAACTTATCCTCCCCTTCTTGGAAACGGTTGCATAACTATGCTTATAAGGTTAGAGACATGATAGACTTTAAGGTGGTTCTTAACCCTCGACTTTCTTTTTTTTTTTTTATCCTTGGATGAATCGCAAATCGCTTGTGAAAAAATATTGGTATGACGTTGTGGATTGTTTTAATTGCTCCTCTGAATCTCATGGTTATGATTTCATCATTGATGGGCAATGCAACCATCCTTATTGTACTAATAATGAGATTCCATATAAAATTCTACAATAATTTAACCTCTTGGTGGCTCGTGAAAGATTAATTGTCTAATAAACTTATATATCACAACATGCATCATGCTCTCCCTAAAGTAGTTTGTCATAAATATATATGATTTAAAAGATTAATTATCAACTATGCATTTTTTGCTAGAGAAAGCATTAGAGGGGGGCTTAAAACCACTAATATTCTTATTAAAAGAGGAAATAGTATCGATGATACATGTCCTCTTTATTGTCTATACAAAGAAAACCATACTCATATTTTCTTTGATTGCATGCAATCACTTCATATACCTAAGAACACTATACCCTATTGAGATTTCATTCACCTTCGAAATACTATTGCAAGGTCAGTAGAAAATGCTTATTATTGGTTGTGCACATCACTACTTACTGTATTTTACCAGGGATAAACAAGAAGACCTTGAGTGCTAATATCATCATTGACAAAATTAGATTTTTGTTAGATTAAAAAACAATAGATGGCATTCTAATTCTAATTTGCCCATACACTTACAACTTCTATTTTTTTCTTAAGTGCAACTGGATTGTTTATGCTCATATTTTTGCTTGTGTTTTTAGCCCACGCCTCTCTGCCCTATAATTATTACAAAATGTTATTTTATTTTTATTTTTTTCTGCAGTTCTCTTGCGGTTTTGGTTTCTGCTGGAGTATTCATATTGCCTACTAGTTTGAAACCCTTCTTGGTAATTGCTATATTTTGTCTATTGGTTTTCCCAACGATTGGATGATCCTTTCGCTTCTGTTATTTTATGAATTGGGTTGGATTCTTATGGTGGTGTTCTTTTTTCCTGAATTTTTGCATCTAGGTGGTTTTTTTTTTTTTTTTTCTTGACGACTTTTTTATAAATAGATGTTTAACCTTAGCTTTGCCACCTTGGAAGGCATTCCTCAACTGAAGTTGTCCATGTTTTTGGCAATTTTAGCGGGTGATTGTGAGTCTTAACGCTATGTTTCTTAAATTTTAGGATCTTTAGGTTTTACAACTTCTCTCTTTTGTAATCTTCTATGATCTCCAATATTGACCATATTGTGTAACTTTTATATAATTTTTTAACACATATATGAATGCTAGATGTGACCCTCAATTTTTCCCAAAAATAAAAAATAAAAAAACAACAACAAATTCTCTACAAAAACAAAATTTCTCCATTAAGTAGGTAAGCTCTCTGCACTGTGTCCCAAAAAAAAATTTAAAGTTTTTCCACACTACGAGCAGCCCGGCAGATCGTACAAAACAATACAGGCATTAGCATTGCACAAGCATGAGTGTCTTGCAGGTCCGAGTTACCTGCCCGCATAAAAGCTGTAAACACTATCAGAAACATGCGCATGATGGCACAGCACTGCTGCACAACAGAGACCATAATGAGAATATATGACAACTATATTAGCTGCAAATTACTATCAAATCAACCAAGAGATAGTTGTATTCACTCTTTACAAATGTATCAATGTCTAACGCCACAACAACTATAGATAACCAACATCCAAGTCTCAAGATCTAAGAATTTGGATAACATTATTTTTCGAGCAAAATAAATGCTTAAAAGAAACAATGACATAATTGATGCACAGAAATCTGAAATAAATAAATAAACTTCTCAATATTATCTATAGCACCACCTTGAAGCTATATACATTTTGGAAACTATGTTTGACTACTGCACATCAAAATGATGCTGCTGAATGTGCTATGTTAGAAGCAAAGAACAGTGCTGCTCATATCAACAAGAATAGACGAACTTAAATCTTAACTATAATTTTTGTTTAACCTACAAAGAATCTAAACAAAGAAAAAAAAAAAAGAATAGATGAACTTCCCTTTTGTGGGGAAAGAATCATGTAAAAAAACATAAAACAGCTCCAAAATTTCCGTAAGCTCAAAATGGAAACTAAAGCTGTTTGCCAGGTCCAAAAAACTCAAGATTTCAATTTTGCAAAGGTAAAAAGGGAAGGTGCCAAATTTAATTTACATTGGCAAGAGGAGTAACACTAGGAGGATCTAAAATAGATGGAAAACAAGAATAATCTATACAGTAAACTTAAAACAGCCTCAATAAAGTTACTAAGCCTAAATATATCCCTGTTTAAAAGAATCATGAAGAAATTCTTTTTTGCAACTTTTTGCTCGGTACCGTGGCTCGGAATCGCGGTACTAAGGGGTACCGAGCCGCCGGCTTAGGTATACGAATGGGGATCGGCTTCAATAATGATTATGTGCGGACGCTGAACGCTGGTCTACATCCAGAGATCAGCCAAAATGAGCCATATTAGTGATACCGAGCCGCAGTACCGAGTGGTACCGAGCGACGGCACCGCAGTATCGAGCCACGGGCTTAGATATCTGGATGGGATTCGGCTTCCGCACAAAATGATTTTTCCTCTCTATGAACCAAACTACCAATATGCTGCAATCCTATCAAATCCTCCTACAAATGTGGCCTCCGAAAATTCGGCCCCTGCCTCCATCCGCAATGTTTGCATTTTCTTTAACGGGGAGAGTTTTAATGGAATTAAGTTCCAAGATAAAAATTGGAAGGCAGATGAGTTTGTGATAAGATACTACCCAGAGATTTTGCCCTCATTTTATGAGGACTTTATGATCTGAGTTCTGGTTTACTATAGACGCAAGCCCCTATAGTTAATTACCCCTCCCGATAATAAGAAAGAACTTTCGATTAAGACTAGTCATCAATCAGACACATAGATAATACATGCTATCTGGAATATAGTAGCAGCAATGGGTATTTGATGTTGGAAAATTAGAGAGTTTGGAGATTTAATATTTAAAATTAGAAATTTCCACCATCTCGCACTTAAAGCGGATAGTGGGGGAATGTATGATAGACCCAATCAAGATCCCATGGTTTCGTCGTCCCACATCATCGTGGTCTCTAGTCTACTTAGTCAGAGGAGGTAGTCGACCCAACCTGATAGAAGGATCCTTGTCGGCAGCCATGGGTTGCTTCGTCCAAGGGTATCTTATAGACATGGGATGAATATTTGTCTAAGGGGACAAATTTGAATCCACCTTAGCTAACAGAGGGCTTTGTGCCCTACCGATCATATCCTATTTATTCATATCTTAAGGATTTGATGCCATTAAGGAGCGTATAGGCTCTGACTATAACCCGTATTTCGTGGTGCTATTTGGCGATAAAACCACTTGGTTCAGAGGGCCCCGGGTCATAACTGTTTATCCTACTGTGTCATTTGGCGGCAAAACTGCCGGTTAGAGGATACTTACCACGTCCTTACTGGCAGGAGATTATTTGAAAATGGATCCTAGTGATATTTTCGACTAGACATTAGCTCTATGTGAGCTGAAGTAAATTTTGATTTGTCCACTCCGTCAAGCTGTTGCGGAGGGTGGATGAATTTTGATTTAAGTTGTAGGATGGTTGATTTTTCATTTTAAATATTTTGGAATTTGAAATTTTAGAATTTTTATGGAGTTTTGGATTTTGATAGGCATTTGGATATTTGGGAGACATTTAAAAATGTTTGTGAATCCCTCCGATTGAGATAAGCATTCAACATAGTCATCATCAGGGTATTTGGGGATATTTCTTTTTGTTAATTAAACCTTATCAACTCGACCAATCTGTTGATCGATGATCAGATTTCTCGTAGGCTTTGTGCCTTTATTAGTGAATTCATATTGTTATATACCTTGAAGGCCTAATATGAATATATTAAAACAAATATACCGATCGTCATCACCGTATACTTATTTGATTGTTCGAACCCTATCGACTTATATTGACTAGTATAGAAGGATCGGGTTCGAACTTGAATTCAATTATTGACCCGTGCAGCATCCCTAGACGTCACGTGTGTTCCCACAACAAGCTCATCGGGGGCCATGCGGGTTTTATGATTATATTTACCCCATTGTGTACCTATATGTATACAAACTATAGTTCACGTGTAGGGATATTCTTAGAATATTTAGAGACGCCTTCTGTCTGCTTGCATAGATGTTGCGGATCCGGTGGCGTGGCGTAGCAGCTTCTGAATTGAGTTATTCGCTGCTCTATACAGGTAGACTATCGTGCACTACTTGTATGATTTATGCAGGTATATTATAGTTCACAATCGAATCTCCTGCCTTGTACTTATAGATGCTCGTGGATTGCTTGTTGTATGCATGATGAATTTTTCACTATAACTCATAAGCACTTACACATGATATAGTTACTTTGTATCTTGCTCGTGGACAATAAACTGGGTGTACTACGAGTCTTCTATAGTGGCCCATAGATACTTGCAATTGTTGTAGTCATCTTGTACTTTGCTTTTGGGTAGTCTATTGGGTGTACAACGAATCTTCTATAACAACTCATAGGAGCTTGTATGTTCGCATCCTTTCGTTGCTTTTATTGTGATATGTAGTATTTCCACTATCGTTGACTTCGTGTTGAGAGCGTTGTTGCATGTGCTGCTTCTATTTATTGATGTATTTACTTGTATTGAATTATTACTGATGACATGAGTACTAGCACATTTTATTTGTATTTATTCACCTTGCAGTTCTATTGCTTATGCGTGTCATGAGGAGCTTCACAAATCCTTTGATATCTTTGGGAATAAACTATGACTTGCACAATGAATTTTCATCCTCAATATTCATTTGTAATTTATCGCATATGCCTTTCAATTTTTGTCATTTGTAGGTCTCACTTGCTTGTTTGAAGGATGATATCGACCCTCATTGCACCTGTCATATACCCTTGTATCTGACATAATTATCCTAAATTAATCAATCAATTGATTGAGTCTTCATTATCAACCATATTCTGATGTTGGTTGCAAGGCGTTATTACAAACATCATTGATCTTCTCAAATGTATTGAACAATGGGCCATTGCATTCATCACATATCAAATTTCAATACTTGCAAGATATCCGTTGCATCTATTGCATGCCACTTTGTTTGTGAAAGAAGTGTTGCACACCTTATGAATTTTCTTGCACCACTATGGTTGTATTCATTACAACTCTTCCATCATCATTTCCAAATGTATTTCAATTCTTATATATGGCCACTAGAAACTTATCACGGTCATTGAGAGAATCATGATGTTCTTTATAATTTCATCATTATTTGTAAATGGGTGAAGCTTATAATCCCTTAGTTCACAAGTCTCATATATCTTCCCTTGCATTTGATTTGGAATTTGTTATCTTACAGATGATAATTTCATTTGGAGCATTATGTCATTCTTCATATGTTTCAATTTGCATATTCAATTCCCCCTCATTTGGTCCAAGCTCAAGTTTCAAATTATTTTAGCCCCGTTTGAGTTCAAGAAACCCCCTACAGCCGAGCTTGAATTCATGTTCAATTCAAGTCCAAAATGGGTTCAATTTTGAGTTTAAAATCATGTTCAAGTTTGAGTTCAATGTCAAGTTCAAACTATAATTCAAGTTTGACCTCAATGTCTTTATAGCTCAAATCACAATCGAGTCCAAATTTTCAATGTCCAAATTAAGCTTTTATTTGTTTCATTTGAGTACAAATTGGCTCATCACTAATTATCTTTCTCTTAATATTCAAGTTCATTCAAATTTGGCTTATTGTCATTTAGGTCTCTTATTCCATCAATTAAGTTCAAGTTTGAATTATTGAGTTAAATTACAGTTGAGTTCAATTTGATGTTCAAATTAGTGTTCAAAATAAGTTCATTTACGCAAGTCCCCTTTTGTCCAAATAATGTCCAAGTCCTTATCATTTTCAGATAAAATTTCGGCAGCCTCTCGACGTCTCTCCCATTTAGGGGAAATTTCGGGAGACTAGCCTTCCCACCACGCGCAATAAAAGCGTGTATGATAGGTGCCTTTTAGACACTGCGGCCGTGTACTTTCTTCCCACCACGCGCAATAAAGGGATGTATGGAGCCTTCCGGTGCACCTACATAAAAAACATAGTTGTTCCCTGCTTACGGGTACTTATAAGTAATCCTGCCTCGTCGTAGGCGCCGCACCGGGGTCCCATCCCACCACGCACAATAAAGACGTGTATAAGCAGTTTTCCAGTACGCCGCGAACGCCGAAAGGGAGTTTAAGGTGATTACTCGTCTCGTCGTAGAAGCCGCACTGGGGTCCCATACCACCACGTGCAATAAAGGCGTGTATGAGCGATTTTTCGATGCACCACAAATAACAAAAATAGGCTCTCAAGTTTAAGGTGATTACTCGCCTCGTCATAGGCACCGCACCAGGGTCCCATCCCACCACGCGCAATAAGGGTGTGTAAGGGTAGTTTTCCGGTGCGCCACGTACTCCGAAAACGGGCTCTTGAGATTTTGAGTTTAGGAATTTTACCTTTGCAACATTGGTGGTGACGGTGACGTGGCAAAAGAAATTAATTAACTATAAACTAATAGTTAATGAAAGTAATTTAGCTGACTGTAGTATAAATAGTTAATAAAATTAATTTAACTAACTATAATATTAATAGTTAGCAAAAGTAATTTAATTAATCATGATATGAATAGTTAATAAAATTATCTTAATTAACTATAAGACTAACAGTTAGCAAAAATAATTTAATTAACCATAATATAAATAGTTAATAAAATTAATTTAACAAACTGTTATACTCAATGCTTTAAAAACTCGGACCGGACCGGCCGGTCCGACCAGTTCAACCGTGAACCGGTCCAAAGGCCGGTTCGGTTCAACCCGAAAACCGGCTTATCTTCAAACCGGCCGGTTTTGCCCAAAACCACCGGTTCAACCGGTGAACCGGCGAACCGGTCACGGTTCTCTTGAACCGGCCGGTTCAATTTTGCATTTTTTAATATTTAAATTTTAAATAACTTATTTTTAAATATTAAAAAATATTTATAATTAAATTTCAAATTTGAGATGCTTAATTTTAAATTAAAAAATTCCAAACAAGCATTTCATGAAGGGAAAGTGTAGTACTACTTTTTAGCTCAAAAGCCAATATATACTAAAAGCTTCACCAAGGGAAAGTCTCCCAAGTGATGTGGGACTAAAAAATTTAAAGCTCATGTTTTTTTTCTTAACTTTTAAGTTTACAACATACACTATTTATTTTAAAATAATTTTTTTAAATAACATTTTTATGATGAAATAATATTTATTTTTAATTAATAATATTAAATAAATTATATTCATCATTTTTTTATGTACCATAAATATTAATTAATTTATTTATTATTTATAATAAATGATTTAATTTAACCTCAATAATAAATAAATGTAAGATAATAATATGAATCTAATATATAAATTATAAATATATAACATAAATTAAGGATTATTTATATTAAACTTATTAATTCATTTATAAGTTAATTTATTGTTAAATTTAAATTAAATTTAAAATTTTGAATATGTTTAAATTTAAAATTATATAAGATATTAATAATGTTTGAATTCAATTTATTTTTTAATAAAAAAATTATATTATTATATGATTTTTATATCATCTAAATTGTATTTATTACGTCATCCGGTTCGACCCCGGTTCGACCGGTTCAACCGGTCGAACTTTGAACCGCTCGCTCTACTGGTTCGTTGCCCGGTCCGGTTTTCACAACCTTGGTTATACTAACAGTTAGTAAAAAAATTTAATTAACTATAATATAAATAGTTAATAAAATTAACTTAATTAACTATAAGACTAAAAGTTAATGAAAATAACTTAATTAAATATAATATAAATGGTTAAAGAAATTGATTTAACTAACTATTATACTAACATTTAGCAAAAGTAATTTAATTAACTACAATACTGATGGTGGGCAACAAAAATAAAAATAATCTATAATACTGACTAACTGATATGGAGAATAAAATTAATCTTAATTAGTGCCAACAGATGAAATAAAGTATTAGAGATAACCAACAACCGTTAATTAGCATTAATTAATCAAATGAGATGATAACACTAATCCACCACAAGTGAAAACGTGATAATGATTTTATATGAATAGTAGTATTATACTATTTCATCATCAAAAAGCTGTCAATAAAAGAAGTATAAAAATACAAAATAACAATAAATAAATAAAAAGGTACAAATTAAATAATAATAATAATAAAAAGAAAGGCTTTCACATGCATACTGTAAGGAGGAGAAGCAAAAACAATGGTTAGATAAAGTGGAGAAATGATTAGAAAGCACATAAGATGTGTAAATAAAATAAAATAAATATTTTATTTTATTTTATTTTATTTAAAAGATAACCTGTCCAACTCCTTCAGTCACGGCCAAGAAAAAAAAAAAAAAAAAAAAGCCAATGTACTTGATTCAGTCAGTGGGAAAGTGAAAGGCTTTTGTCTTGTAGCAAAAGCAAATATGGATTTATAGGGAGTTTGAGCTGAAGGTTGAACTGGGGCGGAAAGCTTTGAGCAAATAGCTTGCACTTGGTATCTTCTCGGGTGAAGGTGAGGTGGAACGAACGTGAAGGAGAGGTGGCTCAAGGTGGAATGGTCTTAAATTTCAGGGAAGCTCGCCATCAGTACAATACATAAGATTTCTAGAGGTTAATCGGTACTGGAGAATCAGGCGGGTCGTAGGTGTGAAGGGGAGCTGAGGGTTTTTAGGTGTCACGAACAGCAGGTGTTCGAACCAGCAAGGCAACGGCTGCTTGGGTTCGATTTCAGAAGGCAGGCAAGGCTTAGAGAGACTGGCCTGGCTAGAGGTTTCTGCTGTGAGAACAGATGGCCTGGTTTTCGGTTTTTAGGACAGACAATGGTGGAAAGGATTTGAGTGTGCAAGTGCTTGAAGCGTCGGAGGCGCGAGAAGTCTTCTCGAGCTTCATTTTAACGACGAGAAGTTGTATTTAGATGAGGCCACCACTGCTAGTGCAGGATTTCGGGGATATTTGCAAAGATTTAGCACAAGATTTGGCAGTCTTCGACTGAACGAGGTACGTGGCATTAAAAGTGATTCAACATTTCATTTGAATTGTAATAATTTTTTATTAAAATAGTTGTAATTTTAAACTCTGCCTTCAATATCCCTTTGCTCGAAATGATGACAAAATATCAGTCACTTAGAATAGCTTCGAATTAATTACCCCAAAAAAAAAAAAAAAAATAGCTTCGAATTGAGTACAATTTCTCGATTTGTCTCCCGAATGCCCCGTTTTACGTTCTAATTTTGTCGATAATCATAATTGAACAAATTAATAGTGTATTTAGGGTATTGCTAATGTCCCGGTCAGAACGGCGTAGTCTGTATTATGATCGGACATCATTTGATCATCGTCAAGGCTAATCTCCCTCGAAATGCGTGTTTTCGCAACATATTTGAATCGCCTTTGAAATTTGCAACACCACCTCAAACGATCCAATTTAATCAAATAAAATGTATATTCCTAATATCGACGACGTTTCGGACGCAATGGTGCTGTCCATTTTGCAATCGGACGTCATTTCATTAACGATGAGGCTAATTTTTCTCGTAATGAGTGCCTTCTCATCATATTTAAATCTCCTCGAGATTTTTTTTACAGCCTCAGTTGATCCAAATTGATTAAATAAAATGTAGACTTTTAATAGAGACGACATTTTGGATGCAATGACGCTGTCTATTTAACAATCGGACGTCATGTCGTCTTCATAGAGGCGAATTTTCGCAATATGCGTGCCTTCACATCATATTTGGATCGCCTCCAGATTTTTTTACTGCCTCAGTTGATCCAAATTGATTAAATAAAATGTAGACTCTTAATGGAGACAACGTTCTAGATGCAATGGCGTTGTCCTTTTAGCAATCGGACATCATATCGTCTCCATAGAGGCGAATTTCCGTAATATGCGTGCCTTCGCATCATATTTGGATCGCCTTTGAAATTTCCAACACCACCTCAAACGATCCAATTTGATCAAATAAAATGTAGACTATTATGGCGACGACGTTCCAGACGCAACGGTGCCATCCCTTTATCAATCTGACGTTGTTTGATCAGCGCCATATTTTAATTTTGGTGTCGGTCGTCCCTTTTGGCTGATCTCATCCGATTCAACTGCGAGGGGCCTTAACCTAATAGAATTTAGTGTCTTAATCACAACGATACGATTTGTTTGGCATTCAAAGATCATTTGATCCCTTAAGTGATGTGTTTTGCCAATACACGAATTGCATAAATCATCGTTTTCGCCTCTCTTCGCATGGTTTTATGTGTAGGGGTCAACATAGTTAAGTGAAAAATAGATAATAAGTTGAGATAAGTTTGGAACATGAAAAAGGGATTGAAGTTTCAACTTACGATGAGGTGTCAGCATAATACCATTGCCAGAATGAGCAATCGGTATGGACCTGCCGTCACCTATGGTGATATTGTCGTTACTAGAGTAAGAAGTGGCTTGAGACATATGGTCCAGAGAATTTGTAAGGTGAGCCGATGCACCAGAATCCAGCTACCAATCATGATTTGCGTTGTCCGTCGTTGCTACCATGGCTCGTGAGGCAGGATTTTGAGTTTCCGGAGGATTGACGCACATATTGGAGCGGTGCCAGCCGTTATTAGCTGAATGCCTCCGTTTATTACAGATTTGACATTGTACAGGTGGTCCTCTGTTCATTCTTGATGATTGAGAAGAATGGCGGCCTCGCCCTCTTCAATCGTGACCACGTTGAGTATAAAGCGCAGTTGAGGATTCTTGCAGAATGGTGTTGCGAAGTTATTTGGCTTGGGTATTGATTTTTTCACTGATCAGTAATGAGTAAAGGTTGTCCAGATCAGTCGGATGTAGCATCGTGCGTATTGATGATTTGAACATATTGTAGGATGAGGGAAGACCATTCAATGTGTAGAGGATTATATCATCTTGATCAAGAACATTTCCATCCGCAGTTATGTTGTCTACAATGGTCTTGATTTGCGAAAGATATTGCACCATCGTTTGATTGTTCATCTGCATGTTGTGAAGTTCATTTTGTAGTTGTATCACTCACAATCGATTTAATGATTGGAGACGGCGTTTAATGGTTGCCTAGATCACCGAGGTGGATTCAAGATTAATGACATAGGGTAAAATCACTGGCGATATTGTGGAACACAATGCTGTGGCTAGGTTTTGATCAACAAGAATCCATTCCTTGTATTTCAGATTGAGTTCTTGACAACCTTCAGGAAGATCGATGTACCGAATTGGAGGAGATGCGGACGGAAGAAGGAGGAAAAGCCATTAGCATTCAATAGTTTGAGAATTTGAGAACGCTATACCGAGTAATTTTCGGAGGTCAGTTGTGTGGACACGGTTATCTTGATATTGGATATCACAAATTTGAGAACAGTTGGTATGGTGCAGCCATCGTCGGACAAAATTTCTTGAGGATCTATAGTTAGTGAGGTGGAAGGGGCATCCATAACAGGGAAGGGAAAGAGATGAGCTATCGAGAGACGGATTAGAAGAGAAAATAAATTTTCAAGAAGAAGAAAATCGGAGCTGGCTCGGATGCCATAAAGATAGAGAAAGGAAATCTTTGCTTATCTTATTACACAACCTAACTGATACAGAGAGTAAGAATAGCAGAACCGTAAGCTAAAACTAGATACAGGTTTACATATACTTGTAATGACATAATAGGTATATTACAGGTATCGTTATTAACTTGCCATCTAAACCGGTCGTCTAAGCCTCTGGTTCCTTCAATCCGTCAGTAGTAAGAAGTCCCGAACTCCACTTGATATTCCCAACTCATTCGCGATCTTCCAGCACCTTTACCGATCTACCCTAGTTCTTGCTGACCCAACTCTCCACCCTTACCTGCGTCTGTAGATGAAGAAGCCCACCATTTCATCTAGTCCGCAAGCTTCCATCTTCCGATCTCTAAGCACGACTGAAGCTAGACCCTGTCCCCACTTACCCGGTATCCCTTCTCTGTGTTGCTTCATCTGACCCATATAGCTGAAACTTCTCGCCCGATCGGGCTCCATCCACAAGCCTCCCGATTTCCTTCTATCTGCATGTAGCCGACGCCACCCAGGCCCCTTTACCCGATTTCTCTCATAGAATAAGGTATCATTAGGTTTTATTATTTTCATTATTTCTAATTTTACCTATTGTTATAATAATAATTATTACTATTTGTCATCATATTTAATTATTGTTATAATATCATTATATATATATATATATATATATATATTAAAAAAGAAGATTTAAAAAAAAAAAGAGAAAATAAATACCAAAATGTTGTCTCAATTTTTGTGCCACTACCTCACCGGAACGCAAAGGTATAACCACTTCGATCCCCAAAACTCCGAAAGCCCAATTTCGATGCTTGCAGTGCGACAAAATGACCACCTATACAGGTTTGTCTTATTGTGGTGGAAGGAAGTTCATCGTAATGCTTGCGATGAATCAGGTAATCACCTAAAGTCCTCTCTTTTGACATTTGTAGTGCACCAGAAACCACATATACATGCTTTTCTTAGAGTGGTGGGTTGGGAACCCAGTGCAGCGCATACGACAAAGTGAGGTTACACATTAGTACCCACTTACGGGAAAACAACTGTTTTTCTTTTGCAACAGGTACTAAAGACCAATACACACTTTTCTTAGTGTGGTGGGGGATGAAAAAATATCGCCGCGATGTCCTCGTCCGAGGACACCTACCATACACGCTTTTCTTAACGTGGTGGGAAGGCCCAGTTTCTCGTAGCTTTTCCCTAAATGAGGAGACACCGGGAGGCTGCAAAAATTTTGGGTGAACGCAAGACAACACTTGGACCTGATTGAATTTAATTTAGGATGACATGAGAACTAAATTAAACTTGATTTTGAACAATAAATGAACTAAATGATTAAACAAAAGACTTTAAATAATTTGACTAAAGAGAATTGAACTTGAATGATCATAAAGACTTGAACTTGGGATAACAGGAGACCTGAACATAGAACATAAGCTTAGGTGAACTTTAAAGAACTAAGATGATGATGGCATGGAACTTGAAATGAACTCGAATTCGAAGTTGGATTCAAACTTGGACTCAAATTTGAATTTCATTTATACATTAACTAGGCATTCAACTTAAACGATGCAAAGGACCTAAACTCAATTCAAACAATAAATTATCTTGGAAATTTGAACAAATTAAAGGGGACTCGAATATGCATTTGAACTTGGATGACTTGGACAATGTGGAATTTGAATTCAATTTGAATCAAACTCAATCAAGGAGAACTTGATTTGAGCACAAAAAACTAGAACTTGAACTCATATTGGATTTGAGTTAAAGCATGATCTCGGGTTTAAATGAAATATATTAAGCCATATTTTTTATTTAATTAAAAAGCAATATTCCCAAACTCGTCATGGCAAGTCATTTTGAAGAGAAAGAACTCATACATTTAACTTGTTTGAAAATAACGATGAGATTATGAGAGCTAATATTGACTAACTCATAACCCGTGTCTATGAGCAAGCCTATTTTACTACAAGAGAATTGTAGAGGATTCATCATTCACATAATGATTTGCATGAAAATAATTAATGCATGATGAACATGGTGAATCTTTACAAATGAAGATAATCCATGTGCAGTAAATGAGCAGAATACTTCATAAATACATGTAGAAAAGCTATGATAAGCGCAACGGGTCCTTTGAGATGAGGCATCATCTGGTTGCAAGCATAGTCACAAGTAAGGATTGTGGATCACATAGAAGTGATGATGATTAGTTGTAACATTTATATCTATCATATGGAAGAGATAGTTGTCCAATAGCAGAACACACCGAAGGAAACTATGAAGAATACGATGGGCATTAGTTAGCTCGTAGCTAATGATGACTAGTTCATGATTAAAGAAGGGTAGTATGCTAACAAGTTTAGTGACCTGCTCGTAGTTAGTGATGATAGAGGCATGCAATAAAAGTGGTCTTTCCCCAATGTGGATGCAACAAGTTATCTGCAAATAAAGGCAAAATATACATATCAAATGCAAACACATTTAGGCTCTTATAAGGGAGACACTATATGCATTATATGTTATTTATGGACAAACACAAAAGGAATTACAATAAACACAAGCTTTTATAAATAATAGTAAAAGACTTTCCATATTCACCAAATGCATTTATGAGAAAGATTCAAATGGACTACATCAAATGCAAGCTTCTACAAGCTATCGTAGAAGACCTGTCAAATGTCCAAAATGCCCCCGCACACCATAGTTTGTATACACATAGGAACACTAAAGGGGTATATATAATCATGAAACCCACATGGGCTCATGCTAGCAAGTTATTGGTACACATGTGACGTCTAGGGATGCTGCACAGGCTAAATGATGAATCTAAGTTTGAACTCGATTCTTCTCGACACGGTTCGAATCATTAAATAAACTTACGGTCATAAGGTCGACCGGTATATTTATTTTATATATTCATATTTGGCCTTCAAGGCCCTTTATAAGAAAGATTCATCAATAAAATCATTCACCCACATGGGCCCCATTGAGCATGTTGAAGGAACACACATGACATCTAGGGATGCTGTACGGGTCAATATATTGAACCTGATCCTTCTAAGCAGGTATATAAGAGTTGATAAGGTTCAATAAATAATTATTAAATGCCCCCAAAAACCCACATGGGCCTTGATGAGCATGTTGTAGGAATACATGTGACGTCTAGGGATATTATGCGAGTTAATAAGGAATTAAAGTTCAAACCCAATCCTTCTATGCGGTTCAATAGGAGTCGACGGGGTTCAAATCATTGGACAACTATACGATTGTGGGGACCATTATATTTGTTTTAATACATGCATATTAGGCCTTCAAGGCCTTCAAAAATAAATTCATTCACAAAGGCACAATGCCTATGATAAACTCGATCCTCTATCGATAACTCGATAGAGTCGAGAAGATTCAACTCACAAACTGAAATGACCCCTTTGTCCCCGATGATAACCATATTGAATGAAGATCTCAACAGGAGTGGTTAATTCTGAATATTTCTAGCTCCACCCAAATACCCGCAAAATTAAAAATTGTTAAAAATCCAAAATTTCTAAATCCCAAAATCCAAAATATTTAAATTGAAATTCATTAATCAACACTTAAAGAAAAATTCATTCATCCACTAAAATAGTTTACTGGGATAGACAAATTGAAATTTACTTCAGCTCACTTAGAGCAAATGCCTAGTCAAAAATATCACAAGGATCAATTCTCAAATAATCTTCTACTAGTAAGGATATGGTATGTGTCCTCTAATCGGCCGTTTTGCCACGAAATGGTGCCGTAGGATAAACAGTTATGACCTGGGGCCCTCTTAATCGAGTGATTTTATCGCCAAATGACACCACAAAATACCGATTATGGCCAGAGTCAATACCCTCCTTAGTGGTATCAAATTCTTGAGATATGAATTAATAGAATATAATCAATAGGGCACAAAACCCTCTGTAAGCTAAGGTGGATTGAAATTTTGACCCATTAGGCAAATATCCACCCTAGGTTTATAAGGTCCCCTTGGATGAAGTAACCCATGGCTGCCGATAAGGATCCTTTTGTCTTCCTCCTCTTACTAAGTACATCAGGGATCACGATGGCCCGGGATGATGGAACCAGGGGATTTTTATCGGGTCCATCCTCCATTTCCCTACCATCCGCTTTAAGTGCAAGATGGAGAAATTTATATTTTAAGTATCAAATCTTCAAATTTCCAAATCTTTCTAATCCTTTAACCCATGCTACTACTATACACCTGATACTACGTATTTATGAATACAACATATATGATCTATGACTAGCCTTAATCAAAAGTTCTCTCTTGTTATCAAGAGGGATAATTAACTATAAGGGCTTGTGCCTATAGGAAACTAGAACTCAGATCATAAAGTCCTGATAAAATGAGGGCAAAATCTCTGGGTAATGTCTTATCTACAAATTAATCTATCGTCCAAAATTTACCCTAGAACTAAATCCGTTAAAACTCCCCCCGAATAAAATGCAGAAAGTGGGTGGAGGCTGGGGCCAAATTATTGGAGCCTACATATTTCTGGCATCTCTGTTGGTGATTGGTTTCTCTTTTCTTCTTTGGCTAGTCATGTCAATGCTATAGTAGCAAATAAATCAATTTGGATTAAAAATTCTAAAATTTTCCAAAATGATCATTTAAAGAATTAAAATTTTAAATATCCTAAAAATAATCGTTTGTACATTCATTGAGATAATGCATTAAGCAGTACTTTACATTTGAATTATTTGAATTGCTCGCTGAGGTTATCTGCTTTTATTTTATATTATGTGCAAGTCTATGAACTTTAAAAGTGTGGGGTAATGAATCAGATTCTGATTACTAACTATTACCTTTTAATTGTGTAGATGGATCTACAAAATACCCCAATGACTATCCAACTTGGCAAGGAGCCAGGATCTAACTGGCAAATGCTATCATTGAGATAGGAAATGTTGGAGCTACTATCTAGTTTGGTAGCCTCGACATCCTGAAAGTTCTTATAAGGACTCCCACTGTCCCTTTGAATGGCGTGGAATCTGGAAGGTCTGTCATAAGATCCCATTCTACTGAAGCTGCCACATGTTGTATGCATTTGCCAGCGCCACGACCTGCTATTAAAAATTCTCATAGGAGTGTCTTTATATTTAAATGACTTTCTCAATCTGAGACCCCAGCCACTAAGAGGATTGTATCTTATGGAAGAGTTTCAGTGATGATTACAAACACTTCATCCCTACCAACCGACCTCCCTGCACCCAGGAAGAATGATGTTGAGGCTTCCTCATCTGGAGGAAGGCTCACTAGAAGGAAAAGGAGAAAGAAGAACATTGATCTATGAACCCAGCTACAACTGCTGCCAATGCATCCATCCAATATGCCAGCCCGGGAGCTAGAAACAACCATTCCTACTCGGAATGGATTTGAGAATTTAAAATGGGTGAGGAGAAATAACTCCACTGGTGAGCTAAATAAATCATTGTGTGATCAATGGCTTGAAGCTCCAATCCCTCCAAAGAAGAGGCCTAAAATGCTCTAGGCCCGGGTCTACAGGTTCCTGAAGACTGTGAAGGAGAAAGGATTGAAGAAGAAGAATTTCCAATGGCCTTTGATGATCGAGGTCAGGAGAACCTCGTCGAGGGAAGGCCTATCTATTGTGGTGGAAGGAAGAGAAAGAAAGCAAATTCCGCATGGTGAACATCGAGGTGTTACACCTGAACCATATATTTAGGGATTCACCACCGAAAGGTCCTGGTGAAAAGGAAAACAAGTCTGGAGACCAAAGCCTCAAAGTAATGAGAAAGAAAGAAAAGAAAGAAGAGTTGATTTGGCCGTTACATCCGATAATGCTTCATGGAGATATTCCCCTAAGAACAAACAATATCAGAGATGGGTCCCAAGGAAGGCTCCCATTCTAACGGTCGACACTTTAGAGAATCCTCCAGGGGATCCTGTCACTCACTAACTTAATTTTATTTAATTTTATTGTATTTTTAATTTTATTTATATTATTTAATTTATTATTAATGGAATTGATTTATTAATGAGTTATGAATTGAATTTTTAATTGAAAAGTTATTTAAAATGACTTTATAAACTTCTTATTTTTTTATTTTTATTTTGAATTTATTTTTAATTTTGATATTTATTATAATTTTATTGAATTTTAATGAATTTATTTAATTACAAGTTAATAAAGGCTAATTAAGGGCTAATGGAAATTTAATAAGTTTAAATTTTAATTCTAATTTTTAATGGTTATATGCTTGATTTAGAATTGATGGGATTTAATTTTTGAATTTCTAATAATTTTATTTGATTCATCAGGATTTATTGTAATTAAGCCCTTAATGAAGGGTTAATTGAATTTGATAGTTGTTATAAAATTAATTAATGTCCAATCAAGGTGAATTTGATCATGGGGTACTTGCAACTTATTTTCCATGTTTGAGTTTCATCTTAATAGTGATGTGTATAATGAACCCAAGATTATTCTAAGTTAGTTAAGACAATGTCTTTAATTATTGTCCTTAGTATCACTAGGTTACGGGATTAAAATCATAGTTCATTAAACATATTACAATCACATCATAGAACTAATGAACAAATGTATTAAAGTTAGATGATATGGAATGTAACTGAATTTTTGAATATTTAATTCAAATAATGAATCATATATTTGGAAATTTATTTAAAAAAAAATAATTGAACTTTAAAATACTCCCCAAAAGTTAGAGAACATATACTAGATCTCAGGTATTATGACATTTAAGTTTTCATTTAATCAAATATAAATTCATTAAATAATTGAACATATTTAAAAATACATATATTTAAAATAACTATTTATACAATCATTACTAAATCTTGATTTTATTTTTAAAAGATAGGGGATTTTAATATGAACAAAATGAGCCATTGCATGTTAAATTTCATAAAGTAATTAATCTATAATAATTTTTAAAGTTTAAATGATTTTAAATTACATTTTAAATATAATTCTTATTATTTAAATGACGATGGTGGTAGTGGCTACTTTACATGTGGCAGCGCGATGACAATCCACACAGATTATGGCACGCTGTGGGTTTTCGAGCCACACGGTTTCACTTTTTCAGCTCAGTAGAGCTGGCGGGCCGTCGGATGCCACATGGAATGAAATGAAATGGTGGAGATTGAAAGCTGCACTTCTAATTTTAAATAGATCACAATCGTATGATCTCATAGAAAAAGAATTCAAAGGCTGAGATTGATAACGACGGTTCCAAATCAAAATAGATCCGAGCTGTTTGATTTCCCAATATATGGAATTAATGGATTAGATAATGTCAAAAAAGATTCATCCATTATAGAGTTCTGAATAGTTATATTGGCCATAGATTTGATGAGATCTAAATCATTAAATCCAAATAAACAAATCAAACGGTTTTGGGGTTGTCTTCGTCATATGACTACCCAACAACCCAAGAACTAGGTTTTGTTTTAAACTCGTTATAGAAATGGGGAATGATTAAAGAGCTTTAGCTGATTCCCTAAATGATCTATATGACAACCTAATTAAAACCTAGGGTTGGAGATATACCATCATATGGTTGATGGATTCATGTAATTTAAGACTCTCTAAACTTGTAGATTGTCCATGTTTAATTTTCTAAGAGACTTCAAATCTTGGAGAAGTCTCTTGGAAAAGTTACAATAGCTAGGATTGAGTTGCCTTTTATCCTTAGCTTTTGTCATAGTCGGTGAACTTCAAATGCCAGAAAATCGCTTAGGAGATGGAAAGGAACCCCATAGAAAGCAAAACAAAAATGTCTAAGCTCTGGGATAGTACTGGAGTAGTGAATAGCTTGGAATGAGTGAATCCATCCATCCCACTCCATTCTAAGCATTTGAGCCAAAATGAGTAGCTAGGATCACTCAGGGAGGTCTTTGGGATGGAGGACATATGGCCCTAGTTGTTAGAGTGTTAGGGAATGAGCTTCTCATATGAGAACTTTCCTAGGTCACTCTTTTGTGGAGGGGGCCACTAAGGCCGTTAGGCTAAGCTAGGGGAAATCCAGGTGTTGGGTTGGACCAAGCTATAACCTTGGAAGGTTCTGGAATTAGTTTAGATAGGCTCAATAGGCCTGGGTTTATCCAAGGGATCGGGTTAGCTCGGTTTGATCAGGTAGTGCCCATTTGAAATCTCATTGACCCTTTGACTGGTAAATATGTCAAGGGTTGCTGAGGCATCTTGGTAAGTCATATTTTCTATTGCAAAGGTTTGGAAGTAATGTAGAACCAAGGTGTAGGGATTTAAAAGGAGGTTGACTACATAGGCCCATTTCATAGTTTTGTTGACCCTTTAACTAGTTAAATTGATCAAAAGAGCTAATGTAGAGTTTTATGGAGGTTTGGAATCTAGTGGGTAGGTTTAGCATGGCTTTAAGGTAGTGGGTTTGGGATTTAAGTATATGAATTTATATAATAAAGAGTTTGACTAAGAATTTTGACTTGACCAAGTTAAAACCACCATGTATTATATTAAGAGATGTTTGGAAATATTTGAATAATGCTTTGAATTTATTTTGGTAGGTTCAAATAGTTGATTGAGTCATATACAAGGATTGGGTTCAAATAGATTTGATTTGACCATGTTTAGGTTATGTTGACTAGGTTAATTGGTGACTTTTCCAAAATGATCAGCTAGGTCCAGTTCACTAGTAGAGCAGTTCATAGAAATTTAGTGTGATTTAGAATTCATTTGATGATGAATTTAAAGATGATCGATGTTTGATGATCAAGGAAGATAGCACGAGTTAGCTCAATTGATCATCTTGATTAATCATTGAATAAGAAAGCTAATGAAACATGATTTGATGTATGAAGCCCCTAGTGGAATGATTTGAATCTTGACATAAGGTCAGAAGTGGCCAGTGCACTGTGCTAGAAAGTACACTAAGCTGGGTGATTGTAGTGTGAGGCTGTAATTATAGGTTATTCAGATTTGACAAAATGTTGAATGATTAAAGACTTAGTGTTAGGATTAAGGGTTTATTTGAACTTCAATTGATTGATTTGATTGCAAATTGAAAGTTACTTGATTGATTGTTTGAATTTAGGGTGATTTATTCAAAATTGCGATATGATTGAGGATAGTTGGCACTTCACTACATGGTTGACAAGTGGCAGGGTATCAACCATTAAACATAGAACCTGGAGTTTGGGGTAGGACCTTATGACCTCATATAAAAATGAGGTCAACAATTATTTGCTAGAAATATTCTACCAAAAACCTAAAATTATAAATACAAAAATGAAAATATTATCAGAATTTCTAGTTTAAAATTTTGTTTAATGATATATTTGACATTTAAAGCCCATGAATATGCACTAAAACATGTATGATATATATGCGATTTGGTAAATATAGAAAATCAGTGAATTGCTTTAAAGGTTTGGAATTCGATTCAAAATGGCTTAAATATTCATATTAACCTTCAGGCTACTAGTGTTTTTTTTTTTAAATGTTATGTATCAAACTAATAACTTTTATCATTGGATAATGATCATTTCGTTAATCATTTTCTTGATTCTTTGGGAAGAAAGAAATAATAGCAAGCAAGTTGGCATTAAGATCTGTGATATTACTATTATGAGATCTTTCATTTTCAAAATCCAGCAATTATACTTATCTCGGGTACTGCTTCCTAAGTAGTTTAGAATAAAAAACTATCATGTCAGTTTTTTAATTTAAGATTTAATGAATTTTTGAAGAGCTCCCCTCCCAACTTGGCAAAAATTAGGGTTTGGGGATGTTAAACTTAATATTCATTCTATCCTTATTGAGAATTATTATCGGATTAGTGGCCTACAAAGGGACACTGATTGTAGGATAATTATTGGTCTTGCTTGCTCTTATCAGGTTCCTGATGTGAATGTTGAAGGTTTATATGGTATTTATAGAGTTCTTTTGGAATGTCAGGCTTTAAATTTTAAATGCGTTTGGGATTTACGTTGACAATGAGGTGGTGGTGTTGCAAATATGGTGAAAGTTTGTTAGGGATGCTAAGCCCTTATGAACTATCCCAAGGCTAACCAAGAAGGGGGGAGGGGGGGGGGGGGGGGGGGGGGGGGGGGGGGGGGGTGAATTAGTGTTTTTAAAAACTTCTTAAACAAAAACACAATCTCAACCAAAACAATCACCCATAAATAAAGTGCAGAAATTAAATGCGAAAAAAGTAATAAGAAAGAACACACCAAATTTATAGTTGTTCAATCAACTTGACCTACATCCACTCCCTCGAGCCTCTCCTCAGGGTATTGCACTAAACTCAGTGACTCGCCTTTTGCTCCCACAATAAGGCGAAAAAGCCTGTATAAAAACTCCTTTTCAGCGATACCGATGAGACAGAAAACCTAACTCTTTTTGCTTCCTCCTGAAGCAGCCAGAGATCCTCTATCAATCACTGAAGTAGACCTCTCTAGAACCTCCAAGGAACATGGGGCAATGACTGGAGAAGATGACTTGGATCCTTGCTTGGAGTAACCTTTATGAAACTCATCACAAACTCTCCCTCATAAGATCTGAAAGTGCTCTGATGGCACTAGAAAGTTCATTAGGGATGTTAAGCCCTATAAAACTGGCCCAAGGCTAAATAAAGAGAGAGGTGAATTGATAAATATGAAACTTTAAGCAAAGTACAAACCAAAATCACCACAAATAAAAACCAATGCGGAAATTAAATGCGGAAGCAAATAATAAGAAAGAACACACCAGATTTATAGTGGTTCGGTCAAACCTTGACCTACGTCCACTCCTTGGAGGCACCCTCCAAGTATGTCACTAAAACAAGTGTCTCTCCTTTAGCCCCCACAGCTAGGCGGAGAAGCCCTTACAAAATCACTTCCACCTTCCCCGGTGCGGCGGAGACGCCGGGTCATTTGACACCAAAGTGAACTTCTTCTTTGGTGAACTTCCCTCGAGACAAGCCTTGAATTCGACGGTATTAAGATGCAAGCCTGCCGGAGTAACTGTGTGGAATCCCCTCTACACTCCCTTGAGTCCCCCCTCACAGGATCTTCTCCCTCTCAAACTTCACCCATTCCTCACACCCTTTTAAGCTTTCTCTTCAACTTTCTCCCACAAGAACGAAGATACAATGGCTGCCAAAGACACTTACAAAGTGCCTTGTCATCTCTTAAATAAAAGAGCTAAAAATGAGCTCATTAATGCAAGTTGTAGACTTTATCGTCCAGGACGATAGACATATCGTCCTGACTGATTAGTTCAAATATGAGGAAAATCGTCCTGAATATTGTCCTGAAATGAAGCTGGACGATGTATAATCGTCCCGGACGATCTTGCGATCGGCCCAGACGAAATCACCATTAATAGCTTTCCAAAATTGCCAGAGAAATTTTGAAAAAATTGTTCTAGGTTGTCCTGGACAATATGTTATAGTCCAGGCCGATCCACTAGGTCGATATCCAAAAATAAGAATTTCCTAAGTAGATCTGGCGGCAGATTCTTTCTGAATTGAGCATATCATCCTGGCCGATACAAAATCGTTCAGGACGATGTGTTTTGCATAAAGACAGCTGCTTTAATGAGAATGCCCTAATTAGGGTTTCTACGTTTGGATAGATTGTCCCGGCTGATATAAATATCGTCTAAGATGATGTTACCAAAGACAATAAACTCTAGGGAACAGTCAGAAACTCTTATACGTTACAAAGCATCAGGAGCCACAATAAATACAATAGACTCAAGAAAGGAAAAATGGTGCAAACTGACTCAGATCTAGTCTACCCAATCTTGAGCTGGTTCCAAATTGTAGTCCGATCGTGTGAACCTGAAATGTCAGTACATAAGGCAGTTGTAGAGAAATAAAAATGTTTGCTATCATCAAAAACATAAACCATTAATCCGCAACAATCTCCCCCTTTTTGATGATGGAAAACAATTCAATTTGAATTTTCAAAAAAGTAATATCTCCTAATCTCCCCCTCACTAGAATAAACCCTGTTAAAAAATAGGGGAGATAAAAATATTTTTGTTGTTTTAAATTTTTTGAAAAGAAAAATAAAAGGATACAAATTCAACATTACGTTCTCCCCCTTTGACATTTTCAAAAAGAGAAGAGACGCAAAAAACAAAATGATCAAAAGACAAAAATGTTCCCTGATCTAGTGAAAAAGCAAATATTCTTAAAATGAGAAAGTTACCTCTTAGTTTTAATCAAAAAAGTTAGTAGAATTGGATTGACAACGTATAGCCCAAAAAATGTTAGAAATTCAAAATTTGATAATCCAAACTAAAGTTATTTAAAAAGGCTCAAAAACTTTTTAATTTGATATCTAAATCATAAGAAAAATTAGATAAAGAAACAATAATTTTTCAAAACTCCTTTTATAAAATATATCTAATAGAAGATTAATGCACGAATTGTTGAATCAGGAATCAAGATTTTCAAACTCAATTATCGAAAGTATCAAGGGTTTTCTTAAGCTTTTAAGAAGTACAAGAATGATAAGCATTACATTTTGTGGACTCATTTTATGCCTCTTGTCAATTTGAATGGCGCTCTTTACGCATCTTTTGATTTTTGATACACTTTTGTGTATATTTTTCAATTTGGCGTCATTGCGTTATCTTTTATTTTTGGCATCATTGGCCAATTTTTTTTTTTAATATGCTACCTTTCTGAAATCTTAAAAAACAAAAGTAAACCCATCCTATTGATAAAGCGAATTCTTGATTAAGAAAATTATGAGTTAGATTCAACAACTTGCAAAAGATCCCTATGCGATAAATAAAATGTAAGGAGATAAAAACTTTAGTTTCAAAAATTAATTTAAAAGATGAAAAAGATTTTAAATCAAAATTAGGATAACCTCTTTTAAGAAATAGAGATTAAGAATAAAAAATATGAGTTTCCTTTCTTTGACTGTTTTAGAGAAGTCAAACATAACTTACCAAAGATTTCAAGAAAAAACAGGAAGTAGATTTTTCATTTTTAGAAAAATGAATGTGTGTGTTGATTAGAGAAAAACTTTTACAAAAACCAAAATTTCAAAGAATAAACAAAACAAAAACACAAAATAAAAATGAAAAACATAAAAATAAAACACAACACAAAAGCATGAAAGGCTTTTAACCATTATCTTTCTCCTGGTCCGATGCTTCAGAAACCAGATCTTCCCATGAGATTTTTTGCCTTTCATTATTTCCCTAGTTTAAATTTTGCTTCACCTTGCCATTTTCTTTCGTAGGAAGAATTCTTAAATTAGGCAACTGATTTTTCATATGTCAAGGCTTCGTGCATCGAAAGCAAATAACATTAGAAGAAATATGGGCATCCTTACCACTTTTACCTTTTTTCCACTTTTGCTTATGCTTTGGTGAGCTTTGTGATTTGCTTGAGAAGTCATTGCATTCGTCACCAACTAAGCTATCTTTTTCTGTATCTTCAACTTTTAGAACAATCGTTTCACGTGCATCCAAAAATCTTTGACCCAAACCTTGCTCGTAGGAAATAAGTGAGCCAATCAAATTATTAATAAAATATTCATTCAAATCTTTTGCTTCATAAATAGCAACTACTTTAGCATAAAACTTATCCAGTAGACAATGAAGAATTTTGTTAACTTTTTCAAAATTTGAAACTTCTTTTCCTAAAGTATGCAATGAGTTTACAATTTGAATGAATCTGGTATACATGTCTAAGATCGTTTCATAAGGTTTCATAAAAAATATTTTAAAATCATGCATTAACAAATTAAACTTGGATTGCTTGATTTCACTAGTGACTTCGTATATGGTGTGCAGTTTATCCTAAATTTGCTTACTAGTAGTGCACGTGGATAATAACATAAAATCTTCAGAATTTAAAGCACAAAAAAAGCAATTTAATGATTCTGCATTCAATTGAGCATTGAGTTGTTCTTCTTTATTCCATTGATTAAAAGGAATATCAGTTTTATCTCCATTAACAATCCGTGACGGTGATGAATAACCAGTTAAAATCATATGCCACATGCGAAAATAAATCGATTGCAAGAAAGTTGTCATGTGAATTTTCAAAAAATCAAAAGAAAGATTTTCAAATAAAGGTGGTCTGGTTATAGAATAACCTTCCGCAATAGTACGATTTGAAAAATTAGCCATGGATCGAAATTCAAAATCTTTTAAAAACTTATTTTATGAATCCCCCTCTGATACCAATTGAAAGTGCTCTGATGGCACTAGAAAGTTCATTAGGGATGTTAAGACCTATAGAACTGGCCCAAGGCCAAATAAAGAGAATGGTGAATTGGTAAAGAAGAAACTTTAAGCAAAATACAAACCAAAATCACCACAATTAAAAACCAATGCGGAAACTAAATGCGGAAGCAAATAATAAGAAAGAACACACCGGATTTATAGTGGTTCGGTCAAACCTTGACCTATGTCCACTCCTTGGAGGCACCCTCCAAGTATTACACTAAAACAAGTGTCTCTCTTTTAGCCCCCACAGCTAGGAGGAGAAGCCCTTACAAAATCACTTCCACCTTCCCCGGTGCGGCGGAGTCGCCGGGTCCTTTGACACCAAAGTGAACTTCTTCTTGGGTGAACTTCCCTCGAGACAAGCCTTGAATCTGACGATATTAAGATGCAAGCCTGCCGGAGCAACCGTGTGGAATCCCCTCCACACTCCCTTGAGTACCCCCTCACAGGATCTTCTCCCTCTCAGACTTCACCCATTCCTCACTCCCTTTCAAGCTTTCTCTTCAAGTTTCCCCCACAAGAATGAAGCTACAATGGCTGTCAAAGACACTTACAAAGTGCCTTGTCATCTCTTAAATAGAAGAGCTAAAAATGAGCTGATTAATGCAAGTTGCCGACTTTATCATTCAGGACGATAGACATATCGTCCTGGCCGATTAGTTCAAATATGAGGAAAATCGTCCTGAATATTGTCCTGAAATGAAGTTGGACGATGTATAATAGTCCCGGACGATCTTGAGATCGGCCCGGACGAAATCACCATTAATTGCTTTCCAAAATTGCCAGAGAAAATTTGAAAAAATTGTCCTGGATCGTCCTGGATGATATGTTATAGTCCAAGCCGATCCACCAGGCCGATATCCAAAAAAAAGAATTTCCTAAGTAGATTTGGTGGCAGATTCTTTCTGAATTGAGCCTATCGTCCTGGCCGATAGAAAATCGTCCAGGACGATGTGTTTTGCATAAAGACGACTGCTTTAATGAGAATGCCCTAATTAGGGTTTCTACTTTTTGATAGATCGTCTCGGCCGAAATAAATATCGTCTAGGACGATGTTACCAAAGACAGTAAACTCTAGGGAACAGTCAGAAACTCTTATACGTTACAAAGCATCAGGAGTCATAATAAATACAATAGACTCAAGAAAGGAAAAATGGTACAAACTGACTCAGATCTAGTCTAACCAATCTTGAGCTGGTTCCAAATTGTAGTCCGATCGTGTGAACCTGAAATGTCAGTACATAAAGCATTCGTAGAGAAATAAAAATGTTTGTTATCATCAAAAACATAAACCATTGATCCGCAACAAGATCCCCCCTCTCTCTCTCTCTCAACCTCTCCCTCTCCTCTTAGCTCTCTCAGGTTAGGACAGCAGCAAAGATACAATCTTGTGTAAATAAGTGGTCTTATATAGAAAGGCTTCAAATTTACCTTTAATTGTAACAAACTAATAAATAGTATCCAGGACAATCGATCATCTTGTACGATCAGTACAAATTTAGTTCAATCAGCCAGGATAATATGTGGAGGTTGGATGATTAAAGGATTTGTTTGTTTTGATCATCCTGGATGATGGGACATCCTCCTATACGATTAGTTCAAAATCATCAAATATCATCCATACCATCACTTTGTTCAGCCAAACTTTACCTATCTGGATGTTGAAAGAATAATGGACCGTCCAGGATGATCTGGCAATTGTCCTATATGATTAGTTCAAAATGTCAAATATCATCAAGACAATTGCTCCATTCAGCCATACTTTTTATGTTTGGATGATGAAAGAATAACTGATCGTCCAAGACGATTTATCGATCATCTTGTACGATTAGTTTAAATCAGTACATATTGTCTAAAGCATTATTCTGATCATATAAGAAGAAACTATGGTTTGTTTAACTGATCGTCCTGGAAGATTATATGATCGTCTAGGATGATATGTTCGATCAATCAAATCTTAGATGCTTTCCTTAATTATCTGACAAATTTAGGCATAATTATAATACATCTTCCAGGAAGATATCCTGGACAATGTCCAAAAATAATAACATACCTAAAAGAGTTGGCAGCTGATTCTTTCTGATTTGATCATATAATCTAGGATGATGATAATAACATCCAGGATGATATGTTTAGTTTGGGCTGCCTTAACCAGGATGCCCTAATGAGGGTTTATAATTGTAATTGATCATCCATGATAATTTTGGATCATCCCGAATGATATGATCAAAAACAAAAACTCAAAATAGACAGAATTTTTTCCATTGAGTGTGTATGTGCAAGGTCACTTAGCATCAAGACCCACTTTGTTATACTTGACTCAAGAAAAGGTAAAAATACTTGATGTACACTTACAGACTAACTCAATTCTTATCTATCCAATCTTGAGCTGACTTGATTTGCAATTGATCTTGTGGACATGAAACATTAGTAGGCAAGGTAGTCATAGAAAAATAGAAGTGTGAGAAATATTTGTTATCTTCAAAATTAAAATCCCTGAATCCAGATTCACAACATCTTAGCCCAAGTTCTATAATCTTGATGATAATAATCATTATTGTTTTCTTATCATTGTTATTCTTGCATATCTATTTTTTTCCCCTACTTATTAACATTTCAAGTCCACGAGTCAACTAACAATGGTAATGAGCTCAAGATTTGGTAGATTAGAATTGAGTATGTCTGTAATTTTAATTCCAAGTAATTTTTTTTCTTTTTTAGTCAAATCATGTTTTTGGAGGACACTAAGCTGAGTAACCTTGAACACACACACTCAAGGGAATGAGTTAGAGAGTTAGTGTACTTTTTGGATTTTGAACTCATCATATAGCATGATTTATATTATAATGGATGATCAATTAAAAATAAAAAACCCTAATTAAAGCACTCTTATTAATTAAGTGATTAACTCAATAAAATTATTACACACAACGTCTATCTACTCTAGGAAATTCTATGGTGATTTAGGGTTTCTGCTCGTCTGCTTCATCTGTTCATTATTGGAGTGGCTAGTTTGGTTTTTCATTTTGTACATTTTCTTCCTTATTGGCTTCTTCAATTTTTCCTATGCTTGGTTTTGAGAATTTTCTTTATATTTGAGCTTGTAAGAGTTGACGTCCCTCACCTCATCTATCCCTGCCTTGTCATCGTTCCTTGATGGAAAAACTAGCTCCTTTAAGGATGCTCTAGTGGGTTGTTCTTCATCTTCTTCTAAGCTTCATTTTGTTCATACATCCTTTAATAGAACTCCTGCTCTATTTTTTTATGATTCGGTGGAGTCATAGCTTGCAACGTTTCTTGCTCTTACATTAGTTGGCAAGTTCGTTCTTTATAGACCTAACTTAAATGTGATTCAAAAATTTTTTGTGAATCTTAAGCTTTCCGGTTCATTTCATATTGTCCTGTTGGATCAGCCTCATATCACGATACAACTCACCAACGATCTTGATTATAGTTACATTTTCTCATGGAGATCTTATTTTGTACAAGCTTGTCAATTGAGATAACTTAAATGGACTCTAAATTTTGATGTGCGTGAGGAATCTCCTATAGTGTCTGTGTGGATCTTTTTCCCGAATTTGCACCTTCACTTTTTTAATTCTCAAATTTTATTAGGTTAGGCTTCAATCTTTGGTAGGCCTTTACAAACTGGCCAAGCTACTACGTCTATCTCTAGACCTTCGGTTGCTCGTGTTTTAGTTGAGTTGGATATTTCCAAAAAGCATCCGAATGAGATTTGGATAAGTTTTGAATTCAATGGTTATTTTCAAAAGGTGGAAATTGAAAATTTTCCCATTTTTGTTCATATTGCAAGATGCATGGTCATGGGGTTAATTAGTCCTTTAGGTTGCATCCTCATCTCCACAAGGAGAAGGTTTCAAACAAAGTTACGCATGGATTGGATGGACCTTCGGTTGATGTTGATTATGTGGCTCCATCTATAATGGTTGAAGGAAATGTTTCTAACATTGAGACAAACTTTCCTGAAGTGGTTGTGGGCCATGCTACTAATGTGCATGATGAGGCTAATAAATTGATACAATGTTCCTTAATTCATAAGGAGACTTCTCCCCTTCCTATTTTTGACCCTAATTGTGAACAGAGAGTATACTTTACCTCTTCTTTATATATAGAAGGTCAAGCTTTTGTTGAGCATGGGCCGGATTCTATTAGCAATCAAATTATTGTCCCATCTTAAACTATTATTCAATGTATTACTAACAATAATTTAATTGATATGAATGCAATGATGGTTAAGAATACTTTTCCTAATTTGGTATCTAATCAATCTATTATTATTGAAAGTTCGTTAGGGATGTTAAGCCCTATGAACATAGTCCCAAGCTATCCAAGAAGGGGGCGGGGGGAGGGGTAAATTGGTATTTTAAAATTTCTTTTCACAAAGAATGAAAATCATATAAACCAAAATCACACCACAAAAATAAATGCGGAAATAAAAGTGCGGAAGCAAGAAAATAAGAACACAGGAATTTATAGTGGTTCGATCAACTCGACCTACGTCCACTCCACAGAGGCGCCCTCCGAGTATTGCACTACAAACGTGACTCTCCTTTAGCCCCCACAGCTAGGTGGAGAAGCCTTTACAAAGCACCTCTTTTTTGCCACCCCGGCAAGGTAGAGAACCTACCTCCTTTTTCTTCCTCCTGAAGCTGGCAGAGAACCACAACCAAAAGCTAACTCCTTACCTCTACCGACCCTTCCATGGACGAGAACTTCTAGACGAAGAAGAAGCAGAGCGATCCTTGAAGAAACCCTTGCGAATCCCCTCACAAGCTCCCCCTCACAAGATCCTCTCTCTCTCCCTCTCTCTCTTTCTCTCCTCAAGGCCTTCTCAGGCCAAGGAAGCAGCTAAAGGCCTTTCAAAATGTTGAACAAGAGTTCTTAAATAGAAGAGTCTTCAAAGGAGCTAATTAATTGCAAGTTGCCGACATTATCGTCCAGGCCGATATGGACATCGACCTGGCCAATCAGTACAAAACTCAGAAGATTGACCAGAGTATCGCCCTGGATGCAAAACTGGATGATTGAAAATTGGCTTGATTGTCCAGGCCGATCTCACGATCGTCCCGGCCGATCAGTTCAAATCAGAGGAAAATCATCTAGAGCAACGCCCTGAATTCGAGCTGGCCGATATTTATCGTCCTGAAGTAACCAAGGTTTTTGAATAGATCATCCTGGCCGATCCTGCGATCGTCTAGGACGATATGATCGTATCAATCATCCTTAATTACTCCCTTGATTTCCTGATCAATTATGCCATAATTTGTGAATATCATCCAGGCCGATCATAGATCGTCTTGGCCGATAATTTAAAAATACAGTATACCTTAATTGTTTATGGCGGCAGCTTATTTCTGTTTTGAGCTTATCGTCCTGGCCGATACACATATCGTCCAGGCCAATATGTTAATGTCGGCTGCTTTAATTAAGAATCCTTATTTAGACTTTCTGTTTTAAGCCTGATCGTCCAGTACGATGTAAATATCGTTCTGGCCGATATGAGTAAAAATAAAAATTCTAATTCTCTCAAGTGGTGTGTGTAGGGTTACTTAGAATCAGTCTCTTTGACTATTAAAAATAGACTCAAGAAGAGAAAAAACAAAGTACAGACTGACTCAATCCTAAACCTACGCAATCTTGAACTGTCTTCGTTTGTTCGTCCGATCTCTTCGATTCCTGAAAAGTTAGAAGAACCAAGTAGTTCAAGAAAATTAATAGTGTTTGTCAATCATCAAAACATAAGTTATGAAAATAGATTTGCAACAATCTCTCTCTTTTTGATGATGGCAAACATAAGTAGGAAAAACTAAGAAAAATAGTTCACTAGAAATTCAAAGTTACAAGCACATACCCTTTTTCCTACCACATCATACTCCCCCTTTTGTCATCACAAAAAGAGGGTCCAGACACACAAAAGAAAAAGAAAAAAAGAGAAACAACCCAATAGAAATTAAAACAGACTAAAAAGACAAACTACAGAAAAGAGGAAACAAACAGCAGAAAATAGAGACTAGAAAAATGAGTGACCCTGATCATCAGATGGAGATGGTGGAGGTGGCTGCTGGAAGTAGCTGGCAAGTGTGGTAAACTGAGCATTGAACCAGGCGATGTCCTGGTCATGCTGCTGCTGCTGGTGAGTCATGTAGCTGTCAAATCTGGCTAAATTCGCAGTGCGATGCTACTCGTAGCAGGCAATGTCCTCAGAATGTTGCTGCTCCTGTGCAGCAACGTAGGCGTCAAAGCAGGTCTCCCATCGATCAAACCTCTCAATCAAATGATCAACCGATGAGTGCTAGTGGAGAGGAACAAGATTAGGAACGGGAGCAGGAGCGGGAGACTCCTCCTCTCCAGCCCCCCGACCTTCCCCATCTCTAGGATAGAGACGAGTACTATGAAGGGTACTGAAGGAACTATTTGAGTAGAAGGAAGTTGGGAGGTTAGGAGGAATAGGATACTGAAGTTGGTATTTGGTTTCGAGGACATAGGCTATGATGTGTCCTAAGGCTAGATTGGATTTTCTCTTATGACCTAGATTGCGGATTGTGGTTAAGTGATCAATGTATCTCTACGAGCCATGATGTAGAAAGTAGTGAGGGAAAGTAGAGGGGTGATATGGACTCGGTCCCCGGCTTTTGGAATTATGGAGGTGCGAAGGACATGTTGGATTGTCCTAGCATCTTTGACTAAAGAGCTAGTCTCTCCAACATGAAAAGGTGCATTGGTCTGTCGAAGGAAGTGATTCGCCGTGGACAAGTCAAGGTCAGGATCTGAAGCGATTAAGTGCAGCTTATCCCCTGTGGTGGATAGCTGTAACAGTTCAACACAATCGTGATATGTGATTTTGACAGGGCGTCCATTCACATAGGAGGTCAGGGCTGTGAAGCTAGGGTTAATATGAAGGTTTGTAAAGAATTCTCGAAGAAACTCGATATTAAATGGAAAAGCAAGAGATAGAATGAAACAAAGGGAGGTGTGAGCGAAAAGATCCATTACCGGGTATGAAGTTTAGGCAGGATTGATGATTCTAGAGACAGTTATCACACACTCTTTGTACCGATGGTAGGCAGCCTGATCCTCTGCCTCCCTGAATCAAGGGTCCAGAGTGGCCCTCGAGAACTCCTAGAAGCCTGTCGAACTCGTTTCCCATCGGCCATAGCAAAGGATTAGAAAGGAGATACAAGAGGAGAACAGATGAGGTGAAAAAAAAATGGCTGGATCGGCCAGAATTTAAAGAAACGGCCATATCGTCCAGGCCGATCGCAAAATCGTCTAGGCCGATATGGCTCAATAATTACGTATAGGCCGATTGGTCAAAAAGGCGGTCTGATCGTCCGGGCTTGATCAGATATCGGCCAGGACGATTAGACACAAGCGATCGTCCCAAGGAGACAATCCAGACGACCGTTGAAAAGGCAGATCGTCCGGGCCGATTAGGTGTATCGTCCAGGATGATGCACAATAATTAATCGTACTGGCCAAAGTTAAAACGTTTTAAATCACTGCCACGTGAATCGTCCAGGATGAACAGTGGATCGGCCAAGACGATGGTCCAATAATGGATCGTCCGGGGTCGATTTTAAAGATTCAAACGTGCTGACACGTGGATCGTCCAGGACGATCTAGTGTATCGGCCAGGACGATGCACATAAAATGCATCGGCCAGGTGAAATATTCTATCGCCCAGGACTATCATCATGATTGCAACAGAGTCCGACCAGATCGTCCAGGATGATATGGTATCATCCAGGATGATATGGTATCGTCCAGGATGATATGGTATCGTCCAAGACGATGACTTACAGCAACAGAAAAGACCAGCAGATGGAATTTGAATAGATTTTGTCCTATCGTCCAAGACGATAAAAGTATCGGCCAGAACGATGTGACTAGAAAATGAAACTAGGGAAAAGATGGTGATGATCAAGGCCCTCAAAAAATAAAACAAAAGAAAAACATACAAAAACATAGTAAAAGAAAGCAAAAACATAACGAGAAAAAAAAAACGAATATTTTTGAATTTTAATTTTTCTATTTTTTTTTTGTTTTATGCAGGTATCATATGAGAAGAAAAAAAATTAAACTTTAGAGTTCCACAATATCAAGGAGTTTAGCCAATCCTAATCAGACAAAGGTAAAATATCCGATTCTGTTAACCCTAGATCAGACGTTCTTTATGGTACAAATTTTCTTTTGAAAACAAAAGGGCTTAACTGAGAATAAACCTAATCGGACAAAAAGAAGATTCAATCAAAACTGTTTACAAAAAAAATCTCATAAGTAATAAAACAAAGTAATTTTTCTCAATCATGAAACTTGAACTCAAGTCTTTGAAAATCTCATATAACCCATAAGTTCTTCTAAGTTTTTAAAGTTTTAAAAAGATAGGATAGCTAGCTTTTTAGTGGGCTTATTTTATGCCTCTTGTTTTTTTTTTTTTTTTTTTTTTTGATTTGGCTCTTTGAGTATCTTGATTTTTGATACACAATTGTGTATATATATTTTTTTCAATTTGGTGTCATTAGCCTCTTTCCTTTGTAATTCTTGCAAGCTAAAAAGCTCTTTTGAAAACTCTTAAAAGAAGCTCAGTTGTGAGTATATCCTCCAAATATTAGAGAATAGGAGCTCTCTCTAACATACGGAAGAATAACCCACAAAACAAAACTAAAGAATCATATGATCAGTGCAATAGCAAGATCTCAAATAACTTGAGAGATATATAAGAACTTTGGATATTATGCATAAGATAGATTTTTTGTAGTAAGATAAAAAGAATCTTAGTTTCAAAAAATCATTGGCTAAAGTGAGTTAGGCTTTTGTTTAGAGAAGAAAGTCATACCACTAAACAAGGTCGGAAGGAGGGAAACCTTTAACGGTGTTTCTTCATTTAATCAATTTTAGAAAAGCTAAACACAATCCTCAAAACTCCAAAATCTAAAATCTTGAAAAGTTTTAACATATGGAAAGCCAATTTTAAAAGCAAAGTGAAAACAAAACACATTAAAAAAAACTACAAAGCAGAAATAAAACACACTGAAATAAAAACACATTTCAAGAAATTATTGAAGTAGCAGGTTTAAGCATTTATAAGCTGCGAGCCTTCATATGTCCAGTTATCCTATGCTCCCACAAGATCTTTGGTGAGAGCACACCTGCAAAACTTAACAACAGTCAGATTTAGGAACCCAAACTGGTTTGGGCCCCTTCTTAGAAGAAGTAGAATGCAATGCAGGTATGGTATGCTGTGAATCATGCATCTTAGGTCTCCACACCTAATGTGTACTACAGTGAACGGTGAAAGTGTGTGAGATGTGTCCTAGCATGCAACAAGAAAAACATCTAACTCTAGGAAAAAGATTTCTTAAATGATTTGAGTTATAATGCCTCTTTCTAGGTTCTGGCTTAGGATCAAAAGTAAATGTCATCCGATTCTTCTTATATGTATCCAAATCATTTTGAATCCTCAAGTTAGTTCTTTTTAATGCATCATTATCAATCCTCAAAATTTTCTCAATCTCTTTAGATTTCTTAAGATCAGAATTAAGTGAGGTGTGTGAAGATTTTAATGCATTATGTTCATCAATTAATTCCAAATGCTTTTTGTTTAAATCATCATATTCATCAAGAAGAGCCTTGTGATTTGAATCAATCGTTGCTTGATCTTTGAAAAAAACTTCATGCTCTTTTTGTAAATTCAAAAGTTCTAATTTTAGGCTTGCATGACTTTTATTGAGTTTTTTGTATGATGTATATATTTTCTCACAAATCTCAAACAATTCATCATAGGTTGGTTTATATACCTCTTCATCATGACTTTGCTCAAGATGATCTTTCCCTATTAAGCATAGGTTTGTAGTCTCTTCCTCTGGTTCAGTCTCAGAGGAATCAGTACCAAATTCTGCCCAGAATACCTTTTGAATTCTCTTCTTGTCCTTCTTAAACATAGGTTTCTCCTTAATATTTTCCTTGCTTGTGTTATCTTGAAGTGTCGGGCAATCGGCTCTCACATGTCCAGGTTTCCTGCATTAAAAAACAAACAACATCAGAAGATCCTTTAACATGTTTATGATCCTTACATTTTCTCCAATTTTGATGATGCTTTTGTTTCTTCCTTAGAAAGCTTTTGAATTGCCTTGTGATGAAGGCAACTTCATCGCTTTTAGACTTGAAAGATTCAGAATCCAATTTGTGCGCCTTTAATGCAACTATTTTTTTCTTCTTTTTCTTACATGCATGAAGATTTCTTTGATTCACCCCTTACTCGTAAGCAATGAGTGAGCCAAGTAAGTTATCAATAGAATAAATATTCAAATCCTTAGATTCAGTGATTGCAGTAATTTTAGCATCATACGACGAAGGCAAACATCTCAAAATCTTGTTAACTTTTTCATAGTTTGAAAGTTCTTTTCCTAGTGCATACAGTGAAGTAACTATCTGAGTAAACCTTATGTACATGTCAGAAATCGATTCATGAGGTTTCATACAAAAAAGTTCGTAGTCATGCAAGAGAATGTTCAAACGGGATTGTTTAACCTCACTAGTACCTTTATAGGTGATGCACAATTTATCCCAAATCTCTTTACCAGTTTTGCAAGTGGAGACACGCATGTAATCCTCAGATTTTAAAGCACAGAAAATGTAGTTCAAACATTTTGCATTCAATTAAGCTACATCTCGTTCATCGAAAGTCCATTCAGTAAAAGCAACTTCAGTTTTAACACTATTAATTTTACGAGAAGGTGGAGAATAACCTTCTTTGATAAGCATCCACATGCGATAATCAGTAGATTGTAAAAATGTTGACATGCGGGTTTTCCAAAAATCAAAAGGTAGGTTATCGAACAAGGGAGGTCGGGTAATAGAATACCCTTCCGTAGTGTTACGATTCCCAAGGTTAGCCATGGATCAAATTTAAAAAGTTTTCAAACTTAAATGTTTGAATCCCGCTCTGATACCACTTGAAAGTTCATTAGGAATGTTAAGCCCTATGATTGTAGTCCCAAGCTAACCAAGAGGGGGGGGGGTGAATTGGTATTTTAAAATTTCTTTTCACAAAGAATGAAAATCACATAAACCAAAATCACACCACAAAAATAAATACGAAAATAAAAGTGCGAAACCAAGAAAATAAGAACACAGGAATTTATAGTGGTTCGGTCAACCCGACCTACGTCCACTCCCTAGAGGCGCCCTCCGAGTATTGCACTACAAATGTGAGTCTCCTTTAGCCCCCACAGCTAGGCGGAGAAGCCTTTACAAAGCACCTCCTTTTTTCCACCCCGGCAAGGTAGAGAACCTACCTCCTTTTGCTTCCTCCTGAAGCTGGCAGAGAATCACAACCAAAAGCTAACTCTTTACCTCTACCAACCCTTCCACGGACGAGAACTTCTAGACAAAGAAGAAGAAGAGTTATCCTTGAAGCAACCCTTGTGAATCCCCTCACAAGATCCCCTCTCTCTCCCTCTCTCTCTTTCTCTCTTCAAGGCCTTCTCAGGTCAAGGCAACAGCCAAAGGTCTTCCAAAACGTTGAACAAGAGTTCTTAAATAGAAGAGTCTTCAAAGGAGCTCATTAATTTCAAGTTGCCGACATTATCGTCTAGGCCGATATGGACATCGGCCTGGCCGATCAGTAGAAAACTCAGAAGATCGGCCAGAGTATCGCTCTGGATGCAAAACTGGACGATTAAAAATTGGCTTGATCGTCCAGGACGATCTCACGATCGTCCCTGGCCGATCAGTTCAAATCAAAGGAAAATTGTCCAGAGCATCGCTTTGAATTCGAGCTGGCCAATATTTATCGTCCTGAAGTAACCAAGTTTTTTGAATAGATCGTCCTGGCCGATCCTGCAATCGTCCTGGCCGATCCTGCGATCGTCCAGGATGATATGATAGTATCAATCATCCTTAATTACTCGGTTGATTTCCTAATCAATTAAGGCATAATTTGTGAATATCGTCCAGGCCGATCAGTGATCGTCCTGGCCGATAATTTAAAAATACAGTATACCTTAATTATCTATGGCGGCAGCTTGTTTCTGTTATGAGCTTATCGTCCTGACCGATACACGTATCGTCCAGGCCGATATGTTAATGCCAGCTACCTCAATTAAGAATCTTTGTTTAGACTTTCTGTTTTAAGCCTGATCGTCCAGGACGATGTAAATATCGTCCTGACTGATATGAGTAAAAATAAAAATTCTAATTCTCTCAAGTGGTGTGTGTAGGGTTACTTAGCATCAGTCTCTTTGACCATTACAAATAGACTCAAGAAGAAAAAAAATTAAGTACAGACTGACTCAACCCTAAACCTACGCAATCTTGAACTGGCTTCATTTGTTCGTCCGATCTCTTCGATTCCTGAAAAGTTAGAAGAACCAAGTAGTTCTAGAAAATGAATAGTGTTTGTCAATCATCAAAATATAAGTCATGAAAATAGATTTGCAACAATTATTTCTTAGGATGAAGGACAACGTGGCAAGGTGAATAGTAATGCTAATAAAAGTATATCGATTATGGAGGATGTTAAGAGAGTTGCTATTTGCCTATTTTATCTTCTTGCAATTTGTATAGTTTTGATGATTCCAAATATCATTGTTTTAAGTTTTGTTTTTCTCGTAACACTTTTTGAAAAAATTGTTTTTGCTCGTGTGTGGACTAACATTTCAAGATAATCGAACTCCAGACTAATGAAGACTTCAAATCAACATTCAGTATGAGATAGTTTATAAATTGAAGTTTGTAATTTTTATTGTAATTGAGTTTGAGAAAATATAATTTTAATTGAATAAGCTTAGCACATACACACTTGGGGAGATCTTTAAAAATCACACTGATCGTACAGGACGAATCTTGTTCGTACGGGACGATCAAGTCAGTTAATCTCCTCGAAAAAGCAATGAAACTAGCAGAAAGTAAGAAAATTTTTGTAAGTCCTGATCGTCCAAATGAATTTATAAATTTATCCCGGGATGATCTGTCCTGGATTCTCACTTTGTGCTGAATAGTCAAGACGATTCATCCTATTCGTGCCAGGATAAAATGCTCTTTAGAAAATTTTTGTCCAAACAAAATCCTATTCATCTCAAGACGAAATGCTCTCTGAAAAATTTTCATCCAAACAAGCTCTTATTAGTCCCAGAATGAAATGCTCTCTAGAAATTTTTTGTCCAGATGAAATGCTATTCGTCCCATGATGAAATGCTCTCTAGAAAATTTTCATTCAGACGAGCTCCTATTAGTCCCAAGATGAAATGCTCTTTGGAAATTTTTGTCAAGATGAACTCCCATTTGTCCTAGGACGAAATGCTCTATCTTTTGAAATTTTGTTAATGTCCTGCAATTTGTCAAAACCAACCCATGAAATAACTGTTCGTACCAGACGAACATAGTTCATACGGGACGATGATCCGGTACGAAGTTAGTTCATACATATATGCATTGGGTTTGTATGCAACTGATATAAGTAGATTCGTATGGGACGATCTGACTATCGAATGGGACGATCCACTATACACAGACTTGAAAATCAACAATCTTTGGAAGGTTTTTCGTGTCTTTCCTATATAAAGTATAAATAAAACTGTCTCTTAATCTTTTTGCCTACTGATCTTCATGCCAATTGAAGGGAGAGTCAAGAGGAGAGTGTGAGAGAGTATTTGAAGGAGGATTCTTACTACTGGAGCATAAAGGATACACTTGATTTCTGCTGAGAATATCTGTCAAGTAGATCTGATTCTCTGCCGACACTTGGAGAGTGTGAACAGACGAAGGGTTCTGTGCCTACACTTGGAGAGTGTGAATAGCCGAAGGGTTCTCTGCCCACACCGGGAGAGTGTGAAAGGATGAAGGGTTCTTTGCCCACACTTGGAGAGTGTGAAAGGACAAAGGGTTCTCTACCAACACTTGGAGAGTGTGAAAGGATGAAGGATTCTATGCCCACACTTGGAGAGTGTGAAAGGACGAAGGGTTCTCTGCCAACACTTGGAGAGTGTGAAAGGATGAAGGGTTCTCTGCCCACACTTGGAGAGTGTGAAAGGATGATGGGTTCTCTACCCACACTTGGAGAGTGTGAAAGGACGAAGGGTTCTCTGCCTACACCGGGATAATGTAAAAGGACGAACGGTTCTCTACTAACACTTGGAGAGTGTAAAAAGACGACGGTTCTCTACTGCACCGGGTAGTGGTGGAAGAGAGTTTTGTAAAGGCTTCTCCGCCTTGCTATGGTTGTAAAAAGAGAGCCACTTCTGGTTTTTACTGTTTTTATTATTTTTACTTATGGTTGAAAAATATTTTCTATAAAATTCACTAAAGTTATTTTCGGTATAAAATTTTTAAAAGAGGGATAAACTTTTAATTACCAATTAACGCCCCTCTTGGTTAGCCGCTGGGACATAAGCTTAGGTTTAACAACCTAATTCATATTAAACAAGTTTCGACAAGTGGTATCAAAGCTCTATTTCAAAATTATAAGTTTAGACTAGTTTTTGATTAACATAGATGACTACATTTGGAAACTGAAATACACTTGAGGGTTACTCTATAACTAGACCTCCATTGTTCGACAATATTTCTTTTGATTTTTGGAAAACACACATGTCTACATTTTTACAGTCACTTGATTTATGTATGTGGATCTTAGTTCATGAAGGGTATACAAGACCAACTAGACTAGTTGACAGAGTTAGAGTTGAAACACATTTTATGGACTGGAAGGTAGAAGAATGTGACTTAACACAACTAAATGCCAAATGCTTGAATAGTTTCTTTTGTGCTCTTAAATCAGAAGACTACATGCGGGTTTCTACATGCAAGAGTGGAAAAGACATATGTTATAAACTTTGTATAACTTATGAGGGGACTAATTAGGTTCATAAATCTAGACTTAATATCTTGTTGTATGATTATGAACTATTTTGCATGAAACCAAATGAATCCATTTCTGATATGTACACAAGATTCATATAAATAATCACCTCTTTATATGCATTGTGTAGGGAACTAATAAATGCTGAAATGGTTAATAAGATTCTTCGTTGTTTTCCTACTGCTTATGATGCTAAAATTACTGCAAATATAGAGTCTAAAGATCTTAACATTTACTCTATTGATAATCTTCTTGGTTCGCTAATTTCTTACGAGCAAGGAGTTAGCCAAAAAAAGATTAATGCATGTGAACCACGAAGGGAAAAGAACATAGCACTAAAAGTGGAGGAGTCAGAGAGTGAACACTCACAAACTAAGGATGAAGATGATATCGTAATAATGACTAGACAATTTAGAAGCTTTCTGAAGAGGAAGTAGAAGAGACGCCATCAATGGAATCGAGGTAAATTTAATAATAATGTCAAGGTTTCAAATGATGTTATTTGCTATGAGTGTAAGAAACCTGGAAATATTAAGACAAATTGCCCAAAATTCAAAGCCATTGCTAGCAAGGAGAAGGTGGAGGAGAAACCAATTATGAAGAAGGGAAAGAAGAATTTCCAAAGAGCTTACTTGGCGGACTAAGCTTTGGACTCATCAGAGACAGAAAATGAAAAGGAAGTCACTAATCTTTGCTTAATGGCCGATAATCTTGATCAGTTAGATCAAGAGGAGATATGTGACTTGACTTATGATGAACTTTTTGAAGTTTTTGAACAGATTCATGATGTATATAGGAAATTAAAGAAAATGCATACTAGTCTAAGTTTAGAATTTCAAGAACTACAAAAGCAACATAAAATCCTTAGGAAATATCATGTTTTAATTGATGACAACCACATAAAATTACTTAATGAATTTGATGACTTGAATAAAAATCATGAAATGTTAAAGACATCCTTTGTAGAAATACTAATTGAAATCAAGAATAATAAGGATGAATCAGAGAGCAAAATATATATAATCAATTATATAAATCAAATTTTGGAAGATGTGAATTTATTTTACAGATTGAAGATAAAAGCTCTCGAGGATAATAGGATATCACCTAAACTTGAAGATTTCACTAATCCTATTTTGTATCCTAAATTTATGCAATCCCTAAATAGACAAATGAATAGTAGAAGACTTAGGAATCCTTTTTCAAAAGTCAAATATAATAATTATGGATTGATTGGACACATAGCTCACACCTGTACTTTAAAGAAGAAAACTTATTCGCTATGGAAACCTAAGATGCATAAACCTAGACATATCATACATGCATATCTTTATAAATTTCCAAAAGGAGAACCCAAACTTGTTTGGGTTCCCAGGTTTAATGTTTGATATTCTTGTAGGGTCGCTCTCACACAAGATCTCGCATAGACAGCGGAAGTTCAAAGTATATGACTGGAGATAACACTACAAGGAAGGTAGTTGGGTTAGGTATGATTGGAAATCTATATAACTTTTTAATTGAGAACGTGTTATTGATAGAAGGCTTAAAGTATAATTTATTAAGTATAAGCCAGCTATGTGATAAAGGATATTGTATAAAACTTTTTCCTACAAGCTGCATATTAAGCCTAAATGGAAATGATGTTTTAAATGGTATAAGGGTAAATAACGTGTATATGCTAATTTTGAATTGCATTAAAATTCCTACTACTTTTTTGTTTAAAAACTACTTCTGATGAGTCATGGCTTTGACATAGGAGACTTTGTCACTCTAACATGAAAATCCCTAGGAGGAATATCCAAAAGAACCTAGTGAGAGGTATACCAAAACTAGACTTTACTAAGGACCACTTTTGTGATGCATGTCAATTAGGAAAGTAAGTGATGTCCACTTTTTAGTCCAATAAGGATCTTATAACTAGTAAACTATTGTAGATTTTGTATATGGATCTTTTTGGATCAGTTGAAACTATAAGTCTAGCAGAGAAGGTATACAGATTTATATTATGGATGATTACTCTAGATTCACGTGGGTTAGATTTTTATTTCATAAGAGTTAATCATTTAAGAAATTTAGAAACTTTTTTGACTTGGATTCAAAGAAAGCTAGGATGTGAAATTATGACTATACAAAATGATCATGGAGGAGAATTTGAGAATGAAAGATTTGGAGATTTTTATATGGAAAAAGGAATTGATCACAACTTTTCTGCATCTAGAACCCCTCAGCAGAATGGGGTAGTCGAAAGAAAAAATAGAATATTAATAGAAGCTGCCCGAGCTATGTTGGTAGAATACTTACTTCCTAAATATTTTTAGGCTGAGGCGGTTAGCTCTGCATATTATGTTCTGAATAAGGTGAATGTGAGATCTAAATTAAATAAAATACCCTATGAGTTGCTAAAAGGAGGAACACCTAATTTGTCATATTTGTATGTTTTTAGTTGCAAAGTGTTTATTCATAATAATGGAAAATCTGCCTTAGGAAATTTTGATCCAAAATTAGATGAATGAATTTTTATAGGATACTCAAGTATTGGAAAAAGGCTTGGTTAGAAAATATTAGTAATGACCTTTCTTTATTAGATTTAAACGAGAATTTGACTTTTAATAGGACACAATGGAGAAAAAGGATTCATGTAGCCGACCCTACATAGTGGGATAAAGGCTTGATGTTGTTATTGTTGTACTCAAGTATTGAAAAATCTTATAGAGTATTCAATAAAAGAACATTGGTAATTAAGAAGACCACACATGTTGTATTTGATGAATCTAGAATTTTGGAAGAGCCAAATATTGTAGAAGAAGAGATTGAGATTAACTACTAAAAGATTGATAAAATAAATTTGGAAGAAAATTTGAAAGAAAATTTGGAGATAGAAATCCCTTTGCCTAAAGATTTGAGATTTTCTAAAAATCACCCAAAGGAGTTGATAATAGGTGAAACTAGTGAGGGTGTAAGGACTAGGCATGGACTAAACAAGGAATTCAATCATTCATCCTTCATTTCAATCATAGAACCCATAAATATTGATCAAGTACTTTTGGATAAATTTTGGATTTTGGCTATGTAAGAAGAGTTAAATTAATTTGTAAGAAATAAAGTTTGGGAATTAACTGCAAGGCCAAAGGATTAAAGTTTAGTTGGAACTAAGTGGATATTCAAAAATAAAATGAATGACTCTAGAGTTGTCATTAGAAATAAGGCAAGATTAGTTGCTAAGGGTTATAATCAGATTGAAGGGATTGATTTTGAGGAGACTTTTGCTCCTATAGATAGACTTGAAGCAATTAGGATTTTATTAGCCTTTGCCTGTTTTAGAAGATTTAAACTATATCAAATAGATGTAGAAAGTACCTTTTTAAATGGGATAATTTAAGAGGATGTTTTTATAGAACAACCTCCAGGTTTTGAAAATTCTAAATATCCAAATTATGTATTCAAACTGAAAAAGGCATTAAATGGATTAAAACAGGTACCTAGGGCTTGGTATGAGAGATTGAGCACCTTCCTACTTGAAAGATCATTTGAAAAAGGAAGTGTGGATACAACTCTCTTTTTGAAGAAATTTGGAAATGATATACTCATTGTACAAATTTATGTTGATGACATCATCTTTGGATCTTCAAATAAAAATATTTGTATTGATTTTTCTAAAATATTGAGTAGTGAATTTGAAATGAGTTTAATGCGAGATTTAAGTTACTTTCTAGGCTTTAGCATTAAGCAAATTGAGGAGGGTACATTTCTTAGTCAGTCGAAGTATATTAAGGACATCCTCAAAAAGTATGAAATAGACAATGCTAAACCTGTTAGTACACCTATGTGTTCCTCAGTACAATTGGATAAGGACCCTATGAAAAAATTTGTTGATCAAAAGAAATTTAGGGGGATAATTGGATCTTTGCTTTACTTGACAACTAACCGGCCCGATATCATATTTAGTGTTTGTTTGTGTGTTAGATTTCAATTAGATCCAAAAGAATCACATTTAACAACAATAAAAAGGATTTTAAGATATCTGTTAGGAGCTCAGAACTTAGGAATTTGATATCATAAGTTTAGCTCTTCATTTGAAATAATTAGTTATTCAGATTCTGACTTTGTAAGTTGTAGGGTGGATAGAAAGAGCACTTCCAGAACATGTCTATTTTTTGTAAATTATTTAGTCTCTTGTTCTAGTAGAAAAAAAATTCAGTAGCTCTATCTACTGCTGAAGCTGAATATATTACATTAGGAAGTTGTGTGGCACAAGTACTCTGGTTGAAACAATAATTAATTGATTTATGATTAATAATAGGCACTATTCCAATTTATTGTGATAACTTTAGTGTTATTTGTATTTCTAAAAATCTTATTCAACATTCAAGAACCAAACATATAGACATCAGACATTATTTCATAAAGGATCATGTATCCAAAGGAGAAATTGAACTCATTCTTGTTTCTACAAAAAAATCAACTAGCAGACATTTTTACAAAACCATTAGCCTTTGATACTTTCATTGTATTAAGAACAAGGCTTGGTGTGATTGATTTGAATTCTTAATTAAAATGTTTCTGCAACATTGATGTGTGTTTTTTTAGTTAGTATTTTTATGTGTATTTATGATTTTTTTGTTTTTCTATTGTGTTTTTATTGAGTTTGTGTTTTTATTTTTATTTTTTTTTTATTATTGAGTTTGTGTTTTAGTTTTATAAAATTCTCACATCTAGCCTTTTGATTTGTATGTTTTTAAAAAATTGAGTGAAAATCATCCAGGATGAAATTATTTTTGAACTGGACAAATTCTGTAGTGTGTTAAATGTCAGATTTGAACGGTTTGCATATAGTTTTTCAATTTTTATCTTTCACTTCGTCTGTATGATCGTCACGATCGCCTGTAAGAAATGTTCAAACGTCTGTATGATTGATTGATAGTTAAACGGATAAGGTCATTTTTAATATTATATTCGTACGTATGAACCTTTGGTTCGTCCGGACGAACGTTTGGCTATTCGATGTGGGGGACGGTTTAAACTGCCATCAAAATGATCTTTAATGTCTGATCGTCCAGGATGAACACCTGTTCATCTTTACGATCGTTTGATCAAAAGTCTGTACGAATCGACGCATCATTACTTGTGTGATTACGAAAAGCAGTTTCTTTTTTGGACTCATTTGTTCGTCCATACGAAATTTTTTCGTACAGGATGAACTAAATTTCGTACATGACGAAAATAATTTTGTCTGTACGAACAGTCATATTTCGTTAAATTGACAGGCTTTGAACTCAACAGTAATCACTCACACATCCCTTTTAGACCCCTTTTTTCTTTTAGATCTTATCTATGGCAAGCTCAAGCAATCAACAAAAGGTTTTAGCCAATTGTCCACCCAAGAACTTAAGTGATAATTTTCTGTCCAAAGCTAATGAAGAGTCATTTCCTAGATTTGCCTCTGTTAAGATCACCCATTCTAGAGTTCTTATTCAAGAACAATTGACCTTTCAGGTAATGAACTTGTTTGCTTCCACTCAATTTGGTCTCATTCTCACACTAGTCCACTTCTACAACAAAGAGACCTTTCACTACTTTCTAGCAAATATGTCTTTCAATTATGACCATTCTATGATTATGTCACATGTTTTTAAAAAGAAAGTAAAAATCACAAAGGCAGACTTAGGAATTTTTCTGAACTTAAGGACTGAAGGGATTAGAGCCCATACCTTAACCACTACTTGTGATTTGGACTGGGCTGAAATTAATGAAGTGATTAGAGAAATTATATTTACGGAGCATATGCCTAAAGTGTCCTCTCTTATTCGTAATACTCGTATCATCCAGCTTGTTCTTCGAACCTCCATAATTCCTAAAGCTGGTGATAGAGTCAATATTACTCCTCTACTTTCTACAGTAACCTACTGTATTATGACTAACCAACCTATAGATGAAGCTCAACTAATCCTTGACTATCTTTATGGACTTTTTGAAATTGGTCATGTCGTTCATAAAAGAAAGAAGAATATTGCCTTAGGGTATCTTGTTGCCTACATTTTGGAGAAGAAGTATGAATTGGTTCATCCAGTTCAAGATTTTGAAGAACCTCTCTACTACAACGACGGAACTTTTAAAGCAATCTTCAATAAAGATGAACCACATAAAACACATGTTATTTGTGCCTCAGAGGAGGAACCTGAACCTACTGTTGACCACATTATTCGAGGTCAATTTCCCCAAAATTGACTCTAGCACCTAGGTCTTCGTAGCCTAGTGTAAACGTCATCCATAGGATTTCCCTTAGGTGGACGCCCACTGACGTAGTACAGACTTGAACTTTTAAGTAAACCTAAATCAATTCGCCTCGACTCAATCAAATTAAAATCATTGTATTTGAGATAAAATTAGTATTTTAAAATTATTTCTATTTTTTTAAATTAACTCAAAATAAGTATTTTGAATTATCAATTATTTTTTTAAATTAATCTCTAAATTATTCTTGAATTATAAACTAAGTCCTAAAATCATTTTTAAAATATAATTTAATCATGGCCATTGATTTTGAATTAAAAAAAAATGTTTTGAATTTAATTGAGCCGGTCACTCTTATAGCAGTTAAAAAAAAAAATAATAATACAAACCCAGCCCCCACGATCTCTCTCCCTCTTAGTTCAAAAATCACTCACAACTCTCTTGCATTGACACGCATAGAAGCTCTCCCTCACGATTTTTTTTTCTCAGCAGTTCATAAAGGATCGCACAAGAAAACTCCTCCCCGATTCGGTATTCTCTGATTCGCACGATCAAGAACCAAAAAACCACCGCACAATCTCCCTCTCTGTTCGCGAGCTGCCCATCTGCCTCTCATTTTTTTAGAAAAACCTTCCCAGCCTCCGACTCCCTCTCTCTCAGATTCATATGCCTTCTCCCACGTGAAGCTCAGCCTCCTCTCCTCTTCAGTTCGCAAATCCCGAACTCCCCACGATCTCCATCTCCTCCCTGTATTTGCAAGAAGCCCTCTCGATCAACTCTCTCTCTCTCTCTCTTGCGATGAACCCAGGCGAAACCAAATCTCCAGCCGTCTCTCACTCTCGCACACTTCTCCCAGCCAACTGAAACCCCCACTGCACTCACCTCTCTCTGTTCGCAAGAAGTTCCAGGCGGAATCCCTTGCCATTCGCAAGCTTCCAGTTCGGACAAACCAAAGCCACCCCCACTCAAGATTCGCTCATTCAAGCCTCATAGAACAAAATTCCCTTCTTCTTTCCATATACACGAAGACCCCAGCTCTGCGCCTCTTTTTCTCGTGATGAGCCCAGGCCGAAGCCTCTCTCTCTCAGCCATTCGCAAGGTCCCCGAGGGTTATTGCATGCTTTATACTGGAGGGGCGGTGTGTTAAGATAGTTGCTATTTGCATGCTTTATATTTTTGCAACTTATATAGTTTTGATGATTCCAAACTTTATTGTTTAAATGTGTAGTTATCTTCTAACAATTTTAGAAGATTTGTATTTGCTCTAGTGTGTACTAACATTTCAGAAAAATTAAACTCCATACTACAAAGTTTTCAAATCAAATTCAGTATGAGATACTTTGTGAAATTTGAAGCTTGTACTTTTCTTTGAAATAAAATTGAAAGGGGGTGATTGTAATTTGAGTGAATAAAAATATACACACACACATAAGGAGATCATATAAAATTTATATTGATCGTACGGGATGATATCCGTTCCTACAGGACGATCAGACAGTTATCTCCTATTGAGCACATGGAACGAATAGGAACTTGCTTAAAAAATTTTCTAAGTCCTATTCGTCAAGGACAAAATTAATTATCGTCCAAGACGATCTGGCCTCTGTAAGATTTTTGTCCAGATGAAATTAAATTATCGTTCATGGCGATTGGTCCTCTGTAAAATTTTTATCCAGACGAAATTAAATATCGTCCAGGATGATCTGGTCTCTGTAAAATTTTCGTCCAGATGAAATAAATTATCGTACATGATGATTGGTCCTCTGTAAAATTTTCGTCCAGACGAAATTAAAAATTGTCCAGGAAGATCTCTTCTATGTAAAATTTTTTTCAAGACGAATCAATTTTCGTCCAAATGATTAACCGACTTAGAACAGTTTTCAGCAGTTTCTAGAACCGACCTAGTAATAACTGTTCGTACCAGACGAACTAAGTTCGTACGGGACGATTAGCTGTACGAAGAAATTTCGTACACATATACAAATAGGGTTGTTTAAAATCATTTAAGTAAAATTTTCCAGGACGATCCACGATCGTACGGGACGATCCACTGCGTACAGAATTGAAAACTTGTAATTTTTGGACGGTTTTTCTTGTCTTTTCTATAAATAGTCCAAATTAGGCTGCCACCCAATCTTTTTGTCATTTGATCTTCATGCCTCTTGAGAGAATAGCCAAGGAGAGAGTGGAAGAGTGCATTCAAGGGAGGATTCCTACCACTGGAGCGTGAAGGCTTCACTTGGAGTTCAAAGGTAAGAATCTCTACTTGTTAATTGGGATTACTTCATTCTTTTCATTCTTCCTTCTAGATTCTTGTGAGAAGATCTGTCAAGGAGATCCGGTTATCTACCTACACTAGGAGAGTGCGAACAGACGAAGGTTTCGCTGCCTACACTTAGAGAGTGTGAATAGCCGAAGGGTTCGCTGCCTACACTTGGAGAGTGAGAATAGCCGAAGGGTTATCTGCCCATACTAGGAGAGTGTAAAAGGACGACGATTCTCTGCTAACACTGGGGATTGTATAAAAGGACGATGGTTCTCTGCCGCACCGGGGAGTGGTGAAAAGAGTGTGTTGTAAAGGCTTCTCTGCCTTGCTGTGGGTGCAAAAGGAGAGTCACTATTGGTATTAGTGCAATACTCATAGGGTGCCTCTGGGGAGTGGATATAGGTCTGGTTTTAGACCGAACCACTATAAATTTGGTGTGATTTACTTTACTGTTTTTATATTTCCGCATTTTAATTTTAGTCTTAAAAACTCTGTGGTTGAAAAACTTTTTCTACAAAAACTTAAAAGAAACATTTTCATTTCGGTTCAACATAATTTTAAAAAGAGGGTTTAATTTTTTTTTAAAACTACCAATTCACCTCCCCTCTTCGTAGCCTTGGGACATTAACTTAAACTTAACAACCTAATTACTAGACTCAACAAGTGGTATCAGAGCATCGTTTCAAAATCATAAGTTTGAACTACATTTTTATTAACGTAGATGGCTACATTTGGAAACCGAAACACACCTGAGGGTTACTATCACTAGACCTCCACTGTTTGACAATATTCCTTTTGATTTTTGGAAAACAAGCATGTCTACTTTCTTACAGTCACTTGATTATCGCATGTGGATGCTAGTTTAGGAAGGTTACACAAAACCAACTAGATTAGTTGATGGAGTTAGGGTAGAAACACCTTATGCAGATTGGACTATAGAAGAACGTGACATAGCATAATTAAATGCCAAATGTTTAAATAGTTTCTTTTGTGCTTTAAAATCTGAAGACCACATGCGGGTTTCCACTTGCAAAAGCGGAAAGGATATATGGGATAGACTTTGTATAACTTATGAAGGGACAAATGAGGTTAAGCAATCAAGACTCAATATCTTGTTACATGACTATGAATTATTTATCATAAAACCTAATGAATCTATTTCTGACATGTACACAAGATTCATACAAATTGTCACTTCTTTGCATGCACTTGGTAGGGAATTAACTAATGCTGAAATGGTCAATAAAATTCTTCGATGTTTACCTACTGCTTATGATGCTAAAATTACTGCAATTACAGAGTCTAAAGATCTTAACATTTACTCTATTGACAATCTTCTTGGTTCACTCATTGCTTATGAGCAAGGAGTAAGTCAAAGAAAGATTGATGCAGGTGAATCACGAAAGGAGAAGAATATTGCACTAAAGGTGAAAGAGTCAGAGAGTGAACACTCACAACCTGAGGATGAAAATGATATTGCACTAATGACTAGAAAATTCAGAAGCTTTTTAAAGAGGAAGCAGAAGAGACTACAGCAATGGAACAGAGGTAAGTTTAACAGAAATGGCAAGGTTTCTAATAAAGTAATTTGTTATGAATGCAGGAAACTAGGTCATATCAAGACTGATTGCCCAAAATTCAAAGCCACTCCTAGCAAGGAGAAGGTAGAGGAGAAACCAATGGTAAAGAAGGGCAAGAAGAAATTTCAAAGAACTTTCTGGGCGGACTCAGCTTCAGACTCATCTGAGACTGAAAAAGAAGAAGAAGTCACAAATCTTTGCTTAATGGCAGACAATGTAGATCACTCAGATCATGAAGAGGTATGTGACTTAACCTATGATGAATTATTTGAAGTTTCTGAACACATGCATGATGCATATAGGAAAATGAAAAAGATGCATGTTAGTGTAAGTTTAGAACTGAAAGAACTCAAGAAGGAACACGAAATCCTTAGAAAAGATCATGCTTTAATAGATAACAACCACATTAAACTACTTGATGAATATGATGACTTGAATTAAAATTTTGAAAATTTAAAAAACATCCTATGCTGATCTTGAAAAAGAATTTAAGAATTTTAAGGATGAATCTGAGAGCAAGACATATAGAATCAATTATACCATCGAATCTTGGAAGATATGAATTCATTTTACAAACTCACAATAAGAGCTCTCGAGGATAATAGGAACCCCCCTAAACTTGAAGATTTTACAAATCCTAAATATTATCCTAAATTCATGAAATCCCTTAGAAGACAATCATATGGAAGAAAACATAGGAATATTTTTCCTAATGTTAAATGTAATAATTGTGGATTTTTTGGACATATAGCTCACACATGTACTTTGAAGATGAAATCTAATTTGGTGTGGAGAACTAAGATGCATAAACCTAGACATATCAAACATGCATCTGATTATAAATTTCTTAAAGGTGAACCCAAACTTGTTTGGGTTCCCAGGTCTAACATTTGAGAGTTTTGCAGGATTTCTCTCACATAAGACCTCGTGGGATCATATGGTACCTGGACAGTAGATGTTCAAAGCATATGATTGGAGATACTGCTCAATTCATAATGCTGGAAGCCAGGAATGGAGGCAAGGTTACACTAGGAGATAATACCACAAAGAAAGTGGTTGGATCAGGTATGATTGGAAATTTCAAAAACTTTTTTATAGACAATGTGTTATTGGTTGAAGGCTTAAAACATAATTTGTTAAGTATTAGTCAGCTATGTGATAAGGGCTATAATGTAAAATTTTTACATACTAGCTGCATATCAAGCCTAAATGGGAAAGAAGTTTTAAATGGAAAAAGGGTTAATAATGTTTACATGCTAGATTTAAATTCTATTCTATCTCCTACTGCTTTTTGTTTAAAAAAGTATTTCTGATGAATCATGGCTTTGGCATAGAAGACTTTGTCATTCTAGTATGAAAAATCTTAAGAGAATTACTCAAAAGATCTTAGTGAGAGGTATACCAAAACTAGATTTTACTAAGGACCACCTTTGTGATGCATGTCAATTAGGAAAATAAGTTAAGTCCTCTTTTAAGTCTAATAAGGATCTTAGGACCAGTAAACCTTTAGAAATTCTTCACATGGATCTTTTTGGATCAGTAGGAACTGTAAGTCTAGGAGAGAAGGTATACAGATTTGTTATAGTGGATGATTTCTCAAGATTCACCTGAGTTAGATTTCTCTTTCATAAAAGTGAATTAGTTGAGGAATTCAGAAATTTTTTAACTTGGATTCAAAGAAAACTAGGATGTGAAATAATTTCCTTACAAAGTGATCATGGAGGAGAATTTGAAAATGAAAGATTTGTAAATTTTTGTTAAGAAAAAGGGATTGATCACAATTTTTCTGCACCTAGAACCCCTCAACAAAATGGGATAGTTGAAAGGAAAAATAGAACATTAATAGAAGCCGCCCGAGCAATGTTGGCAGAATACTCACTTCCTAGATATTTTTGGGTTGAGGCGGTTAGCACTGCATGTTACATTCTGAATAGGGTGAATGTGAGATCAAATTTAAATAAAGTACCCTATGAGTTGCTAAAAGATAGAACACCTAACTTGTCACATTTGCATATTTTTGGTTGCAAGGTGTTCATACATAACAATGGAAAATCTGCCTTAGGAAAATTTTATCCAAAATCAGATGAAAGAATTTTTGTTGGATATTCAAGTGTTGGAAAATCTTATAGAGTATTCGACAAACGAACTTTAGTCATTGAAGAAACCACACATGTTGTATTTGATGAATCTGGAAATTTGGAAGAGCCAAATGTTGTAGAAGAAGAGATTGAGAAAAACTCCCAAAAGATTGATAGATTAAATTTGGAAGAAAATGTGGAAGAAAATTTTGAAAGAGAAAACCCTTTGCCTAGAGATTTGAGATTTTCCAAAAACCACCCAAGAGAATTGATTATAGGTGAACCTAGTGAGGGTGTTAGAACTAGGCGTGGATTAAACAAGGAAGTCAATCATTCAGCCTTTATTTCAATAATAGAACCCACTCATATTGATCAAGCACTTTATGATGAATTTTGGATATTGGCCATGCAAGAAGAGTTGAATCAATTTGTAAGAAATAAAGTTTGGGAATTAACCTCAAGGCCAAAAGTTCAAAGTGTTGTTGGAACCAGGTGGGTGTTCAAAAATAAAATGAATGACTCAGGAGTAGTCATTAGAAATAAGGCTAGATTAGTTGCTAAGAGGTATAATCAAATTGAAGGAATTGATTTTAAGGAAACCTTTGCTCCTATAGAAAGACTTGAAGCAATTAGGGTTTTACTTGCCTTTGCCTGTTTTAAAGGTTTTAAATTGTTTCAAATGGATGTCAGAAGTGCCTTTTTGAATGGGGTTATTGAAGAAGATGTTTTTGCAGAACAACTTCCAGGGTTTGAAAATTCAAAATACCCAAATCATATTTTCAAGTTAAAAAAGGCATTATATAGATTGAAACAGGCACCTAGGGCTTGGTATGAGAGGTTGAGCACCATCCTACTTGAAAGATCGTTTGAAAAAGAAAGTGTGGATACAACTCTCTTTCTAAAGAAATTTGGAAAGGAAATACTCATTGTTCAAATTTATGTGGATGATATCATCTTTGGATCTACAAATAAAAATCTTTGTGATGATTTTTTTAAAATAATGAGTAGTGAATTTGAAATGAGTCTAATGGGAGATTTAAATTACTTTCTAGGTTTTAGCATTAAACAACTTGAGAAAGGAACATTTCTTAGTCAAACTAAATATATTAAGAACATCCTCAAGAAATATGAAATTGATAATGCTAAACCTGTTAGTACACCAATGAGTTTCTCAGTTCAGTTGGATAAGGACCTTAAGGGAAAATCTGTTGATCAAAAGAAATATAGAGGGATTATTGGATCTTTGCTTTACTTGACTGCTAGCCGACCAGATATTTTGTTCAGTGTTTGCTTATGTGCTAGATTTCAATCAGATCCAAAAGAATCACATTTGACAGCAGTGAAAAGGATTCTAAGATGCTTACTAAGAACTCAAAACTTAGGAATTTGGTATCCTAAGTTTAGCTCTTCATTTGAAATTGTTGGTTATTCAGATTCTGACTTTGCAGGTTGTAGAGTGGATAGGAAATGCACTTCTGGAACATGTCAATTCATTGGAAATTCATTAGTTTCTTGGTCCAGTAGAAAACAAAATTCAGTAGCCCTATCAACTGCAGAAGAAGAATATATTGCATTAGGAAGTTGTGGGGCACAAGTACTTTGATTAAAACAACAGTTGATTGATTTAGAATAAACTATAGGCACTATTCCAATTTATTGTGACAATACTAGTGCTATTTGCATTTCCAAAAATCCTATTCAACATTATAAAACCAAACACATTGACATAAGGCATCATTTCATAAGGGATCATGTATCCAAGGGATAAATTGAACTCACACATATTTCAACTGAAAATCAACTTGCAGACATTTTTACAAAACCTTTAGCCTTTGATACCTTCAGTACATTAAGAACAAGGCTTGGTGTTAATGATTTGAATGCTTAAATAAAAAAATTTTTACAACATTGATATTTATGTTTTCTTAATTTATTTATTTTTATTTTTGTTTTTGATTTTGTGATTTTTTTGTGTGTTTTAAATGAGTTTATTTTAGAGTCTGTGTTTTTATCTTTGCATTCTATATTTTGAATGTTTTGGTTGATTTTCTTTAATAATAAATTCAAAAATCCAAAATTTTATGGAAATCGTCCGGGATGAAATTTTTCGTACTGGACGATGTGTGCGAAATTCATTTTGTGAGAATTCTAACCATTTTGAGAGCAATTTTTAATTAGTTTGTCTGTACGATCTGATGATCATCCAGGATAAATTTTTTTTTCTCTCAAATGTCGAGACGATTGAATGCAGCGGTTGAGTGGATAAGAAAGTAATAATTGTGAAGTTCATCCGTACGAACTTTTTCTTCGTCCAGACGAACAGACGTCATTTCATTGTAGGGGACGGTTTTCAACGGACATTAAAATGAATTAACTTTGGATCGTCTGTACGAAAGTTTTTTGTCTGTATGATCGGTCAAGTCAAAAAGCCTGTTCGAAAGGACGCATCGTAAATTGTGTTGATTACAAAAAGCCATTAAATTTTGGATGAATTGGATCGTCTGTATGAACTTTTTTCGTCCAGACGAACGTTAATTATTGTCCAGGACGAATTGTTTTTGATCCAGGACGAATATATCATTTTCTTTAAATATGAAGGCTTTCTAACTTAACAATCACATCTCCAAACTTCACTTTTAATCCCTTTCTACTTCAGATCAACAATGGCCTCTTCAAGCAAGAGACAAAAGGTGTTGGCAAAGAAACCCCACAGGAATGCCTCTGAAAACTTCCTGTCAAAAGCAAATGAGGAATCCTTTCCTCGTTTTGTCTCTGCCAAAATAACTCCCTCTCGCATTCTGATTCAAAGAGAGATTAACTTCAAGGTAATGCACCTTTTTGCTTCCACCCAGTTTGGATTCATTCTCTCTCTTGTCCACCTTTACAACAAACAAACATTTCTCTATTTTCTAGCCAACATTAGTTTTAATTCTGACCACTCCTGTATAAGTTCTTATGTTTTCAAACAAAAAGTTGAAATCACCAAGCACGACATTGGTGCCTTTCTGAACTTAAGAACTGAAGGTTATAGAGCCCACACCCTTATGAATGAAAACACCTTCAAATGGTATGATGTCAATAGGGTGATTAGACAAAGTGGCCTAACATATCATGTTGCTAGAGTCTCCGGTATGATCAAAAATGCCCCGAATCATCCAGCATATCCTTCGATCTTCAATCATTCCTAAAGTTGGTGATAGGATCAATAATACCCCTCTCCTTTCTATTCTAACCTTTTTTATTATGGATCTTAAGCCTATCGACGAAGCCCAACTTATCCTAGACCATCTCTATGGACTTTCAAAAATTGGGCATGCAGAACAGAAGAGAAAAAGGAATATCTCATTAGGACACTTAATTACATACATTTTGGAAAAGAAATACAACTTAGTGCATCCTGATGATGAATACGAAGAGCCAGTATACTACAATGATGCTTCCTTCAGAGAAATTTTCAAGGAGGAAAAAGGAAAAGCACATGCCAGTGCTTCTGAAGAAGAAGAAGAAGAAGGAGAACAACCACCTGCACCTCAATCAGATTATCAGAATTTGGTTGAGAAATTTAATAGACTTGAGACCCATTTTGATCAAAGATTTGATCAAATTGATGCTCAACTTTTGCAGCAGCAACAGGACATTGGTAGTATCAGAAATGAAGTTCATGAAATCAATACCAATATTATGTTGATGACCTCCTACTTCAACCTTTTTGGTGGCATTCCTCCTCCTCCTCCAGAAGAATAGAGAATGAGAGATGATTTTGTGTTTGTTGTACTTGTGTTTGTTTTAAATGTTTGTTGTGTTAGTGTTTATTTTAGTATTTATTTTAGTTATGTTTGTTTATGTTTGTTGTTTTTGTTGTTGTTTTGATATTATGAAATGATCATGTAATCTTTCTCATTAATATCAATACATATCGTAGGTTATTTAATTTTGGTTTATTTTTGGAATGTGGTTAATTTTTATGAATTTTATTAGTCTTATTTAATCTTAATTGTGCTTAAATTAGATTGTAATTTGAGATTAATTACATTAGAAAATCTAGTCTTTTTAAATTTAAAAGTTATTTATAACTTATTATAATTAGAACTTTTAAATTCATGTCTATTCATTTAGACTACATAAAAGTTAATATTATTATTGAAATTTAGATATTTTCTTATTTTGTATTTCTTGCTCAAATGATATTTATGCACTTAGAAAAATTTAAAATTTTAGATTATTGATTTTAGAAAGAATTGATTTAAATTACTCTTGAAAATTGTACAAAGAGTACAAAAATCAAAATGAATGTGCAAAGGTTCGCAAATATGAAAAAGAGGCACAAAATTAGCCCAATGTCAAAAGATGCACAAAAATGTGCCCAAAAATTTGAAAAAGATGCGCAAAGCGCCACATGTGATAATTCTCTTCTTTCCAAATTCTTTCAATCTTTTAATTCAAATTGATCTTATGTTCATTTATATTCTATTGAATTTTGAAATATAGAATTTTTATTCATCTCTTTTGTAATGATTTTCTATATTCAAATGTCTAAATTGAATCATATTTTTGATAAATTCTTCTTACTTACAATGTTATATCACTTCTTAAATTCTATGAATTTCTATGATTTACCTAATGTCATTAGTTTTAGATTGCATACCTTATACCAATCACCATTTTGATTAAATTTTCAAATGAATTTTATAAAATTACTTACATTTCTCATCTATTTCTTCTTCACTTTTTGTTGTTGTCAAAAAGGGGGAGAAATTATAGTGTTTGTATATTTTATTTTCATATGTTTGTTTGCATTTGTTTATATTTTGATTTTGTGTTTGACTTTGTATTTTTGGCTTGTATTATTTTGTTAAAATTTTTTGAAAAAAATAAAAAATTGTGTTCTTTATACCTCCTTATTTCCATGTATTCATCAATTCAGGGGGAGTTTAGGAGATTTGTTTAAATTGAAATCATACAAACAATAATTATTTTGCCATCATAAAAAAGGGGGAGATTATTAAGATAGTTGCTATTTGCATGTTTTATATTTTTGCAACTTGTATAGTTTTGATGATTCTAAACTTTATTGTTTAAATGTGTAGTTATCTCCTAACAATTTTAGAAGATTTATATTTGCTATAGTGTGTACTAACATTTCAGGAAAATTGAACTACAGACTACGAAGTTTCTTTATATAAGATATTATATGAGAAATATAAAGAGTGAATTGTAGTGTTTTGAAAGGTCAATTGTGTAGAGGAATGATAAGTGAAAATTGGTTTGTTAAAAATGAAATTTTGATACATTAGATAATGTTTTAAAGTGTATGATTGTTATAGTGTTGAAACGTATGTTTTGAAAGGGTCAAATATATAATCGAAACAAGGCATGTGCATATGGAAAATAAAATATATGATTTTGTTGAACGGTGATGTGTGCGAGAAATAAAAGATGGAATTTGTGAGTTCGAAAAGGTGGAAATTGTGTGTTGTGGAAAGATGAAATTGTGTATGTGAGAAGTAAGATGATTGTGTGAGCTTTGGAATGTGTAAAATGTATGTTTTGAAAGGTGAATTGTGTGTTTTGTTTTGAAAGTTGATTTGTGTAGAAGGTGATATGTGTAAAGAGTGGAAAAGTAAAGTATTTGATTTTGTAGAAAGTGTATAACTTTGAATTTTGGAACTTGTGTATTTTGAAAGGTGAAAAAGTGAAAAGATGGGTTTGAGAAATAAATTTGGGTGATTTGAAAAGTGAGAAGCATGTATCTTGAAAATGGAAGAAAATGAATAGTATATATATGTGTTAAAAAGTAGAATGTATTTGTAGAAAGGTATTTTATAGTGGAAAATGTGTGTGTATATATTGAAAGACATTGTATGAGAATGATTTGAAAGGTATTATATGAGAATGATGAAAGGCTAAATGGGGGATTTTGAAAGGCAAAGAGTTTGATATGTGTATTTTTTGGAAAGGTATACAATATGCTTAGAAAGTAAAGGTTCCGAAAGTGCAATCAACAGAACTGGTGATCAAGCCCGAAGAAAGGTACGTCTTTATTTTTAGTAAATTTCAATTATTTTTATTATTAATTATTAAATATGTTTTATAATCCATGCTTCCCTGTTTTTCCCTGTCTTCTTTATTTTATTGGCATGAACTACGAGGAATAATACCGGTCGAGGGATCAAAAAGATAAGGAGTTAATGACGTCAGTCACCTATATCCAGCCGGATAGAGGTGCTACGGGCGAAACCACTGGGTCGTAGCCCCCGGTGACTATGAGTATTTCTAAACTTAGAAAGCCTTAGAGACCCTCTTGATGTGGTTTGTGCAAAACCTTCCCTTTTAGGTCCTTGTACTAACTTCAATTTATTAGAATTATTTTTATTTTATCATAGATCCCTAAACCCTATTTCTACGTACGAAAAGTCCTAAGGGTTAGTAATAATAAAGATTTTCATCTATATAACAGTAGTGACATTTAAGGATAAAAATTAAGGACCGAGTCTTAGAAAACTTAGACTTTGGATGCATGCACACTATAGGATAGAAACATATAACATAGAAAATTTAGTGACACCTTACCTTATGATTAGTGAATATTTTTAAATTAAAATTCAATCAATTAGAAAACTTTAGCCAATAATTGACCTAGGACATATCAAAACCACACAACCTGTTGCACACACTTAGAATTGTTTGTTAGGACAACCGACTTTAGCTTTAGGTTAGGCCGGTGTTTATTTCCTTACTGCATTGTGACTGGCTTTTTCTCGATTTTCACTGCATGTTGGTTGTAAAATTGTTGGTGTGTTTGTTTACATACTTTTACTGTACTCTGTGATGTGATTTGATTGACAATTAGATTACCCATAGGTTAAGAGCGATCTGATTGTTAACAAAATTTTTTGCAGGTGGCCACACTCATGTAGGGCAGTAAAAAAAAGGGGGCTAATTAATTAATAATCATATAAATGCTACAGGTGCTTCAGTTGCTTAGCCCCCAAAAATAAAAAGAGTGTAGCCAAGTGTGGTTGAGGGATTTAATTTAAATGCAAATATATAACTGCTTGGGATGATTTTTACTATAAATTGCTTAGGATAACCCTGCAGGTGGTCTAGATTTCATTTCTTTTTCTGTGAAATGTAATGTAAATGTAAATGTATTTGAAAATTATCATAAATGTGAAAGTGATTTTGAAAGTGGGATATTACATCCAATTTGGAATCTAAAGAAAGGAGAATATACCTTAAAGGATTATTCTCTTTTATTTGGAAAGCCAAATTAGGATGATTTAATATCCAAATAGAAAAGAAAATACCCCTCTCAGGGATGAGTTTCTTTTCATTTGGATATCCAGAACCCGGCGAACCTAAGAAGCTCATAAAAAAAGAAAAAATAGAACAAGAAGAAACGAAGAAAGAAGACGAAGAAATAAAGAAACAAGAAAGAATATATCCCATTTCAAAAATCACTTGCGTCATTCTTAGGATTAGAATCCGGGTTAGTTGTCAGTGGTGCCCGGCTACATTACTCTTCTGCAAATTATGGGCGTAATATGGACATTGGACATTGGATATTATAATTTTAGAATATGTATTTTGTTTATTTACATTATTTGTGCAGTAGGGCCCTTGCATGACGTGTTTTGTTTTAGTCTGGATATGAATCAGAGTGCTTTTTTTTGTAAGGGTACGCTTAAAATTCTTCTACTTGTAATTTTAATAAAAAATTTTAGGCTCACATAGTAACTCTAACGATCTAAGAAGTAAGCTCGGGACCTCCGAGAGTCAGCATAAGCATATTAATACTTTTTCTTCCTTGTTAGGCACCTCCCCGCCTGCGCGTTCTGGCAGACCACTTGACCTATGAGGGTGCAGTTCTTTCAAGGGGAAGTTGTGCAATCTCTAGGGAAAAACCTATTTTCTAAGCCTGATTTTAAAACTACTTCATATTCATTTTATGCATTAAAGTCAATTAGCATGCATTGCATTAGATACAAATTAAAAAGAGTCTAAAATATTAATTGCATTTCTAGACATTTATCACCCTACATAAGTTGAGGGTCCAATTAGGATCTATCTTAGATGTCGACCCCCAAATTTTTCAAAACTTAAGCAACATCCGTACCTATCTTTCATAAGAGACTTGACACATGGTTTTAAAGGGCTTAGGTGGTTTGCTAGATCCCCAATCCAGGTCGGGGTAAGTTCAGATTTGCACTTTATTAGTTATGTTCGGGTCATTATTTTATAGTACCCAAATTAGATTTAGGTTCTGAGACAGATTCTTTTTAGATCTTAACTCCTCGTCCTCCGGGAATATAATCTCAAATTTCTAATAAAATGTCAACTTACACATAAAACTTTCTTTTAAAATGTAAAGTCCAACATATGATAGATTGAGATTGTCTCTGGGCTTCTCAGAATCTGACTCCTCCTACTTTTTCTCATTTGACTCGTTAATAAATGTTTAATATTGAGCTTTCTCCTTGAAAAATCCTTACTTCTATTCCTTGTCTTTTACTTTGTAATCAAAAGGGTATGAAATCACTGCTTTAATCGAGAGTTTTCTTAGGAGCTTCTCTCCTAGGATGTAATTAACTATAGGGGCTTGCCTCTATAGGGATTTGAGAACCCCATACTAAATAAACCTTGTTTTATTCTTATAAAATAAGGGAAGAATCTTTGGGAACGTAGATATTTTTAAAATCTTATTTATAATTTTGAATAGACTTGTAGAATGTTATTATTATCTTTTCTGATAATATAATATTATACTTGTTATATTCAACTTTAGCAATAATGAATTTTATAAAACTCATTCTCGCTTTTGGATATCTTGAAGAATGTTATGTTCGTCTTTTAAGATGATATAATATTTTTCTTGTCATATCTAAATAAAAGAATGAATAATTTTTTTTTAAAAAACATATTTCTATTTTTAAATATATTCTATAGAATTTCATGTTCATCTTTCGAGATGATATGTTATTCTTTGAACTATGTTTGATTATAGAAATATCAATTTTCAAAACCCTATTTTGATATTGAATCTATTGTAGAATATTGTGTCGGCCTCTCGAGATCGTACTTTATTCTCAATGCAGTATTCGATTACAAAATAGGAGAAATCAAAATCTGTGTGGTGACATAATTTTTCCCACCAAGATTTTTCTGGCGACTCCGTTGGGGATTAATCCTCTCTCCATCTTTAACAGTGTTTTATACCCTTTAATCGATAGTATACTTGTGCTTGTCATAGGTTGTAACTACCTTTCTTCTGCCAGTTATTTTATTCATTTCATTCTTGGATAATTTGGCCGGTATCTAAAAAAATTTTAGAGGTCTTATTTTGGACCCCGTTAGAAAACTAATGGGAAGATCCTTTATACGACCTTTTTGTAAAGAAATTTCTTGTGCTAATTCGAATGTTGCAGTTACATTTTTTTTGATAACTTGATGTTTGACTTAGCACTGGGTCCAAAATCACTTTGTCCAATCTTTAATAATATGTATAGTTACTTCTTTTAGTAACTTAATGTATTATTTGGATTGGGTCCAAATTTTTAAGTCTTAAAAAAAAAAATAAACTTCTCTGTGTCTTAGTCAACATGTTGCAGTTATATATTTTTATTACTCGATATGTGGCTTAACAAATCTTAAGAAAATTTGAGCTTTTAAATCAAAGTTTTCTCCTTATCTAAACCAACATATTATAGTTATATTTTTTTTATATAGCTTAATATGTGTGGTAGGACAAGGTCCAAAAGCTCAAACCTTCATATCAAAACTTTTTGCTTGTCCTATTAGCATGTTGTAGTTACATGTCCTTTGTAGCTTGATATGTTTGCTAGGACAGGGTCCAAAATTTGATATATGCAAGATTTTCAAGATTAAATTCGATTTAATTTGCAAAAAGTTTGAAGGTTCAAATACAAATCAAGCTTATAAAAATAATTTTTGTTAGAGAAAATAGCAGGTTGATTTCTTTTAAAAAGAAATTTACCTCTATCTTCCTTAAATTGTAATTAAAACTTCATTGTAGTTGACTCCTCTAAACACTTAAAGAATAAGACCTATGGTTATCAATGCTAAAATGAAAAGTGTGTTCCCTCCCTCCCTCCGTTTGGGTGGATTAACACTTTTGATGAAGATATATCTAATCTCATTTCCTTTTGGAACCTCAAAGCACAAAAGTTTAGCTAATTTTGCTAGATTCCTAGCAAACGCTGAATTAAATTCGTATATATTTTCAAATCTTCTATTCAACCATATTATGATTTTTCTAATATTAGGAATGTATAAATATTGGTTGATATATTGAAGTTTGAAAATCATTCTAAATTCATTCAATTCCCTCACCTTTAAACCTTCTTGTAGGTTAAAGTTTAATATGCCTAAAAATCCTATTTCCTAAGAGTACTGCATGGATATGACGATTTGTCCTCTGTCATGTGGTTTAACTCTGATAAAATGTGGATTTTAAGGCATGCGATGAAGATAAATAGGCAAGTTATACAAAAGCCTTTGTTTACAATATGAAGTTTTCTCTTATGATGATATTTTTAAATCAAATATTAGCTAAGTTTACTCTTGGCTTTATTACTCCATTTGAGAAAACTCATGAGCAATTTTTATTAAGATTGATCATCTTAAATTCCCCTTTCAATCAAAGGCTTGGGATAATTCAAGGTTCTTTATTAAGGCTAACCTATGATATGAAAAACATTTCTTTTTCATATGGTTTTTCCTTAAAATGAATTGACACACCTTGAATTGATACCGAGTCAGGTGATTTTATAACATCTTTAATAGTTTTCTTCTTCAGTTGTAATAAATAAATTATTATCATATTTGGGTTCACCTATTATGATATTCATAAATATCTTCTTTTAGATTAAGATCTATATCAATTGAAATTGGAGGTGGAAGTGAGAATTATGTACATCTCCTTGTTATTCTACATTCAAAAGAATCTTATAAGTTGATGAACTTGTTTTATAATTATCTCAATTAAGTTGTTTATTCATACTATAGGATCGGGTCCAATTTGTAAATCAATCTTCCTTGTATAAGAGTGTTAATTTTTTTTTACTCTTATACTTGGAAGATGATTTTACAACTGAAAAATAATAATTATAAGATTTAAGTAAAGGAAGCCTCTTTAAAAAAAAAAAGTAAAGAAGGAAAAGAAAAAAAAAAAAAAAAAAAAAAAAAAGAGATACATTCATTAAATGTGTAGCAAAAAAAAAAAGTGGTTTCCCTTTCTAAATCTTTAATATCAAAGGACCTATTTATCCTTTAGTATTTTTAACACTTGATTTTGAAAATTCAAAATTTTGGTTCATCATCAAGCATTGGTGTTCTATTAGATGTAAAATATGAATATCATCTACAAGATTTGGAAATATTAAATTTTTACCTCTAATTTGATTCTCTTTTGATATAATTCTTAATTTAATGAAAACATAAAGAAGAAAACCCCAGTTTTGCTTATAGGGAGCTTTGATCTGGGTTAACAAAATCTAAATCCCGAGACCTCTCTAGTTAGCAATTTGAGTAGGTCAGTTCAGATTTTAAAATCATTATAAGAAAAATCACATAGATGATCAATCTAAATGGAATTGTAATGGTGCTGGTTGTACATTATTGGGTTTCACATATCTAACCTAATTGAGATGTATAAACAAACCATGATCCAAAAATCTTTAACTCTCTTTTAGACATCTTCCAATTTGAATGAGATTCTAGATAGGATCCTGATACTGGATGATCTATAATGATATTTATGGATATAAAAATCACTTTCTTTAGATTCAAAATTTTGAAACTAAACTAAAGGACATCCCTTAGTTGCTTATGAGATAATTATCTAATGTTCTCATTCACTATTGAATAACTATAACTTCCAAATTTAAATATATTATTGACTAAACTGGGATGTTAAAACATGAGGGGTTCTATCCTTAGTGATGTCGATGATACCCTTGTTTGAATCTTTGTCAAACTTTAAAACAAAATCAAGCTACAATTTGGCTAAGTCCATAATTGACTAATCTTGGATGTTAGAATTGGAGGGATTCTATTCCTGATAAAGTCTATGGTAATTTTGTCAAAAAGATATGAAATTCAATTCACGGTATATCTTTATCATAAACTAGATTCGGTTGTTAGAGCCTAAACAACTCTATCCCTGTTTCTTTTTATAGCATTGAAATTCAAAATATTTGAAATTACAATTTTCTTTAAAGAAAGTTGTTAAGTTCTGATTATTTGATTAAAACTCAATTTGGTCATATTCAAACTATTTAATTTAGGAGGAGTCAACCCATCTTTCGTTGAGTTTTTGAATCTTTTCCCATGTCATTTTCATTGAGTTAAGATGATTAAAACTTAAGATATCACTTTTAAATATTATAAGAAAATTATGAAATAAAAAAAAAATAAAGCTTTCACTCTCTGATGAAAATCAAACTTTTCTCAATCATTATGAGTATTTGATATTCCTTAGTGTTTTCACTATAAATGATGCTCAAATATGCTCATTGTTCTGTAACAACTCATGCAAAAGTTAAAATTTTTCAGAAAAATTTTTCTCATGTTGCATTTAGTTCTCTTAGAACACGCGAACGAGAACTCTATAAGATTCTTATTATTTTCTTTGAGTTACTCGAAACAAATTCAATTACATAATGAATTTTAATCAAAATCTTGCATTTCTCCTTTGGTGGTCAAGATGCTTTGTTAAGTCTTTACTTATCAAAGATGATCAAACTACTCTCTTTTTGTTTTCCTCACATATGATGATCCGATATAAAAACATAATCCCTAGTAGATTATTTGTAAGTTATAAAGATCATTTATAATGAAGGATTAAACAAAATTTTATTCAAAAAATTTTTAAGTCTATCAATCGTCAAAATGTTTTTTCTTTCCCTTCTAGAAAATGACATATATAAAAGCTTATGATCTCTAGTAGAACATTTGCAAGTTATAAATGTCATTTGTGGTTGAGGGAAAAGATTCAAAGCTTTAAAGAAATCAACTTTACATTAAAAATTCACCAACCTGATTAAATCAGTCTTTAGGTCTAAGTCCTCTTTTATGGCATCCTATTGGCTTTCTGGCTTAAGTCCGCTCTTATGGCAGCCAATCCTGTTTAAATCAGTCTTTAAGTCTAAGTTCGCTTTTACGACATCCTATTGGCTTTCTGGCTTAAGTCCGCTCTTACGACAGCCAATCCTATTTAAATCAGTCTTTAGGTCTAAGTCCGCTTTTACGGCATCTTATTGGCTTTCTGGCTTAAGTTCGCTCTTACGGCAGCCAATCCTGTTTAAATCAGTCTTTAGGTCTAAGTCCGCTTTTACGACATCCTATTGACTTTCTGGCTTAAGTCCGCTCTTTCGGCAGCCAATCCTGTTTAAATCAGTCTTTAGGTCTAAGTCCACTTTTACGGCATCCTATTGGCTTTCAAGCTTAAGTCCGCTTTTACGGCAGCCATTCAATCTTAAATCTGTCATTAGGTCTAAGTCCGCTTTTACGGCATCCTATTGACATCCTTGAAGTTAGGAGTAAGCATCCCCAGTGGCATCCTAATCTTCATCCCGAGGAGAAGTATAAGCATCCCCAGCGGCATCTTCTCTTCATTAAATTGTAAATCTTAAATCTGTCATTAAGTCTAAGTCCGCTTTACGGCATCATATTGACATCCTTGAAGTTAGGTGTAAGCATCCCTAGTGGCATCCTAATCTTTGTCCCGAAGTGAAATATAAGCATCCCTAGTGGCATCTTCTCTTCATTAAATCTTAAATCTTAAATCCGTCTCTAGGTATAAGTCCTCCTACGGCATCCTATTTGCATCTTTGAAGTTAGGAGTAAGCATCCCTAGTGGCATCCTAATCTTTGTCCTGAGGAGAAGTATAAGCATCCCTAGTGGAATCTTCTTTTCATTAAATCTTAAATCTTAAATCGATCCTCTATGATTAGGTGTGAGTCCCCACACTTAGGCTTCCTTTTCATATGATCTTTTGATCCTCTAAGGTTAGGTGTGAGTCCCCACACTTAGACATCCTTTCCTTACGATCATCCACTAGAGTTGGAGAACGCCCCTCGTGACACCATCCTAGTGTAAAATTTAAATTTTTTAAACCTTCCAAGATTAGATACAATCTTTTCCATAGGTTGCTTTCTTTTCTTAGAAGACGCCCTCTAGTTTGTTGAGTTAGGTGTAAGTACCCACTTGATGTCATCCTTTCTCTTGGACTAGAAAGAAGACTTTGGTCTTATAAAAATCACATTCAAGCTCCTAATTTCATATCAAATTCCCTTCAAATCACTATACTCATTCTTTCATACATTGACTTTACTAAATGATACTAATTCATTAGTTATCATTTTACTAAAACCATCAATTCTGACATCAAACTTCAAATCAATTCATAAAATCAAATATATTTATAAACTTTTCATTCTGCCTTTCTATAAAAATACAAATTCGTTCAATTAATATACTCAGATCTTTAACTTCAATTTTGGATCTAGTTGATCGTTTTGGTCAACGCCAATATGCAAGTTTATCATGCCTATTGGGGGTCCATTGGTTGACCTCATTATTCGAGGTCAATTTTCCCAAAATTGACTCTAGCACCTAGGTCTTCGTAGCCTAGTGTAGACGTCGCCCATAGGTGGACGCCCACTGACGTAGTACAGACTCGAACTTTTAAGTAAACCTAAATCAATTCGCCTCGACTCAATCAAATTAAAATCATTGTATTTGAGATAAAATTAGTATTTTAAAATTATTTATATATATATTTTTTAAATTAACTCAAAATAAGTATTTTGAATTATCAATTATTTTTTAAAATTAATCTCTAAATTATTCTTGAATTATAAACTAACTCCTAAAATTATTTTTAAAATATAATTTAATCATGGCCATTGATTTTGAATTAAAATAAAATGGTTTAAATTTTATTGAGCTGGTCACTCTTATAGCAGTTCAAAAAAAAAAATAATACAAACCCAGCCCCCACGATCTCTCTCCCTCTTAGTTCAAAAATCACTCACAACTCTCTTGCATTGACACACATAGAAGCTCTCCCTCACGATTTTTTTTTCTCAGCAGTTCATAAAGGATTGCACAAGAAAACTCCTCCCCCATTCGGTATTCTCTTATTCGCACGATCAAGAACCAAAAAACCATCGCACGATCTCCCTCTCTGTTTGAGAACTGCCCATCTGCCTCTCATTTTTTTGGAAAAACCTTCCCAGCCTCCGACTCCCTCTCTCTCGGATTCATACGCCTTCTCCCATGTGAAGCTCAGCCTCCTCTCCTCTTCAGTTCGCAAATCCCGAATGCCCCACGATCTCCGTCTCCTCCCTGTATTCGTAAGAATCCCACTCGATCAACTCTCTCTCTCTCTCTCTCGCGACGAACCCAAGCGAAACCAAATCTCCAGCCGTCTGTTACTCTCGCACACTTGTCCCAGCCGACCGAAACCCCCACTGCACTTGCCTCTCTCTGTTCGCAAAAAGTTCCAGGCGGAATCCCCCGCCATTCGCAAGCTTCCTGTTCGGACAAACCAAAGCCGCCCCCTCTCAAGATTCGCTCATTCAAGCCTCATAGAACAAAATTCCCTTCTTCTTTCCATACACACGAAGACCCCAGCTCTGCGCCTCATTCTCTCGTGATGAGCCCAGGCCGAAGCCTCTCTCTCTCTCGGCCATTCGCAAGGTCCCCGAGGGTTATGTTAATGCATACTGGAGGGGCGGTGATTTATTTAAAATGATCACTAATCCAGGCTTTCATCTCAAATTTCCACTAGTCACGGAATTTGAGCCCATCCAAGTGACCATTCAAACAGATCTTGTAAGAGATATTCCTTGTGAAAAAAAAGGTGGAGTAATGATCAGGCTTTGTGTCTCATTTGTGAGCATTCGTAAGTTTCTTTATATAAGATATTATATGAGAAATATAAAGAGTGAATTGTAGTGTTTTGAAAGGTCAATTGTGTAGAGGAATGATAAGTGAAAATTGATTTGTTAAAAATGAAATTTTGATACATTAGATAATGTTTTAAAGTGTATGATTGTTATAGTGTTGAAATGTATGTTTTGAAAGGGTCAAATATATAATCGAAACAAGGCATGTGCATATGAAAAATAAAATATATGATTTTGTAGAAAGGTGATGTGTGCGAGAAATAAAAGATGGAATTTGTGAGTTCGAAAAGGTGGAAATTGTGTGTTGTGGAAAGATGAAATTGTGTATGTGTGAAGTAAGATGATTGTGTGAGCTTTGGAATGTGTAAAATGTATGTTTTGAAAGGTGAATTGTTTGTTTTGTTTAGAAAGTTGATTTGTGTAGAAGGTGATATGTGTAAAGAGTGGAAAAGTAAAGTATTTGATTTATAGAAAGTGTGTAACTTTGAATTTTGGAACTTGTGTATTTTGAAAGGTGAAAAAGTGAAAAGATGGGTTTGAGAAATGAATTTGGGTGATTTGAAAAGTGAGAAGCATGTATCTTGAAAATGGAAGAAAATGAATAGTATATATATGTGTTAAAAAGTAGAATGTATTTGTAGAAAGGTATTTTGTAGTGGAAAATGTGTGTATATATATTGAAAGACATTGTATGAGAATGATTTGAAAGGTATTATATGAGAATGATGAAAGGCTAAATGGGGGGTTTTGAAAGGCAAAGAGTTTGATAAGTGTATTTTTTGGAAAGGTATACAATATGCTTATAAAGTAAAGGTTCCAAAAGTGCAATCAACAGAACTGGTGATCAAGCTAGTAGAAAGGTACGTCTTTATTTTCAGTAAATTTCAATTATTTTTATTATTAATTATTAAATATGTTTTCTAATCCCTGCTTCCCTATTTTTCCCTGTTTTCTTTGTTTTATTGGCATGAACTACGTGGAATAATACCGGTCGAGGGATCAAAAAGACAAGGAGCTAATGACGTCAGTCGCCTCTATCCAGCCGGATAGAGGTGCTACGGGTGAAACCACGGGGTCGTAGCCCCCAGTGACTATGAGTATTTCTAATCTTATAAAGCCTTAGAGACCCTCTTGATGTGGTTTGTGCAAAACCTTCCCTTTTAGGTCATTGTAGTAACTTCAATTTATTAGATTTATTTTTATTTTATCGTAGATCCCTAAACCCTATTTTTATGTACGAAAAGTCCTAAGAGTTAGTAATAACAAAGATTTTTATCTATATAATAGTAGTGACATTTAAGGATAAAAATTAAGGACCGGGTCTTAGAAAACTTAGACTTAGGATGCATGCACACTATAGGATAGAAATATATAACATAGAAATTTTAGTGACACCTTACCTTAGGATTAGTGAATATTTTTAAATTAAAATTCAATCAATTAGAAAACTTTAGCCAATAATTGACCTAGGACATATCAAAACCACACAACCTGTTGCACATACTTAGAATTGTTTGTTAGGACAACCAACTTTAGCTTTAGGTTAGGCCGGTGTTTATTTCCTTACTGCATTGTGACAGGCTTTTTCTCGGTTTTCACTGCATGTTGGTGGTAAAATTATTGGTGTGTTTGTTTACTTACTTTTACTGTACTCTATGATGTGATTTGATTGACGATTAGATTACCCATAGGTTAGGAGCGATCTGATTGTTAACAAAATTTTCTACAGGTGGCCACACTCATGCAGGGCAGTAAAAAAAAGGGGGCTAATTAATTAATAATCATATAAATGCTACAGGTGCTTCAGTTGCTTAGCCCCCAAAAATAAAAAGAGTGGTGCCAAGTGTGGCTGAGTAATTTAATTTAAATGCAAATATATAACTGCTTGGGTTAATTTTTACTATAAATTGCTTAGGATAACCCTGCAGGTGGTCTAGATTTCCTTTCTTTTTCTATAAAATGTAATATAAAAGTAAATGTATTTGAAAATTATCATAAATGTGAAAGTGATTTTGAAAGTGGGATATTACATCCAATTTGGAATCCAAAGAAAGGAGAATATACCTTAAAGGATTATTCTCTTTTATTTGGAAAGCAGAATTAGGATGATTTAATATCCAAATAAAAAAGAAAATACCCCTCTCAGGGATGAGTTTCTTTTCATTTGGATATCCAGAAAATAAAAAAGAAAATACTTCTATTCCTTGTCTTTTACTTTGTAGTCAAAAGGGTATGAAATCACTGTTTTAATCGAGAGTTTTCTTAGGAGCTTCTCTCCTAGGATGTAATTAACTATAGGGGCTTGCCTCTATAGGGATTTGAGAACCCCAAACTAAATAAACCTTGTTTTATTCTTATAAAATAAGGTAAGAATATTTGAGAACGTAGATATTTTTAAAACCTTATTTCTAATTTTGAATAGACTTGTAGAATGTTATTATTATCTTTTTAGATAATATAATATTATACTTGTTATAGTCAACTTTAGAAATAATGAATTTTATAAAACTCATTCTTGCTTTTGTATATCTTGAAGAATGTTATGTTTGTCTTTTAAGATGATATAATATTTTTCTTACAAAAAACATATTTCTATTTTTAAACATATTCTATAGAATTTCATGTTCATCTTTTGAGATGATATGTTATTCTTTGAACTATGTTTCATTATAGAAATATCAATTTTCAAAACCCTATTTTAATATTGAATCCATTGTAGAATATTATGTCAGCCTCTCGAGACCGTATTTTATTCTCAACGCAGTATTCGATTACAAAATAGGAGAAATCAAAATCTGCGTGGTGACATAATTTTTCCCACCACCTACACTTACTAGTGAATCAAATTACCAAGATTTGGTTCAGAGCTTTGATCATTTAGAGTCTGATTTTAATCAAAGATTTGATCAAATTAAAACTCACTAACAGTAGCAGGATGTTCAGTACAATCAAGATATGGGATATATGCAAGAACAAATAAATAATATAAGTTCAAATATGCTCATGATAAGCAGTTATTTTTATTTCTTCAGTACTATACCTCCTCTAGATCAGGGCCCATCAGAGTGACTCATGTACTTGCTTATGATTTCTTTAGTTGATGTGAATGTGATGTAGTAGATTATGATGTGATATGTTTTAGTTATGTGTTAGTTTTATTTTATGTTTTAGCATTTATGTTTTATGTAGTATTGATATCAAATTTCACAAAATGTAATATTCTCTTTTATGATATCAATATAAGTTATATTATCTTGGTTTTTATCTGGTTTTGAAATATGTTTTATCCTATATGACAATCTTTAAAAATTTTGATCTTAAGAGTGATATATCTTGAAGTGCAATATAAAATTAAATTCATTAGAAAAATCTAATTTTTATAAATTTATGTTTTGCTTATAACTTGATGTAATTAAGATTGTCAATTTCATGTCCCTTATTAGACTATATTAATATTTAATAATATTATTGCAATTATGATGTTTTCTTATTTTGTATTTCACTTATCAATAAATATTGATGTACTTAGAAATATTTGAATTTTTTATTATTGATTTTGGAAAGATTAAGATTACTCTTAAAAAATGTATAAATGTACAAAAATAAAAATGAATGAGCAATGTCTTGTAATTTGAAAAAGAGGCACAAAATAAGCCCACAAGTAAAAAGATGCACAAAAATTTGTCACAACTATTGAAAAAGATGTGCAAAACGTCACATGTGGTAGTTATTTCTTTCCACAATTTTTTAATCTCTTAACTCAAATTGATCTTCTGTACATTTATATTTCGTACTGAAATTTGAAATATACAAATTTTATATTCATCCTTTATGCAATGATATTCATTATCTTAGTGTCTAAATTCATTCATGTTTTTGATATATACTTTTTATTATCAATGTTATATCTTATCTTAAATTTTATGAATCATTTTTTTGTTTGCCTAATAATTTAATTTTATTTGAAAAATTTATTTCAATCACTTTCAAGGATCAATTATCAAAGGATTATCATATAACTACTTACATTTCTGGTATTTTTCTTCTTCTCTTTTTGATGTTATCAAAAAAGAGGAGAAAATATTATTCATATTTTTGTTCTGCATCATATTGTTGTCCTGTATTATATTTTTGTTTTGTATCATATCTGTTGTATTAAAAAAAAGGAGAAAAAGATACATTTTTTGTGAAATGTCTCCTTATTTTCATACATTCATCAATTCAGGGGGATTTTAGGAGATTCTTAGAATTTGAAAATTATAAAATAATAATTGTTTTGCCATCATCAAAAAGGGGGAGATTATTGAGGGAGTTGCTATTGGCATGTTTTATCTTCTTGCAACTTGTATAGTTTTGATGATTCCAAATATTATTATTTTAAGTTTTTTTTTCTCCTAACACTTTTTGGAAAAATTATTTTTGCTCGTGTGTGGACTAATATTTTAGTATATTCAAACTCCAGACTAATGAAGACTTCAAATCAATATTCAGCATGAGATAATTTGTAAATTGAAGGTTGTAATTTTATTATAATTGAGTTTGAGAAAATATGATTTTAATTGAATAAGCTTAGCACACACACACACTTGGGGAGATCTTTAAAAATCACCCTGATTGTACGGGATGAACTTTTTTCGTACGGGACGATCAAGTCAGTTAATCCCCTCAGAAGAGCAATGGAATGAACAGAAAGTGATAAAAATTTTCTAAGTCCTGATCGTCCAAATGAATTTCTCAATTCATCCCGGGACGATCTACTCTGGATTCTCACTTTGTTCTGAATAGTCCAGACGATTCATCCTATTCATGCCAGAATGAAATGCTCTCGGGAAAATTTTCATCCACATAAAATCCTATTCATCCCAGGATGAAATGCTATTTGGAAAATTTTCATCCAGACTAGCTCTTATTAGTCCTAGGATGAAATGCTCTCTCGAAAATTTTCATCCAAATGAAATCCTATTCAACCAAGGATGAAATGCCTTTTTGGAAAATTTTCATCCAAATGAGCTCCTATTAGTCCCAGGATAAAATGTTCTCTGGAAATTTTCATCCAGACAGGCTCCCATTCGTCCTAGGATGAAATGCTCTATCTTTTGAAATTTTGATATCGTTTCGTAGTTTTTTAAAACCAACCCATGGAATAACTGTTCGTACCGGAAAAATATAGTTCGTACGGGATGATGATTGGGTATGAAGTCAGTTTGTACCTATATATATTGGGTTTGTATGCAACTGATTTAAGTATATTCGTATTGGATGATCTAACGATCATACGGGACGATCCACTATGTACAGACGTGAAAATCAGCAGTCTTTGGATGGTTTTTCATGTCTTTCCTATATAAAGTCCAAATAAAACTGTCTCTTAATCTTTTTGCCTACTAATCTTCATGTCAATTGAAGGGAGAGTCAAGGAGAGAGTGTGTGAGTGTTTGAAGGAAGATTATTACTACTAGAGTGTGAAGGATACACTTGATTTCTTATGAGAAGATATGTCTAGGAGATTCGGTTCTCTGCCAACACTTGGAGAGTGTGAACAGATGAAGGGTTATCTTCCTACACTTGGAGAGTGTGGATAGCCGAAGGGTTCTCTGCCCACACCGGGAGAGTGTGAAAGGATGAAGGATTCTCTGCCCACACTTGGAGTGTGTGAAAGGATGAAGGGTTTTCTGCCAATACTTGGAGAGTGTGAAAGGATAAAGGATTCTCTGCCAACACATAGAGAGTGTGAACGGACGAAGGGTTCTCTACCCACACTTAGAGAGTGTGAAAGGATGAAGGGTTTTCTGTCCACAATTGGAGAGTGTGAAAGGACGAAGGGTTCTCTTCTCACACTTGGAGAGTGTGAAAGGATGAAGGATTCTCTACCTACACCAGCAGAGTGTGAAAGGATGAACGATTCCCTACCAACACTTGGAGAGTGTAAAAGGATGACTGTTCTCTACCACACCGGGTAGTGGTGGAAGAGAGTTTTGTAAAGGCTTCTCCGCCTTGTTGTGGGTGTAAAAGGAGAGTCACTAGTGGTATTAGTGCAATACTCAGAGGGTGTCTCCGGGGAGTAGATGTAGGTCGTGTTTGACCAAACCACTATAAAACTTGTGTCTTTTATTTTTTCAGTTGTTTTTGTTTTTACTGTTTTAACATGTGGTTGAAAAACATTTTGTACAAAATTTACTAAAGTTATTTTTGATATAAAATTTTTAAAAGAGGGAAAATTTTTAATTACCAATTCACCCCCCTCTTGGTTAGCCGCTGGGACATAAGCTTAGGTTTAACAGCCTAATTCATATTAAATAAGTTTCAATAGAGGATGGCTGTAGCTTTGAGGGAGATGATTTATAATAAGATGTTTGGTTGGAAGGTTTGAATGATGATAGTAAACTTTTCTTAAAATCACTTTATAATTCTGATGCTTTTATTAATACTAAGGATATGGAGATTTTGGCTAAATGCTTTGCTAAAGATAATACTGATAATAGTTACATTAAGTTTCATAGTAAGAGAGGAAGGAAGAAACAACATATCATTTTGCAATCTCCTAGGACCACTCGCTCTCATACATCTCATTAATTTTGTTTTTATGTGTAATTTTATTATTTGGAATGTGAGAGCATTGGTTGTCCCCCTTCTAGATTATGTGTTAAGAATTTATTTCGTGTTCACAATATTTCTATTCTTGTTTTACTCGAGCCTCTTTTTTATTCTACTCGGTTGGGTAGCACCTCTCGATTTTTGGGTTTTAATTTTGTAATTTTTAATGTGGCTAATAAGATCAAGGTTTTTTGGAAGGATCCTATTAAAATTGATGTTATTGGTGACTTTACTCAAGTGTTGCATTGTAATGTTGAATTTTTTAATTTTCATTGTTTTGCTTCTTTTGTGTATGATGCTTCTTCCCATTACATTAGGAAATTGCCTTGGGATCAAATCATTAATTTTTATAGTATTTGTAATTTACCATAGCTTGTTGGTGGTGATTTTAATGCTATTACTAACCCTTCTGAGAGGATAAGAGGCTCTTCCGCTTCTTATCGGTCTATGAAGGATTATAGTAGCATGATTTTAGATTATAATTTAATTGATATTGGTTACTTCATGACACTTTTTTAGATGTTGTTCAGAATAATTGGCAAACTCATTTACATCCGGATAATTCCAAATTTGGCATGAGGAGACTTTGGTTTAAGGTGAAAAGGCTTAAGCATATCTTAAATTGGTGGAACCATAATGTGTTTAAAAATCTCATTACCAATATTTTGAAAGTGGAACACCAAGTTGATATTATTGAATCTACTTGTCAAGTTGATCTTTCTGATGCTAATTTCACCTTATTAAGAATTACTAAAGAGGTGCTTTTTAAATTACAAGCTCAGGAGGAGGTTTTTTTTGGAAGTAGAAAGCCGTGGCTAAGCATCTAATTGAAGGTGATAATAACACTAAGTATTTTCATGTGTTGGTTAAGAGGAAAAGGGCTAAAAAATATATTAATAAAATTCAACGGGATGCTGGTTCTTTCATTGAGAGTACAGTGGAAATTGCTAATTTAGATGTTTATCATTTTAAAAATAGCTTCAATAAGAATTTTAGTCTGGCTCAAATTATTGATCATTCTTTTATTCCTAGCCTTATATCCCATGAGGAGAATGATACTCTTTCTAAGCCACCTTCTTTTGAGGAAGTTAAAGAGACTCTTTATGGTATGAATAGTGACTCTATGGTTGGGTTAGATGGTTTTACCACTTAGTTTTTTTCAAAAAACTTGGAACATTATTAATAATGACCTTTTCTTCTATTATGGAATTCTTTGCTGGTAATTTTATCCCTAAGTTTTTTACTTCTACTTCTATTATGCTTACTGCCAAAAATAACTCTGTCAGTACTTGGAATGATTATAGACATATCAGTCTTTGTACCTTATTTAACAAATTGATTTCTAAAATTCTCATGAATCATCTTACTTCTATTTTACCTAGAATTATATCTCCTTCTCATATGGGGTTTATGAAAGGGAGGGCCATCACGGATAATATTTTGTTGGCTCAAGAATTTTGCCAAGACGTACATGTTATGGTGAGAGGGGGAAACTTGATTTTGAAACTAGTTATTGCCAAGGCCTATGACAATATTTATTGGATCTCTATTTATCACATTCTAAATTTATTTGGATTTAATTCAATTTTTATTATGCTTATTAGGAATTTTATAGAAGGTGTTTATTTCTCTATTATTATTAATTAGTCTAGTAATGTTTATTCCTATTATTATTAATGAGTTTAAGGGCCTTACCAATCTTTTTGGGAATAATCATAGTTTTTACTTTAGAATGTTGGGTGGTTTTCTCATATCTCATCTTTGTTTTGTTAATGACTTTATTTTTTTTACTAATGCTTATGTTAACAGGTTTCATAAACTTATGGATTTTGTCTATCAATTTAAAATGGTTAGTGGCTTATGTCTTAATAAAAACAAAAGCTATTTTATTGCTTCTAAGAGAATTCCCATTAAAGATTTAACTAGTTTTATGCATGGTCAATTACCCATTAAGTATGTTGGTGTTCATCTTTTTAAAGTTAGAATGAAAACATTTCTCTTTGATGATCTTATTTCCTCTGTTCAAAATAAACTTTTATCTTCAGATTGTAATTTTCTATGTTTTGGGGGCATAGTTACTCTTATCAAAAGTGTTATCTACTCTTTGTTGGTTTATAGTTTTCAAACTATTCTTCTGACTCAAGCAGTTTGTAATAGAGTGCATAAGCTTATCTATAAATGTTTTTGGAAAGGTACTTATACTAACTCCAAAATTTCCTGGGCTGCTTGGGATAAAGGTTGTGGTGTTTTGGCTGAAGGATGTTTAGGTTATAATAATATAAATGATTTGACTATGGAATTTTCATTTAAATTATGGTATACTTTTCAATCTAAAGTGAGCATTTGGGCTAATTTTATGTATCTCAAGTACTATATTTCTAAGCATCCTACTACTTGTCATTTTAATCAAGGTAATTTTAGAGTGTGGCAAAGGCTTTGTAAGGTTAAGTGGGCTGTTGAGCCTTTCATTTCTTGGGGGCTTGGTGATGGTAATGTTTTCTTTTGGCAAGATCGTTGGTTGGGTAAGCAGTCAATTGACTCCATTATGAACTATTTGTGCATTACGACTATTAAGGTAAATTCTTTCTTTACTGATAATTGTTGGGACTATGAGAAGCTTTCCAATGTTATTTCGTATTTTATTTTCATCAAATTTTGAATCTGCCTATCAATACAGATTCTAAGAATATTTTGTTATGTGATTTATCTAAAGATGGTGACTTTCACTTAAAAAATGCTTGGAATGCTTTTAAAACTATGAAGAATATTGATAATTGTTGACCTCATTTTTGTATGAGGTCACTAAGGCCCTTCCAAACCCCAGATTAATTCTAGATCCCAGGATCTACTCTAAATCTTAAGGTCTTTTCCTAGAGCCAGACCTTAGGATCCATTCTAGAGCCTAGGATTCCCTTAGACCCTAGATCTTAGAACCCCTCTAGATCTTAGGATCAATCTAGACTCAAATCAATCCCTACCCTTGATCAACTTCAACCTCAAATCAATCCCTACCGTTGATAAATTTTAACCTCAAATAAATTCCTACATTTGATCAACTCCAACTTCAATTTAATTCCTACCCTTGATCTATTTGAATCTCAAGCTTCATTCAACTCAAATCCCAATTTATTCAAATTTCAAACATACCCAAACTCTGATCCAGTCCACTTAAGAACCCAAATTTCAACTTAGACTTTGATTCCACCTTTGATCTAGCTTTGACCCTATCCAGTCATTAACAATCACCACATGATTGTAAATGATTTGGGATACTCCAACATTAATCATTCAAACTTAAGATCCAATCCAAATTCAGAAATCCATACTCAAATCCAAAGTCTTAAGGCCTTGTCCTAAAGACATTTTTCAAATATTTTTCAAACATTTCAAAACCAAGTCAAATGGCCTCTGATTCAGGGTCTATCATTAAAAAGTGATAAGACATATCTCTAGAGGCTACCCTCTAATTTTGAGCCCGTTCTGAGGTCTCTAACCCCAGAATTTGAATTAAAATCCAAAGGCTGTAAAACCTTTAAATATTTATAGCCTATGCCATTGGACTTAACACCTTGGAGATTTTGATCTTGGAGTCCTTATCAAAGCCTCTAATCACTTCCAAACCCTTGATTGCAACCTATTGAGCAGTAAACTCCATTTTTCAGACCCATTTTTTACCCTAGTTGACCAATGGGTCAAGATTGATCAAAATACCCTTATGGGATTTCAAATGCCCATTTCAACTCAAATCGATTCCAAACTCTTTGAAACCACTTTCAATGAATTTCAAATATCAAACCCAACTTGTTGAACTCAAACCCAGACCTTGGGTCAACTTGGTTGACCAAGTCAACTAGGTTTGACCCATTAACCCATACACCCCTCCTATTTCAAATTTTTGAACCAAGTCCATTCCAAGTTCTTTGAATGCATGGGATGACCCCTTGGATACCCAAGAGACCCCTCTTGGAGACCCAAGCCTTGGGCTTACTTGGGTTAGCCATATGGCTTGACCCAAGTGACCAAAGAGAGGCCTCCCTTGAGCCATCTTTTGCCCTTAATCAAATTGAATTCAAATCAAGGTGCCATTGAGTTCCCATTGACCCAATACACCTTCCTTGACCAGCCCAACCCTTGGGCTCACTTGGGTCAAGAGTTAGGCTAACCCAAAGTGCCCAAAATCACTTGGGATTGAGCTAACTCTCAACCTCAGCCCAATTGAACTTGATCAATACCTCTCATAAGTGTCCCTAGGTCCAACAGACTTCCTCTAGCCAGACCATGCCTTGGGCTAACTTGGGTCAAGAGTTAGGCTAACCCAAAGTAGCCAAAAACACTTGGACCCGAGCCATCTTCCAGCTCAAGTCAAATTGGACCCAATTGCCACTTGCATTGGGTGCACCAGACCCAGACCCACTTCCCACCTAAAGCCCAGGGTCTGGCCTGACCTGGGTTGAGCCCAAATCGACCCGAACCGAGCAGGTTTGGAACCTGAGCCTTCTTTTGACACAGACCAAATTGGATCCAATTACCACCTGCATTGGGTGCACCAGACCCAGATCTATCTCCCATATCAAACCCAAGGTCCGACCTGACCTGAATCGAGCTCAATTCGACTCGAATCGAGCAGGTTTGGGTCCAATCCAGCCACCAGTCCGATCCAGACCTCCCCAGGCCAAATTGACTCCACCCTTGACTCCAGCATGTCCCCATCGGCCTCCCCCAGTCAAGCTGACCCAGACCATGGCCGGCGACGGTCGGAGCCAATGGAAATTTGAGCTCCGACGGTCCCCCCCAGACAATTCCTGGCTCAAGGTTGCTGTCCACCGGTTTGATCCCCACGATCTCCCTTGGACGTCATCATCATCCACCTGGCAGCGATCCGAGCCCTCTCTAGCTCAATCCCGGCCGTCCATGCTCCCGAAAGGTGGCCGACTACCTTTGAGCTCGCCAGACCTCCAGAGGAATCCACATTCGCTCTCGATCGATTCCCAGAACTCCTTTGAACTCCCAGACACTTCCTTTGAGCTCCCAGATCGATCCCTCCTTCCGTTCGAGCAAGTGCCCGTGAAAGCCTTCGTCGTCTCACTCGAAGTCGCACCTCCGGCCGTCTAGTCTGGTCAAGTGTAAAGGAATCTTTCACCCCAACAGATTTCCACCGTTGGATTGAAGGTTCCCACCATCCTTATCCTCCCTGTGAAATTTCATCGGAGTTCGCCAGCGGGATCGCCCGGATCAAGCTAGAAAAGCCCTGCAGTCTCGGATACTTGCGCGAGGTTGAAGACGAAATCCCAGCCGTTGATCTCGATCAACGGCTCAGATTAAATCCCGCGGTATCGGAGCGCTGTTAATCCCAGCCATTCGATCCGCCATGCAACGGGTGTCGTTAACCCGGCCGTTAACCGTTAGCGCCAATCATTGCTTGGCCAATCAGCGCGCGGCACGTGGTAACGGTTGCTGACTGTGTAATTGCCGGATTAATAAATCCAGAAATTCAAGGGAACTTCAAAAATTCATAACTCCCTGCACACTTGTCCAAATTAGGTGTTCTTAGGCTCATTGGAAAGGTCTCAGGGAGCTCTATAAAAGCCTTATGGTCCCAGACCCTGGTTAGATCAGTCTTAGGCTTAATTTCAATTTGAGCATTTTTGGTATTTCTTTGATTACTTTTTAAATACATGTCCACCAGATCTGGAGTTTTGGGAGATTGAAATTGGAAATGTTCCTGACATGTCCAAATTTTATCCCCCCTTTTTAAGTTGTTCAAGGGCATTTTCCCTAATTTTTAAGTTTAAGAGTCATGGTTTGACCCTTAAATTCAAAAGGGGATATAGACCTATCCAATGGGATTTAGGGTGTGATTTTTGGTGTGCTGATGATGTGTACGATGAGGAGTGTAGATCCACTGATTTTTCCCCAATCCAAGCCTAGGATAGACCCCCATAGTTATTTGAAGGTGACTTAGAGCTCACCTTGGGTGGTGTGGTTAACCACCTTAGACTACTCCATTTGAGTTCAAATTTGGTGGGTTTAGTCCTTAGGGTCAGGTGATCCTATGTCCAAATTTCATTAAATTTAGAGTTTATTTGGTTCCCCAAGTAGGAGCCTCAAAAATCCTTCTTAGAAATGGCCTTAACCCTGATTAATTGATAATAAACCATTCTTAGCTTGTAAAATCCATTAAAATGTCCTTAATTGTCTTTAATTAATCCCTTAACCAATAAGAATTGAAACCCTCTCAAATTGGTTCCTAGATTTGTCCTAGTTTGATCCTTAGGTAATTAGGGTTTAACCAATTTTGATTAATCTTAAAAATCCTAAAAATCCCTAACTTTGTGGTTAATGACTTCAATTAGAATCTATCATTCCCTAAAACTTTAAACCTCTATAATTTAGTTAAAACCAAGGACTCAACATCTTAGGTGACCTTAGGTCAAAACGTGCCAGAACTTCTAAAAATCATAACTTTTCGTAGAAAACTCCAAATTGAGTGTACCACCTGTCTAACAACTCATAGTTAGGTCTAGTATTTATTAAAAATTTGAAAACCTTAAGATTAACTTTAATTTTAAAAGCCAAGTTTTTACCCCAAAGTTAATGTATTCGGATAATCCTTTAAAACCCATTAATTTCTCAAACCTCTAAAATCCTTTTAATAGGTCATTAAAATTCTCAACCAACCCATTACAATCAATAATTAATTCCCCTAATATTAATTCACTCCTTTAATTCCAACCTATTTAAAATAACTTAATTAACCCTGATTGCTACTGGGTAACCCAGGCCTACGAGGCTATTAGCTTAGCCCTAAGGAAGGTTAAATAAACTTCACGGCCTCGGTGTGAAACAAAGGTAGCAATCAATTAACTCTTAAAATACATTTAACTAAAATTCCAAATTTATTAATATTTAAAGTTTAACTTAAATCTCCCTTTTAGGCCTCAATAAATTCAAAACTTTAGACAACTTTAATTAACCACCCACTTTAGGAATTACCCCAGCCACACCACCCTTTATACACACTTTAGATGATGTGCTAGGACAACCAACTCTAGATTTAGGTTAGGCCGGTGTTTACTTTACTGCTGTGTGCCAGATTTTTTGTGGTTTTCACTGCATGTTGTGGATGAAATTGCTTTGCTGTGTCTGCTTACTTTTCTACACTCTGTGGATGGATTTATGTGTTTGGCGACTAGATTACCCTTAGGTTAGGTACGATCTGGATGTTCACATAGTTTTCTGCAGGTGGCCACGCTCATGCAGGGCATTAAAAAGGGGGGGCTAAGTTAAAAATAAATATCAATTGTTATAAATGCTTGCACAGGTGCTTCAGCTGCTAAAGCCCTTAAATAAAAAAAGAGTGGCCAGTGTGTTTTACTTCCTTTTTGCACATATATAACTTCTTGGGAATAATTGCTTCTTAATTATCAACAGCTTAGGATAACCCTGCAGGTGAGTCAAGATTTTATTTTTGAATGTAAATTTAATTTGTATAATTGTCAAGTGTTGTGAAAGTCAATTTTGAGTTGGGATACATAGATCCAAAGCTTGGATTCCAAAGAGGAAAGGATGCCCTTTTAGGAAGTACTCCTTTTTCCATTTGGAAATTCAAATTTGGATCACATTTCTCTTATACCCAAAGAGGAAAGAGTGGCCTTCCCCTTAAAAGGAAAGTGCCCTCTTATCCATTTGGGTAGTTCTCCACGAAGAACCCAAGAAGTTTGAAGAAAAGGAGTCCAGAGGAGAACAAGATTGAAGACTTGAAGATTGAGATTATCCCACTCAAAATTACTTGCGTCATTATTAGGCTTAGAATCCGGGTTGTTGTCAGTGGTGCCCGGCCACTTTACTTTCTGCAAAACTCTGGTTTGTAATAAGCGGGGCAACTTTACCTATGGACATTTATTAATTAGTTAATATTTGATGTGATGAATTGATTGCCTTTAGGATTGCTTGCTTTTCCTAGTTTTTTGGCGATTGTGAGCCGCTTTTGTTTTCGCCTGGATACGTGAGACTCGTGAGGGTGTGAAAGTTTTATACTCATAATTTTAAAAGTTTAAAGTTTTAGTGAGTCTAAATAACATAGAAAGATAACGAATCTAGGGAATTAGCCGGGGATCGTCCCCGGGGTCGCATGCATATTATTGCATTACTCTTCCCTTGTTTTAGACCCTTCCCCGCCTGTGGGTAGAGTCCGGATAGTCTGACCTATGAGGACGAGGTGCCGGACCTGGGGAAGCCCAGTCTTCTAAAAAATTATTTTGTAAGCCTGGTTTTAAAATTTTAAGCATATTTGATTTAAGGTTGTTAACTAGCATGCATTACATTAGAAACAAATTAAAAGAGTCAAAATTTTAATTTCATAGTCCTTAGCATTTTGCACCCAACATTAGTCAAAGGGGCCAATTAGGAAAATTTCTAGATGTCGGCCCCAACTCTCCAAAACTTTAAGTACAACATCTCTATCACTCTTTCATAAAAGACCAGACTCATCCCTTTTAAACCGATTAGGTGATTAGCTGGCTCCCCAATCCAGGCCGGGATAAGTCCAAACCTTACACTGCATTAGTTAGGATCGGACGACTGTGGTCTAGTGTCCAAAATAGATTTAGGATCCGGGGCACATCTTTGATTATAAGACCCCAAATCTCGGGAATCTAATCCCAAATTTCTAATAAAATGCTCAAATCAAATTAAATCTCCTTTCAATCCTAAAATGTAAAGCCCAACACTTAGATTAAGTTGGGACACTTCCGGATGGTTCTAGAATCTCAAAGTGTCCCCTACCTCTCTTCCTTTGAATCTGTTAATAACTGTTCAATTTTGATCCACTCCCCTTTGATTTTCCAAAAGATTCTATTCAACTTTTTTTTTGATATCACTCCTAGAAAATCTAACAAAATTTCGTTCTTATTTTAATCGAGAGTTTTCATAGGGGACATTGTCTCCCTACGATATAATTAACTACGAGGGCTCACGCTCGTAGGAGATTTGGAACCCCACACACCTGATTTCAAAATTAATCTTTTTAAAACCCTTTTAGATTTCTTTGGGAAAAGTCAAAAATGATTGTCATTATCATATTAGAAGAATTATCATTGAAAGGTGTTACCTCCCTTTGGGGAGATACATCCTTCTCTGATAAGGCTTTGGATATGAATTCGGCAATCATACTCCTTGAATATCATAACTAGATTATTTAGTTGAACTCCACCTCGTCCCCTCGGGGCCGTGTCGTGTTCTCTTTAGAATCTAGCCATGATATTCAAGACGAATTACATAATTCTAAGCCTGAACACTGTTGTGGAATTTTATTTTTGCCTTTCGGGGTTATATACTTTTCCGAGCGAGTTGATTCGACTTCTAGAATTAGAATTAAATCTCAATTTCAAAATTCCCAAAGAAATTTAATATTTTTAAAAACTGTTTTCAAAATTCCACCAACAAAAAAATGGCACGCCCGGTGGGACAAATCTCTCTCTCCATCTTTAATAAGAACGAAATTTTGTTTCATCGGTAGTCTTAACTACCTTTCTTCCTTTGGTCCCTCAACCCATTTCTTCCTTGGGGGAGTGTGGCCAACATCTAAAAAAAAAAAAACAATTTTAAAACGTTAAAAGAGAGGTTCTACCTCCCAAAATTTTGTCATTTGCTAACTTAATCGTCCTGATTTTGACCTTCTGCCTTAGGATTTCCTATGAGGCGACAGTGTCAAATCAGATCCCCAAATATTCTTTTAAAATTATGATTAACGAATGTCACATTTAATATACCTTTGCTTTCCAGATTGAAAGGAATTTGAAAACTTTTTGACTTTAAGAAGGTTTGAAGTATTCTAGTCTTAACCCCTTTACTCCCCTTGAACTTTTAGGAATGAGGAGGGTTAGACTATTTACTTTACTTGGCTTTTTCTTACAATTCCATAAGCCTTCGGGCAAGGGGAAACTCTGTCCGTTGTGTTTTGGATTTCATACAAAAAACCCCATCTTAAATCATTTAAATTTCAAATTCCCTTCAAAATGTGGAAAGAAAGATAATAACAATTTTCTCTAAGTTCCAAACCTTCATATGTTACCCCATACAACCATCTTATGGGCTAACATGTGTAGACCTTTTGAGAAGACTTTCCTTTCGGCATGTATTTAGTCTCTTTATCTTCCTAACGTGTGTTGGGTGTTTTTTTTACCACTCAACATGTGTTGGAAGGTTGAGACTATTCTACAAGCCTTAAGTTTCAAAATAACAAATTCTTTTTTGCTTCTTTTAAAAGAAATCTAATTTAAATCCTCTCTTTAACTTTCACAAAATTCAAATGGCTGGCCAATTGATCTACTCTTTTGACCGAGCATTATCCTCAACTGTTAATGACCAAGGAAGCACTATCATCTTTGGAATGGGATTCAGTACCCTTGAATTGTCTATGGATGGACACCAGATTGTTAGTTTAGATGACAGTAAGGGAGCCCCTCCAGTGGTTAAGTTGATTGTAGGATCTGCACCTACCTTGCGAGCGATTAGTGATGACCAGAAATAATCTGAGCCAGTTGTTGAGCCTCCCACTGAAGTCAAAACTATTTTTGAGGAAGGATCAAGTTATGGACTTAATTTTTATACTAATAATCAAAAGAAGAACTATTTGAGGAGACTTAGAAAGAAGATCTCTAAGGCAAAGAGAGTTGTGCCTTTTAAGACTTTAGCTCAAGTAGAGCCTGAGGCTGATGAGGAGCTACCTATTCCTGCTTTCTCTCCCCTTCTGAAAGGGAGCCGCTTCTACCCCTTAGCTTCTGCTCAAGGGGAGGAGAGGATAGCTAGGATAGCCCATTCCTCACCATGCCCGGTCGACTACTCGACTAAAAAGACTCCAAAAGAAAAGCATCTGCAGAAAATAAGGGCTTTGAGAAATATAATCTAGACCAGTGCTGCACAATCTGGGCAAACAAAGGAGCAGTACATGAAACAGTTGAAGGGAGTGATCTCTCATCGCTTCCAAAAAGAAGTGTTAAAATAAGAGGCGTCTGAGGCAAAGAATTTGACTCCACAACCTGTCAGGAGAAATAAGAAGTATGTCAGACAGCCCACCACTTCAGTACTAGTTGATGGATATCGCTGGGTGCCACACCCTCCTTCTTCCAAGACGGAGGGTAGTGTGTTGACTGGGTCCGAGAGAGGCCACCACTCCGTTGGTAGACCCCCGGTACCCCCTTCCAAAGCTGTGAGGTTGGCCTCAGTAGTTGTCAAGCCTAAGGGGAATGAAACTCTAAAGCATTTGGACATCAAGGGCAAGAGGCCCAAATCCCCTTAGAAGAAGTTTGCCCCAAAAAGGACTAAGTTGGAGAATTTACCACCACCTCCAAGAACCCCAAAGTTCATTCTCCAACTCCAACGAGTCCTAGTTGAATCTCCTCCAGTTTTGATTGAGTCGATGGATGTTCAACCTAGTGCTCCAGTTGATGCAGTAGATAGTTATCTTCCAATCAGTCCTGTTCCTGATTCAGTGATGATTCCAGTTGATGATCCAGTGGTTGACAGCCTAGATTTATGTGTCATTCCTAGGCTTCCTACACAAGAGTCTGAGGACCTTACCCTACCTTATGTAGGAGCTATTTCTCTACAAGCTCCTGCTTCACCTCCTGAGGTATATGTCCCTCTCCCTGTAGAGAATGCCACTTCCCCGACTACCAATCTTGGGACAGTCGAGAAGGAAGGAATTGACCTTGATCTTGAGATAGAAGAAGAGCCAGTTATAGAGTCTCAGTTAGATCCTAATCCAAAACTTACAGAAATCATTGCTCTCCTGGATTCTTAAGAGTTATTTGATATGGCTGAATACAAGGGATACTTACCCCTCAATCCTAAGTCAATTGGGGATAGACCGGTCAAAGAGGTAGTACAAGAGATAAGAAACATTCTGTTAAACAGAGAGGGAATGGCTTCTTTTGATCCAGACCTGGATGACCTCCTAGGAGAAGAAGATGATTATGCTGGTAGCATCTCCATGGTCGAAACTAGAGGTTCCAACAAGGAGGCCGAACCTGGTAGATGGCGACTTGCCAGAGATGATGACCCACAGGTTGCTGGGTCCGATTCAGATGAGTCCGTAAGGGCTAGGGGTGAGGAGCATATTAAAGATTTGGAGAATCAGTTGACAACTATGATGTCACAATTCAAAGAAATGCAGGAAAGATTTGATAAGTCAGAGAAGGATTCACTTAAAATTCAAAAAATGGCTCGAGAGATTGTGGAAAGGGTTAAGAAAACAGAATCTAGTCCTAAGCCTCCCGAGTCAACACAGTGATTCCTTCTTGCCTACCAGAGGCATCTCCAGCAGCACCTACAGTTCCCCTTGTTCCTTCAACTCTGCCCCAGAAAGACATTAAGCAACTGATTGAGGACCAGGTAAGGGAGGCCTTAGCATTTTCCCAAGGAACCGCATCTATTCCAAAGGGTAGACCTTACCCCGAAGAATATGATTCAGTTCCTTACCCAAAAGGCTTCGTGCCACCAACTTTTAAAATTTTCACTGGAATAGAAAACCCGAGACAGCATCTAGCCCACTTCAGAGCTAGTTGTTGCAATGCGGGAGGGTCAGATGCTCTACTATTTCACCAATTCATAAGTAGTCTTTCCGGCATCGCTTTTGAATGGTACGTCGATATGCCTAATGGTTTCAGTAAAAAATTTTAGCGATCTAGAAAACCTTTTCTTTAAAATATTTTCTGGAGCGTAGCAATGAACCATTGTGGGCGATCTTGTTGTTGAGAAACAAAAGCCGGGAGAGTCTCTGGTTGAGTACATCTTGAGGTGGCGAAACCTCTCGATGGAGTGTGAACCCCAGTTACAAGAGCAACATGCAGTGGAGATCCTTCTTGAGAATATCCATGGCCCTATTGCTTTTCTCCTGAAGGGTTTCACAATTAAAACTTTTGAAAAACTTCTTAATAAGGCTAGCAATTTGCAGGAAGAGGCTCATAAGATGCCATTCCTACGAGAGCAGTCTGAAGACAAGAAGGGTCCCGGATTGGTTAAGACTTTTGAGAAAAAGGTGGTAGTGTCGATAGTCGACAAGGGAAAAAGGCCAATGACTAGTCAGCCCAGTGTTCCTCCACCACCGCCACCACAGCCAGCTCAGAGACAGCCCTTTCAGGTCACTCGTCAGTACACCAGAGATCCTAACTTTGTCCCTTTTAGAGAGAGATTGGCAAAACCATATCCATTTAAGAGGGAAGCAGTTAAGAAAATTTTTAGGAGTCTGTTGAAGAAACTAGATTTTCAGCTGCCAGAGGCCAGGATGCCTGAGGATGAGAGTAAGAAAGATAATCCCAAGTATTGTCCATACCACCGGATGCTTAGTCACCCTCTTGAAGATTGTGTTGTGTTCAAAGATTGGCTTGAGAGGAACTACACCCAAGGTAACATCATAATACCTAAGGAATACTTGGTCGATCCAGAGAAAGCTTCAATTAAAACTATTTCAGGTAACCCTCTTAACTCTCCTTGTTTTGTTGAAGATGGTTGGGACATTGCTTTGTCCTGGGCACTTAAAAAGTCGATTAACAAGTCTTTTCGTCTTTCTCAACAGCTGACTACGATAGCCTAGGCCCCGGTGTGGAAGGTTGACCTGGACGCTTCGCAGGAGGATGTTAAGCCACTTTCCTCTCCAGTAGTCACAGGAACTACTGTCGAATGCTTAAAAGAAAAAGAAGTTGATTTTGTAGAGAGGAAGTGTGTAGATGAGAGATGTATTAGGATGGCGGATGGGGGTGTTAAAACCCTCTCCCCTATTTTATTATCTGACTTTTACTTTGCCCCATCAAAGGCGAAGGGTCAGAAGATGAATAAAAAATATTCTTCTGCTTCTATCTTGATGATTAACCATGGAAATGAAATGCAAGTTGACGACTCTCCTGTTTTAAATAAAAAATCTGGTGAAGAAAGTCTCAATATCAAAGATATTGACTTTCCCAAATCAACTATTCATGAAGAGGTCGAATGTAAAGATTTATCAGAAAGTGATTTCCCTCAAATCAATTTTCAAGGAAATCCTATCTTGATAGAACTTTCAGATTCTGACTCGCTTTCGGGAAGTGATGATCCAACGACTATGGTGTGCATAGACACTGCCCTAGTTTGCCCTCCCGAAGATATCTAGCAGGTGCAACTCCGAGGCGGTAAAGTCTTACTCCTCCCCCCCAGGCTACCCCCTCAGGAGAAAGGCAAGCAAATTCCCTTCGAAGATCTAAATCCAAATTCCCCTTAACAAACAGACTTTCCTTTAATTCCTCCGGGTTTTGAGTCTGTCCTTCCTAAGGTTGATTACAATATTTTAGCCCACCTTAGGAAGTTTCCAGCAAAATTAAGTATTTATGATGCCCTCCTTCTCTCCAAAGAAATGAGAGAGTCTTTAATTAAAGTACTTCTCGACCCCGAGATTTGTTTAACCCAGTTGGCTGCAACTTCAAAAGGTGAGGCATTTTACTTTAAAGAGGTTCCTGGAGTTACCTTTTCAGGTGAAGATTTGCTCTTGAGAACTGCCAACCATAATCGTCCCCTTTACATTACTGTAGATGTGGGAAACTTTAAGTTATCAAGAGTCCTTGTTGATTCGGGTGCATCGGTCAACATAATGAACTTAAAGACCCTCGCTTAGCTTAGAGTTGATACTAGCAAGCTCTCAACCGATAGGTTAGTGCTTCGTGGGTTCAATGAAAAGGGCGAGAGGGCTCTAGGTTCAATCACCTTGCTCTTACAAATAGGAGATTTGAAAACTGAAGCTAAGTTTCATATAATTGATTCGGCGACGTCCTTTAATGCTCTTTTAGGTAGACCTTGGATTCATGAATATAGAATGGTTCCATCTACCCTTCACCAATGCATCAAGTACCAACGAGATGGCATTGAACATGTGATTAAGGGTGATCTGCAACCATTTTATATTCAAGAAATCGGGATCTATGAAGATGCTACATATTTTGTTCCAAAAGGGTCCTCGTTCCGCTCTAAGCTAGAGATCAAAATTGAGGAGAAGTTTGTTGGACAAAAGTCCAATCAAAAGAAAGAAAAAGAAAAAGAAAAATTTATTGATCAAGAAAATACATTTAAGTAGTGAAGACGACTCCGACATCATTATCCTTAGGCCTCCAAACACATTACCTCAAAGAGGTGGGAGGATGGCCTTAAGGGCACGAGGTCGAGGCCGTGCCTCATCAGAAAGGAGAACAGCACCTGTTTATATTGATTTGGAATCGGATTCCGATGTTGAATCCAAGGAACAAGGTGCTGCCTTCTCCCTCAATTATAAAAATGCAAATACTTCTCAAAAATTTGATCTCACCTTAGAGAAGGATAGTGACATTGAAGAAGAAATTGTAAAGGTAAAATGTGACGAGCCTGAATTAACAATGTATGAAAAGTTTAGTAGAAGGATTGAGACCCTTTCTCTGACCCCACTGTCAGCTGGCAGGATTACAAGGTTAGAAGTTAAAGTGGCCCCCAACCTGAACGGCGAAGTAAAGAAAGTCCAGAAATTCTTTTCTGTCTTCTCCTCTGTAAGGGATGAACGTGATGTAACCCTTGAGGAGGCAGATTTTAATGAATTAATGGAATTGCCTTTCGACTACTTCTCTGTTTGTGTGAAAATACTTTCTCTAAAGGTTCTGTGCCATACCGATGGACTAAGGGTCAGGCCAGATAGCACGAAAATATTCGGAAAATAAAAATTAAGGATAATCCTAAAAGTGGTATCGGCTTTGGAACCGTTACTTCATTCGATGACGATGAGTATTGCCTAATGATAACTTACCATCTTGAAATGCCAAATGTCCCTACAGATCCTTTATGTGCTCTTGATGGACTCTGTTTGGAGACTTTAGATGATCCCGATGACCTTCAAGTTTGGGATGCACCCCCTGAATTAGAAGAAGAAATTAAATCGACAGTCGATGAATTAAAAGAAATTAACCTTGGAACCGATGATGACCCCCGTCCAATCTTTATAAGTGCTCTGCTGAGCGAGGGTGAAATTGAAGATTTGATTTAACTTTTGTTTGAGTTTAGGGATTGCTTTGCCTGGACATACGACGAAATGCCAGGTTTACCTGCTGAGGTAGCGGTTCATAAACTTGGAGTTTGGCACGATGCCATTCCTGTCAAACAAGCTCCTCGACGCATGCGCTTAGAAATTGAACAACAAGTCATTTTTGAAGTTAAGAAATTGGCCGAAGCTGGGTTTATTCGAGAGGAACAATACCCCTCTTGGGTGGCCAGCGTCGTGCCAATCGAAAGAAAAATGGTCAAATTCGGATTTGCGTTGATTATAGGGATCTGAATAAGGCATATCCTAAAGACGAGTTTCCTCTACCAATACCAGAACTCATGGTGGACATTGCCTCTTCCCATGCCATTTTCTCATTCATGGATGGCTCATCGGGTTATAACCAAATCAAGATGGCCCCAGAAGATGAGAGAAATACTGCGTTCAGAACCCCTATTGGAATCTTTTGTTATAAAGTGATGCCATTTGGCTTAAAGAATGCCGGAGCAACCTATCAACGGGCCATGACCCGTATCTTTGACGACTTAATTCATAATCAAGTTAAGTGCTATATTGATGATTTAGTTGTCAAGAGCAAGGTTAAAGAGGCTCACCTATATGACTTAAGAGTTGTTTTTGAGCGGTTGCGCCGCTACGATTTGAAAATGAATCCGTTGAAGTGTTCCTTCGGCGTCACCTCAGGGAAATTCTTAGGATTCGTAGTGAGGCACCGCGGAATTGAGATTGACCCTACTAAAATTTAAGCCATCTTAAATATGCCATCTCCTAAGAGCCTCACTCAGTTAAGGTCTCTACAAGGTAGATTGGCGTATATAAGAAGGTTTATTTCTAATCTTTTCGGGAGATGTCAACCCTTCTCTGTCCTTGCGAAAAAAGACATCAAATTCGTATGGGACGAGAAGTGCCAAAATGCTTTCGACGACATCAAACAATACCTTTCTAAACCGCTAGTCTTGGCAGCCCCGATTCCGGGAAAGCCATTAATTCTCTACACTGCAGCCTTAGATGAGTCTTTAGGTGCCCTTTTGGCCCAAGTCAACGACGAAGGGAAAGAGAATGCTCTCTATTACCTTAGTCGAAGACTTCTTCCTACTGAAATTCGATACCCGTCAATTGAGAAGCATTGTCTTGCTTTGGTTTTTGCAGCCCAGAAACTGAGGCATTACATGCTTTCCCACTCAATCAGCCTGATTTTAAGAGTTAATCCTTTGCAATATCTTATGACCCGACCTACGTTGTCAGGACGCTTAGCTTGCTGGTCTATGATATTACTGCAATTTGAGATTACTTTTTCTCCCCTCCGTGCTGTGAAAGGACAAGCCGTTGCCGATTTTCTAGCAGCACACCCGTTGTTAGTAGATTCTCCTCTGAACGATGATCTACCCGACGAACAAATCATGAGTTTGAGGGAATCTGGCGAGGCTGTCTGGGAATTGTATTTTGATGGAGAAGCATCCTCTCGTAGGAATTTTGTTCCAACAATCTATAATTCCCGGGAAGGCTGGAGTCCGTCTAATTTTCATAACTCCGGAAAAAGGAATGATGCATTTTTCCTACCATTTATCGGAGCCCTGCACAAATAACGAAGCTGAATATGAAGCTCTGATAACCGATTTGGAACTTGCAATTCTAATGGAAATTAAAGAGATTAAGATCTTTGGAGATTCCCAGTTGGTGATTAACCGAGTGGCCGAAACTTATAAAGTCTTGAATCCTAATCTCCTAAGATACCACAAGTACACACTTCACTTGTTGGAACAAATTCCTACTGCCACTTTGTATAGGGTTCCCCGTGGAAGCAATTCCGTAGTGGATGCCTTAGCAAAACTCGCAAAGGAATTTGCATGTCCTGAGGAGGATTCCATCCCTATAGAGATTCAGGGTCGTAAAGCCCTCTCTCTTATAGATTTGGAATACATTGGTAAGACTCCCCTTCAGATCCTTTCTGCCTCTTCGACAACCGATGAAGAAGGCGGTTGGAGACGACCCTTAATCGACTACCTTAAAGAAGGGAAGCTTCCCCAGGATAAATCACGCTCCAACTAGATTAAGAAACGTGCCCTATCATACGTACTAGTCAACAATTTGTTGTACCGTCGGTCCTTCAATCACATGTGGATGCGCTGTTTGGACAAGCGAGAAGGCCTGAAGATTGTTAGTGAAGTTCATTCAGGACTATGCGGTGCACATCAATCGGGTCAAAAAATGAAATTGAGGATTAAAAGACTTGGATACTACTGGCCTACAATGATTGACGATTGCATGAATATGGCAAAGCATTGTCATCAATGTCAGGTCTATGGTGTGGTTTTACATAAGCCGCCTAATGTGTTACACCCTACGATAGCCTCATGGCCCTTCGAGACTTAGAGCACAGATATCATTGGGCCGGTTTGCCCTCCCTCCACGAGAGGTCATCATTTCATATTAGCAGCGACTGACTACTTTTCAAAGTGGGCGGAAGCAATTCCCCTACGCAACATAACATCACACCATGTTTTAAAATTCTTTCGTGACCATATCGTATATCGATTCGGTGTACCCCGCAGAATCATATCCGATAATGGGTCCGCATTCAAGTCTATAAAAATCAACAGTTTTGTGAGATGCCATAATATTGATTGGAGATACTTGATGATCTATTACCCTCGGGCAAATAGATTGGCTGAGGCCTTTAACAAAACCTTTGGTGTAAATTGTTAAAAAGACCCTTGATGAAAACAAACGACAGTGGGATGAGCGGTTGGTGGAAGCTTTGTGGGCTTATCGTACCACTTATAGAACCCCGACCCAATCCACCCCGTTTACACTAGTGTATGGATCTGAGGCCGTTCTACCCTTGGAAATACAAACCTCTTCGCTCAGAATTGCAGTTCAGAATCAAATTACAAATGAACATAATGCAAAACTGTGGTTGGAAGAACTCGAAGGCCTTGAAGAGCGACGTATCCAAGCTCAACAAAGTTTAGAGTTATATAAGTCCCGTATGGTTCAAGCCCATGATAAGCTAGTGCGACCTAGGACCTTCCAAGCAGGAGACTTGGTGTTGGTCCTTCGGAGGCCTATCTTAGCCCATCGAAAGTTGGGAGGCAAATTTGAACCTACGTGGGAAGGACCCTTCGTTATAGAGACTGTCTACGAAGGAGGCTCGTATCAGTTAGTAGATTGTAAAGGAAACCACCCAATGCTACCTGTCAATGGGCGTTTCCTTAAGAAATACTATGCTTGATGTACCTCGTCTTATCAATTAATAAAATTTCCCTTTCTTGATTCGCAACTCGGTTCTTTTTTTTAAGTTATTTCACTCTTTAACACTCTTCGCCTTCTCCTTAGGGTCAGATCGTCCCCTCCCTTAGGATCGCACCTGCTAGTGGTGGAGTACGCCCTCCGTGGCACCACCCTTGCATTTGACCTGGGGATTAGTGGTGGAGTACGCCCTTTGTGGCACCATCCTGATTCCCATTCGCTAGTGATGGAGTACACCCTTCGTGGAACCATCCTAGTTTACCCGTTTCGGTCCTCTGTGTGGAGCAAGTTTCCTCCCCACATGACCATTCACTAGTGGTGGAGTACGCCCTTCGTGGCACCATCCTAGTTTGCCAGTTAATCTGCCTATTTGGAGTAAGTCTTATATCAGCATCCTATAGGCCTATGGTTGGGTGATGCCCTTTCTTAGACCCAAGGTTAGGTATTCCCTACCTTGGTTTCTAGTTGATCCGTCTACTAGGAGTAAGTCTTTTATCAGCATCCTGTAGACCTAAGGTTGGGTGATGCCCTTCCTTAGACCCAAAGTTAGGTATTCCCTACTTTGGTTTCCAGTTAATCTGCCTATTTGGAGTAAGTCTTCTATCAGCATCCTATAGGCTTAAGGTTGGGCGATGCCCTTCCTTAGACCCAAGGTTAGGTATTCCCTACCTTGGTTTCCAGTTGATCCGTCTACTAGGAGTAAGTCTTCTATCAGCATCCTGTAGACCTAAGGTTGGGTGATGCCCTTCCTTAGACCCAAAGTCAGGTATTCCCTACTTTGGTTTCTAGTTAATCTGCCTCTTAGGAGTAAGTCTTCTATCAGCATCCTATAGGCCTTAGGTTGAGTGATGCCCTTCCTTAGACCCAAGCCTAGGTATTCCCTACCTTAGTTTCCCAGTTAATTTGTCCATTAGGAGTAAGTCTTCTATCAGCATCCTATAGGCCTAAGGTTGGGTGATGCCCTTCCTTAGACCCAAGGTTAGGTATTCCCTACCTTGGTTTCTCCAGTTTCCTTGTCTAATAGGTGTAAGCCTTCTATTAGCATCCTATAGGCTTGAGGTTGGGAGATCACCTCCCTTCCACCCTTAAGATTCTACTTCTATTCGGTCAACACCAATGTGTGCAGCAGAAGTTCCTTCTACCACACACATTGGGGGTCCATTTGTTGACCTCATTTTTGTATGAGGTCACTAAGGCCCTTCCAAACCCCAGATTAATTCTAGATCCCAGGATCTACTCTAGATCTTAAGGTCCTTTCCTAGAGCCAGACCTTAGGATCCATTCTAGAGCCTAGGATTCCCATAGAATCTAGATCTTAGAACCCCTCTAGATCTTAGGATCAATCTAGACTCAAATCAATCCCTACCCTTGATCAACTTCAACCTCAAATCAATCCCTACCTTTGATCAATTTTAACCTCTAATCAATTCCTACCTTTGATCAACTCCAACTTCAATTTAATTCCTACCCTTGATCAATTTGAATCTCAAGCTTCATTCAACTCAAATCCTAATTAATTCAAATTCCAAACATACCCAAACTCTGATACAATCCACTTGAGAACCCAATTTTCAACTTAGACTTTGATTCCACCTTTGATCTAGCTTTGACCCTATCCTGTCATCAATAATCACCACATGATTTTAAATGATTTGGGATACTCCAACATTAATCATTCAAACTTAAGATCCAATCCAAATCCAAAAATCCAGACTCAAATCCAAAGTATTAAGGCCCTGTCCTAAAGACCTTTTTCAAAGATTTTTCAAACATTTCAAAACCCAGTCAAATGGCCTCTGATTTAGGGTCTATCACCTACAAAGTGATAAGACATGTCTCTAGAGGCTACCCTCCAATTTTGAGCCCATTCTGAGGTCTCTAACCCTAAAATTTGAATTAAAATCCAAAGGCTGTAAAACCTTCAAATATTTATAGCCTATGCCATTGGACTTAACACCTTGGAGATTTTGATCTTGGAGTCCTTATCAAAGCCTCCAATCACTTCAAAACCCTTGATTGCAACCTATTGAGCAGTAAACTGCATTTTTTCAGACTCATTTTTTACCCTAGTTAACCAATGGGTCAAGATTGACCAAAAAACCCTTATGGGATTTCAAATGCCCATTTCAACTCAAATCGATTCCAAACTCTTTGAAACCACTTTCAATGAATTTCAAATATCAAACCCAACTTGTTGAACTCAAACCCAGACCTTAGGTCAACTTGGTTGACCAAGTCAACCAGGTTTGACCCATTAACCCATACACCCCTCCTCTTCCAAATTTTTGAACCAAGTCCTTTGAATGCATGGGATGCCCCCTTGGATACCCAAGAGACCCCTCTTAGAGACCCAAGCCTTGGGCTTACTTGGGTTAGCCATATGGCTTGACCCAAGTGACCAAAGAGAGGCCTCCCTTGAGCCATCTTTTGTCCTTAATCAAATTGAATTCAAATCAAGGTGCCATTGAGTTCCCATTTACCCAATACACCTTCCTTGACCAGCCCAACCCTTGGGCTCACTTGGGTCAAGAGTTAAGCTAACCCAAAGTGCCCAAAATCACTTGGGATTGAGCCAACTCTCAACCTCAGCCCAATTGAACTTGATCAACACCTCTCATAGGTGGCCCTAAGTCCAACACACTTCCTCCATCCAGCCCATGCCTTGGGCTAACTTGGGTCAAGAGTTAGGCTAACCCAAAGTAGCCAAAAACACTTGGACCCGAGCCATCTTCCAACTCAAGTCAAATTGGACCCAATTGCCACTTGCATTGGGTGCACCAGACCCAGACCCACTTCCCACCTTAAGCCCAGGGTCTGCCCTTGAAAGCCTTCGGCGTCCTGCTCGAAGTCGCACCTCCGGCCGTCCTCCGGTCTCAACGTCTGAAGGAGAATTGTTCTCCACCGTCCCCTGAAGCTTCCTCATAGAGAAGCTCATTTGTTGAGGCCTTCTCTGCGGTAATCTCTCCATCCCGAGCTCCCTAGCTAGGTAGTCTGGTCAAGTGTGAAGGAAACCTTCACACCAACAGATTTCCACCATTGGATTGAAGGTTCCCACCATCCTGATCCTCCCTGTGAAATTTCATCGTAGTTTGCAGGCGGGATCTCCCGGATCAAGCCGGAGAAGCCTTGCGGTCTCGGATACGAGCGGGAGGTTGAAGACGAAATCCAAGCCGTTGATCTCGATCAACGGCTTGGATTAAATCCCGCGGTATCGGAGCGCTGTTAATCCCAGCCGTTCGATTTGCCATCCAACGGCTGTCGTTAACCCGGCCGTTAACCGTTAGCGCCAATCATTGCTTGGCCAATCAGCGCGCTGCTCATGGTAACAGTTGCTAACTGTGTAATAGCCGTATTAATAAATCCATAAATTCAAGGGAACTTTAAAAATTCATAACTCACTGCACACTTGTCCAAATTAGGTGTTCTTAGACTCATTGGAAAGGTCTTAGGGAGCTCTATAAAAGCCCTATGGTTCCAGATCAGTCTTAGGCTTAATTTCAATTTGAGCATTTTAGGTATTTCTTTGATTACTTTTTAAATACATGTCCACTAGGTCTGGAGTTTTGGGAGATTGAAATTGGGCATGTTCCTGACATGTCCAAATTTTATCCCCCCTTTTTAAGTTGTTCAAGGGCATTTTCCCTAATTTTTAAGTTTAAGAGTCATGGTTTGAACCTTAAATTCAAAAGGGGATATAGACCTATCCAATGGGATTTAGGATGTGATTTTTGTTGTGATGATGATGTGTAGGATGAGGAGTGTAGATCCACTGATTTTGCCCCAATCCAAGCCTAGGATAGACCCCCATAGTTATTTGAAGGTGACTTAGAGCTCACCTTGGGTGGTTTGGTTAACCACCTTAGAGTACTCCATTTGAGCTCAAATTTGGTGGGTTTAGTCCTTAGGGTCAGGTGATCCTATGGTCCAAATTTCATCAAATTTAGAGTTCATTTGGTTCCCTAAGTAGGAGCCTCAAAAATCCTTCTTAGACATGGCCTTAACCCTGATTAATTGATAATGAACCATTCTTAGCTTGTAAAATCCATTAAAATGTCCTTAATTATCTTTAATTAATTCCTTAACCAATAAGAATTGAAACCCTCTGAAATTTGTCCTAGCTTGATCCTTAGGTAATTAGGGTTTAACCAATTTTGATTAATCTTAAAAATCCTAAAAATCCCAAACTTAGTGGATAATGACTTCAAATAGAATCTATCTTTCCCTAAAACTTTAAACCTCCATAATTTTGTTAAAACCAAGGACTCAACACCTTAGGTGACCTTAGGTCAAAACGGGCCAGAACTTCTAAAAATCATAACTTTTCGTAGAAAACTCCAAATTGAGTGTTCCACCAGTCTAACAACTCATAGTTAGGTCTAGTATTCATTAAAAATTTGAAACCCTTATGATTAACTTTAATTTTAAAAGCCAAGTTTTTACCTCCTAGTTAATGTATCCGGATAATCCTTTAAAACCCATTAATTTTTCAAACCTCTAAAATCCTTTTAATAGGTCATTAAAATTCTCAACCAACCCATTAAAATCAGTAATTAATTCCCCTAATATTAATTCACTCCTTTAATTCCAACCTATTTAAAATAACTTAATTAACCCCGATTTCTACTGGGTAACCCAGGCCTACGAGGCTATTAGCTTAGCCGCAAGGAAGGTGAAATAAACTTCACGGCCTCGATGTGAAACAAAGGTAGCAATCAATTAACTCTTAAAATACATTTAACTAAAATTCCTAATTTATTAATATTTAAAGTTTAACTTAAATCTCCCTTTTAGGTCTCAACAAATTCAAAACTTTAGACAACTTTAATTAACCACCCACTTTAGGAATTACCCCAGCCACACCACCCTTTACACACACTTTAGATGATGTGCTAGGACAACCAAATCTAGATTTAGGTTAGGCCGGTGTTTACTTTACTGCTGTGTGCCGAATTTTTTGTGGTTTTCACTACATGTTGTGGATGAAATTGCTTTGCTGTGTCTGCTTACTTTTCTACACTCTGTGGATGGATTGATGTGTTTGGCGACTAGATTACCCTTAGGTTAGGTACGATCTGGATGTTCACATAGTTTTCTATAGGTGGCCACGCTCATGCAGGGCAGTAAAAAGGGGGGGCTAAGTTAATAATAAATATCAATTGTTATAAATGCTTGCACAGGTGCTTCAGCTGCTAAAGCCGCCAAATAAAAAGAGAGTGGCCAGTGTGTTTTACTTCATTTTTGCACATATATAACTGCTTGGGAAAAATTGCTTCTTATTTATTAACTGCTTAGGATAACCCTGCAGGTGAGTCTAGATTTTATTTTTGATGTAAATATAATTTGTATAATTGTCAAGTGTTGTGAAAGTCAATTTTGAGTTGGGATACATAGATCCAAAGCTTGGATTCCAAAGAGAAAAGGATGCTTTTTTAGGAAGTACTCCTTTTTCCATTTGGAAATCCAAATTTGGATCACATTTCTCTTATACCCAAAGAGGAAAGAGTGGCCTTCCCCTTAAAAGGAAAGTGCCCTCTTATCCATTTGGGTAGTTCGCTATAAAGAACCCAAGAAGTTTGAAGAAAAGGAGTCCAGAGGAGAACAAGATTGAAGACTTGAAGATTGAGAGTATCCCACTCAAAATTACTTGCATCATTACTAGGCTTAGAATTCGGGTTGTTGTCAGTGGTGCCCAGCCACTTTACTTTCTGCAAAACTCTGGTTTGTAATAAGCGGTGCAACTTTGCCTATGGTCATTTAGTAATTAGTTAATATTTGATGTGATGAATTGATTGCCTTTAGGATTGCTTGTTTTTCCTAGTTTTTTGGCTATTGTGTGCCACTTTTATTTTTGCCTGGATACGTGAGACTCGTGAGGGTGTGAAAGTTTTATACTCATAACTTTAAAAGTTTAAAATTTTAGTGAGTCTAAATAACATAGAAAGATAACAAATCTAGGGAATTAGCTAGGGATCAACCCCGGGGTCGCATGCATATTACTGCATTACTCTTCCCTTATTTTAGACCCTTCCCTGCCTGCGGCTAGAGTCCGGATAGTCTGACCTATGAGGACGAGGTGCCGGACCTGGGGAAGCCCAGTCTTTTAAAAAATTATTTTGTAAGCCTGTTTTTAAAATTTCAAGCATATTTGATTTAAGATTGTTAACTAGCATGCATTGCATTAGAAACAAATTAAAAGAGTCAAAATTTTAATTTCATAGTCCTTAGCATTTTGCACCCAACATAAGTCAAAAGGGGCCAATTAGGAAAATTTCTAGATGTCGGCCCCAACTCTCCAAAACTTTAAGTATAACATCCCTACCACTCTTTCATAAAAGACCGGACTCATCTCTTTTAAACTGATTAGGTGATTAGCTGGCTCCCCAATCCAGGTCGGGGTAAGTCCAGACCTTGCACTGCATTAGTTAGGATCGGACGACTGTGGTCCAGTGTCCAAAATAGATTTAGGATCCGGGATATATCTTTGATTATAAGGCCCCAAATCTCGGGAATCTAATCCCAAATTTCTAATAAAATGCTCAAATCAAATTAAATCTCCTTTCAATCCAAAAATGTAAAGCCCAACACTTAGATTAAGTTGGGACACTTCCGGATGGTTCTGGAATCTCAAAGTATCCCCTACCTCTCTTCCTTTGATTCTGTTAATAACTGTTCAATTTTGATCCACTCCCCTTTGATTTTCCAAAATATTCTATTCAACTTTTTTTTTTATATCACTCCTAGAAAATCTAACAAAAATTTCATTCTTATTTTAATCGAGAGTTTTCGTAGGGGACTCTGTTTCCCTACGATATAATTAACTACGAGTGCTCATGCTCGTAGGAGATTTGGAACCCCACACACCTGATTTCAAAATTAATCTTTTTAAAACCACTTTTAGATTTCTTTGGGAAAAGTAAAAAAGGATTGCCGTTATCATATTAGAAGAATTATCATTGAAAGGTGTTACCTCCCTTTGGGGAGATACATCCTTCTCTGATAAGGCTTTGGATATGAATTCGACAATCATACTCCTTGAATATCATAACTAGATTATTTAGTTGAACTTTACCTCATCCCCTCGGGGCCGTGTCGAGTTCTCTTTAGAATCTAGCCGTGATATTCAAGACGAATTACATAATTCTAAGCCTGAACACCGATGTGGAATTTTATTTTTGCCTTTCGGGGTGATATACTTTTCCAAGCGAGTTGATTCGACTTCTAGAATTAGAATTAAATCTCAATTTCAAAATTCCCAAAGAAAACTAATATTTTCAAAACCTGTTTTCAAAATTCCACCAATAATAATATTTTCTCCATGATTTGGCATAGAAGTATTTTGTCTACTGTGGCTGTGTTTATCTAGAGAATCCTGCATAAATTTGTTCTCAAGGATGACAATCTCATAAAAAGATGTTTTATTTTTCCTTTCAAGTGTCAATGTTTTTACCATATGGAAAATACACATCATGCTTTTATTTCTAGCCCTATTGCTATTAAAACTTGGGTTTATTTTAATGACATGTTTCAATTGAATTCTTTTAATGCTCATTTGTCACTAAATTCTATGCTTAATGCTTGGTTCATTAAGTCTAAAGGGCATATCAGAAATATTGTTCCTACTCTCATTTAATGGTTTTTATGGCTAGAAAGGAATAACACTTTATTTAATGGAGTTCATATGAATCATCATAAGGTGATCCAGAATATGAAAGATAAGGTCTTGGCTCTTTTTTTTTATTAATTTTCTCTTTATTAATAACTTTAAAAATTATTCTTTTGGTGGTTCTTCTTTAGGTCTTAGTCTGGAGGATGGTCCTATTCTTAAAGAGTTTATAATTATTTACTGGACTAGATCCCCCATTACCTTTTTTAAGCTGAATATGGATGGTTCTAGCCTTAGCTCTTCTTTGGGTTATGGTGGGACTATCATAGACAGTAATGGTAGTCTTATTATGGCCTTTGCGGACCCTTTACATAATGCTGATGATTTTTATGATACCACCTTGGTTATTCTTTATGGTTTAAGGGTGTGTATTTCGCTTAATTTAACTAATGTTCTTATTGAGGTTAATTCAGATTATAATTACCTTTTTTTTTTAATTATGTTGATGTTTTGTGGTGCAACCCTGATCTATTTTATTAGTTTAGGGAGATTAAGAATCTATTAACCTTCTTGAATTATTTGTTTTGTCATATTTATAAAGATGGTAATGCTTGTGCTACCCGGTTTGCTCAATGGGTGTGTGGTTTATCATTTCTATCTAAATTTATTGGGTCTAATATTCCAGTGGCCTTAAAAGGTCTTCTAAGACTTGCTGTTATTGGTGTTCCCTATGTTCATTGTTAAGGTGTTTGTTTAGTGGATTCTAGGGGTTTTAGTGCTTTCTACTGTTCTGTTTCTAGCTGGCTGGTCTCTTTGCCTCTCAGTTTGGCATGGCAATTTCCTATCCTTTTGAATGTTGGTGGGGAATCTTGTTTTAGTTTGTTGTCTTTTATCTCCTTGTGTAGTTGTTGTTTTTTCCTTTCGTTTCTTGTTGATGTGATCCTTCTTTGTTGTGCTAATTGGTGTTGTTCCGATTGGTTCTTTTGGAGCTTTCCTGTTGGCTGGGCAGTTGGGGTTGTGGCTTCCTTTCGGGGCTGGTTACCTTGTGGTTGTTGGAAGTTGGTGTTGATTTGCTGTATGTTGTCCTTGTCTCTTTGCATTGTGGGGGTTGACTTATTGCTGGAGCATTTTGTGGTTGCTGATAATGTCCCTTGCCATACTAATGGCTTGTTTAATTTCTTTTATTCAAATGTTCTAGCTTTTTTGAATTATTTTTTGCATTCTTCTAAGGTCTTTTCTATTTTAATTGAGGTTTTTATGGTTATGGGCTTGAGCTATGATTGCAATGTTTTAGCTTTTGGTGGGGTTCATAGTTGTTGCTCTTTTATCTCGAAGTTATGTTGTGGGGGAAATGTCTAGGTTCTTTTTTGCCTGCATTCTCTTGCTCTAGGTTTTCCTTCTTCTATTGTTGATGGGTGGCTTATGGTTCAATGGGGGAAAGCTTGGGGTTCTCTTTGGTACTGGTCTATCTTATGGTTGGTTGTGGTCTTTGGGGCCATTGCTGGTTGGTATGTTGGTCTTGACCTTAGGATCTTTATAGTTTTTGCTGGTGATTATTCTGCACCTTGCCCTTTTTTTGGTGTTATTTTTTCTCTCTGTCCAAGATTTTTGGGAGCTTATTATTGCGAATCTATTTTCATGGATTATGATTTTGATGATAGCAAACACTCTTGTTTCTCTACGACTACCTTGCCTACTAACATTTTAGGTACATAAGATCAGATGGAAATTGGAACCAGCTCAAGATTGGGTAGACTAGGTCTGAGTCACTTTGTACACTTTTTCCTTTTTTGAGCTTATTATAAAGGGTGTGGTTCCTAATGCTAAGTAACCTTGCACACACACACCTTGGGAGAATTTCTGACTATTCTTAGAGTTTACTATTTTTGGTAACATCGTCTGGGATGATCGGTTCAAAAATAGAAAACCTAATTAGGGCATCATGCTTAAGGCAGCCATCATTAAGCCGATCGGCCTGGACGATATTGTATCTTCTTGGCCGATAAGCTCAAATAAAAAAGAATTAGATGTCAGATCTATTTAGGCATTAGTTATTTTTTGACACCATCCAGGACATTGGCCTGAACGATATAGCATAATTATGCCTAAATTGATCAGGTGATTAAGGAAAGCAATTAAGGCTGATTGCACGATCACATCGGTTAGGCCGATCGCAGGATCAGCCGGGACGATGGCGTGGATGATTGACATCGGCCAGCTTCTATTCAGGGCAATGTTTAGGATGATTTTCCTCATATTTGAACTAATCGTCTAAGACGATATACTATCGGCCTGGACGATATGACCAGAAATTGTCTAATCATCCCAAACCAACCGAACTGATTGAGCAAAATTTATTTTAATCGGCGAGGCCGATACCCCTATCGGCCTGGACAATAAATTCGGTTTGTATAAAATAAGAGCTATTTCGAATCTCTTCGATTTAAGATCTCTTGTTCTTCCTTAGAGGTAATCTTTTGCTGTTGTCTTAACCTGAGAAATCCTAGAGGAGAGGGAGAGAGAGGGAGAGAGAGAGAGGATTTTGTAAGGGGGAGCTTGTGAGGGACTAACACAAGGGTTGCTCCAAGCATTGTTCCACTTCTTCTTCTTCCACTATAGTCTCTTGTCCTTAGAGGGCTGAGAGAGGTCTTCTTCAGCAATCCATCAAAGTTCTATGCTTGCTTTAGAAGGAAGCAAAAGGTGTTGGGTTCTCTGCCTCACTGGGGTCGGTGGAAAGGAGTTTTTGTGAGGGCTTCTCTGCCTTCCTGTGGGAGTAAAAGTGGACGTATGTCGAGTTGATCGAACCACTATAAATTTATGTGTCCTTTTACTATTGCTTTTTGCATTTATTCTTCTGCACTTAGATTTTCATTGTGGTGATTTTGGTTTGGGTTTTGTTTTTGTGTTTTGATCAAAATAATTTTTTAAATACCAATTCACCCCCCCTGTTGGTTAGCCTTGGTCTAGTTCATAAGGGCTTAACATCCCTAACAAACTTTCACTTATGTTTTTGTTTTTGGGCTCTGATTGCCAGGTTTTGGAGGCTTGGCTTGGTGATAGGATGGAGCGGCTTCATGTTTACCCTTGTAATGGTTGCTGGGTTCATTAAATCCTGAGCTCTATATGCCATTAGCTTTATTTGGATTGTATTTTATAGTTTGGGTTAGTTTTCTTTATTAGATGGCATGTCTTATCCTCTTTCTGTGTTCTCCTGATTTGGTATTTTAGGCGTTATTGTAAGTATAATTTGGATCCTTGGTTTTGGATTGTTAACATATTAATGCTAATTAGTGGAAGCATTTCTTGATCTATTATGAGAGGTTAGTTTACGCAAAATATGTCTATTGGTGATATCATTTCTTTATGCTCTGATTTTAATTTAGTCAATTCTCAATTATACTTATATTTTATTCTGAGCTTTAGTTTCTTGTTTTGCAGCTTCAGTGATTTTCAGGTGGATTTGCATTTGGCTGTGCTCAAGGGATTTTTTTTTACAAAAAGTTTGAGCTTCATTTTTCTACCTGTATCTTTCTTTTTTGGATACTTGTCTTTAGCATCATTAGCATGTTCCCAGGCTATCTTGTATTTTGGAATTGTTGGGACTATCAGCTCATAGGTTTTCTTTTGCTTTATTTTGTAGTTCTTTTGAGCATTAGAGAGCTGAGGGTCCCCCTTAAGGACCTTGTGATCACTCTTTCTATTAACGTGTAAGCTTTTCTGTGGGTTTTAATTAAAAAAAAAAAGAATGATTAAACTAATCATACAGTATGATCAATATTATATGAGTGATCAGTGAAGATTCTGAAAAAATAGCCACTAATCACAATTTAGGTAATATTTTAAAGTTAAAATTTTGTCCTAATTATACAAGATGGTTGAGTCGCCCTAGATGATTTATGATAGTCATGCCTAAATTGATTATGTTATTAGGGAACTAATTATGTTAAAATTGCTCGATTAGACCGTACAGGATGATCAATAACGATTATACTGGATAGCATGAGAGATATAATAGATGATACTTGATCGTCCCGCATCATCCAAGACAAAATAATATGATTCTCTTCTAATCAAACAGGGATATCATCCTGAAAGACCCAAGGGATATATGGGATGATATTTAAATCATCGCCCATCGCCATCATTCATAATGGATGATCAGTATAATGTCTTTTACTAATCATAGAGTCAGATTATAGAATCGTACAAGACTTTAAGCACAATTATTTAACCTGATTATATAGGACAATATGAATTATACTGCTTTTTTTTTTTTGAAAGGAATGCAGCAAAATTGCATTAAAACCAAATCACAAGTAAGTACAAGTAATCAGTGAATCACATTCCTCCTTGATTAAATTTGCCAACAAGGAAGGAATGCAATCAAAGGAAAAACTATCAAAAAAGAAACTCTTCTCCAATGCTATAGTAGCACAACAATTAGCTACTTTATTACACCTTCTATTAGCATGGAGGAAAACAACTTTATTAAAATCACTAAGAAAACACAAATCTTTATTAGGCCATCTATCAACATACCATTTGTTCTTCTTTAAAGGGTCTTGAATGAACTTGATAATATTGGCATTATCACTATCAATGATAAATCCTTTGCACTCCAACATCCAGCTTTTCAGAAATTCCTTCACCGAAAAAACAGCTTCAAGCTCCAATTGAGAAATATCCCAATGAGTTTCCTTCTTTCCAAATGCACTTATAAACCTGCCTTTGTGGTCTCCTAAAACACCACCAACTCCATCCACATTTGAACTAAGCAAAGAAGCGTCAACATTGATCTTGATCCAATCTTTTGGTGGAGGGCACCAAGTACTTTGTGACTCCCTTAGGAGATTAGCACCCCAGCAAGAAAGATAAGGACCAGAATTTGATATGGCTGAAAACATAGCATTTGAAGCAACCACAGAACTTATCAATGCACCCTTACCATGCTTGACAGCATTCCTATTCTTCCACGAATGGTATACTATATTACAGTAAATATGTACAATCCCAAAAATTTTCTGTGCAATGTGATTTAAACCCCGTAAACAGCTATCAAGGGAGCTAAAAACAGGAATAGAAATACCCCATTCACCCATCTTTACAATAACATCAGTCATATATTTGTAATGTACCATTATTTGCTCATTTGTTTCGCTTTCTTTACAACCTCTAAGACACCAATCATCAGTTGTAATCTTACGGTTCTTCAAAAACTGATTTGTTGGAATTGCTGCCTTCCCCAACCTCAACCAAAAAACCTCCACCTTTTTCTTAAGTTTCAATTTCAGTCGCCAGGAGAAGTATTCAACATCCTCCATATTATATTTGTTAGATAGCATTTGCTCATATACCAAAGCTGGAATAGTCTTCCCCGAGCATTTCTTCATCAATTCCAGCTGATCCTCCCCTTCAAAATCAATTTGAATATGGTTGATCAAGGTAACCCGATCTGGGTGAAAAACCTTCTGTAAATTGATGTAATCCCACTTACCATTACTCAGTACAAATTGCTGGACGTATACCCCATCCAATGACTTACAGTCAATAAAGGTTGGCCACCTGTTGATACATCTATCTAGCAACCATGAATTATACTGCTGGAAGGGCTATTTTATATTAATTTTATAGGATGATATAGCGATCAAACTGGATGATCATTAACGACAACTTGAAAATTAGGCCTTCTTTTAGAGGATCTCTATTTAATCTTTTATATTATTTAATAAGAGATATTTTGTTATTGAGTTCATTTGAGAGAGAGATTAGAGAAGGAAGGGAGAGAGAGCTTTAGGAGAGAAGAAAGGGAGTGATCCTTGTGAGGGGGAGTTGTAAGGGATTCACAAAGATTATTTTAAATAAAGTTTATATTGTCTTCTTCAAGCTGCTATCCTGATTCCTTAATTTCTCTTGGGGAGACATTCTTCAGCATCAGATTCAAGTTCTCTGCCTACTCTAGGAAGGAGTCAAAGGATTTAAGTTCTTTACCTTCACCAGGAGGATGAAAAATATTCAGGGTACTCTGCCTCATTGGGTATGGAAGAGATTTTTTTAAGGGCATCTATGCCTAGCTGTGGGGGCTAAAGGAGAGATACAAACAGGTTTAGTGCAATACTCGGAGGAGGCCTCTGGGAGTGGATGAGGACTCTGGGGAGTGGATGTACGTTAGATTTTTCCAAACCACTATAATGTCCTTTGTGTTCGTTATTTTACTTTTTGCATTTTACTTTCCATATTTTTCTATGATTTATTATTTGGTTGAAAAACTCTATTTTTGTTATTATGAAATTAAACTAAGTCTACATCAAGGGTTTTTCTTTTTATTAAGGAAATTATCAAATTACTCCCTCTTGGTTAGCCTCAGGCTAGTTCTTAGAGGTTTAACAACCTTCACAAATTTATAAGCAGTATTAAAGTGGGATTTATAAACTAAGTTTTAGGTAACGTTTGAAATATAATCAATAGCTAACTTTTAAAATCATAATATTGTGAAAGGATATTCAATCACATGACCACCTTTAAATAATAATATTCTTTTTTTTTTTAGAAAATTTACATGTCTACTTTCTTGCCATCTATCGATTATCACATAAGGATTTTAGTTCAAAATGGATATTCTATACTTTCATGTTTAGTAAACGACATTAAAACTGAAAAAACTTTTTTGAATGGAGTATATATGATAGAGATTTAACCCAGGTAAATGTTTAGAATTTGAACTATATTTTCTAGGCTTTAAAATTTGAAGATTAAATGCATGTTTTTATTTGTACTACTGGTAAGTATTGCAATCAATGATCGTTAATTCATAATTTTTATAATGATAAATAATATTGACTAAATTATTACTTTCTTCCATGAATATTTTAGATGTTATTTTTTTCTGTGAACACTAACATTTTAGGTAATATACACACTGCTCAAGACTGATGAAGACTCAAGACTGGGTAGAATAGGATGTGGAATAGTTTATAATTTATATATTCTTCATTTTTCATTTCTTGAGGCTCGCCACAAAAGAGTGTATGTAAAGAGGGTGACCATGCACACACAATGGGAGAGTTTATATTTTAAAATAAAACTTTTTTCGGTAAATCATATTGTTCAATTTTAATTCATACTGTATAATCTATTGACTGATAAATAAGCTTAACGATAAATTAGATGGAACCATAGCTTTTGTTCTAATCATACGGTACAATATTAATATCATACTAGGCTAACTTCTTAAAAAAATTGACTATATTGTAAAAATTATACAATATAGAATGATTAATAGAGATAACTTTCGGTCATCCCAGGATTCAACCTATACGAATGAATGATGTGTTAGTAAATATAAACTAGATGGGACTAGTTTTGAACAGATTGTACTGTATAAACTTTGATCGTACTACACGAATAGTGACGGCTAACTTAAATTTTATGGTTTCATGAAGCCTATTATAAAAGTAATTCTTTAACCTTTTCCTAACAGACGTAAAGAGAGGAACTTGGCAGAAGAAGGAACTCTAAGAGGGAGGTTTTGAAGAAAATTAGGGCTTGTGAAAGGAAGGATAAGGTGTACGAGGGAAATGATATAGTTTCTCCATGCTTATTGCATGCTTGCTCCTCCTATAGCCTTGGTGAGTCTTATGGGAGCTCTCTAGGGTGAGAGGCTTCTTTGTCAGTCCTTGAGATTCTCTACCTTCTCTAATACGGAAAAAAAGTAGTCAAGGTTCTCTACTTATAAAAGAAGTTTTGGTTCTCTGGTATAATGGGTTAGTGAAAGAGAGGTTTGTAATTGCTTCTCTGCCTTCCTGAGGGGTAAAAGGAGAGTAACTTAATATTAGTGTAATCCTCAAAGTAGAGGACTTCGGTGAGTGGATGTAGGTAAAGGTTTGACCAAACCACTATAAAACCTGGTGTGTTCATTCCTTTTATTATTTTCACATTTATTTTTCTAGTAATTAACTGCTTGGGTGAAAATATTGATTTATCTTTTTATTGTGAATTTAGTTCATTTCTGCATCAAGTTATAAAGATATTTTCTTTTGATAAAGAAGTTTTTAAATATTCAATTCACCCTCCCCCCCCCCTCTCTTGATTAGCCTCAGGACTAGTTCTTTAGGGTTTAACACCCCTCATAAACTTTCTGTTAGGAGATTTGATATAAACTCTACATAACATATGAAGGCATAAAGAAAGTAAAATAATATAGGTTAAACATTATGATTCATGATTATGAATGTTTTTGGATGAAACCTAATGAATCTATTTTTGAAATGTATACTAGGTTTGCTCAGATTGTTATTTCCCTATATGCTTTAGGAAGAGAACTCACTAACTATGAAAAAGTTAATAAGATCTAACATTGATTAACTACTTCATATGATGCAAAAAATTACTTCTATTATTGAGTTTAAGGATCTTAATGTTTATTCTACTGATAACATACTTGGATCACTCATTTCCTATGAGGAAGGAGTTAGTCACAGATAGCATGATGCATGAGAAAAAAGACAGGAGAAAACTATAGCTTTAAAGGCTAATGATTCTGATAGTGATACTTCTTGATAAGAAGATGAAGATATAGTGTTGATGACTAAACAATTTAAAAGCTTTTTATACAAAAAGTAAAATTATCAACAATAATGAAATAAAGGTAAAAATAATAAAAACTATAAAGTTTTTTCTTATGTTATTTCTTTTGAATGCAGAAAGCCAAGGCACTTGAAGCATAATTTCCTAAGTCTTAAAGCTAACCCGAGCAAGCAGAAGGATGATGAAAAATATAAGTTCAAAAGGGGAAAGCAAAGGACTTAGAAGGCTTTCTAGGTAGATTCTACTTCAAACTCATTTGAAACTAATGCAGAAGAGGAGGTAACTAACTTGTTCTTAATGGCAGTTAATCATCTTGATCATTCTAATTAAGAGGAGATATGTGAGCTTTCCTAAGATAAATTATTTAAAGTTTCTAAAAGAATTCATACTATATATAAGAAGCTCAAGAATTTACATGCAAGCCTTAAATCTTAATTTTTAAATTTATAGAAAGAGTGAATTCATAAGGAAAGATCATTCCATTTTGGATAGTAATCGTATGGCTTTATTAGATGAATTTTATACTTTAAAGAAGAAGAATATCGATCTAACTAATAAGCATGATTCCTTAAAATCATACCATATTAATTTAGAAGATTCATTTATGAAATCAAAGTCATGTTTAGATAAAGCTTATGTTAGGGAGAATGCATTAAAAATTAAAAAATTCAAAGTGCAAACCAATTTTTACAAATCAAATTAAATTCTTTCAAAAAAATAAAACATCACCTACACTTATATAGTTACATAATCCATCACCACAACATGCATCATTCAAATCTTGGAAGAGGTATCATGACCCACATAAATTAGTAAACTCGTTTCTTGGAGTTTTATATTTCTCTTGTCGCATGCTAGGAAACATCTTTCAAACTTGCACTATCTACCGTAGAACACATTTGGAGTAGAGACCAAAATTACATAATTCACAGTATAGCATTCTAGCATTTCATCCAACATTCAATAAAGTGGAACCCAAACTTATTTGAGTTCCCAAATCTGTGCACTAATGATTTTGTAAGGATGCTCTCATAGAAGGCCTCATAAGAGCATGTGGTATTTTGATAGTGAATATTTAAGGCCAATGACTAGAGATGCAAATCAATTCATTTCAGTATAAGTCAAGGTAAGAGGTAAGGTGCCACTTGGAGATAACATCACTAGGAGAGTGGTGGGCTCAGGTATAATTAAAAACTCAAAAAATGTCATCATTGAAAATGTTTTGATGGTAAATAGCTTAAAATATAAACTACTTAGCATAAGCCAGCTCTGTGATAAAGGCTTTAGCAATACATTTTTGTATACGAGCTACATGATAAGCTTAAATGGAAATACTGTGCTGCAAGGAAAAAAATTAATAATATTTACATATTTGATTTAACTTGTGTTGAACTCGTTGCTTCCTTTTGCCTAAAAACTATTTTTAATAAATCCTTGTTATGGCATAGAAGATTATTTCAAGCATGCATGAAAAACCTTAGAAAAATCCCCTAAAAAGACCTAGTGAGAAGCATACCCAAACTAGAGTTCACTAAGGACCACCCGTGTCATGCCTATCAGTTAGGAAAGTAAGTCAAATCCTCCTTCCACTCAATTAGGGACATTAACACTAGTAAACCTTAGAAGTTATTCACATTGGTCTTTTTAGACCTGTTAGCCTACAAGCCTAGGAGGGAAAGTCTTTCGATATGTGATTGTTGATGATTACTCGAGTTTTACTTGGGTTAGATTCCTATCTCAAAAGAGTAAATCATTTGAGTAATTTGGGACATTTTCCACTTGGATTTAAAAGAAGATAGATTGTGAAATTTTGGCAATTCATTTTGATCATGGTGGAGAATTTGAGAATGAAAATTTTGAATCTTACTGTAAGAAAAAAGAAATAGATCACAATTTTTTAGCTTCTAAAATCCTTCAACATAATAGGGTTGCTAAAAGAAAAAATAGGACCTTGATAGAAACTGCTTGAGCCATGTTAGAATAATATTCATTTCTTAAATACTTCTAAGCAGAAGTGGTGAATATAACTTATTATATTCCTAATAGGGTTAATGTTAGATCTATGCTAAATAAGATAACCTATGAAATCTTTATGGGTAGGGCATCTATCATCTCTGAGTTTCAGGTCTTTAAATGTAAAGTGTTCATTCTGAATAATGAGAAATATCTACTAGAAATGTTTGACCCAAAATCTGATGGAGTGATCCTAGGTTACTAAAATTTTAGCAAATCTCATAGAGTTTTCAATTAAAGTATACTAGTAACAGAGGAGACCACTCATTTTGTATTTCATGAATGTGATAATTCTAGAGGGTCTTGGATAAAAGAAGAAGAAGTTGTAGAAATAACCCAAGGAGTAGAATCTGTAAAACTATAGGAAAGGGTAGAACCTGAAAATTCACTACCTAGAAAATGGAGATAATCATCAAGTCATCCTAAATAACTAATCTTACAAGACCCATTTGAAGGTGTCATAATTAGGCATAGACTTAGAAAAGAAGTAAATGACTCTTCCATCATCTCAATGATTAAACCCACTAATATTAATCAAGCCTTATATGATGAATTCTAGATCCTAGTCAAGTTAGAATAATTAATTTGTGAGAAATGATATTTGGGAACTAGTTAAAAGACATAAGAACCAAAGTGTTATTTGAACTAAATGGGTTTTCAAAAATAAAATGAATGATTTTAGTGTACTGGAGAGAAATAAAGAAAGATTAGTGACTAAGGGGTATAACTAGATATAAGGAATTGACTTTGAAGAGACCTTTTCCTCTGTAGTTAGAATAGAAACCATTAGGGTGCTACTAGCTTTTGTCTACTTTAAGGGATTCAAATTGTATCAAATGGATATTAAAAGTGCCTTTTTGAATGGGGTAATAAAAGAAGATGTGTTTGTTGAATAACCTCTAGGCTTAAGAAATTTATAATTTCCTAATTATGAGTTCAAATTAAAAAAGATATTATATAGACTAAAACAAGCACCTAGAGCATATTATAAAAGGTTAAGCACATTCCTACAAGAGAGAACCTTTATTAAGGGAAGCATAGACACCACCCTATTTCTAAAAAAGGTAGGAGATAAACTACTCATTGTCCAAATTTATGTTGATGATATTCTATTTTGAATTTCTAATAAAAATATAAGTGATGAATTTTCAAAAATAATGAGTAAGAAGTTTGAGATGAGGAGACCTGACTTATTTTCTTATATTTAGTATAAGGCATAAGGATGATGGAATCTTTCTTAGTTTGTCAAAGTATATTAAGGACATCCGTATGAAATATAAAATGGATAAAGCCAAGCCAATAAATACTCCCATTAGTTATACTATTCAATTAGATAATGGTTCAATTGGAAAATTAGTTGATCAAAATAAATATAGAGGAATAAATAAATCACTTCTTTATTTGACTACTTGAATACTTGATATTATGCTTAGTGTTTCTCTCTGTGGTAGATTTCAAACTGATCCAAAAGAGTCCCACTTGACTGTTGTTAAGAGAATCCTTAGATATCTCTTAAGAACCCACTAGCATCCTAGATAAAAGAATTCCTTTGAAATCATAGGATATTCATATTCAAATTTTGTAGGGTATAGAGTAGATATGAAAAGCACTTCTGAAATATGTTAATTCATAGGACAATCCTTAGTTTCCTAGTACAGTAGAAAATAAAACTCAGTTGCCCTATCTACTACTGAAGCTTAATACATAGCCTTAGGAAGTTTTGTGCCTCAAGTCCTTTTGATAAAATAATAAATACTAGATTTAGGATTACATGTAGGCACCATTTCAATCTTTTGTGATAATATTAGTGTCATCTGCATTTTAAAGAATACAATCCAACACTCTAGGACTAAACATATAAACATATGATACCATTTCATTAGAGACCATGTTACTAAAGGAGACATAGAGCTACACCATGTATCCACTTAAAATCAACTTGCTGATATCTTTACAAAACCATTATGTTTTGAAACCTTCAACATCTTAAGAACCACATTACAAGTGAAAGATATTCATGCTTGAAATTGATTATTTCTGTTTCAGATTTATTTTATTTTATTTTATTTATATCTTTGTTTTTATTTGTGTTATTATTTTATGATTTTAATTTTATATAGATTTCTTTTAGTGTTTTAAGAAACATATCACTGCTCACTTCTGATGTTAATTTTTTTTAAATGACATTTTTGCCTTGTTTTTATTTAGAAGCATGTAAGTAGTGATTTACTTCTCTAAAATAGTTAAAGGAAGAAATATTCTTAATTATTTCTCTTCCTCTAACTCATTTAGTGGTATATTTTCTTTTTTAATTAAAATCTATTTCAAATTAAAAATTAGAATTAAAATAAAGATCTATTTTACCTTCCTACAATAAATCTATCTCATATGAATAATGTTCTAAGTCAATGAATCTCTGTCAATAGTTTTTAATCTAGTTGTTTGCATTGATCATATGGATAGAAATTTATTTTGTGGTTTATCCTTTCATATATAAGAGAGTGAGTTTATCCTATCTCATATGTAGAAGATAATCTCATAATTAAGAAATTTGTTTAAATATTTACAAAGGAAGAAGCATGCAAAAATGAAAAGAGGCACAAAATGAGACCAAAAACTAAAAAGATGCTAAATGACTGCCAAATAACTACAAGATGCATGAAGTGCTTCAGAAATCAAAAGATGTATAATGTGTGCCAAAAGTTAATAAAGTGGCACAATATGAACCCACAAAGTGTTAGCTTGCCTTTCTTTTTGATTCTTAAAATCTTAGAAGACTCTTTATGCTAATGGATATATCCTACACTTGAATTTGAAAAACATGATTACTGATTGATTACTTTGATATATTATTCTATTAGATGTTTTTTTTTTAATTAATTTTGAAAATATCATTTTCCTATCTAATTTCTTTTCTGATTTAGATTTTTGTTTAAAAAGATTTTAACCTGTAAGGAGTCCTAGCTGGGTTAACAGTATCAATTTTTAGCCTTTATAAATTTTAGCGTTGTATATTAATTTCTTACTGGTTTTCTAAATATTATATTGAGGCAAATTTATCATTTACTGGGAGCAAATCGATTAAAAAATGTGGATTTTTTCTTTTTGTCATGTTTATCATTTTTTAAATTTGTTTTCTATTATTTTTTACTTGATTTTTATTCCTGATCATCACATTCCATTCTTTAAGTTCTTTAATTTTGTTCACATCATCCAGTATGATTCACATCGTACTGTATAATCTTAAAAAAAATTCACCTCTTTTTTATCATAATAAATTCAATGACTAATATAAATAAATTATTGGTGATTGTCTCATACTATTCATACTATACTATCTACGTGGTAGGAGTTGTTGGATGATTTGAATGTAGTTGGTGCGGTCTATTATTACAAATTGGCCAGTACGATCCACCTGTTTGCACTATATGATCCAACCAATCAACTATCATATAGGCTAACTCCTTGAAATGATCATCATGTGTTTAGTTGTCTCATATGATGTCTTATCATACTACATGATCAGACTACCTTTTTAACTGATCATTTAGATGAATTGATTGCACCACATCATCTTGTACGATCTCACAATCATATGGTATGATATGGTCTATTCTTTTTAAATAGCCTAAAATCATGGTTTCTTCTTCACCCAATACTTTCTACCTCTCCTTATCTCTTACTTTAGCATTCTAACTCTTAATATGGCTTGTGGCAAAAGGTCTACATCACTTACTAGAAGTTTATCTATATGGGCTATCGATCCTCATTTCACTGAGGAAGATGATGAAGCGTCCTACAATCACTATAAAATTGCTTGCATAATGCCCCCAAAGATTATCAATAAAAATATTCTAAAATTTCATGTACTTTATTTGCTTGATATAACAACTCTTAGCTTTCTTCTTACACTAGTATTTCCATTTAATTATGAACTCTTGTTTGAATTTTTCAACAACCTTTGCATTAATAATGTTTTTACTTCCTTATAATCATATGTTAATCGAAGGCATATGGAGATTACTTATAAGGATTTTCATGAATTCCTTCACATTTTTACTACTAGAGACAAGATTTAGAGCTTGGCTTTAGATCCTGATTTTAATTAGGCTCCTTCTAATAATATTCTTAGAGAAACTAATCTCAACTACCATGTAGCCCAGGTAAACACTTTAGGTAAGGATGCCCAAACCATCTGCAAATTCTTCACCATTTAATTATTCCTAAAACTAGGGATTGGATTTATATTACTCCTATTCTTTCACTTATAACATACTACATCATGACTAAACTGGACTTTAATGCATCTGATCTTATCATTCCTTATATTGAACATCTAACTAGCATTAGATATCCTGGTCATAAAATAAAGCCTAATCTAGCCTTTGGACATCTCATTGACTTTGTCCTTGAATCAAAATACAATCTTCAATTCTTAGCTCAACCAAACCACCTCCTTATATTCTATTCTAATAGCTCCTTCCAACCCCTTCATAGTACTCATCATCATCATGTGTGTGAAGAGCCTTTGGAAGAGGAGGAAGAACCTATTTATATACCAATCCGTATATGTCAATAGTTTCAGATTGATCAGTTGGTTCAATTATTTGATCAGCGGGAGGCTCATTTTGACTCCTACATAGCCAAGTAGCAGTAGCATCATGATTGAGACTTAGCTCACTTTAATGCTTACATAGCACATATTGAGAGAGTTGCTACTTAGCTTTGCATGTTTTACATTCTTGAAACTTGTATGTTTTTTATGATTCCAAATATTATTGTTTTGATTATTATTTTCTCCTAACACATTTTGGAAAAATTGTTTTGCTCTTATGTGTACTAATATTTTTGTGTATTATTTTTTTTATTTTATTATTTCTGAGAGAGTGTGATTATAATTGAATAACTGAGCACATATACACTACGGGAAATGTTTTATAATTTATATTTTTTAAATTGATCATACAGTATGAACCCTATTTGTACAGGACGATCTGGTCAATTATATTCCCTAATGAGCAATGAAACGAATAGAGAGGGTTAAAATTTTGCTAAGTATAGATCGTACGAATTATATTTTCCATTCATCCTAGGATGATCTTCTCTATATTTATCCAAATATGAAGATTATACGGATGATATTTTCATTCATCCCAGGATGATCTTCTCTGGATTTTCCAAATGTGAAGTTCATCCGGACGATAATTTCCATTCATCTAGGGATACCCTTCTCTGGATTTTTCCAAATGTGAAGTTCATAAAAATGATATTTTCCATTCATCCCAGGATGATCTCCTCTATTTTTAGCAAATACACTGTTCGTCTAGATGATATTTTTCTTTCATCCCTGGGTGATCTCCTCTAGTTTTGCCAAAAACAAAGTTTGTAGAGAAAATAATTTTCAATCGTATTGGGACGAAGGGCTCTGTACTATATACTTGTTGTTCATCCTGACTTTTCATAAAACAAACTTTAACAAAAAACTGTTCGTACCAGATGAACCCAGTTCATACAGAACGATGATCGGGTATGAAGGCAGTTCATATCGATGCACATTGATTTTGTACGCAACAATTTTTATACTATTCATACGTATATAATATGATCGTACGATGTGATTGTGGTTGGCCAAATTTGAAAAATGAAATTTTCTAGACAGTTTTACCTGTCTTTTCTATAAAAGGTCCACTTAAGACTATCATTTAATCTTGTTGTCACTTGGTGCTCATGAATTATAAAGGGAAATTGAAGGAGAGAGTAAGAGAGAGTGTTTTAAAGAGATTTATTCCTATTGGAGAGTGAAGGGTTCACTTGGTTACTCAAGGGTAAGGATCTCTATGTGTACTTTATGTTTACTTCACTCTTTTCTCTTGTCCTTCTAGATTTCTAGCGTGAAGATCTTTTAAGAAGATCCGGATCTCTATCGAGACTCGAGAAGTGTGAACAGCCGAAGGTTCTCTTCCTATACTTGGAGAGTGTAAACAACTAAAGTTTATCTATCTACACTTTGAGAGTGTGAAAGGATAAAGGATCTCTACCTACACTTGGAGAGTGTGAACAACTGATGATTCTCTGCCGATACTTGGAGGGTGTAAAAAGACAATGGTTCTTTGCCGCACCGGGTAGTGGTAGAAGAGAGTTTTATGAATGTGAAGGCTTCTCCACCTTTCTGTGGGGGAAAAAGCAGAGACACTAGTGGTAATAATGTAATACCTAAAGTGAGAGACTTCAGGGAGTGGATGTTGGTCGTGTTTGGCTGAACCACTATAAATCTGTCTTTTTATTTTTGTAATTTTAATATCTATCAATTTTTTGTGGTTGAAAAATTATTTTTAAAAAATCTAAAAAGAACCTGCTCAGTTTGTTAAAATGGTTTTAAACTTTTAAATTCTAATAAGAGGTTAAATTTTTAAAAGTACCAATTTACCCCCCTCTTTGTTAGCCTTTGGGACATAAGCTTAGGTCTAACAACATAACTCATATTCAACAAGTTTCAATAAGTGGTACTAGAGCCTTCTTTTAAAACTATAAGTTTAGACTACTTTTTGATTAACGACCATAGCTACATTTGAAAACCGGAATATACTAGAAGTTTACTCTATAACTAGACATCCCTTATTTGACAATATTCCATTCAATTTTGGAAAAAACGCATGTCAATATTTTTACAGTCACTAGCCTATCATATGTGGATCTTAGTTCAAAAAGGGTATACAAAACCAACTAGATTAGTTGATAGAGTTAGAGTTGAAATTCCCTTTATAGACTAGACTATAGAACAACATGAACTAGCACAACTTAATGTGAAATGTTTGAACAGTTTCTTTTATGCACTTAAATCTAAAGATTACATGCGGGTTTTCACTTGCAAAAGCGGAATGGACATATGGGATAAACTTTGTATAATCTATGAAGGGACTAACAAAGTTAAACAATATAGACTTAATATATTGCTGCATGACTATAAATTCTTTTTCATGAAACCTAGTGAATTTATTTTTGACATGTACACAATATTCTCATAAATAGTCATCTCTTCATTTTTGTATGAGGTCACTTGGACTACTCTTGATCCTAAATCAATTTAATTTCCAAATTTATTTAAACTCTAGGATCCTCCTAGAATCTTGACCTTAGGATCTATACTAGGATTCTTCTAGAGCTCAGACCTTAGGAGCTACTCTAGATCCTAAACTCCTTCTAGACTCCAAGTTCTAGGAATTTCTTAGGCTCTAGGATCCTTCTAGATTCCTAACTTTAAGATATATTCAGATCTTAGGATCTACCTAGATCTTAGGTCAATCAAGCCAAATCCAAGGTCCAAAGGTTTTGTCTTAAAGGCCTTTTCCATTGAAATTTCAAACACTTTGAAACCCAGTTAAATGACCTTCGATTCAAAGTCCGTCAGTTGCATACTGATGGGACATGTGTCTGGAGGTAACTCTCCAAATTTGAGTCCATTATGAGGTCTATAACCTCAGAAACTTAATTAAAATCCATAGGCTGTAAAACCTTCAAATATTTACAGCCTATGCCAATGGACCTGTCACTTTGAAGATTCTGACCTTAGAGCCTTCACCAAAGCCTCTAGTCACTTCCAGACCTTTAATCTTAATATGTTGAATATTAAACTATATTTTTTTGGACCCACTTTGACCCCTAGTTGACCAGGGGTCAAAATGACCAAAATACCCCTATGGGGCTCAAATGGTGATTTCAAACCAAATGAACTCCAAATTGAATGCAATCACCTCCAGCAAGTTTCAAATGTCATTTCAAATCTATTGGACCCATTCATGACCCTTGGGTCAACCTGGTTGACCAAGTCAACATGTTTGACCCAAAAGGTGTTGAGTCTAGTAATTAGGTTGTCAAGCCTAAGTGAATGTCCCAAGGCTACCAAGAGGGGGGTGAATTGGTAGTTTAAAAAATTTAAGTCCCCTTTAGAAAATTATTAAACCGAAATAAAATTTCTTTTAAATTTTGTAGAAATATGTTTTTTAACCACAGAGTTTTTAAAACTGAAATATAAAGTGCGGAAACGTAAAAACAGCAAAGTAAATGACACCAGATTTATAGTGGTTCGGTCTATAACCAGACCTACATACACTCCCCAGAGGCACCCTCTGAGTATTGCACTAATACTAATAGTGACTCTCCCTTTTCACCCACAGCAAGGCGGAGAAGCCTTTACAACACACTCTTTTCACCACTCCCCGGTGCGGCAGAGAACAGTCTGTCCTTTTAAACAATTCTTAGTGTTGGCAGAGAACCGTCCGTCCTTTCACACTCTCCTAGTGTGGGCAGAGAACCCTTCAGCTGTTTACACTCTCCAAGTGTGGGCAGAGAACCCTTCGGCTGTTCACACTCTCCAAGTGTGGGCAGAGAACCCTTCGGCTGTTCACACTCTCCAAGTGTCGGCAGAGAATCAGATCTCCTTGAAAGATCTTCTCACAATAATCTAGAAGGAAGAAGGAAAAGAGTGAAGTAATCCTAATTCACAAGTAGAGACTCTTACCTTTGAACTCTAAGTGAAGCCTTCTCGCTCCAGTGGTAGAAATCCTCCCTTGAATGTTCTCTTCCACTCTCTCCTTGGCTATTTTCTCAAGAGTCACGAAGATCAAATGACAAAAAGATTGGATGGCAGTTTAATTTGGACTATTTATACAAAAGACAAGAAAAACAGCCCAAAAACTGCAAGTATTCAATTCTGTGCGCAGTGGATCGTCCTGAACGATCGTGGATCGTCCTGGACGATTTTACTTAAACGATCTGAAACGACCCTATTTGAATATGTGTACGAAATGTCTTCGTACAGCTGATCGTCCTGTACGAACTAGGTTCGTCCAGTACGAATGGTTATTACAAGGTCGGTTCTAGAAACTGCTGAAAACTGTTCTAAGTCGGTTAATCGTTTGGACGAAAATTTATTCATCTGGACGAAATTTTTACAGAGGATCGATCGTCCTGGACGATAATTTATTTCGTCTGGACGCAAATTTTCTAGAGGACCAATCGCCACGGACGATAATTTAATTTCATCTGGACGAAAATTTTCCAGAGACCTGATCGTCCTGGACAATATTTAATTTCGTCTGGATGAAATATTTCCAGAGAACCGATCGCCACGGACGATAATTTAATTTCGTCTGGACAAAAATTTTCCAGAGAGCCAATCGTCCTGGACGAATAGGACTTAGAAAAAATTTTCGGGCAAGTTCCTATGCGTTCCATATGCTCTATAGGAGATAACTGTCTGATCGTCCAGTACGAACTGGAAATCGTCCTGTACGATCAGTATAAATTTTATATGATCTCCTTATGTGTGTGTATATTTTTTATTCACTCAAAATACAATCACTCCCTTTCAATTTGATTTCTAAGAAAAGTGCAAGCTTCAAATTATACAAAATATCGCATGCTAAATTTAATTTGAAGTCTTCGTAGTCTGGAGTTAGTTTTTCCTGAAATGTCAGTACACACAAGAGCAAATACAATTCTTCTAAAAAAAATGTTAGGAGATAACTACACATTTGAACAATAATGTTTGGAATCATCAAAACTTCATAAGTTGCAAAAATGTAAAGCATGCAAATAGCAACTATCTTAACAATCTCCCCCTTTTTGATGATGGTAAAACAATTATTGTTTGTATGGTTTCAATTTAAACAAATCTCCTAAACTCCCCCTAAATGGATGAATGCATGAAAATAAGGAGGCATTTTGAATCATTTTAAAAAAATAAAACTAGAGACACACAAACAAAACATACAAACACAATTATTTCTCCCCCTTTTTGACAACAACAAAAAGTGAAGAAGAAATAGACGAGAAATGTAAGTAATTGTATGAAATTCATTTGAACATTTAATCTAAATGGTGATTGACATAAGGTATGCAATTTTAAACTAAAAATATTAGGTCAATCATAGAAATTCATGAAACTTAAAAAGTGATATAACATTGTAAGTAAGAAGAATTTATCAAATACATGATTCAATTTAGACATTTCAATATAGAAAATCATTACAAGAGAGATGAAGAAAGATTTGATATTTCAAAGTTCAATAGAATATAAATGAACATAAGATCAATTTGAATTAAGAGATTGAAAGAATTTGGAAAGAAGAGAATTACCACATGTGGCGCTTTGCGCATCTTTTGATATTGGGCTGATTTTGTGCCTCTTTTTCATATTTGCGAACCTTTGCGCATTCCTTTTGATTTTTGTACTTTTTGTATAATTTTTCAAGAGTAATTGAGACCAATTCTTTCCAAAATCAATAATCTAAAATTTCAAATATTTCTAAGTGCATAAATATTATTTGAGCAAGGAAATACAAAATAAGAAAACATCTAAATTGCAATAAAAATATTAACTTTTATGTAGTCTAAATGAATAGACATGAATTTAAAAGTTCAAATTACAACAAGTTATAAACAACTTTTAAATTAAGAAAGACTAGATTTTCTAATGTAGATAATCTCAAATTACAATCTAATTTAAGCACTATGAAGATTAAATAATACTAATGAAATTCATGAAAATTAACCACATTTCAAAAACAAATCAACTTTGAAACAAGTACGAAATGCATTGATATTAGTGAAACGATTACACATTTCATAATATCTAAAGACAATTAACAAAATACACTTAACTTAAAAGAAAAAACAAACACTTAACATAATCACTAACAAATAAAACATAAAAACACGAGTACAACAAAGACACAGAAATTCATCTCTACTGTTCTGGTGGAGGAGGAGGAGGAATGCCACCGAAAAGGTTGAAGTAGGAGGCCATCAACATTACATTGGTATTGATATCATGTACTTCATTTCTAATGATACCAATGTCTTGTTGTTGCTGCATAAGTTGAGCATCAAATTTATCAAACCTTTGATCAATATGAGTCTCTAATCTATCAAATCTCTCAATCAGATTCTGATAATCTGACTGAGGTGCAGAGGTTTGCGCTCCTTCTTCTTCTTCTTCTTCTGAAGCACTGGCATGTGCTTTTTTCTTTTTCTTTTTCCTCCCTGAAGAGCAATCTGAAGGAAGCATCATTATAGTAAACTAGCTCTTCATATTCTTCATTAGGATGCACCAAATTATATTTCTTTTCCAAAATGTAAGTAATTAAATGTTCCAAAAAAATATTTCTTTTTCTCTTCTGTTCAGCATGTCCTATTTCAGAAAGCCCATAGATATGATCTATGATAAGTTGGGCTTCGTCGATAGGGTGACAATCTATAATCAAAAAAGTTAGAACAGAAAGGAGAGGGGTAATATTAATCTTATCACCAGCTTTAGGAATGATTGAAGATCTAAGGATATGCTGGATGATACGGGCATTTTGGGTCATCCTAGAGACTCTAGCAACATGATAGTTTAAACTATTCTTTCTAATCGCATTATTGACTTGATCCCATCTGAATGTAGTTTCACTCATTAGGGTGTGGGCTCTATATCCTTCAGTCCTTACATTTAGAAATGCTCCAATGTCATGCTTAGTGATTTCTACTTTTTGTTTGAAGACATAGGAACTAATGGAAGAGTGGTCCGAGTTAAAACTCATGTTTGCTAGGAAGTAGTGGAAGGTTTGTTTGTTGTAGAAGTGGACGAGAGAAAGTATGAAATGAAATTGGGTTGAGGCAAAAAGGTGCACTACCTTAAAATTTATCTCTCTTTGGATTAAGATGCGAGATGGAGTTATTTTGGCGGAAGCAAAACGAGAAAAGGATTCTTCATTCACCTTAGAAAGGAAGTTTTCTGAGGCATTCCTATTCGGCTTCTTCGCTAACACCTTTTGTCTTTTGCTTGAGGAGGCCATTGACAATTTGAAGTAGAAAGGAATTGAAAGAGAAGTTTGAAAGTGTGATTGTTAAGTTAGAAAGCCTTCATATTTAAATAAAATGATACGTTCTTCCTGGACGAAAAAAGTTCGTCCTGGACGAAAATCATCGTTCGTCTGGATGAAAATATTTCGTACAGACGATCAAATTTGTCCAAAATGTAACGGCTTTTCGTAATCAACACAACTTACGATACGTCCCTTCATACAGACTTTTGACTTGACCGATCGTACATACAAAAATAATTTCGTACAGACGATCTAAAAGTAACTCGTTTAAATGTCTCTTGAAAATCGTCCCCTACACTGAAACGACATCTGTTCGTCTGGACGAACCAAAAATTCGTACAGACGAAATCCATATTAAAAACTGTCTTATCCACTCAACCGCTGCATTCAATCGTCTCGACATTTGAGAAAAAAAATTTCGACCTGGACTATTGTAATATCGTACAGACGATCTAATTAAAAACTGCTCTCAAAACGGTTAAAATGCACGCAAACCAATTTATCTCACATCATCTAGTACGAAACAAAAGTCGTCCTGGACGATTTCCTCCAATTTTTGAATTTTGAATTTTAATTTAAGAATATCAAACTAAACATTTAAAAACACAGAAAACATAAAACAAAAACTTACACTCAAAAACAAATTCATTCAAAACACACAAAAAATTTACAAAATCAAAAACAAAACAAAAAACATAAATATCATTGTTGCAAAGACATTTTGTTTAAGCATTTAAATCAATAACACCTAGCCTTGTTCTTAAAGTACTGAAGGTATCAAGGGCTAAAGGTTTTGTAAAAATGTCTGCAAGTTGATTTTTAGTTAAAACATGTGTGAGTTCAATTTCTCCTTTGGATACATGATCCCTTATGAAATGATGTCTTATATCAATGTGTTTGGTTCTAGAATGTTGAATAGGATTTTTGGAAATGCAAATAGCACTAGTATTGTCACAATAAATTGGAATAGTGCCTACAGATAATCCTAAATCAATCAACTGTTATTTTAACGAAAGTACTTGTGCCACACAACTTCCTAATGCAATGTATTCTGCTTCTGCAGTAGATAGAGCTACTGAATTTTGTTTTCTACTAGACCAAGAAACTAATGATTTTCCAATGAATTGACATGTTCCAGAAGTGCTTTTCCTATCCACTCTACAGCCTGCAAAGTTAGAATCTGAATAACCAATAATTTCAAATGAAGAGCTAAACTTAGGATACCAAATTCCTAAGTTTTGAGTTCCTAGTAAGTATCTTAAAATCCTTTTCACTGCTATTAAATGTGATTCTTTTGGATCTGATTGAAATCTAGCACACAAAAAAACACTGAACATAATATCTGGTCGGCTAGCAGTCAAGTAAAGCAAAGATCCAATAATCCCTCTATATTTCTTTTGATCAACAGATTTTCCCTTAAGGTCCTTATCCAACTGAACTGAGGAACTCATTGGTGTACTAACAGGTTTAGCATTGTCCATTTCATATTTCTTGAGGATGTCCTTAATATATTTAGTTTGACTAAGAAATGTCCCTTCCTCAAGTTGCTTTATGCTAAAACCTAGAAAGTAATTCAAATCTCCCATTAGACTCATTTCAAATTCACTACTCATTGTATTAGAAAAATCATCACAAAGATTTTTATTTGAAGATCCAAAGATGATATCATCCACATAAATTTGAACAATGAGTATTTTCTTTCCAAATTTCTTTTACATTTTCTTCCAAATTTAATCTATCAATCTTTTGGGAGTTTTCCTCAATTTCTTCTTCAACAATATTTGGCTCTTCTAAATTTCCAGATTCATCAAATACAACATGTGTGGTTTCTTCAATAACTAAAGTTCTTTTGTTGAATACCCTATAAGATTTTCCAACATTTGAATATCCAACAAAAATTCTTTCATCTGATTTTGGATCAAATTTTCCTATGGCAGATTTTCCATTGTTATGAATGAACACCTTGCAATCAAAAACATGCAAATGAGACAAATTTGGTGTTCTACCTTTTAGTAACTCATAGGATGTTTTATTTAAATTCGATCTCACATTCACCCTATTCAGAATATAACATGCAGTGCTAACCGCCTCAGCCCAAAAATATCTAGGAAGTGAGTATTCTGCCAACATTGCTCTAGCGGCTTCTATTAATGTTCTGTTTTTTCTTTCAACTACCCCATTTTGTTGAGGGGTTCTAGGTGCAGAAAAATTGTGATCAATCCCTTTTTCTTTACAAAAATTTTCAAATCTTTCATTTTCAAATTCTCCTCCATTATCACTTTGTAAAGACATTATTTCACATCCTAGTTTTCTCTGAATCCAAGTTGAAAAATTTTTGAATTCCTCAAATGATTCACTTTTATGTAAAAGAAATCTAACCCAAGTGAATCTAGAGAAATCGTCCACAATAACAAAACTGTATACCTTCCCTCCTAGACTTACAGTTCCTACTGGTTCAAAAAGATCCATGTGAAGAATTTCCAATGGTTTACTAGTTCTAAGATCATTATTGGACTTAAAAGAGGACTTCACTTATTTTCCTAATTGACATGCATCACAAAGGTGGTCCTTAGTAAAGTCTAGTTTTGGTATACCTCTCACTAAATTCTTTTGGGTAATTCTTCTAAGATTTTTCATACTAGAATGACAAAGTCTCCTATGCCAAAGCCAAGATTCATCAGAAATAGTTTTTAAACAGAAAGCAATAGGAGTATGAAATGAATTCAAATCTAGCATGTAAACATTGTTTACCCTTTTTCCATTTAAAACTTCTTTTCCATTTAGGCTTAATATGCAGCTAGTAGGTAAAAATTTCACATTATATCCCTTGTCACATAGCTGACTTATACTTAACAAATTATGCTTTAAGCCTTCAACCAATAACACGTTGTCTATAAAAAAGTTTTTGAAATTACCAATCATACCAGATCCAACCACTTTCTTTGTGGTGTTATCTCCAAGTGTAACCTTGCCTCCATTCCTGGCTTCTAGCGATATGAATTGTGCAGTATCTCCAGTCATATGCTTTGAACATCCGCTATCCAGGTACCATATGCTCCCACGAGGTCTTGTGTGAGAGCAATCCTGCAAAAATATCAAATGTTAGACCTGGGAATCCAAACAAGTTTGGGTTCACCTTTTAGCAATTTATAATCAGATGTATGTATGATATGTCTAGGTTTATGCATCTTAGGTCTCCACACCAAATTAGATTTTATCATCAAGGTACAGGTGTGAGCTATATGTCCCAAAAATCCACAATTATTACATTTAACATTAGGAAAAATATTCCTAAGGTTTCTTCCATGTGATTGTTTTCTAAGGGATTTCATAAATTTAGGATAATATTTAGGATTTGTAAAATCTTCAAGTCTGGGGGTTTCTTATTATCCTCGAGAGCTCTTACAGTTAGTTTGTAAAATGAATTTATATCTTCCAAAATTCGATTTGTATAATTGATTCTATATGCTTTGCTCTTAGATTCATCCTTAAAATTTTTAAATTCCTTTTCAAGATCAGCATAGGATGATTTTAGATTTTCAAAATTCTTATTCAAGTCATCATATTCATCATGTAGTTTCATGTGGTTGTCATCTATTAAAGCATGGTCTTTCCTAAGGATTTCATGTTCCTTTTTGAGTTCTTCCAGTTCTAAGCTAACACTAGCATGCATCTTTTTCATTTTCTTATATGCATCATGCATGTGTTCAGAAACTTCAAATAATTCATTATAGGTTAAGTCACATACCTCTTCTTGATCTGAGTGATCCATATTGTTTACCATCAAGCAAAGATTAGTGACTTCTTCTTCTTTTTCTTTCTCAGATGAGTCTGAAGCTGAGTCTGCCCAGAAAGCTCTTTGAAACTTCTTCTTGCCCTTCTTTACTATAGGTTTCTCCTCAATCTTCTCCTTACCAGGAGTGGCTTTGAGTTTTGGGCAATCAGTCTTGATATGACCTGATTTCCTGCATTCATAATAAATTACTTCATTAGAAACCTTGCCATTTATGTTAAACTTACCTCTATTCCATTGCTGGCGTCTCTTCTGCTTCCTCTTTAAAAAGCTTCTAAATTGTCTAGTCATCAGTGCAATATCATCTTCATCCTCAGGTTGTAAGTGTTCACTCTGTGACTCTTCCACTTTTAGTGCTATATTCTTCTCCTTTCGTGGTTCACCTGCATCAATCTTCCTTTGACTTACTCCTTGCTCATAAGAAATGAGTGAACCAAGAAGATTGTCAACAGAATAAATGTTTAAATCTTTAGACTCTATAATTGCAGTAATTTTTGCATCATAAGCAGTAGGTAAACAACGAAGAATTTTATTAACCATTTCAGTATTAGTTAATTCCCTACGAAGTGCATGCAAAGAAGTGACAATTTGTGTAAATCTTGTGTACATGTCGGAAATAGATTCATTAGGTTTCATGCGAAATAATTCATAGTCATGTAACAAGATATTGAGCCTTGATTGTTTAACCTCATTTGTCCCTTCATAAGTTATACAAAGTCTATCTCATATGTCCTTTCCGATTTTGCAAGTGGAAACCCGCATGTAGTCTTCATATTTTAAAGCACAAAAGAAACTATTTAAACATTTGGCATTTAATTGTGCTAAGTCACGTTCTTCTACAGTCCAATTTGTAAAAGGTATTTCTACCATTACTCCATCAACTAATCTAGTTGGTTTTGTGTAGCCATCCTGGACTAACATCCACATGCGATAATCAAGTGACTGTAAGAAAGTTGACATGCGTGTTTTCCAAAAATCAAAAGGAATATTGTCAAACAGTGGAGGTCTAGTGATAAAGTAACCCTCAGGTGTGTTTCGATTTCCGAAAGTAGCCATCTATGTTAATCAAAAAGTAGTTCAAACCTATGATTTTGAAACAGAGCTCTGATACCACTTGTTGAGTCTAGTAATTAGGTTGTTAAGCCTAAGTGAATGTCCCAAGGCTACCAAGAGGGGGGTGAATTGGTAGTTTAAAAAATTTAAGTCCCCTTTAGAAAATTGTTGAACCGAATTAAAATTTTTTTAAAATTTTGTAGAAATATGTTTTTCAACCACAAAGTTTTTAAAACTGAAATATAAAGTGCGGAAACGTAAAAATAGTAAAGTAAATGACACCAGATTTATAGTGGTTCGGTCTATAACCAGACCTACATCCACTCCCCAGAGGCACCCTCTGAGTATTGCACTAATACCAATAGTGACTCTCCTTTTGCACCCACAGCAAGGCGGAGAAGCCTTTACAACACACTCTTTTCACCACTCCCCGGTGCGGCAGAGAACTGTCCGTCCTTTTATATAATTCCTAATGTTGGCAGAGAACCGTCCGTCCTTTCACACTCTCCTAGTGTGGGCAGAGAACCCTTCAGCTGTTTACCCTCTCCAAGTGTGGGCAGAGAACCCTTCGGCTGTTCACACTCTCCAAGTGTGGGCAGAGAACCCTTCGGCTTTTCACACTCTCCAAGTGTGGACAGAGAACCCTTTGACTGTTCACACTCTCCAAGTGTCGGCAGAGAACCGGATCTCCTTGAAAGATCTTCTCACAAGAATCTAGAAGGAAGAAGGAAAAAAGTGAAGTAATCCCAATTCACAAGTAAAGACTCTTACCTTTGAACTCCAAGTGAAGCATTCTCGCTCTAGTGGTAGGAATCCTCCCTTGAATGTTCTCTTCCACTCTCTCTTTGGCTATTCTCTCAAGAGGCACGAAGATCAAATGACAAAAAGATTGGGTAGCAGTCTAATTTGGACTATTTATACAAAAGACAAGAAAAACCGCCCAAAAACTGCAAGTATTCAATTCTGTACGCAGTGGATCGTCCTGTACGATCGTGGATCATCCTGGACGATTTTACTTAAACGATCTGAAACGACCCTATTTGAATATGTGTACGAAATGTCTTCGTACAGTTGATCGTCCTGTACGAACTAGGTTCGTCCAGTACGAACGGTTATTACAAGGTCGGTTCTAGAAATTGCTAAAAACTATTCTAAGTCGGTTAATCGTTTGGATGAAAATTTATTCGTTTGGACGAAATTTTTACAGAGGACCGATCGTCCTGGACGATAATTTATTTTGTCTGGACGCAAATTTTCCAGAGGATCAATCGCCACGGGCGATAATTTAATTTCGTCTAGACAAAAATTTTCCAGAGACCCGATCATCCTGGACGATATTTAATTTCGTCTGGACGAAATATTTCCAGAGAACCGGTCGCCACGGACGATAATTTAATTTCGTTTGGACAAAAATTTTCCAGAGAGCCAATCGTCCTGGACGATAATTTATTTCGTCCTGGACGAATAGGACTTAGAAAAATTTTTCAGGCAAGTTCCTATGCGTTCCATATGCTCTATAGGAGATAACTGTCTAATCGTCCAGTACGAACTGGAAATCGTCCTGTACGATCAGTATAAATTTTATATGATCTCCTTATGTGTGTGTATGTTTTTATTCACTCAAAATACAATCACTCTCTTTCAATTTGATTTCTAAGAAAAGTGCAAGCTTCAAATTATACAAAATATCGCATGCTGAATTTAATTTGAAGTCTTCGTAGTCTGGAGTTCATTTTTCCTGAAATGTCAGTACACACAAGAGCAAATACAATTCTTCTAAAAAAATGTTAGGAGATAACTACACATTTGAACAATAATGTTTGGAATCATCAAAACTTCATAAGTTGCAAAAAATGTAAAGCATGCAAATAGCAACTATCTTAACAAAAGGCCCTTTAAGGGCCCAAACAGGTGTTTTGAACCAAATGACCTCCCTAGACCTTAAGATCATATCCAATAAACTCTAAATGTTACTTTAAATCTGTTGAACCCATTTCCAGAACTTGGACCTAGTTGGTTCACCGAGTCAACCAATTTTGGCTTAAGGGCCCATTAAGGGCCCATTAAGCCCTCTTGACCCAAATGACTTACATAAACTTTGGAATGGCCCTCACCAGCACCCATAACTTTCTCCTAGTCCACATCACTCACCCCATTGACTGGTTGATTGGTCAACATAGTCAACATAGCCTCTTAAGGGCTTTAGGAGATTTAAACGTTTAAGCAAACTCAAACTACCTCAAGCACATTGAACTTGGCTCAATCAACCAGCAAATCAACATCCCTTCATGGCCACATCAGCACCCATTGACCCATTGACTGGTCAAATGGTCAATGGATGGCCAAATGAACTTTAAACCTTGCCCAATTAACTCCTTAAGCTAATTCACTTGAGCCCTAATTAATCCAGCTGTTAATACAGCATCTAGGACATTCCTAGAAGTATTCTAAACCTTTTGATCTTGATCCAACAGCCCTCCGGTCAAACTCATTGTTCGTTTGAGCTCTATTGGACCTCCTTGACACTTCCCTACCCAAATCCCTCCGGTCAAAGCTGCCTCCGGCGATCTTCCGGCGAGCTCAATACCCAATCCGTCCAAGGCTTATTCCAGGTGATTCGTGGCGTGTCGGAGCTTGGATTCAACTAGGAACTTAATCGTGGACAGTCTACAAGCTCAGAGAATCCAAAAATGGTCCAAACCGTCTATTGAATCGCTGTAAATCTCTAAACCTAGTTTAAGACACCTAGTTTAAATAGATTTTAATTTAATGCATATCAGGATACGATATTACATCCCCATTATTTCTATTCGTCTAAGGTATCTAGGGTTAAAATTTCAAACGATTTAATGTAACAGATTGAGAGAACGAGCCAAAAAACCGATCCTGGGGTGTTCTCGTAGCCTAGTCCAGGTGCACGTTTTTTGGACTGTTGATTGTTTGATCAACGGTCTGGATTTTGCTTTTCCGCGGTCAGTTACGACCGTGTATCTGATCCACTGCTCGGATGGCGGTCCGGCGACATCTCGACCCTCCGTTCCATACCACGGGTTAAAATCGCCGCCGACTAATCTCATCCCGTTGAGATCGAACGCGGGATTCGATCTCGTCCGTTGGATCAAACCTGCAATGATCCGACGGCGCAGAGGGCTCGCTGACGTGGTTAAGTAAAATCGCGTCTAGCGCCCCGCGGCCGACGCGTGGCTGACTGCCGTCGCGCCGTCACGCCGCCTCCGCGTTTTTGACTCCGCGAACCAGAACGCGTCGCGTGTCCCGCCAGCCGTCATATCTGGTTTGGCCGAATCAGAAAGCTCCACGTGGCTTTTTCGCCACCAGATATCCTAAAGGATTTCATTTTTTTTTTAAATCATTTTTAGTTCAAAAATTTTTATAAAAATTATAAAATTAATTTTAATATATATATATATGTGTATATATATATATATATATATATATATATATATATATATATATATATATATATATATATATATATATATATATATATATATATATATATATATATACTTTTTTTTATATTACTATTTTTAGAAAGTTAAACATCTTAATTTAAAATTAGAATTAATTTAAGATATTAATTTCATTTTAAACTATTTTAATTATTTAATATTTAATAATTTTAAATTAATAATCATTAAAACTTATTAAATATTAAATTTGACTTAAGTCGTTTCAAAATATAAAGTTTAATATTATTTAAATATAACTAGAGAATTATTTCTAAATACCTAATTTTAAATTAAAGTTAATTTAAGATATATTTTATATTTTAATTGATTTTAAATTATGTAAACATTTAATTGATATTTGATTAAACATAAATGAATTTAAAATTATTTAAATGAAAATTAATTTAATTAATTTTTAAAATTTCAGAAAATAATTAATGTTCAATTAAATTTAATTGAGATATTAGTTTAAATATTAACTAATTTTAAATTATTTAATTGTTTCAAAACTTCGACAATGTCAAATAAATTCAAATTAAATCATCAAAATTCAAATAATATATCAAAATTTTAAAAAAATTAAGAATTTTAATTTAAAACTATTTTAAAGTTTTGAAATCTAATTTATTTTAATTAATTTGAATGTTTTGAATATTTAACTATTTAAATAATATCTAATTAAATATTATATTAAGTATTTTAAAATTAAAAAAAAAATTATTCTCAAAATAACCTCAAATCAGAGGACCTCTCAAGCACTTAAAAATTATTATTATAATATTTTTAAATTATTCTACTTTCAAATTTAAATCTTTATGTATAGATCTCTATATGTAAATATATATTTTGAAAACCATTTTAAAATTATATTTATTTAAATCCTTGAACATTGAGAGGTCCATTGAATTTTTAAACTTAGATCAAGCTTATGTGAATAGAAATTATGGGAGATGATTAATGGGTAATTAATTTTAATTATCCATTAATCAATTTAATACTTATGTTAATTATTCTTAACTTTTGCATGCTTAGGTTGTGCACACACATGCACTTAGCCTAGGCTCTCCTAGCTTTAGGATTTGGTTGTTTCAATGTGCTTATTTCATGCTTGTCCAAGGGTTAGTTCAAACATTGATTTAAACCCATTAAACATAGTGAGATCATTAAGGACAATAATTAAGGACATGTGTTTAGAGAACTTAGAATATTTCCAATAATTAGGATTCACTTCCCCTTGATTTGAAACTTCAAACACTTGAACTTAGTGACATGTACAACCACTAGAAAAATTTTCACTGGTTTTAGAGGTCATTAAGCCCATTAATCAAATTTCCTAAGTTTAAACCCTTAATTAAACTCTGAATCTTTCATAAAATGTAATAAATCCATTTGAAACCCGAAAAATATGTATAACCTCTCTAGCTGACCAGTTTTGAATCCTCAACCAATTAAAAATAAAACAAAAATTATTTGACAGCAAACTAAGCCTTAATTTAATTTTAATTGAAAATCAATATTTTATTAATATAATTAATTAGTAATTATTAAAAATTCCAAAAATTTCCCAAACACTTGGGAATCTCTCATTAGGTCATTCATGACCTTTGGAGAAGATTTCAAGGAGTTGGGATCTCATTTGGAGCAAAATCACAAGAAGGGGCCTTTAATTAAGGATTTTCAATAATCCAATAAATAGTCAAAACTTCAAATATTCATAACTAATTCAAGAAAAATCCAAATTGAACAAACTCACTTGCATTCAACTCATAATAGGCTCTAGTATTTATTAAAAATATTAAATTCCAGAAATCTATAATATTTCAAAAAGTCAACAAATTGGTCAAATTGTAGTTAAAATCTAGTTCAAAACTTCAAACCTTCATAACAAAATGTAGAAAAATCCGATTTCAACGTACTTACCTTCTAACTGATCGTAGTAAGGTCTAGTATTTTAATAAAATACAAAAATTCTATAAAACACCCTTAATCCAAAAGTTAATTTTTGAACCTTTAATTAAGTGAATAAAATATTCTAAAAATTCATAAAAACTCAAAATTGCTTTAAAACTCCAGAAAATGTTGGCTTAATGTTTAAAACATTCAACAAACCTTTTAAAACACAACAACCATCCTAAAGATGAAGTTTATCGGCTGGATTACTCTGGGCTGCGGGGCTAAGTGTCCTAAGGAGGCTGGTTCCTCGAGCCTGGTGGCACAACGCCACGAATGGATTCTAAGGGGTGTTAAACTTTAAAATTGATTAATCATTAATTATTAAATCTTTTAAAATCTTTAATTCAATTACATTAATTTGGTTTATCGGCTGGACTACTCCGGGCTGCGGGGCTAAGTGTCCTAAGGAGGCTGGTTCCTCGAGCCTGGTGGCACAATGCCACGAATCAATTAATGGCAAACTTAAATTAATCAACTTTAAAAATCATAAATTGAACCTTAATCAACTTTAATTAATGATCCTATTTAGGACATATCAAAACTACACGACCTAACCCACACACTTTAGATGGTTTGCTAGGATCACCGACTCTAGTTTTAGGATAGGCCGATATTTTACTTTCTGCTGTGTGCCGGGTTTTCAAGTTTTCACTGCATGTTGTTTGCTAGCTTAGAATTGATTGATTGTTTGTTTATTTACAGCAATCTGTTGAGCATTCAAATTTTAAATATATTAACTGCTTGAGATCAAATATTATAACTGCTTGGGAATATATACAACTGATGATTATTAGGATAACATTGCAGGATTGAGTCTAGATTTTTTTATTTTAAATTAATGTAAATTTAATCGAATAAGGTTGTATTTATTTGAAATGATTTGAGATTGGGATATTTTATCCAATTTGAATTCTAAAGAGGTGAAGACATCCCTAAAGGGGAGAGTCTTCTTCCATTTGGAAGTCAAATTAGGATACCTTTCAAATATCCAAAGAGGAAAGATAACACCCCGTTCAAGGGAGAGTTTCTTTCCATTTGGATATCCGGAACCGAAGAATCAAGATGTAAGTGAGAAGAAGAAGAAATGAACCACGAGAAGAATCCCAAATCTCAAAGTCATTTGAGTCTTAAGATAAAATCCGGGTTGTAGTTAGTGGTGCCCGACCACTTTAATTTTCTGCAATTCTGGATGTAATAATAAGTGGCACTTGCCATATGGACTTTCAATTTGAGAATTTAATTTGATTGATTTATTTAATTGATTGCGCATTAGAACTATATGCTTTTCTAGTCTTCTTACTTGCATGCCGTATTTGATTTAGCCTGGAATTCGCTCTTAGGCTCTTAAGAACTTGTCAAAATTCTTCTACTTTAATTAAATAAAATCTTTAAGATAACATAGTAACTCTAACGTTTTAAGAAATAAGCCCGGGACCGCCGGGAGTTTTCATTTCATAGCATTCATTCAAATTCAATCTTTTAATCGAGTCGATTAGCATGCATCATATTAACAACTAATTTAAAAACCTTTAAACCCTTAATTGCATTTTCTTTAGACATCAAACCCAACATAAGTCTAAGGGGCCAATTAGGATCTGCTCTAGATGTCGGCCCCGTTCTCAAAACTTTTCTTAAATAACGTCCCTACCACTCTACATAAATTGACCAGATTCATAATTTTAAATCGTTTAGGTGGTTTAGCTGGCTCCCCAATCCAGGCCGGAGTAAGACCAGATTTGCATTACACTAGCTAGGTTCGGGTCACTTTTTAGTACCCAATTTAGACTTAGGTTCTAAGGTTGGCCCGGGCCATAAGACCCTGTTGCGGATCTATGGCTTATGATTTTGATTATAGCAAACATTCTTTTTCTCTATGACGGCTTTCTACTAATGTTTCAGGTCCACACTTTCAAAATGCAATCTGGAACCAGCTCAAGATTGGGTAGACTAGGCCTGTGTCAGTTTGTAATCTTTTTTCTTTCTTGAGTCTATTGTATTTAGTGTGGCATCTGATGATTTGTATCTTGGAAGATTTTCTATTGTGCCCTAAAAGTTTTCTATTTTTGGTAACATCGTCCGGGACGATATTTATATCGTCCTGGACGATCTGTTCAAAAGTAGAAATCCTAATTAGGGCATCCTCTTTAAAGCAGCCGTCTTTATGTAAAACACATCGTCCTGGACGATTTTGTATCGGCCAGGACGATCGGCTCAATACAGCAAGAATCTGCTGCCAGATCTATTTAGGAAAATCTTATTTTTGGACATCGTCCCAGTGGATCGTCCTGGACTATAAAATATCGTCCCGGCCGATCCAGAGCAATTTTTCCATAATTTCTCAAGCAGTTTTGGAAAGCATTTAATGAGGATTTCGTCCAGGCCGATCGAAAGATCGTCCGGGACGATTAGACATCGTCCAGCTTCATTTCAGGGCGATATTCAGGACGAGTTTCCTCATATTTGTGCTAATCGGCCAGGACGATTTGGCTATCATCCTGGACGATAATGGCGGCAACTTGCATTAATGAGCTCGTTTTGAGAGCTTCTATTTAAGCTATGGCAAGGCACTTTGTAAGTGTCTTTGGCAGCCATTGTAGCTTCGTTCTTGTGGGGGAAACTAGAAGAGAGAGCTTGAAAGGGAGAGAGGAAAGGGTGGAGTTTGAGAGAGGGAGAAGATCCTGCGAGGGGGGACTCAAGGGAGTGTGGAGGGGGTTCCACACGGTTGCTCCGGCGAACTCGCACCTTAGTACCATCGGATTCAAGGCTTGTCTCGAGGTAAGTTCACCAAAGAAGAAGATCTCTTTGGTGTCAAAGGACCCGGCGACTCCGCCGCACCGGGGAAGGTGGAAGTGATTTTGTAAGGGCTTCTCCGCCTAGCCGTGGGGGCTAAAGGAGAGACACTAGTTTAGTGCAATACTTGGGGGGTGCCTCCAAGGAGTGGACGTAGGTCAAGGTTTGACCGAACCACTATAAATCCGGTGTGTTCTTTCTTTTTACTACTTCCGCGTTTTAATTTCTGCATTTATTATTGTGGTGATTTGGATTGTGTTTTGGTTTTAAAATTTTCCAATTCACCTCTCTCTTTAATTAGCTTGGGACTAAGTTCAAGAGGGCCTAACATCCCTAACGAACTTTCAGACCCCACCCTCCGGGAATTGAATCTCAATTTTCTAATAAAATTGACCACTTAAACATTAAATCACTTTCAATAAAATTTAAGCCCAACATTTAGGATATGCTGGAGTGTTTCTGAAGTGATTCAGAATCTCAAAACACTACCTACTCCTATTCCTTTGATTCTAGAAATAACTGCTCAAACTTGAACCAATCCCACTTGAAATTCCTACCCTTTTCTTCCTTTGATGCCAAACTTTAAAAATCCAAAATAAAACTTATACCGCTATTTTAATCGAGAGTTTTCGTAGAAAATTTCAATTTCCTACGATGTAATTAACTACGAGGGCTTGCACTCGTAGGAGATTTAGCAACCCAGATCTAATGTTTAAAAATTAATTTTTCAAAAACCTTTAATTAATTATCTTTGGGAATTCAAACAAAAATGGCGATCGTTATCATCATATTAAAATAATCGATAATAGGTAATATCATCTTTCTTTGGGAAGATATATTATTTTCTTATCGTTATTTTGATTATGAAATTAATGATCTTTTATCCGAATTATTATAGTTAAATAATTGATTGAACGTCTTTTTGATCTTTCGAGATCATATGTCGTTCCTCCTTGAGTTTGACTATGATAATTCAGATGAATTTAAAATTTAAAAATATGAACTCGTTAGAGAACGATATGATCACCTTCCGAGGTGATATACTGTTCATAATGACGCATTCAATTTCAAAATTTAAAAAATTAAATATCCCCAAAGATAATTAAATATTTTTTAAAACTATATAAACTTAAATTATATTTTTTTAATCAAAACAAAAATGGCGACTCCGCTGGGGAAAATCTCTCTTTCCATCTTTAATAGCGGTGCAAATTTTATTGCATCAATAGTTTTGACTACCTTTCTCTCCGTTGGTCCCTCTCCCATTTCTCCCTTGGGTGAGTGTGGCCAACTCAATTAAAACACATGAAAAGAGAGGTGAGCGTGAGAATCCTCTATCGAAGTCGGGCTTTGACATTTTGCCTCCAAATTAATTGATAGAGCGAAAGAGTCAAGCCAGATCCTTTTGTATATATTGCAAACTTGTATGCGAATTAATTACTAGCGTGCTAAGTTTCACAATTTACAAAAGACCCTTCAATTTCAAAATCAAGATTTCAATCCTTTACGCTAAATTCAATCTCAAAATTGAACTCGAATTTGACTTCAAACTCTAATCTTATTTTAAAGTCAAAATCTGGGCTTTGACATTTCATCCCAAGTCGATTGGTGAAATGAAAGAGTTAAGCCCAATTTTTGGATTTTTCATATCATTTTCGTGAACCTACATGATTGAGTGAAACTCAGTGTGTTGAGTCACAAAAATTTGAAGAAGATCCATTCAATTTTAATCTCAAATTCAAATTCGGTCTTAAACCAGATTCAATCAAAATCTTAAAATCAAGTTTGATTTCAACTATAAATTCAAACTTAACTTGATTCCAAAATCAATTTAAAATTTTGACATTTTGTCCCAAGTCAATAGGTGTAGCGAAAGAGTTAAATTCAATTCTTGATTTTCACTCATCAATTTTATGAACCACCGTGTTCAATGTAAAATGACACGATTGAGTTATAAAATTTTGAATAAAATTAGTCAAATTCAAAACATAAAATTTCACATCAAATTATTAATTCAAATAACTTTCTTAATTCTAGGAAATTGAACACTCAAATGGCTGGGAAACTCGTCTTCTCACTGAATAGAGATGTGCCTGTAGAAGAAATTCTTAATGGCAATTTAATTCAATATGAGATGGAATTTTAGAACCTCAAGATTTCAGTTAATGGGGAAACACTGATTTATCTCTCTTCCACGATACTAGGAGAGTCTCCTTTAGTTGAGATTACTTTAGGGTCAAGAGTTGACTCCCCCATCCCCAAGATGGAGGTCGTTGTCGCCCCTGTACCCTCTGTATTCTCTTCTAAGGAGGATGAAAATCAAAAGTCAATAACCACAGAAGAGCTACCGTCTCAGTCTGAGATTGGGTCAAGTTCTAGCACCCCTGTTGTCGGTAGGAACAAGATGAAGAATTACCTTCGAAGAGCCAGAAAAGGAACCTTAAGGCTAGAAAGATCGTTGAGTTGGAAGCCTTAGAGAAGGTCGACTTTGAGGCCAATCAAGAGCTCGTTGCTCCTTCTACGTACCCTCTCCTTGCACAAAGGAGAGAGGTTATAGAGACGAGAGTGCGATCTTCAATACACCTACTTGACTACTACATAGAAAGACTCAAGAAAGCTAGAATTGAGCGATCACCAGCAATAGGCCATAGGCCCCCAGCTGAAGGTTATGATCCGTCCACTCTACTAGAAGATGTTAAGGCGTGTTACTACACGTGTCCCACTACATCATCTGCAGAGGAGGAGGAGGAGTAGAAACCACTCGGGGTGCCACCCTCTTAACTACTAGTCTAGTAGTAATGAGAGGAGGAAATAATCTAAGATTATGTCAGATAGTGATACCGTCGAAATTTAAATTTTAACGAGGTCCTATCGCGATTAATCTTTTGATTACAATGATGCCGCTTTCTAGGGACGATGTAGACCCTGTAACAGCCACTCCCTTCAAAGAGATTGTAGGAATTCAATTCCAAGTTGACAATGGTCATGCCACCTAGATTTACAACCTTTAAGGAATGCTTTCAATGTCTCAAGTGTACCAGGTCCGAATTTTCAAGATAGTTGATTAATCTTTTTAATGAAAATTGACCTCTATTTTAAGTCTTAAGCTGGAGAGAGTTGTAGTTGACTCCATCAAATATTTGAATGTCCCTCCCTCCCACCGCTTTTGTGCGTTGATTTAACTTTTGAATTAAGATCTACCTCAAACTTAAGTTGAATTCAGAAATGAAAATTTTATCAAGCTTCTAGCGATTTTCTATCTTAATAGGCGATTCTCGCATGTCTAAAATAGATTCAATGATTTTCAAAAGTCAAGTCGATACACTTTTTCAAAAGATTGAATGTGCTTTGAGGATTACTTTTCCTTGTATAAGAGAATAAATTTTACTCTCTAATACTTGAGATATAATCCCAACATTCAAAATAAAAAGATCAATTAATTTAAGGTATTTAGAGAAAGTGGAGCCTCTTCTCGAATTCAATTGAAATCAAAAGATGCGCGAATGCACCAAAAATAAAAAGATGCGTGAATGCGCCAAAAATTAAGAAGTGCACGAAGTGCACAAAAAGTCGAAAGATGCGCAATATGCGCCACCAGAAAAAGAGAAGAAGAGTAAGATGGCTCCCTTCCTCTAAATCCTTAAATCTCAAAAAAAAAAATCGATCACCTTTTAAATACTTGACTTTGAAAGTCTTGAATCTAGATTCTTCACCATATAGAAATTATCTATCAGATAGAAGAAAATCGTGCAAGAAAAATGAAAAGATCAAAATTCTCTCTTCAACTTAATCCCTTTGAAGTTAATTTTAATTCAAAAATTATTTAAGGGAGACCCCAGTTTAGTTTCTACAAAACTTGGTCTGGGTCAATAAAACTTAAATCCTTTTAGTTTAGTTGGAGTTGACTTTACTTCTCACTCTAAAAGTTGAATTTGTTCCCACTTGTCATTTCGACAGGGTCCAAATGATTAGAGGAAATTTCCAATAAAATGAACGAATCTTCTACTCCTGAAAAGAATTCAAATCTGGTCCTTGAGAAATGTGTAAGTCCTTACGTGTAGGCATCTTTTTCTTTAAAGCCTTTGTAACAAAATTACACTCTATACTGGGTCCAAGATCAACCCTACTAGAGGAGTATTTTGTAATGCTAGGAATTGCCGTTCAAAATTAATCCACGATTGAGCAAAGTGCCCGACTCCAATTTGAGGAGTTTGAGGCCTTGCAGAGCTTTTTCTTTAAGGCTCAATAAAACTTAAAATCGTCCGATGCCTGATTGGTTAAAGCTTGTGATAAGATAGAGCAACTTAGAACCTTCCAAGGAGGAGACTTGGTCTAGGTTCTTTGGATGCATATCTTAGCCTACCGAGAGATCGGTGGAGAAGTTTGAACCAAAATAAGAGTGTCCTCCTGTCGTTGAGACGATCTTTGAGAAAATTTCAAACATTAATTGATCAACCCTAGAGAATGCCACCCGATATTTTTTAAATGTTGGGGAGGCTCTTCAGGAAGTACCATGCCAGATGAGTGTCAAATTCAAAGTCAATAAAAAGTCTTCGAATTTCCTGGATTTAAGAAATTTCTTAATTCAAAATCAAACATTTGAAACTTTCAAAATTCAATTTTAAAAATCAAATTCAAACACATTCAATTCAAAATCAAATCAGTTCAAATTCAAAAAAAAAATCATTTAAATCTCAAATTTTAAAATTTAAGCCCGATCCTCTATGTAAAGCAAGTTTCCTCTACATATGATCAATTTAAACCCGATCCTCTGTGTAGAGCAAGTTTCCTCTACATACGATCAATTTAAACCCGATCCTCTGTGTAGAGCAAGTTTCCTCTACATACGATCAATTTAAACCCGATCCTCTGTGTGGAGCAAGTTTCCACCACATATGATCATCCAGACCCGGTTATTTGTGTAGAGCAAGTTTCCTCTCCACAAGACCATCCGCTAGTGGTGGAGCATGCCCTCTGTGGCACCACCCTGGCATTTGAGTTGAGGATTAGTGGTGGAGCATGCCCTTCGTGGCGCCATCCTAATTCCTATCAGCTAGTGGTGGAGCATGCCCTCTGTGGCACCACCCTTGCATTTGAGTTGAGGATTAGTGGTGGAGCGTGCCCTTCGTGGCGCCATCCTAATTCCTATCCGCTAGTGGTGGAGCATGCCCTCTGTGGCACCACCCTAGCATTTGAGTTAAATGATTAGTGGTGGAGCGTGCCCTTCGTGGCGCCATGCCATCCTAATTCGTACCCGTTAGTGGTGGAGCATACCCTCTGTGGCACCACCCTAGCATTTGAGTTAAATGATTAGTGGTGGAGCGTGTCCTTTATGGCGCCATCCTAATTCGTACCCATTAGTGGTGGAGCATGCCCTATGTGGCACCACCCTAGCATTTGAGTTTGACGATTAGTGGTGGAGCGTGCCCTTTGTGGCGCCATCCTAATTTGTACCTATTAGTGGTGGAGTATGCCCTCTGTGGCACCACCCTAGCATTTGAGTTAAACGATTAGTGGTGGAGCGTGCCCTTCATGGCGCCATCCTAATTCGTATCTGTTAGTGGTGGAGCATGCCCTCTATGGCACCACCCTAACATTTGAGTTAAACGATTAGTGGTGGAGCGTGCCCTTCGTGGCGCCATCCTAATTTGTATCCGTTAGTGGTGGAGCATGCCCTCTATGGCACCACCCTAACATTTGAATTAAATGATTAGTGATGGAGAGTGCCCTTCGTGGGGCCATCCTAATTCGTATCCGTTAGTGGTGGAGCATGCCCTCTGTGGCACCACCCTAACATTTGAGTTAAATGATTAGTGATGGAGCGTGCCCTTCGTGGCGCCATCCTAATTCGTATCCGTTAGTGGTGGAGCATGCCCTCTGTGGCACCACCCTAACATTTGAGTTAAACGATTAGTGGTGGAGCATGCCCTTCGTGGCGCCATCCTAATTCATATCCGTTAGTGGTGGAGCATGCCCTCTGTGGCACCACCCTAGCATTTGAGTTAAATGATTAGTGGTGGAGCGTGCCCTTCGTGGCGCCATCCTAATTCGTATCCCTTAGTGGTGGAGCATGCCCTCTATGGCACCACCCTAGCATTTGAGTTAAACGATTAGTGGTAGAGCATGCCCTCTGTGGCACTACCCTAATAAATTTAAATCTTGATTCCCCAAGGATGAACTTTTCATTCCCTTAGGATTAAAATTCCACACTTGACCTTTAATCTCGGTCAACGCCAATATGTGTAATAGAACTTCGCTCTATTACACATATTGGGGGTCCATTTGTTGACCTCATTTTTGTATGAGATCACTTGAACTACTCTTGATCCTAAATCAATTTAATTTCCAAATTAATTTAAACTCTAGGATCCTCCTAGAATCTTGACCTTAGGATCTATACTAGGATTCTTCTAGAGCTCAGACCTTAGGAGCTACTCTAGATCCTAAACTCCTTCTAGACTCCAAGTTCTAGGAATTTCTTAGGCTCTAGGATCCTTCTAGATTCCTAACTTTAAGATATATTCAGACATTAGGATCTACCTAGATCTTAGGTCAATCAAGCCAAATCCAAGGTCCAAAGGTTTTGTCCTAAAGGCCTTTTCCATTAAAATTTCAAATACTTTGAAACCCAGTTAAATGACCTCCGATTCAGAGTCCGTCAGTTGCATACTGATGGGACATGTGTCTGGAGGCAACCCTCCAAATTTGAGCCCATTATGAGGTCTATAACCTCAGAAACTTAATTAAAATCCATAGGTTGTAAAACCTTCAAATATATACAGCCTATGCCACTGGACCTATCACTTTGAAGATTCTGACCTTAGAGCCTTCACCAAAGCCTCTAGTCACTTCCAAACCTTTAATCTTGATATGTTGAATACTAACTGTATTTTTCTGGACCCACTTTGACCCCTAGTTGACTAGGGGTCAAAATGACCAAAATACCCCTATGGGGCTCAAATGGTGATTTCAAACCAAATGAACTCCAAATTGAATGCAATCACCTCCAACAAGTTTCAAATGTCATTTCAAATCTGTTGGACCCATTCCTGACCCTTGGGTCAACCTAGTTGACCAAGTCAACAGGTTTGACCCAAAAGGCCCTTTAAGGGCCCAAATAGGTGTTTTGAACCAAATGACCTCCCTAGACCTTAAGACCATATCCAATAAACTCTAAATGTCACATTAAATCTGTTGAACCCATTTCCAGACCCTGGACCTAGCTGGTTGACCGAGTCAACCAATTTTGGCTTAAGGGCCCATTAAGCCCTCTTGACCCAAATGACTTACATAAACTTTGGAATGGCCCTCACCAGCACCCATAACTTTCTCCTAGTCCACATCACTCACCCCATTGACTGGTTGACTGGTCAACATAGTCAACATAGCCTCTTAAGGGCTTTAGGATATTTAAATCGTTTAAGCAAACTCAAACTACCTCAAGCCCATTGAACTTGGCTCAATCAACCAGCAAATCAACATCCCTTCATGGACACATCAGCACCCATTGACCCATTGACTGGTCAAATGGTCAATGGATGGTCAAATGAAACTTTAAACCTTGCCCAATTAACTCCTTAAGCTAATTCACTTGAGCCCCAATTAATCCAGCTGTTAATACAACCTCTAGAACATTCTTAGAAGTATTCTAAACCTTTTGATCTTGATCAAACATCCCTCAAGGCTCCATGTGTCCAAGTGGGGACCAAAGAGCCATTCCATGTGGACTGTCCTTGCCATGTCCTTGATCTCAGCTTTTTAACCACCCCAGGGGCAGGTGGCAGCCATCTAAGGGCATCTCCAGTCGATCCTAGCCGTTCAAAACCATCTAGGATGTTTGAATAGGGAGAAATTCCCTAATGAAGCCACATTCGTATCCTTACATTCTCTCACCCACCTAGAACTTTTCTAGCCGAACTCTTTGTTCGTTTGAGCTCTACTGGACCTCCTTGACACTTCCCCACCCAAATCCCTCCGGTCAAAGCTGCCTCCGGCGATCTTCTGGCGAGCTCAATACCCAATCCGTCCAAGGCTTATTCCAGGCGATTCATGGCGTGTCGGAGCTTGGATTCAACTAGGAACTTAATCGTGGACAGTCTATAAGCTCAGAGAATCCAAAAACGGTCCAAACCGTCTATTGAATTGCTGTAAATCTCTAAACCTAGTTTAAGACACCTAGTTTAAATAGATTTTAATTTAAAGCATATCAGGATACGATATTACATCCCCATTATTTCTATTCATCTAAGGTATATAGGGTTAAAATTTTAAACGATTTAATGTATCGGATTGAGAGAACGAGCCAAAAAACTGATCCTGGGGCGTTCTCGTAGCCTAGTCCAGGTACATGTTTTTTGGACCGTTGATTGTTTGATCAACGGTCTGGATTTGGCTTTTCCGCGGTCAGTTACGACCGTGTATCTGATCCAACGCTCGGATGGCGGTCCGGCGACATCTCGACCCTCCGTTCCAAACCACGGGTTAAAATCGCTGCCGTCTGATCTCATCCCGTTGATATCGAATGCGGGATTTGATCTCGTCCGTTGGATCAAACCCGCAATGATCCGACAGCGCGGAGGGCTCGCTAACGTGGTTAAGTAAAACCGCGTCTAGCGCCCCACGGCCGATGCGTGGCTTACTGCAGTCGCGCCGTCACGCCGCCTCCGCGTTTTTGACTCCGCCAACCAGAACGTGCCCGCGTGTCTTGCCAGCCGTCATATCTGGTTTGGCTGAATCAGAGAGCTCCACGTGGCTTTTTTGCCACCAGATCAGTGAATTAATTTAAGATATTAATTTCATTTTAAACTATTTTAATTATTTAATATTTAATAATTTTAAATTAATAATCATTAAAACTTATTAAATATTAAATTTGACTTAAGTCGTTTCGAAATATAAAGTTTAATATTATTTTAATATAACTAGAGAATTATTTCTAAATACCTAATTTTAAATTAAAGTTAATTTAAGATATATTTTATATTTTAATTGATTTTTAAATTATGTAAACATTTAATTGATATTTGATCCAACATAAATGAATTTAAAATTATTTAAATGAAAATGAATTTAAATAATTTTAAAATTTCAGAAAATAATTAAGGTTCAATTAAATTTAATTGAGATATTAGTTTAAATATTAACTAATTTTAAATTATTTAATTGTTTCAAAACTTTGACAATGTCAAATAAATTCAATTTAAATCATCAAAATTCAAATAATATATCAAAATTTTCAGAAAATTAAGAATTTTAATTTAAAACTATTTTCAAGTTTTGAAATCTAATTTATTTTAATTAATTTGAATTTTTTGAATATTTAACTTTTTAAATAATATCTAATTAAATATTATATTAAGTATTTTAAAATTTAAAAAAAAAATAAAATTATTCTCAAAATAACCTCAAAGCAGAGGACCTCTCAAGCACTTAAAAATTATTATAATAATATTTTTAAATTATTCTACTTTCAAATTTATATCTTTATGCATAGATCTATATATGCAAATATATATTTTTAAAACTATTTTAAAATTATATTTATTTAAATCCTTGAACATTGAGAGGTCCATTGAATTTTTAAACTTAGATCAAGCTTATGTGAATAGAAATTATGGGAGATGATTAATGGGTAATTATTTTTAATTATCCATTAATCAATTTAATACTTATGTTAATTATCCTTAACTTTTACATGCTTAGGTTGTGCACACACATGCACTTAGCCTAGGCTCTCCTAGCTTTAGGATTTGGTTGTTTCAATGTGCTTATTTCATGCTTGTCCAAGGGTTATTCAAACATTGATTTAAACCCATTAAACATAGTGAGATCATTAAGGACAATAATTAAGGACATGTGTTTAAAGAACTTAGAATATTTCCAATAATTAGGATTCACTTCCCCTTGATTTGAAACTTCAAACACTTGAACTTAGTGACATGTACAGCCACTAGAAAAAATTTCACTGGTTTTAGAGGTCATTAAGCCCATTAATCAAATTTCCTAAGTTTAAACCCTTAATTAAGCTCTGAATCTTCCAGAAAATGTAATAAATCCATTTCAAACCCGAAAAATATGTATAACCTCTTTAACTGACCAGTTTTGAATTCTAAACCAATGAAAAATAAAACAAAAATTATTTGACAGCAAACTAAGCCTTAATTTAATTTTAATTGAAAATAAATATTTTAATAATATAATTAATTAAAAATTATTAAAAATTCAAAAAATTTCCCAAACACTTGGGAATCTCTCCTTAGGTCATTCATGACCTTTGGAGAATATTTCAAGGAGTTGGGATCTCATTTGGAGCAAATCACAAGAAGGGGCCTTTAATTAAGGATTTTCAATAATCCAATAAATAGTCAAAACTTCAAATATTCATAACTAATTCAAGAAAAATCCAAATTGAACAAACTCACTTGCATTCAACTCATAATAGGGTCTAGTATTTATTAAAAATATTAAATTCCAGAAATCTGTAATATTTCAAAAAGTCAACAAATTGGTCAAACCGTAGTTAAAATCTAGTTCAAAACTTCAAACCTTCATAACAAAATGTAGAAAAATCTGATTTCAACGTACTTACCTTCTAACGGATAGTAGTAAGGTCTAGTATTTTAATAAAATACAAACATTCTAGAAAACACACTTAATCCAAAAGTCAATTTTTGAACCTTTAATTAAGTGATTAAAATATTCCATAAATTCATAAAAACTCAAAATTGATTTAAAACTCCAAAAAATGTTGTCTTAATGTTTAAAACATTCAACAAACCTTTTAAAACACAACAACCATCTTAAAGATGAAGTTTATCGGCTGGACTACTCTGGGCTGCGGGGCTAAGTGTCCTAAGGAGGCTGGTTCCTCGAGCCTGGTGGCACAACGCCACGAATGGATTCTAAGGGGTGTTAAACCTTAAAATTGATTAATCATTAATTATTTAACCTTTTAAAATCTTTAATTCAATTACATTAATTTGGTTTATCGGCTGGACTACTCTGGGTTGCGGGGCTGAGTGTCCTAAGGAGGCTGGTTCCTCGAGCCTAGTGGAACAACGCCACGAATTAATTAATGGTAAAATTAAATTAATCAACTTTAAAAATCATAAATTGAACCTTAATCAACTTTAATTAATGATCCTATTTAGGACATATCAAAACCACACGACCTACCCCACACACTTTAGATGGTTTGCTAGGATCACCGACTCTAGTTTTAGGATAGGCCAATATTTTACTTTCTGCTGTGTGCCGGGTTTTCAAGTTTTCACTACATGTTGTTTGCTAGCTTAGAATTGATTGATTGTTTGTTTATTTACTGCAATATGTTGAGCATTCAAATTTCAAATATATTAACTGCTTGAGATCAAATATTATAACTGCTTGGGAATATATACAACTGATGATTATTAGGATAACATTGCAGGATTGAGTCTAGATTTTTTTTATTTTAAATTAATGTAAATTTGATCGAATAAGGTTGTATTTATTTGAAATGATTTGAGATTGGGATATTTTATCCAATTTGAATTCTAAAGAGGTGAAGACATCCCTAAAGTGGAGAGTCTTCTTCCATTTGGAAGTCAAATTAGGATACCTTTCAAATATCCAAAGAGGAAATATAACACCCCGTTCAAGGGGGAGTTTCTTTCCATTTGGATATCCGGAACCGAAGAATCAAAATGTTCGTGAAAAGATGAAGAAATGGACCACGAGAAGAATCCCAAATCTCATAGTCATTTGAGTCTTAAGATAAAATCCGGGTTGTAGTCAGTGGTGCCCGGCCACTTTAATTTTCTGCAATTTTGGATGTAATAATAAATGGCATTTGCCATATGGACTTTCCATTTGAGCATTTAATTTGATTGATTTATTTAATTGATTGCGCATTAGAAATATATGCTTTTCTAGTCTTCTTACTTGCATGCCGCATTTGATTTAGCCTGGAATTCACTCTTAGGCTCTTAAGGACTTGTCAAAATTCTTCTACTTTAATTAAATAAAATCTTTAAGATAACATAGTAACTCTAACGTTTTAAGAAATAAGCCCGGGACCGCCGGGAGTTTTCATTTCATAGCATTCATTCAAATTCAATCTTTTAATCGAGTCGATTAGCATGCATCATATTAACAACTAATTTAAAAACCTTTAAACCCTTAATTGCATTTTCTTTGGACATCAAACCCAACATAAGTCTAAGGGGACAATTAGGATCTACTCTAGATGTCGGCCACGTTCTCAAAACTTTTCTTAAATAACGTCCCTACCACTCTACATAAATTGACCAGACTCATAATTTTAAATCGTTTAGGTGGTTTAGCTGGCTCCCCAATCCAGGCCGGGGTAAGACCAGATTTGCATTGCACCAGCTAGGTTCAGGTCACTTTTTAGTACCCAATTTAGACTTAGGTTCTGAGGTTGGCTCGGGCCATAAGACCTCACCCTCTGGGAATTGAATCCCAATTTTCTAATAAAATTGACCACTTAAACATTAAATCACTTTCAATCAAATTTAAGCCCAACATTTAGGATAGGCTGGAGTGTTTCTGAAGTGATTCAGAATCTCAAAACACTCCCTACTCCTCTTCCTTTGATTATAGAAATAATTGCTCAAACTTGAATCAATCCCACTTGAAATTCCTACCCTTTTCTTCCTTTGATGCCAAACTCTGAAAATCCAAAATAAAACTTATACTGCTATTTTAATCAAGAGTTTTCGTAGGAAATTCTAATTTCCTACGATGTAATTAACTACGAGGGCTTGCGCTCGTAGGAGATTTAGAAACCCAGATCTAATGTTCAAAAATTAATTTTTCAAAAACCTTCAATTAATTATCTTTGGGAATTCAAACAAAAATGGCGATCATTATCATCATATTAAAATAATCGATAATAGGTAATATCATCTTTCTTTGGGAAGATATATTATTTTCTTATCGTTATTTTGATTATGAAATTAACGACCTCTTATCCGAATTATTATAGTTAAATAATTGATTGAACGTCTTTTTGATCTTTTGAGATCATATGTCGTTCCTCCTTGAGTTTGACTATGATAATTTTAAAATATGAACTCATTAGAGAACGATATGATCACCTTCCGAGGTGATATACTGTTCATAATGACGCATTCAATTTCAAAATTTTAAAAATTAAATATCCCCAAAGATAATTAAATATTTTTCAAAACTATATATACTTAAATTATATTTTTTTTAATCAAAATAATATGATGCTAAGATAACTATAATTATTGAGTCTAAAGTCTTAAATGTATAATTTATTTATAATCTTCTTGGATCACTAATTACTTTTGAGCAAGGTGTTAGTCAATGAAAGATTGATGCATAAGAGCCATGAAATGAAAAGAACATTGCACTGAAGGTGAAGAAGTAGGAGAGTGATCTATTTGTACCTGAGGATAAGGATGACATTACCTTAATGACTAGGCAATTTAGGAGCTTTATGAAGAAGAAATAGAAGAGATGCCAACAATGGAATAGAGGTAAGTTTAATAGAAATACTAAGGTTTCTAATGATGTGATTTTCTATGACTGTAGGAAACCTTGGACATGTGAAGTTAGAGTGCCCAAAACTCAAAGCCACTCCTATCAAAGAGAAGGTAGAGGAGAAACCAACTGTGAAGAAGGGTAAGAAGAAATTTCAAAGAGCTTTCTAGGCGGACTCAACTTTGAACTCATCAAAGATTGCAAAGGAAGAGGAAGTCACCAATATATGCTTGATGGCTGATAATCTTAATCAATCAGATCAAGAAGAGATATGTGATCTAACTTATGCTAAACTTTTTGAAGTCTCTAAAAGAATATATGACGCATATAGGAAGCTAAAGAAAATGCATGTTAGTCTTAACCTAGAACTACAAGAATTACAAAAAGAATACGAGATCCTTAGAAAGATCATGCATTAATTGATACTAACCACATGAGCGTACTTGATGAATTTGATAACTTAATTAAGGAGAATAATATGTTAAAAGCATCCTATGTAGAACTAGAAAAATAATTTAGGAAATTTAAGGATGATTCTAAGAGTAGAGAGCATTACCTAAATTTTGATAAGCATGTCCTAGAAGATTTGAACATTTATTTAAAGTTGAAAGTAAAAGCTCTCAAGGAAAATAAGAAACCGCCAACACTTGAAGATTTTACAAATCCTATTTTATATCCAAAATTTATACAAATAGGGAAAAGACAGAGTAGTTTTAGAAGATTGAGAAATCCTTTTCCTGGAGTTAAATGTTATAGTTGTGGATTGATTGGACATATAGCACACCTATACATTAGATATAAAAACTCATTTGGTGTAGAAGCCTAAGATGCATAAACCTAGATATATCATACATGGATCTTTATATAATTTGCCAAAAGGTAAACCCAAACTTGTTTGGGTTCCAAGGTCTATAGTTTGATGATTTTGCAGGAACGCTCTCATACAAGGCCTCATGAGAGGATATAGTACCTGGATAGCAGCTACTCAAGGTATATGACTAGAGATACTAAGTATTTTATATCATTAAAAGCTAGAAGTGATGGCAGGGTTATACTTAGAGATAATACCACAAGGAAGGTGGTTGGATCAGGTAGAAGTGGAGGCAGGGTAAACAATGTTTATATGCTAGATTTAAATTATATCAAAACTCCTACTACTTTTTATTTGAAAACAAATTATTATGAGTCATGACTTTGGCATAAGAGACTTTGTCACTCTAGCATGAAAAATCTAAAAAAGATTACATAAAAGAACTTTGTGAGAGGTATACCAAAACTAGACTTTACTAAGGACCACCTTTGTGATGCTTATCAACTAAGAAAGTAGGTGAAGTCCTCTTTTCAGTCCAATAAGAATCTTAGAATTAGTAAACCATTATAGATTTTATATATGGATCTTTTTGGACTAGTTGGAACTATGAGTCTGGGAGAAAAGATATATGGATTTGTGATGGTAGATAATTTTTTAAGATTCATATGGGTTAAATTTCTATATCATAAAAGTAAATCATTAGAGGAGTTTAGAGATTTTTTAACATGGATTCAGAGGAAACTAGGATGTGAGATTTTGACGAATCAAAGTGATCACGGTGGCAAATTTGAAAATAAGAAATTTGAGGATTTTTATAAGGAGAAAGGGATTGATCACAATTTTTCTGCACCTAGAATCCCTCAGTAGAATAGGGTACTCGAAAGAAATAATAAAACATTAATAGAAGTCGCTCGAGCCATATTGGTAGAATATTCACTTCCTAAATATTTTTAGGCTGAAGCGATTAGCACGGCATGTTATATTTTGAATAGGGTGAACATCATATCAAATTTAAATAAAATATCCTATGAGTTATTAAAGGGGATAACACCTAATTTATCACATTTGTATATTTTTGGATGCAAGGTGTTCATTCATAATAATGGAAAATCTTTCTTACAAAAATTTGATCTAAAATCTAATGAAGGAATTTTTCTTGGATACTCAAGTGTTGGAAAATCTTATAAGGTATTCAATAAAAGAATTTTGGTAGTTGAGGAGAACATGCATGCTGTATTTGATGAATATGGAATTTTAGAAGAGCCGAATGTTGAAGAGGATGAGATAGAAATTGACTCCCAAAAGATTTAGAAAATAAATTTGGATGAAAATTTTGATATTAAAAACCCGTTGTCTAGAGATTTGAGATTTTCTAAAAACCATCCAAAAAAATTGATTATATGTGAACCTAATGAGGGTGTTAGGACTAGGCGTGGACTGAACAAAGAAGTGAATCATTTAGCCTTTATTTCTATGTCAGAACCCACAAATATGGATCAAGCACTTTCAGATGAATTTTGAATTTTGGCAATGTAAGAAGAATTAAATCAATTTGTAAGAAATGATGTTCGGGAATTAATTATAAGGCCAAAGAATCAAAGTGTAGTTGAGACTAAGTGGGTATTTTATAGGAATGATAGAAAGAGTACATCTAGAATATGTAAATTTATTGGAAATTCACTAGTTTCTTTGTCCAGTAGAAATCAAAATTCCGTAGCCCTATCTACTACTAAAGCTGAATACATTGCCATATGAAGTTATGTGGCATAAGTTCTTTAGTTAAAATAATAGTTGATTGACTTAGGATTTACTATATGCACTATTCCAATTTATTGTGATAACACTAGTGTCATTTGCATTTTAAAGAAATCTATTCAACATTCAAGAACAAAACATATTAACATAAGGCATCATTTCATAAGGGATCATGTATCCAATGGAGAAATTGAACTTAATCATGTTTCAACAAAAATAATAACTTGTAGATATTTTTACAAAATCGCTAGCCTTTGATACTTTTAGTACATTAATAATAAGGCTTGGTGTGATTGATCTGAATGCTTAAATAAAAATTTTGCAACCTTGATATGTGTTTTTATGAGTGTGTTTTGAGTTTTTGATTTGTTTTTTTGTTTTACTATTTTTTGGATTTTTATGTGAGTGTCTATGTTTGTTCCTGTATTTTTGTGTTTTATGTTTTTGAAATGCTTTTCACATCAGATTTCATGTTTTTAATTGATTGTACAAAATTTTCTAAGTGTTCTATTTGTACTGTACGAAATTCATTTCAAACAACAAAAATTCTGTAGCGTATCGATTATTGGATAGGTCAGTCTGTGTATTATTTTTGTTTTTAATACAGTTCAGCTGTTCGATCCCCAGATCATTCAGACGATGTGTATTCATTTGTATGTTTGCGTGTAGATGGTTCTACGGGTAGAAACAGTTATTATTTCTCATCATGCGCACAAACCTTAAATTCATACATTCGAACGCATGGCATATCAATGTGGGGGACAAACCAAACTGTCATTAAAATGATCTTAAATAACCTATCATCCCGGATGAACACCTATTCGTCTGTACGATTGTTTGGTCAAAAAGTCTGTATGAAAGAATGCCTCCTAACTTGCATGATTAAAAAAATTGTTTTTTTTTTGATGCATTCATTCGTACATATAAAATTTTATTTTGTACATACGAACTCAAGCATCGTATGGTAAGAAACCCATTTTGTACGTACGGAAGACCATTTTTCTTTAAATAGAAGGCCTTAGAACTCTAATTTCATACAGTTTAAAAGCCTTTCCAAAACCTCTCACCTTTCCAATTCTGTCAAATGGCAAGCTCTAGTAAAAGAAGTAAAGTGGCTAAGGAACTGACTAGGGGACCTTCCTCTAAAAATCCTGAAGAAAATTTCCTATGCAAAATAAGCGAAAAATCTTTTCCTAGGTTCATTTCTACTAAAATCACCCCTTCTAAAGTTCTTCTCTAGGAGAACATTAACTTTCAAGTATTGCACCTTTTTTATTCTGACCATAATCCATTCCTACAATAAGGACATATTCCACTATTTCCTTGCAAACATGACTTTCAATAATGACCGGAGTAGGATTAGTTCCTATATTTTGAAAAAGTGGGTAGAAATAACTAAAGAGGGTTTGGGGATATTCTTAAATTTAAGGACTCAAGGGATTAGAGCCCATACCTTGACCTCTACCTCTGACTACGATTGGGCTACGATCAACCAAGTTATTAGAGGGATTAGAGAAGTATACCATTTTCCTAAGGTATCCACTCTTCACGAAAATGCCTTGATCATCTAGCATGTTCTTCAGACTTCTATAATTCTTAAAGCTGGTGATCAAATAAATATTACTCCTCTTCTTTTCACTGTAACATACTTGATTATAATTGGCCAACAAATAGATGAAGCCTAACTGATCATTAATTTCATATATGGACTTTTTGAGATTGGCTATGTCTCCCATAAGAGAAAGAAGAATATAGTCTTAAGACACCTTATGACATACATTCCTGAAAAGAAGTATGATCTAGTTTATCCTGTTCAACATCTAGAAGAGCCTATTTACTATAATTATGCTTCATTTCAATCAATCTTTGCTAAAGATGCATATATAGAAAGTGATGACTCTGAGGGAGAAAGGAGAGGACCTGCACCTGCACCTACTGTTAGAACAGACTTTCAAGAGATGGTCCAGTACTTTCATAATCTTGAGAGCCACTTTAATCAACATTTAATTCAAATTGAAACTTATCTTTAGCCGTAAGATTTTCAATATTAATAGGATATGGGCCATAAAAGGTCAAATTGACTCGATCAACATGAATATAGCTATGATGAATAGCTATTTTAATATCTTCAACCAACCACCTCCTCCAGATCAAGGCCCATCTGAATGATTGTTGTGTTTCTTTTGTAATTTTCTTTGCCAGTTCTGATGATGTGATGTGATGATATCTCAAGTGTTTATGACTACTTTAGTTTTTATTTTTATATTTAATAAATCTTTAGGAATTGATATAATCTGTGCTCCAATGTATTATCTTTTATATTGATATTAATAAAATCTATGTTGTCTTGTTTTAGTTGATTTTGATATCTTTTGGAAATATTTGTTAGCCTATATGATTATCCTGGGTTAATTGTTCTAAAAAGTTGTATAATTTGAAAAGCAATACAAAATTTAAATTCATTAGAAAAATCTAATTTTTTAAAAATTTAAGTTAGCTTATAACTCAATCATGTTAAAGACTATCAATCTCATGTTCTTTTTAGGCATAAAAAAAATTAATATTATTATTACAATCCTAATGTCTTATTATTATTTATTTCTCTTTTCAATATAATTATCTTTGTACTTAGAGAAATTTGATATTTTTTATTACTGATTTTGGAAAGAACAACTTGAAAATTTGAAAAATGTATAAAGGTACAAAAATTGAAAGAATGGGCAATGGTTCACAAATTAAAAATAGGCACAAAATTAGCCCAAATATAAAAAGATCCACAAAGTGTGCCACAAATATTGGAAAGATGCGCAAAGCGCCAAAAGTATATATTCTTTCCTCTATCTTTCAAAATTCAATTTCAAATTAATCTAATGATCAATTATATTTTGTATTGAAATTGGACTTAAATTAATTTTCATTTCGTCACTTTTGCAATAATTTTCCTTATTTGATTGTCTAGAATGATACATGACCTTGATTTATTTTTCCTTGTGTGTGTTATATCTTAACTTAAATGATATGAATCTTTATTTTTCTCTAATGAACATTAATCTTGTTATTGCAAATATAACTTAATCTATTTCAGGATCAATTATCAAAGACTTCTCATATGACTTCTTACATTTCCGTAGTTTGTTTCTTCTTCTCTTTTTGTTGTTGTCAAAATTGGGGAGAAATATTATTTGATATCTAACATTTGATTGTTTTGTTCATGTGACTTATTTGTCTTATATTATTCATGTCTTGAGTTTTTTTTGTTTTTGTTTATGTTTAAGGTTTTGTTTTTCATTTCAGTGTCATTTTTGTGTGGTCATCTTTATGTGTGAAAAACTTTAAAATTAAAAATTTTTATTTGTTCATAATAATGCCCCTTATATTCACATGCTTATTCATTCAGGGAGAGTTTAGGAGAAAGTTAGGATTTTTAAATTTATACAAATAATAATTATTTTGCCATCATAAAAAGGGGGAGATTGTTGAGAGAGTTGCTAGCTTTCCATGTTTTACATTCTTACAACTTGTATGATTTTATGATTTCAAATATTATTATTTTGATTATTATTTTCTCCTAACATATTTTGGAAGAATTATTTTGCTCATGTGTGTACTAACATTTAAGGGAAATTATACTTCGGATTGTTGAAGACTTCAAATCAAATTCAGTTTTGAGTTGTTATATTTTTCATTTTATTGAGTCTAAGAGAGTGTGATTATAATTGAGTAACTAAGCACACACATCGGGGAAAGTGTTTTATAATTCACATTTTTAAAACTTATCGTATAGTACGGACCCTATTTGTATGGAACGATCTGGTCAGTTATATTCCCTAATGAGCAATGGAACGAATAGAGAGGGTTAAATTTTTTCTAAGTATAGTTCGTACGGACGATATTTTCCATTCCTCATAGGACGATCTTCTCTATTTTGCTAAATATGAAGATCGTACGGATGATATTTTATATTCATCCCAGGATGATCTTATCTGGATTTTCCAAATGTGAAGTATGTCTGGATGATAATTTATGTTCATCCCAGAATGATCTTCTCTAGATTTTCTAAATGTGAAGTTCATACGGATAATATTTTTTGTTCATCCTAGGATGATCTCCTTTGTTTTTGGCAAATACACTGTTATTCTAGACGATATTTTTCTTTCATCCCAGGATAATCTACTCTAGTTTTACCAAAAATAAACTTTATATGGATGATAATTTTCAATCGTACTGGGATAAAGGGCTCTGTTATATATACTTATAGCTCATCCTGACCTTTCGTACCAATTAACTTTAAAAAATAATTGTTCATACCGGACAAACCCAATTCATATGGGACGATGATCAGGTATGAAGATAGTTTGTACCGATTCACATTGATTTTGTACGTAACAGTTTTTATACTATTCGCACGTATGAAATATTATCGTACGGGATGATTGTGGATGATCAAATTTGAAAAATGCAATTTTCTGGATGGTTTTTCATGTCTTTTCTATAAAAGGACCACTTAAGACTGTCATTTAATCTTTTTGTCACTTGGTCTTCATGAATGATAAAGGGAAATTGAAGGAGAGAGAAAGAGAGAGTATTTAAAAGAGATTTCTTCCTATTAGATCGTGAAGGGTTCACTTGGTTACTCAAGGGTAATGATCTCTATGTGTACTTAGTGTTTACTTCACTCTTTTCTCTTGTCCTTCCAGATTTCTAGTGTGAAGATCTTTCAAGAAGATTCAATTCTCTATCGACACTCGAGAAGTGTGAACAACCAAAGGTTCTCTATCTACACTTGGAGAGTGTAAACAGTTGAAGGTTCTCTACCCATACTTGGAGAGTGTGAAAAGATGAAGGTTCTCTGCCAACACTTGGAGAGTGTGAATAGCCGACAGTTCTCTGCCAACACTTGAAAGGTGTAAAAGAACAACGGTTGTCTGTCGCATAGGGTAGTGGTGGAAGAGAGTTTTGTGAAGACTTCTCTATCTTGCTGTGGGGGCAAATGGAGAGACACTAGTGGTTATAGTGCAATACCTGAAGTGGGAGACTTCAGGCAGTGGATGTAGGTCGTGTTTGACCGAAAAACTATAAATCTTTGTGTCTTTTTATTTCAGCTGCTTTAATTTTTGTGATTTTTTTGTGGTTGAAAATTTATTTTTGAAAATTCTAAAAACAACCTGCTCAGTTTGTTAAAATGGTTTCAAACTTTTAAATTCCAATAAGATGCAAATTTTTAAAAGTATCAATTCACCCCCCTCCCCCCTCTTGGTTAGCCTTTGGTACATAAGCTTTGGTCTAACAACTTAACTCATATTCAACAAGTTTCAACAGCACGGCAGCAGCAGCAGCATGACCAGGATATGGTCTAGTTTGGAGATCAGTTTGACTCTCTTCACCGCTACTTTTAGCCATCACCACCACCTCCTCTTGATTAGGGTCCCTATGGGTTCCAATCTTCTTTTCTTTTTATTACTTCTATTGTTGTCCTTTTTGTAATGTATTTACTTTGCTCTATTTAGTATTTTATTTTTACTCCTTTTTGTGATGTCAAAAGGGAGAGTAGTGTGTTGTTTGCATCCTATGTTTTAGTGAAATTTACTTTGTTATATTTTTTTCTTATGTCTCATATTTCCAAAAAAAACAAAAAATAAAAAATTTCCTTGTTTTTAATATTTTAAATAACAATACTTGTCATCATAAAAAAGGAGGACATTGTTACAAATATGGGCCCAAGTACTATAATTTTGATGATAACAAATATTATTATTTTTTTATCATTGTTATTCTTGCATATTTATTTTGTTGCCCTACACATCCAAATTTCAAGTCCATAAGTCCACTATCATTGATAATCAGCTCAAGATTGGGTAAACTAGGGCTGAGTCTGTTCGTAATTCAATTCCAAGTATTTTTTCCTTTCCTATGTCAAATCATGTATGTAGTGGACACTAAGCTAAGTAAGCTTGCACACATACACTCAAAAGAGTGAGTTGGTGAGCTAGTGTAATTTTTAGATTTTGAACTCATCATATAGTATGATTTATATCATACTTAAAGATCAGTTAATAAAAGAAAACCCTATTTAGGGCACCCTTTTTAATTAAGAGTAATTAAATTAATTATACTATATGATCCATATTATACAGGACGATCAATTAAGATTATGAAAAAAAATTTTCTAGTCGTACAAGATGATTTGAATCATCTAGGATAACTTATTACAATAATGCCTAAATTGTTCCTATGATTAGGGAATTAATTATGGTAAAATTGCTCGGCCAGATCTTATAGGATTAACAGTAATAATTGTACTGGATGACTCGAGAGATACATGGTATGATACTTTATTGTTCTGCATCATCTTAGACAAAAAAACTATGATTTTCTTCTAATTGTATAGAGATATCGTCTTGGATGACCTGGGAGATTTATGGGATAATATTTAAATTATTGTCCATCATCACCTTTTGTTTTGGATGATCAGTATAATATCTTATACTAATCGTATAGTCTGTTCGTAGAATCATATAGGATAATCAGTACAAATACTTGACCTAGTCGTATAAGACAATGTTGATGGTACTAGATGGAATGGCTATTTTCTACTAATCGTACATGACGATATAGCAATCATACTAGATAATATTTGATGATAACTTAAAATTTTGGTCTTATTTTGGAGGCACTCTATTTAATCTCTTATATAGTGTTGCGAGAGATCTTTTGCTATTGAGTTGATCTAAGAGAGAGCTTAGAGAATGTAGAGAGAGAGCTATAGGAGAGAAGAAAGGGAAAGGTCTTTGTAAGGGGGAGTTGTGAGGGATTCAAAAAAGGTTAATCCAAGCATTATTTCCATTATCTTCTTCAATCTGCTTTCATTATTCTTTGGTGGCTTTGTGGGAGATATTCTTTAGCATCAAATTTATGTTCTCTTCCCTTTAGGAAGGAGTAAAAGGATTCAGGCTCTCTTCCTTCACTAAGAGGGTAAAAAAGATTCAGGGTACTCTATCTCACTGAGTCAGTAGAAGAGATTTCATTAAGGGCTTCTCTGTCTAGTTGTGGGGGCTAAAAGAGAGACACTAAGAGGTTTAGTGCAATACTCAAAGGAGGCTTTCGGGGAGTGGACGTAGGTCAGATTTGACCAAACCACTATAAAATCTTTTCTGTTTATTCTTTTAGTTTTTTGCCTTTTATTTTGCGCACTTTTCTATGATTTATTGTGTGGTTGTCAAAACTCTAATTTTATTATTATGAAATTGTACTACTTCTTCATCTATGATTTTTCTTTTTATTAAAGAATTTTTAAATTACTAATTCACCCTCCCACTCTCTTTGTTTGCCTCAGGCTAGTTCTTAGAGGTTTAACAAGCTACATAAATTTTTAGGTTGTTGATATTATATAGATAAATAAGAGTGTGAATTTGCATAACTTTTATATCACTCAAAAATTGAATGGCACTCTAAAGAATTTGGTTTATAAAATTTCTTGCATTAATAGGAGGGTCAATGCTCCATCTGCTTAGCTTGTTGGTCACATGTATTTTCCTTCTAATCCAAAGTTTTTTTTTTCTTGGTGCCCTTAACCATCTAAAAGGGATGAACCATTTGGATGTGATTGGTAAGCCTTATGTTTAATCTTTGTTGGGGGTCATTCTTGTTGTGTGCTAATTGCACCATTCTTTATTTTTTTATGACTTCCTTGGGCTGCCATGGCTTTCTTAATTCCAGACTTCCTTTTTGGTTAATGTCTGGTCTTGTTCTTGCTTCTTCCTGTATGGGGCTTTTTACCTACACCTGTGTGAGAATATTCTGCATGGTTGGATCGGGTGGCATTTTTCTTTTCAGGATGGTATGGCTTGTATAACTTCTCTTGGGTTGATTTGATTGTGTTTATGCTTAGCTTTCTGCATGACTCTTTGGGTGATCCAATGTTTACATATTTCTCGTGCTTTGTTCCTTTATCTGATTCATGTCTATCATGAAATTACGAATTGATGTTGCTGCTGTTAGTTTTGGTTCTTCAAATTTTGAGAGCTTTTGTTTTTCGTGTCCTCCTTGTTTAAATTACTTTGTTGTTAATTGTTGGTTTCTGATATTTTGTTTTACCTTTCTATTTGTAGTGTTTTTTTTTTTTTTTCTGCACTGTTTGTTTTCTATTCTCTCGAAGATTATGCTAAATGGGATTATCCGGATCAGATTTTTTGGGTTTTCGCTTTTTTCCGATATATAATGTTCTTAGGCTGGATTGTACTCATGAGTAGTGGGTAAATCCGGCTCATAGGTTCTTATTTCTTCTTTAATGATTTTGTAGCTCATTCGAGCAATAAAGAGCTAAATTTCCCCTTAAGGACTTTGAACATTTTTTTTGGATAATTAATGCGTAAGTCTGTCGATGGGTTAAAAAAAAAAAAAACTAGTGGGGAGAATGTTGAGTGAAAAAGTGAATAAAAAAGTTGTAAGAGAAAGAATAATGTTAGAGTAAGAAGCTCAGAGGATTTTATAAGATTATACAAATTGAGCTCAACACTCGGTCTCCTATTTTTGAAATTGAGTTGCGGCTTAAGTGCTATAGAATTGTTTAAAAAAAAAAGAAAGAAAAAAAACATAATATTTGTTTAAAAATATTTTATTGCACTCAATTAAAGTACACTCATTTATATGCATATCTAACCGCTTTGAGACTTATCGTGCTGTAAAATTTTATCGGACTTAACTCTTAAGCAGCCTTTTCTTGCTCCAATATAAAAAGTCAAGCAAAAATTATTTTCTCATAAAGTGAATCTTTTCGTGTATTTACATTCATATTAACACTTTATTTCTTTATTGTTTTAAACCTAACAACATTAAAGTCACAACCTATTCCTATACTTTCCAAAGACACATTAACACCTTTAATAACTCTTTTCAAAGTCATCTCCACTTAGTCACAAAGTGAAAGGAGAAAGTCGAGATCCCAGACAAAGTAGTCAATTTTTCACCATTAAAATCGCTATATATGAGCAAAATTCTACAAAGTTTTTCACTGAATAATATGATATATATATATATATATATATATATATATATATATATATATATATATATATATATATATATATATATATATATATATATATATATATATATATATATATATATTAGGCTTTTTTAAAAACCGAATGTACCGACAGCTATATAGCTCAAAACTTTTATAAACATTTTGGCAAATTTTTTTCTTTTGAAAATGCCATTACTATTTATTTGTTTACTTGAAATGAAGGTCGACGTCGTCTTGCCCTATAGAATTGGCAAGTTGAGGCAATAAGTAAGAGAGGAGAAAAGGAACAAGGAATCCATCTTCATACTAATTCAATTTCAATAGATTCATGATTCCTCAAATGGTTGAAGTTGATAAGCTTCTATAAGAAGGTCACCCTATGATTGGCAACTCCAAAACTACACTAAGTTTTTGTTTGAGATAGATTTTGGTCATTGCCTTTTTATTGTTTTTAAGAAAATTTTGTACTAGAAAGTTTCTTCAAAAAACTATAAGAAGGCTATCTTAAATGAAGCCTGAATTCATATTTATTTGAAAAATTAAAAAATATCTTTCTAAAATAATATATATATATATATATATATATATATATATATATATATATATACTATTAGTAGGTATCAACTTATTCATTACAAAAGATATTCAAATTCAAATGGGAGTTATCACTCAGGAATTAGATTACACAAAGCCAGTTCAAATTAATTTAAATTATTGCTTGGAATTGATCAATATTCTTATATGTTCACACGCATTAAGCATGTGTCTTCCTAGTGTAAATGTAACAAACATTGTGAGCTAAATTTATGAAATACTTATTGAAAAATTATGAATGAGGCGAAGTTTAGTTGGGGGACATAGTTTTGAATTTTACTATTTATAATATAAAATAAATAAGAGAAATTATTCAAAATGAAGCTTATACGATTTTGTTTTTTAATGAACTAATTGCCTATATTTCACTATTTTTTTCTTAAGCAAATTGAGTTAGATTGACCAAGTTAGGGAAGGAAAAATGCAATAAAACAGTCATGGAAGCTAGGGTTGTGCACATAAAATGCCATAAATATTGCATCAGTTAATATTATCCGTTATATTAAAAAGTAATAACTTTTGCCCGAGTTCAGTCTTATTTAAAGAATGGCTTTAACACTTTTTATAAGAAAAAAAAAAAAAAAATCTTTTGTAACCTCCAACTCTTTGCAAATATGATTACAAAGACTATTCTGTAATTTCACATGTTACTACAACGATTGTAAATTATTTGCTACAAAATATGTCGACACATTCAAAATTTTCAACAAGACCTAATTACATAATAGAGATTGCAAACCACTGTAGCGGTCATAGTAATCTTGACTTCTTGGCTACAATTTGTGAATGTCACTTGTCTCAGATAGGTTCTAAACATATGGGAAATGCTTTGCTTAATGATTATTTACACATGCAAAATTATATATAAAAACAACTTTTAATTGCTAAACTAAAATCAACTGGTTGTCATCGTTTCACTTTTTATGTGAGCTGGGGTTTCTACTTTCTCTCATTATTTTGTGTCGTCCGTGTGGTTTCGTTTGGTTTCCTAGTATCTGCTTAGGGAAGTTCCTTTAACATTATCTCATTTAGGTTTACTATTTTATTTCGGTTGAAGTTTGGTTTGTTTGTTTGTTTTAATTTTGTGGGGGGTGATTTGCCGGTCATGGAGAATAACCCCCTTTTTTGTTCCAATCCTGGGGGGGGGGGGGGGGGGGGGGGGGGGGGGGGGGAACCCTAATCAAAATCATTTAAAGATGCTTTGGGGGGTAACTCTAGTGAATATGTTTTCTTTGATTTGAAGGCTACTCTCATCATTGAATGCCTTCCCTTTGGATTTTTAAAGAAGAGATTAAATCTTTTGCATACCCTTTTGAGTTTTTGTTGGTTGGTTAATTTTTGGCCCATTGGCCATCTTTCAATGTGGTTAAGAAATTTTTTTAACCTAAAATTATTTGGTGAATTTTCTTTTACTCTCTAAAACCCTAGGCATGTTTTGATTAAGAACTCAAATCACTTGGATTATAGTTGGCTCTTTGCTCGTGAATCTTATTATGTGAACAATTATTTTATAAAGTTAATCAATTAGTCTTTCTTTTTTTTTATATTGGTGAGAAATCCTTGATTTTTCCTATATGAGTTTCATTCCCTGACTTTAGACCTCACCTATTTCCCCATAGTGTGTTGTTTGGGTTGGGATCCCTTTTTCGTAACCCCTTGCAGACCAATAGTGCCACTGCCTATAGTTCGAGGCCTTTTGTTACTCATATTTTAGTGAAACTTGATATCACCAAAAAATATTTTAATGTGATTTGGTTGGGTCCTGAGAATTTTGGATACATCCAAAAGATTGTCAGGACTGATTTTCCCTCTTTTTGTTACCATTACAAGTGTATTGGTCAAGAAAAAATGGATTGTTACTATCTCCACCTTCATCTGAGGAAACTGAAACCTGGTAATGTGTGGAAAGGATTGGATTGTGGATCAGGCTAGTGTATAGGTATGCTAGGGTTGACTTTGTGGACCAGGTTGAGGTTCATCCTGGAGTTTTTATTGATCGAGAGAAAAATGCTATAGCTACTAATGTTGAAAATGATGAGGGATTAAATATTATGGTGGACATCTCTGTTTCTTTAAAGGGTAATTTACAACATCTTTCTTGTGATAATGTTGATAATGTTGTACTTGAAATTATACATGTTTGTAACTCTGAGAAAGATTCCCAAAATGATCTTAATGCACAATCCTTTGAAGCTAGTACTTATACCAAGGGTACCTCTAATAACTCTTCTTCACACATCCTTGATAAGGGCAATTTTCGCTGCAATGTCCTCTTTTTTTTTAATTAAAACCCACAAAGGGGCCTATGCGTTAATAATAAAAATGATTTCAAAGTCCTTACAGGAGACCATCAACTCGCAATTGCTCTTACGAGCTACAAAACAAAGCAAAAGAAATCCTACAAGCCAATTGTCTCTACTAATAAACAAAAACAGGGCACCCTAGTAACATTCTAACGATGTTATAGATAAGCATCCAAAAAAGATAGATAATAATAATGAAATAAAGCCCAAACTTTCTACAAAAAAGCTTGAAGTCCTCCAAAACCTCCACCTGCAGAATAAAGTTATTGCAAAAAGAGAAGCTATACCACCAAGAGATAAAGGTTAAACAATAAAAACAGTCTAAGTATAAGCAAACAAAAAAGGAGAAGAGGCAAAATCTGCTCCAAATTAAGCTAATATGAAAATTAAAACTTAAAGAGCTCATAATACAATTAATATAAAAAGCCTCTTTAGGAAAATCCACAAGCCACTCAATCATACCTTCAGAGTCACCCAGAGACACCTTTAGAGAACCAATCTAGCAAAACATTAAACCCCAAGAGAAATAGTACAAATTATTTAGAATGCCAACAATATTATCCACACTAGACCACCAAAAATAGATAAACATAAGGCAAGGCAGAATCCACGACACAAACAACCACCAGTAGGTAACAACCAAATCAACAATAGCCCCAACACAAGAAGAAAGTCTAGCCAAAGCCTCACGGTTATCCCCAGCAAACTAAAAATAGAAGTTAGGAGAGCAACAATGGGAAAAACCATCAGCATTATCACCTGTGAAATCATAGCTCAAGCCTAAATTCACCAAGACATCAGCTAAACTGGAAGACATAGATTTATTCCAGCACTAGATAATAAACAACAAAACAAAGAAATACTAGATATGAAGAGCATGATTGATATAACACAAGTAACCCAAGAGAAGGGAAAAAAATCTAGCTGAAAGTAGAAAAACAGTTGTCCAGATATCCATCCAAATAGTAGAGGGACTAAACACCAGCAGCAAGTAACACCAGAGAGCTGCCAGAAAGCAAAAACATGAGGAAAAGGATCCTCCAACTGATAGATAGCACAGCCATCTTTAGAAAGGAGCCAAAAAATATAAGAAAAAATAATAACATTACCATATACTAGCAAGTGAAATTAAGAAGCCCACAATAGCAAAATGATCTAGCAACCATAAAGCCAGAGAAAGCAAACCACACAGAACACCATCCAGGAATTAAAACAGTTAAGATCTAACATAAGGAATACCATACGCATCAAGTTTAAGCAAACCATGAAGGGACACAGGACTAGAGGACCAAATAACATCATAAAAAAAATCAAGACTACAACCCCACTTAGCAAGCCAAGAAGCACAGGCATTTCCTTCCTTGCTAACATGGTGAAACGAGGGGTTCAAAAATAACAATAGATTTTTAATTTCCCTAACATGATAGAAGAGATTCGAGATACAACACATATCCTCATCATCTTGAAAAAGATGGAAATCATAATCATAATTAACTTAAATATATAAGTTAGTTAAATTAAGAGGGATGCACAACTGAATACCATAAAGAATGGCCTTAGTGACAGTAGTAAAATAGTTACCATTATGAACAGGCCTAGCAAAAGAACTAATAAGGCAACCATTACTATCTCTAATTACACCACCACAACCCACAGAAAAATTAGTTCTAGCACCATCCACATTTAATTTAAAGAAATTATCTGGGGGTTTGGTCTAGTAGATAATATTAGCCTCAAATTTAAGTCCTAAAACTGTCCCAACAAAGTAACAATTTATGAAATTCTTAGCATAAAGCAGATTAACAGCCGCAAGAGATATTCCTTCACCTTCTGAATAACATTATGATGGTTCATCTTTACATCATTGGAAAGGGAGTTATTCCTTTGCAACCAAAGAAACCAAAGAATGAGTGAATGAATAACATTACGGATGTGGCCTTTAAAATTTATAAACCTAGCCTTGAGCATAGACTTAAGAGAAAGATGGGAATTAAAGCAATTTAATTGAAACAAGACATCAAAATAAACCCATGTTCTAACAACAACAGGACCAAATATAAAAACATGATGCATATTTTCCATGTGGAAATAACATTGACACTTGGAAGCCACGATAAAACCTTTATTGATGAGATTATCATCTATGGGAATAAATCTATACAAGATTCTCCAAACAAAAATAGAAATAGTAGAAGGAATACTGTTACGCCAAATATTAGTAAAAATACTATCAATATTTCTTTTAGCTCTAAAAGTATGTCAAGCACTCTTTAAGTGAAAATCACCATCTTTGGATAAATCACATAAAATAATATCTTTAAAAGCAATATTGATAGGCAAGTTTAAAATACGGAGGAGGATGCAATCATGAATCATATTAAAAAGATTATCATAGTCCCAATAATTATTATTAAAAAAAGAGTTAACCTTAACCAAAGAAGTAGAGGAAGAATTCAAGATGGAATCAATAGAATCTTTACCTAACCACCTGTCTTGCCAGAAGAAGATATTACCTTCACCAAGCCCCCAAGAAATAAAGGGCTTCACATCCCATTTAACCTTACAAAGTCTTTTCCAAACTCTAGAATCACCATGCTTAGAAAAAGAATTAGTAAGATGTTTGCCAACACAATATTTGGAGATCATAAAATTAGCCCAAAGATTTTCTTTAGTGCATAATTTATACCAAAGTTGAAAAGAAAAAGTCTTAGCCATGTCATTTAAATTCTTGCAGCCAAGACCACCTTTAGCCAAAATACCACAACACTTCTCCCAAGCAGCCCAAGTAATTTTAGAACTAGAAGAAGTGCCTTTCCAAAAGAATTTGTTAATAAGCTTGTGGACCCTATTGCAAACAGCCTGAGTCAAAAAAATCATTTGGAAACTATAAACTGGTAAATCATAAATAACACTTTTAATAAGAGTAACTCTACCATCGAAGCTAAGAAAGTTAGAATCGCAAGATAAGAGCTTATTCTGGATAGAAGCAATAAGATCATCAAATAAAAAAGTCTTCCTCCTACCATTAAAAAGAGGGACACCAAGATATTTGATGGGCAAGTGAGCATGGGTAAAACCAGTTAAATCTTTAATATCTAAAATACGATCATTAGAAATCCTCTAAGAAGCAATAAAATAACTTTTATTTTTGCTAAAAGATAAGCCACTAACCATCTCAAATTGATGGAAGAAATCCATAAGAATATGGATTCTATTAATAGCCGCATTAGTAAACACAATAAAGTTATCCGCAAAGCACAATTGAGATATGGGGAAACCTCCCAAATTTCTAAAATAAAGGCCAGGATTATTCTCAAACAAATTGGAAAGATCCCTAGAAAGAAATTCAGTGGAAATAATAAAAGCGTAGGAGAAATAGGGTCACCTTGCCTTAAACCATGAGAGGATTTAAAAAAAAAACCATGATTAAAACCATTGACCATGATAGAGAAATAAACATCTTCAATACAATTCTTAATAAGCTTAATAAAAATAGAATTAAAACCAAAAAACTTAAGGGCAAGATAACTAAAGTTCCAATGAATATTGTCATAAGCCTTAGCGATGTCAAGTTTCATAATCAAATTACCCTTTCTCACCCTAACATCTAAGTCCTTATAGAATTCTTGAGCCAACAGAATATTATCCGTAATAGCCCTACCATTCACAAAACCCATCCGAGAAGGAGAAATAATTTTAGGTGAAATAGAAGTAAGACGATTCAAAATAATTTTAGAAATCAATTTATTAAAAAAGGTACATAGATTGATATGTCTAAAGTCATTCCAACTGTTAATGAAGTTGTTCTTAGGAATAAGTACTATAGAAGTAGAAGTAAAAAACTTAGGGATAAGGCTACCAGCAAAGAAATCCAAAATAGCAGCAAAAATATCATTATTGATAATGTGCCAAGATTTTTGAAAGAAAAGAGAGGTAAAACCATCAGGCCCCACCACAGAATAACTATTCATACCCAACAGAGTCTCTTTAACCTCCTCAAAAGAAGTAGGCATAGTAAGAGGGACATTATTCTCAAAGGATATAAGGTTGGGAATAACAGAGTAATCCAAAACTTGAGCTAGATTAAAAACTTTATTGAAACGGGTATGAAAATGATGAACAGCTAAGTTAACAATCTTCACAATGTTATCAATAAAAGAACTATCTTCCCTTTGGATTTTATTTATACTATTTTTAACCCTTTTTCTCTTAACCAATGCATGGAAATACTTAGTATTGTTATCACCTTCAACCAAGTGCTTAGCAGTAGATTTTTGCTTCCAAAAAACCTCTTCCTGAGCTTTGAAATTAATAAGATCCTTTTTAGACTTCTTTAAAAGAGTGAAATTAGCATCAGTAGGGTCATTTTGACAAGAAATCTTAGTAGAATTAACAAGTTGTTCAGCTTGTAAAATGTTAGAAAAAATATTTATGAAAACATGATGATTCCATCAATTAAGAACTTATTTCAACCTTTTGAGCTTAAACCAAAGTTTCCTCATGCCAAAACTAGAATTATCTGGGTGTAAAGGAGATTTTCAATTATTCTGAATAACATCAAAAAAGTGGCATGAAGTAACCACATCTTTTGGAATCTGAATTGAGAAGGAGCATTAGAGTGTCTAGATTTAATGGTAATAAGTAGAGGAGAATGTTCAAACAAAGTTCTACTAAGATGCTGCACATTAGTGGAGTTAATAGAATTAAGCCAAGAATCATTAAAGAGCACACGGTCCAACCTTTGCCATAAGTGACCCCAATTCCAAGTAAAGTTATTACCAACAAAACCAATATAAATCAAATTGCAAGCTAGAATCATATGATTAAAATCCTCCATAGAGCGATATGAAGGAGTGGAACCAACTAACCAAGGTAAATTACAAATACTATTAAAATTAACAAGTTGCTCCCAAAGAAGTTTTCTAATGTAAAGGGAAGAGGCAGCATACATAAAGGAAGCACAACAATGAGAATTAAGTGCCTCAACTTTACAATGTAAGACTTGAATGAAATCACCAATAACATCAATTTTCACCCAAATTTTGTTAGCCACATTCGAGATAGCATAATTAAAACCCAATAATAGAGAGATGCTTAACAACCTAGAAGAAGAAATAAGAGGTTCAAGCAAAATAAGAATAAAAACATTGTGCACATGACATAAGTTCTTAACACAAATTCTAGAAGTAGGATAACCAATGCCCCTAACATTCCAAATAATAGTACTAAACATAAAGAAAAGCTTAATGGGAAGTATGCAAATGAGTGTTTCTAGAAGGGTTGTAAGGAAATATGCTTAGGCTTCCTCCCTCGTTTAATATGAACTTTATTGAAACTAGTATCATTACCATCCCTGGCAAAATATTTAGCAGTAATATGCATGTCTTCAGTATCAGTAAAAACATCGTTATTATAATTAGAGATTGAAGGGGTCTTACTATCCTTTTGAAAATCCCTTTGAATAGTTTATTGAGGAAATTCATCCTCCATAAACATATCATCATCCTCCAAATTATCACTAGCCCTCATAATAGGATCTTTAATGCATTTAGAAATTGGGGAGCAATGATCCATAGACACAAATTCTCTTTCCTCTAGAAGCATGTCATTCCTTTCACCTTCTTTGACAGGAACTTGAATATCATCATTAGCTCCAATCAAGAAGTTATGTTCACTTAAAGGATTAGAAGGATTATGGTCAAGCTAATATCATTAGAATTAGACACATTTTGATTAATAATGCAAGAGAGAGTAGTTCCAACATTAATATCCTTTTGAACTTCAATATTAGGCAAAGTATGCACAACATTCTTCTCACAATCAATAGTAGGAATATTAAAAGTGTTGATCGTAACTCCCTAATCATAATTCAAAGGAAAAATAATGGTAATAGTTGGAAGAGGTTTCTCAACAATAATCACCAATAGCTCCTCAACAGTTTGTGAAGGTTTTGAGGTATTACCCTCTAAATGAACCGAAATAAGAATATAAACTTCCTGACCAACCACTCCATTCATTTGTTTCAAAGTGTTCTTTTCTAGATGGAGGTGAGGATGCTAACAAAAATAATCATTCATATTATTCCTGTTCATTTTGCAAAAAGAACAAAAGATAGGAAAATTTTCAAACTCGATCTTTTGGAAATAACCATTAACTTCAGGTCCAATCCAAATTTCACTAAGATATTTTTTAGAAACATCAAATTCCACCAACACCCGGGCAACAGACGGCCTCGACACCGAGGCAATTGCTTGGTCAGTTTGTAGCGGATGCCCAAAGATAGAAGCTATACCAAAAAGGATTTGATGGTTAAAAAAGTGCAGTCTCAAATTAGGAAAGAAATCCGAACTGGAGCAATAGGAGACTCCTTCCTAATGTCAAAATCCGAAGTCCATTTTAATAAACACATTTGACACGCTTTAATATAATACGATCTCCTAGCAAATATGCAGCTATAGCCAAGATCATTAGAAAGTTGGATAGCGACATGTCTTTGATCAAGTAAGATAATGTGAAATGATTCTTTAAATTAAGAAAAAAATTTGTATCACATTAAGATTTGCTCTCCTCAAAACAAATTTACCCACCAGTGTCAAAGCATAAGGAGCGGCTAACATATCAACAACTGAGTCCTCGAATAAAAGAGTTGGACAGCCCTTGAAGGACAATCGAACAAAATAAAATTTCATAGAAGAAGATGAAAAACTAGAGAAAACATCTTTGAAGGATCTAGTTTTCCCCTCCAAGAGAGAAGGGTTGAGGGGATTGATGACGATGGAGTTGTCATTGCCCAGCATAAAAAAAACTTACAAAACCTCAAAATAAGCGAACAAAACAGGAAAAAAATGAGAAAAATAATAGAGGTCTATAAAAAAACCATAAAAACAAAGCTAGGAGGGCCAAAAACAACCGCACAAGGAGGAACCCTAGAATCGCCCAGAAATCACCTCAGAGAAGAGTGCGGAGAGCCGTTGAAAAAGTCGATGTACAAACACGACCCTGCAATGTCCATTTATTACACTTTGAAATGAACAATCAGGGTGATCGGTCTTATTCCAATTTGGAAGATGGGGATATTCATACTGACCTTGAAGATATGCTTGGTACATCTACTTTAAAGCTTAAAATGTATGTTATATATTATAATTTGGATGATTTTAAAACAGTGACGGCTAAAAGTAAACATAGGGAATAAAAGAAAAAAGGGTAATTTTGTCACTTATTCTAGGTTTACTAGAGCTAAAGCTGCTTCCAATTATCTTAAATTATGATTAATAGTATTATTTGGAATATTAGGAATGTTGGAAATCTCAGTTTTAAAATTTGTCAAAGGCAACTTGTTTTTCATAAATCTTTTGTTAATACAAACAATAAACTTAGGCTTTTTTGAATAATAATATTAATCTCATTATCATGGGGGGACTTTGGGCAAGCTATTAATTATTTCTTATATGTTCTATATGCTTTATGACTATTATTTATGCTAGTTCTATGAGAATTGGAAGGTTTCCTTTATGGCATCAATTGATGAATCTTTCTAGCAATTATTCTGGTTCTTAGTTTGTGGGTGGGTACTTTAATACTATTTCTAAAGTTGATGATTGGTTTTTTGGTTCTCCTTCTAATCTTAATGATATGGATGATTTCTATAATATGTTTAGATTGTAGCCTCTCTGACATTGTCTTTTTTTGCCTCAAGTTCACCTGGCCAAACAATAGATTATGGGAAATATTAGATAGAATTTTGTTTAATAATGAGTGGATTTTTTATTTCTTAATTTGATAATGGAACATTTTAGTAGAACATGTTATGATCATGCTCCTCTTCTTTTGATTATTAATCAAAGACTAACCCCTGATGTCATTCTCTTGAGATTTCAAAATATATGGTAACTTCTTCTAATTTATTTTAGATTGTTCAAGCTAATTAGGATGCTCTTATATCCTAATATGAGTTCTCTAATGACATGAAATTTTTTTCTTCCTAAGGTTAAGAGACTGAAGAAAATATTGAGATGGTCGAATAAGAATATTTTTGGAAACATTTTTTATAACATTTCTAAGGCAAAATGTGATCTCATTCTTATTGAGGATGTTTTTATTAACAACTAGTATAATTCTAATAAGAACAACCTCCTTTTTGCCAAATTAATCTTATTGGTCTCCATCTTATTGAAGAAGAATATTTGGCATCAAAAAGCCAATGTTATGCTCATTTCTGATGGTGATAGGAATACTAAGTATTTTCATGTAGTTGCCTCTTGTAAACAGGCTAAGTCTTTCATTATATATATATATATATATATATATATATATATATATATATATATATATATATATATATATATATATATATATATATATATTTGATTATGTTATCTAGATTGAAGATCATGATAATATTTGTAATAGTGCCATTAAGCATTTTAATACTACTCTTGACTCTTCCAAGATGGTGGATGATATTTTTAAGCTTCATTTTATCCTTAAAGTTATTTCTCATAACGATAATCTTGTGTTTACCTATATTCCTTCGGAAAAAGGACATTTTATAAGATTATTATGGATATGAACAGGGATTTTGTTGCTAGTTCTTATGGTTTCACCATCTATTTCTATTAAATATGTTGTAATATAATTAAAGATGATCTCTATAAGTTATTGTTGCCATTTTAAGGGTTCTATTTTACCTAATTCTTTTGCTAGTGCTACTATTTCCCTCATTTCTAAATAAGAAAATCTTAAGAGGTGGAATGAATTTAGACCTATCAGCATATACACAGTTGTCAATAAAATTATTTCCAAAGTTCTGGCCTACATCATGTTTCTTTATCACCTAAGATTATTTCTATAAATTAGACGGGTTTTATTAAAGGGAGATGCATTTCTGACAACGTACTATTGGCCCAGGAGTTTCTTCATGATATTGATGTCAAATTGCATAGTCACAACCTTATTTTGAGACTAGATATATATTTTTTTCTTTAAGTGAAAACCCACGGAGGGGCCTATGCGTTAATAATAAAAATGATTATAAGGTCCTTAAGGGAGACCATCAGCTCACTACTGCTCGAACAAGCTACAAAATAAAGTAAAAGAAAACCTATGAGCCAATAGTCTCCACTAAACAAAAGTACAAGGCAACCTAGAAACATTCTAAAGATGTTATAGACAAGCATCCCAAAAAGAAAGTTCAAAGTAAAGAAATAAAGCAAGATCTTTCTACAAAAAGCTTAATGTCAACCATAATCACCTCCACCTACAAAACAAAATAGCTGTAAAGCAAAACCTATAACACAAAAAAAATTATAGGTTAACCAAAAACAATAATCTAAATATAAGCCAATACAAAATTAAGAATAGTAAAATATGCATAATAATAAGTAATCCAAATCTTTCCACCACGCTAAGCCAAATCAAAGATAAAGACTTATAGAGCTCATAGTAGAAGTAAAATAAGAAGCCTCATTAAGGAAATCCACAAGCCACTCAATCCTACCCCAGAAGAAATCAAGAACATCTCAAAAGGCCCCAAGCAGCAAAGGTTAAAGTCCCCAGAAGTCAATACGCAACCTCTAGATAATTACAAATACCCAGCCCAAAATGAAACCCCCAGCCAATCAACGAAAATAGGTTGGACATATACCAAGCCAAATTTGAATGACCAAAGGGGATAAACACTCTTGTGTAAGTAACCATAAAGCCAAAAATAGAGCCAACACAGCCCCAAATCCCAGCCAAACTCTCACGGATACCCCCAAGCCACCAAAAGAGATACTTGAAAGTAGGAGAGTAATAATGGGATAAGCCAATAGCCATAAAACCTATGCAATCATAGCTCAAGTCTAGATCCACAAAGACAACAGCTAAAATGAAAGCCACAGAGATGCCCATAGCTATTCAGCAACAGCAAGACATATTAATACCTAAATAATAAGAGCAGCACAATATTGAACATAAAACTCCAAGGAAAGAACAAACTCAGAAGCCAGCATAAAGAATCACCAGTCCATGAAACCTTAAAAATAAACAAAACTAAAGAAAACACACACACCTCTAAGAAGAAGTGAGGAAGTGCAGAAAACCACTTAGCCTGAGAAAAACCCAGGCATCAAAACCACAGGTAAAGCATCAACCATAGTGATAATACCCATTGACATATGAAATAGCATAACCACCTCTAAGTAGCAGATAATACCATGGAGCCAACACAAAATAGTGACACCAAACCATAACCTAACAACATAAATGCCACAGTACGCCCCAACACACCACCCAAGATAACCAAAAAGGCCCATGAAAAGAGAAAATGAAGTATGCCACAAAAAAAAAACTAATTAAATTCTAATATAGGGAAAACTAAGAGCATCAAGATTAAGCATACCTCTTAAAGACACTAGAATAGTGGACCAAATAACATCAAAAAAGTAGTCAAGATTACACCCCCAATTATCAAGCCAAGAAGCACATGCATTACCCTCCTTACTATTATAATGAAAGGAATAATTCAAAAAAATCAACAGATTTTTAATTTCCCTAACTTAATAAAAGAGATCCGGGGAGCGGCATATATCATCATCAACATATAGGAATTGGAAATCATAAATATGAGTTAACCTCTATAAATAAGTTAGTTAAGTTAAGAGAGATACATAATTTAGTACCGTAATGAATCGCCATGGTGATAGAAAAAAAAATTATTACCGTTCTATAAAGGACCAACAAAAGCCATAATAAGTGTACCATTTCTATTCCTAATAGGACCACTACATCCCATAGAAGAGCCATTACTCTCAACATCCACATTTAATTTAAAGAAATTATTTGGGGGTTGGTTCTAATAATTAGTATTAGCCTTTAAAGCCGTAGCATCCCCCTCCAAGTTAAGGCCTAAAGCATTCCCAACAAAGTAATAATTTTTAAAATTCTTCAATGAGAACAATTTAGCAGCCACAAGAGACAAAACATAAAACCTTTTTTGGTAAGACTTCACATTCAATTGAGCATTGAGTTGTTCTTCCCTGTTCCACTGACTAAAAGGAATATCAATTTTAACTCCATTAACAATTCGTGACGGTGATGAATAACCAGTTAAAATCATATGCCACATGCGAAAATTAATTGATTGCAAGAAAATAGATATGCGAGTTTTCCAAAAATCAAATGACATATTTTCAAATAAAGGAGGTATGGTGATTGAATAACCTTCTACAATAGTACGATTAGCCATGGATCAAAATTTAAAAGCTTTTAAAAACTTATTTTATGAAAACTTGCTCTGATACCACTTGAAAGTTCATTAGGGATGTTAAGCCCTATAGAACTGGACCAGCTAACCAAGAGAGAGGTGAATTGGAAAACTTTAAAACCCAAGATAAAACTCCAACCAAAATCACCACAAACAAAGTGCGGAAGAAAAATAAATGTGGAAGCGATAATAAGAAAAGAACATACCGGATTTATAGTGGTTCGGTAAAACCTTGACCTACATCCACTCCTTGGAGGCACCCTCCAAGTATTGCACTAAAATTGTGACTCTCATTTAGCCCCCACAGCTAGGCGGAGAAGCCCTTACAAAATCACTTCCACCTTCCCCGGTGCGGCAGAGTCGCCGGGTCCTTTAACACCAAAGAGATATTATTCTTTAGTGAACTTACCTCGAGACAAGCCTTGAATCTGATGGTACTAAGGTGTGAGTTCATAGGAGCAACCGTGTGGAATCCCCTCCACACTCCCTTGAGTCCCCCCCCCCCTCACAGGATCTCCTCCCTCTCAAACTCCACCCTTTCCTCTCTCCCTTTCAAGCTCTCTCTTCAAGATTCCCCCACAAGAATGAAGCTACAATGGCTGCCAAAGACACTTACAAAGTGCCTTTCCATAGCTTAAATAGAAGCTCTCAAAATGAGCTCATTAATACAAGTTGCCGACATTATCGTCCAGGACGATAGACATATCGTCCTTGCCGATTAGTTCAAATTCAGCTCAACGGCCTGGGACAATTTGGTACGATCAGAAGAAAATTGGTTATGTCATCCTGGCCGATCTCACGATCATCCCAGACGATTAGTTTAAAATCGATTTTAATCGTCCTGATCATCGCCCTGATTTGGTGCTGGCCGAAGTCAATCGTCCAGGCCATCGTCCTGGCAGATCATAATATCGTCCCGGACGATGTGATCGTATCAATCAGCTATTAGTGATTTCCAAATAATACCAGATCAATTTAGGAATGATTGAGTTAGATCGTCCTGGCCGATTTCCTAAAATAAATAATACCTAAACTGATTATGATGGCTGATTCTTTTTGAATTGAGAATATCGTCCAGGCCGATATATTTATGACGGCTGCCTTAATGAGGATATCCTAATTAAGGTTTCTGATTTTGGAGGATGATATAAATATCGTCCCGGCCGATATTACCAAAAATGGAAATCTTTTAGGGAATAGCAGGAAATCCTCCAAGTTACAAATCAATAGGTCCCACAATAAATACAACAGACTCAAGAAAAGAAAAAGATTACAAACTGACTCAGACATGGTCTACCTAATTTTGAGTTGGTTCCAAATTATAGTCCGTTCGTGTGGACCTGAAACATTAGCACATAAGGCAATCGTAGAGAAATAAGGAATGTTTGTTATCATCAAAATCATAAACCATAGATCCGCAATAATCTCCCCCTTTTTGATGATGGCAAATAATTCAATTTGAATTTTCAAAAAAGTAATATCTCCTAATCTCCCCCTGACTAGAATAAACCCTTTTAAAAAAAATAGGGGAGATAAAAATATTTTTGTTGTTTTAAATTTTTTGAAAAGAAGGATACAAATTCAACAGAATATTCTCCCCCTTTGACATTATCAAAAAGAAAGGAGGAACGAAGAACAAAACACAAAAAAAAATATTTCCTGATCTAGTGAGAAAATAAAATATTCTTAAAAATGATAAAGTTACCTCTTGGTTTTAATCAAAATCATAGTAGAATCGGATTTGACAGCGCATAGCCCAGAAAAGGTTAAAAACTCAGAAATTGATAATCCAATCTCATGTTCTTTAAAAAGGAAAAAAAACTTTTTAATTAAAATCTAAATCAAGGAATAAATTAGAGAAAAAAATAATAATTTTTCAAAAACTCCTTCCACAAAATATATCTAATAGAAGATCAATGCACAAATTTTTGAATCAAGAATCAAGATTTTCAAACTTAAGTATTGAAAGTATCAAGGATTTCTTAAGCTTTTTAAGAAGTACAAGAATGGTAAGCATTAACTTTGTGGGCTCATTTTATGCTTCTTGACAATTAGTTGGCGCACTGCGCATCTTTTGATACACTTTGTGTATTCTATATTTTCAATTTGGCATCTTTGCGCATCTTTTATTTTTGGCATCATTAGCCTATTTTTTGAATATGCTTCCTTACTTAAATCTTAAAAACAAAGAAAAACCCATCTTAGTGACAAAGCAAATTACTTGATTAAGAAAATTATGAGTTAGATTCAAAAACTTGCAAAAGATTCTTATGCGATAAATAAAAAATAGGGAGATAAAAAAAATTTTGTTTCAAAAACTAATTTTAAAAGATGAAAAAGATTTTAAATCAAAAGTAGGATAACCTTTTTTTAGAAAACAGAGATTGAGAGTTAAAAATAAATGAGTTTCCTTCCTTTGACTGTTTTAGAGAAGTCAAACACAACTTACCAAAGATTTAAAAAAAAATCATGAAGTATATTTTTTATTTTTAGAAAAGTGAATGTGTGTGTTGATGAGAGAAAAAACATCAACGAAAACAAAAATTTCAAAGAATAAAAAAAAACTAAAATAGAAAATAAAAAATAAAAAAAAAAAAAAAAAAAAAAAACAAAAATACGAAAGGATTTTAACCATTATCTCTCTCCTGGTCTGATGCTTCAGAGACCAGATCTGCCCACGAGATTTTTTGCCTTTCATTATTTCCCCAGTTCAAAGTTTGTTTCTCCTTGCCCTTTTCATTCGTAGGAAGAATTTTTAAATTAGGGCACTGATTTTTCATATGTCCAGGTTTCCTACATCGAAAGTAAATAACATCAGAACGAATATGAACATCCTTACCATTTTTACCTTTTTCCACTTTTCCTTATGCTTTGGTGAGCTTTGTGATTTGCTTGACAGGTCATTACTATCGTCACCAACTAAGCTTCCTCTTTCCATATCTTCAGCTTTTAGAACGATCGTTTCACCTGCATCCAAAAGTCTTTGACCCAAACCTTGCTCGTAGGCAATGAGTGAGCCAATTAATTATCAATAGAATATACATTCAAATCTTTAGATTCATAAATAGCAATAACTTTAGGATCAAATTTATCCAGTAAACATCGAAGAATTTTGTTAACCTTCTCAAAATTTGAAAAATCTTTTCCTAAAGCATGTAATGAGTTTACAATTTGAATGAATCTCATATACATATCTAAGATCGTTTCAAAAGGTTTCATGGAAAATAATTCAAAATCATGCATTAACAAATTCAACTTGGATTGCTTGATTTCACTAGTGCCTTCATATATGGTGGTCAATTTATCCCAAACTTCTTTACCGATAGTGCACGTGGATACTAATATGAAATCATCAGAATTTAAAGCACAAAAAAAGCAATTTAAAGACTTCGCATTCAATTGAGCATTGAGTTGTTCTTCCCTGTTCCACTGACTAAAAGGAATATCAATTTTAACACCATTAACAATTCGTGACGGTGATGAATAACCAGTTAAAATCATATGCCACATGCGAAAATCAATTGATTGCAAGAAAATAGACATGCAAGTTTTTCAAAAATAAAATGACATATTTTCAAATAAAGGAGGTCTGGTGATTGAATAACCTTCTGCAATAGTACGATTAGCCATGGATCAAAATTCAAAAGCTTTTAAAAACTTATTTTATGAAAACTTGATCTGATACCACTTGAAAGTTCGTTAGGGATGTTAAGCCCTATAGAACTGGCCCAAGCTAACCAAGAGAGAGGTGAATTGGAAAACTTTAAAACCCAAGATAAAACTCCAACCAAAATCACCACAAATAAAGTGCATAAGAAAAATAAATACGTAAGCGAGTAAGCGATAATAAGAAAAAAACACACCGGATTTATAGTGGTTCGATCAAACCTTGACCTACATCCACTCCTTGGAGGCACCCTCCAAGTATTGAACTAAAATCTTGACTCTCCTTTAGCCCCCACAGCTAGGCGGAGAAGCCCTTACAAAATCACTTCCACCTTCCCCGGTGCGGCGGAGTCGCCGGGTCCTTTGACACCAAAGAGATCATCTTCTTTGGTGAACTTACCTCGAGATAAGCCTTGAATCCGATGGTACTAAGGTGCGAGTTCATCGGAACAACCGTGTGGAATCCCCTCCACACTCCCTTGAGTCTCCCCCCCCCCCCTCACAGGATCTTCTCCCTCTCAAACTCCACCCTTTCCTCTCTCTCTTTCAAGCTCTCTTCAAGTTTCCCCCACAAGAATGAAGCTACAATGGCTGCCAAAGACTCTTACAAAGTGCCTTGCCATAGCTTAAATATAAGCTCTCAAAATGAGCTCATTAATGCAAGTTGCCGACATTATCGTCCAGGATGATAGGCATATCATCCGGGTCGATTAGTTCAAATTCAGCTCAACGGCCTGGGACGATTTGGTACGATCAAAAGAAAATTGGTTATATCATCCTGGCCGATCTCACGATCATCCCGGACGATTAGTTTAAAACTTATTTTAATCGTCCTGATCATCGCCCTGATTTGGTGCTGGCCGAAGTCAATCATCCAGGCCATCGTCCTGGCAGATCATAAGATCGTCCAGGATGATGTGATCATATCAATCAGCCATAAATGATTTCCAAATAATGCCAGATCAATTTAGGTATGATTGAGTTAGATTGTCCTGGACGATATAAATATCGTCCTGGCCGATTTCCTAAAATAAAGAATACCTAAACTGATTATGGCGGCTGATTCTTTCTGAATTGAGAATATCGTCCTTACCGATATGTTTATGACGGCTGCCTTAATGAGGATGCCCTAATTAAGGTTTCTGATTTTGGACATATCGTCCAAGACAATATAAATATCATCCCGGCCGATATTACCAAAAATGAAAATCTTTTAGGGAATAGTAGGAAATCCTCCAAGTTACAAATCAATAGGTCCCACAACAAATATAACAGACTCAAGAAAAGAAAAAGATTACAAACTGACTCATACCTAGTCTACCCAATCTTGAGCTAGTTCCAAATTGTAGTCCGATCGTGTGGACCTGAAACGTTAGCAGATAAGGAAATCGTAGAGAAATTAGGAATGTTTGCTATCATCAAAATCATAAACCATAGATCCGCAACACAATCTTGCCAAAAGAAAGTATTACCTTCACCATGGCCCCAAGCAATAAAGGGCTCAACATCCCATTTAACCTTGCAAAGCCTTTGCCACACTATATAGCCACCTTGCTTAAAAAAACAATTAGTAAGGTGTTTACCAACACAATATTTGGAAAACATAAAATTAGACCAAAGGCAAATTTTAGCACAAAAATTATACCAGAGTTTATGAGAAAAATCCATAGCCAAATCATTCATATTCTTGCAGCCTAAACCTCCATAAGCTAAAACACCATAACATTTATTCCAAGCAGCCCAAGTAATTTTGGAATTAATAGAAGTACCTTTCCAAAACAAATTATTGATAAGCTTATGAATACTATACAAACATCTTGAGTCGAAAGAATAGCTTGAAAACTATAAATTGGTAAAGAGAAAAGAACAATTTTGATAAGAGTAACTCTACCACCAAAGCTAAGAAAATTAGAGTCCCAAGACACAAGCTTATTATAAATAGAAGTAATAAGATCATCAAAAAGAAAAGTTTTCCTTCTACCTTTAAAAAGAGGCACACCAAGGTACTTAATGGGTAAATGTGCATGCATATAACCAGTTAAATATTTAATGATAAAATATGATCATTAGAAATCCTCTTAGAAGAAATAAAACAACTTTTATTTTTGCTAAGAGATAAGCCACTAACCTTCTCAATTTGATAAAAAAAAATCCATAAGTTTATGAATTCTATTGATAGAAGCATTGGTAAATACAATAAAGTCATTCGCAAAGCATAAATGAGATATGGGAAAACCACCAAAAGTTCTAAAATAAAGACTATAATTATTTTTAAAAGTTTGGTAAGACCCTTAGATAAAAATTCAGCAACAATAAAAAAAAAGAGTGGGAGAAATAGGGTCACCTCGCATTAAACCATAAGAGGATTTTAAAAAACAATTATTAGAACCATTAACAATAATAGAGAAATAGACATCTTCAATTCAATTCTTAGTAAGCTTAATAAAAATCGAATTAAAGCGAAAAAAGTCTAGAATATGATAAATAAAATTGCAATCAATATTGTTATAAGCCTTGGCAATATCAAGCTTTAAAATTAAATTACCCCCTCTCACTATAACATCCAAATCATGACAGAATTCTTAAGCCAACAAAATATTATCAGTATTGACCCTACCTTTCACAAAACCCATCTAAGATGGAGAGATAATTTTAGGTAAAAAAGAGTTAAGACAATTCATGAGAATTTTTTTAATCAATTTGATAAAAAAGGTACACAAACTGATAGGTCTAAAATAATTCCAAGTGTTGACAAAGTTATTTTTGGGAATAAGTACAATAGAAGTAGAAGTAAAAAACTTAGGGATAGAACTACCAACAAAAAAAATCCAAAATAGCAGCAAAAATATCATTATTAATATTGTGCCAAGATTTTTGAAAAATCTGAGTGGTAAATGCATCCGGTACAACCACATAACCACTATTCATATCAAAAAGATTATCTCTAACTTCCTCAAAAGGAGAGATTCACATTCTTCTCTTGGGATATATGGCTAGAAATAAAAGAATGATCAATAATCTGAGCTGGGTTAAAATTCTTATTAAGATGAGTTTGAAAATATTGAACAGCTAAATTAGCAGTCTCCATAGTGTTCTCAGTAACAAAACCATCCTCCCGTTAAATTTTATTGATACAATATTTAGCCCTTTTCCTTTTAACAAATGCTTGAAAATATTTAGTATTATTATCACCTTTGACCAAGTAGCAGTAGCTTTTTGCTTCCAAATTACCTCTTCCTAAGCTTGAAATTTAAAAAGCTCTTCTTTAGCATTTTTAAAAGAGAGAAATTAGCATCATAATGATCAATTGACAAGAAAGAACAATATTATCAACAAGTTGCTCAGCATTAAAAATATTAGGAAAAAGATTTCTAAAACAATTTTTGTTCCACCAATTTAAAACCTGTTTAAGCCTTTTCAGCTTAAACCAAAGTCTCCTCATACCAAAACTAGAGTTATCTGGATGTAAAGGAGCTTGCCAATTATTTTGAACAATGCCTAAAAAATAATCATGAAGTAATCACATTTTGAAATCTAAAATGAGAAGAACCACTAAATTGGCTAAAATACTAGCTAATAAGCTAAAGAGAATGATCATACAAAGTTTTGCTAAGATACTGCACATTAATGGAATTAAAAGCATTAAGCCAGGAGTAATTAAAAAGAACATGATCTAAATGTTGCCATAAATGACCCATGTTACAAGTGAAATTATTACCGAAAAAACCAACATCAATTAAATTACAATCCAAAATCATATTACTAAAATCCTCCATAGACCGATAAGAAGGAGAAGAACCTCCTATATCCTCTTAGAAGGGTTAACAATAGCATTGAAATCACCACCAACAAGCAAAGGCAAATTGCAAATACTATGAAAATTAATGATTTGTTCCCAAAGCAATTTCCAGATGTAACGAGAGGAAGCAGCATACACAAAGAAAACACAACAATGAAAATTGAAAACTTCAACTTGACAATGCAACACTAAAAAGTAAATCATCAATAACATCAATTTTAATTGGGTATTTCCAAAAAAATTCAAATCTTGTTAGCCACATTAGAAATAGCATAATTAAAACCCAAAAAACCGAGAGATGCTAATCAACCTAGAAGAAAAAATAATGGGTTCAAGTAACACAAGAATAGAAATATTATGAATACGACAAATATTCTTAACATGAATTCTAGAAGAGGGATAACCAATACCCTTCACATTCAAAATAATTGAATTAAACATAAAAACACAATTAATGAGTAGTATGAGAGCGAGTGGTTCTACGATATTACAATAGAATATTGTATTCTTCCTACCTCTTTTACTATGAACCTTAATGAAACTAGTATCATTATTATCCTTAGCAAAACATTTAGCAATAATTCCTATATCTTCAGTATCAGTAAAGGCATCACTATTATAATGAGAAGTTGAAGGATTATTATTATCATTTTGTTGGATCTCTTGACTAATCTATTGAGGACATTCATCTCCATAAACATCCTATCATCCTCCATATTAACTTTATCCCTCACAGCAATGCCTTCAAAGCCTTTTCCAAGAGGAGAGTTACTCCATATTAAATTTATCCCTCACAGCAATACCTTCAATGCCTTTTCCACAGAAACAAGTTCACCTTCCAATAATAGAATATCATTAGCTTCAATCTCATTCTCCTGTACATTCAACGGATTAGAGAGGGTGTGAGAAAAAGCATAGTACCATTCAAATCTAATAAATTTTTGTTAATCATACCAGAATGAATGGGATCAGTGCTAGCATCATTTTAGGTATCAATATTATGCAAAGTGTGCTCCATATTATTCTCACAGGCAACAAGTGTATTAGAAGAAGTTTTAGCAATAACTCCCTGATCATGAACAAAAAAATAGCATTATAAACAATTAGTTCAAGAGCATCTCTAGTTAATGCCAAAGGCTCCTCAATAATTTAAGACGGATTAGAGGTATTACCCTCTAAAGTCATAGGGTTAGGAGTAGTAACTACATGAGAAATCACATTGGCTTCATCCCCATACTTTTGTTTGGATGAATCCTTCTCTTTACGAAGATGAGGATGTTTTCAAAAATAGCCTTTAATACTAAGACCATGCATCATATAGTAATAACAAAAGATAGGTAAATTTTTAAAATCCACTATTTGGAAATAACCCTTCACCTCCGAGCAAATCCAATTCTCATTAGGATATCTCTTAGAAACATCCAATTCCACCAAAACCCTAGCCACAGAAGGCCGAGAAACAGAAGCAGTGGCTAGATCCATTTGCAATGGCCTTCCAAAAATCAAAGCCAAACAAAATAATATTTGATGATTAAAAAATGAAGTCTCAAATTAGGGAAGGAAATCCAAATTGGCGCAATAGGAGATTATTCCCTAATATGAAAATTTGGAGCCATTGGAGAAAACGCATTTGGTAAGCTTATATATAGTATGATCTCCTAGAGAATATACGGTTGTAAACCAGATTATTAGCAAGTTGAATAGCAACATGCCTTTGATCAAATAAGCCAAAATGAAACAAATCGGATATATTTAGGTTAAGAAAAAATTTCTGAATAACATTAAGATTCGGTAGCTTAAGAAAAAATTTCCCCACCAAAGTTAAGGTAAAAGGAGTTGCCAATTGTTCAACCACAAAATCCTCAAATAATTAGGCCGGACATCCCTTAAAAGAGGAATGAACTAACTGCAATTTAGGAGAAGATGCTGAAGAACCAGCCATAACATCCTTAAAAGACCGAGTTTTACCCTCAGAAGAGAAGCTGTCAAAAGGTTGGATGACGAGGGAGTCGCCATCTACCAACACCAAAAAAACCAAAAAAAAACTCAAAACTAATGAAGGAAAGAGAACGAAAGAGTAAAATTGAGATAAAACAAATAAAAATAGACAAAAAACTAAGCCTGGCGGGAAAAACCAGTCACGTAGGAGACGAAACCCTAAATCGATCACCTAAAGATTACCTCAAATGCTAGAGGAGAAGAGAGACATTGACATATTTTTAAAACAAGATATCTATAAAACTTATGACAAAATTAATTAGGATTTTATTTTTAACATAATGCATTTATTTGGTTTCAATAATTCTAGTATATCCTTGATTAAGTGTATTTTTTAGAATGTTCCATATTATGTCATGTTCAATAATAAATCTAATGGTTTTTTTTTAAAGGGGACAGGGGATGAGACAAGAGGACTCACTCTCCTGCATTTTATATTATTATTATTGAATATTTATCTAGAGTTCCTCAACACATATTTTGGCAATATAAATCTTTTTTATAAAACTATTGATGGTAAGAATGCCACTCATCTTTCTTTTATGGATGATATCATTTTTTTTTATAATGGGGCCATTAATAATTAAAAAATTATTCACCTTGTTGTAGAGAATTTTCAACATGAAAGTGGTCTCCATTTTAGTCATAGCAAATGTACTTTTTTTGTTGGGGTGGGGTGTGGGGTGTGAGGGGGTTAAACTGATGAAATAATGTTCTATTAATGCCATAAATAATTTTATTGATTTTCTTAGTCAATCATAACCTCTTCTTTACCATTACACTCCTATTCATAAAGGGTACAAGAAATACTTCATATTTAATGAAATTTTTTCAAATATTAGGAATAAGCTTGCTTCTTAGAAATTTCAATTATTATCTATGGGTAGCAGGTTAATCCTTATCAAAAGAATCTTGTGTTCAATGTCTAACTATCTACATTAAACTATTAATATTACCATAGAGGTGTGCTCTAGAATTAAAAGAATCATTAACAAATTTTTTTGGATTCTTCTTACAACATTAGGCGAGTTCACTGGAGCTCTTGAAGTTCCTCTTATGGTCCTTACTTTAATGGTGGTTTGGGGTGTAAATATATTGTGGACATGGTTAAGAGTTATTCTTTAAACTAGGGTGAAATTTAAGAATTAATAAATCATTATGGTCTAATTTTATGAATTTCTAGTATTGTAAGAATTCTAATCCTTCCCAATGTTTCTTCAACAAAGGAGAATATTCTATTTAGTCTAGTTTTTGTAAAATTAAATGGCTTGGTGAGACATGTGGGGGGTTGGTAATAGTTCTTCTTTTTTTTTTTTTTTTTGGCAAAATAATTGGTTGGGTATCGGGTCTATTGACTCTCTTCTTAAAACTCACTCTATTGGTAATGTGAAAGTTTTCTGCTTTTTTAGGTATGGTAATTTTGTAAAGATAGAATTCTTAATTATTTGATTAATATTATTTGTAACATCATCATTAATGATCACATGTCAGATTATCCTATTTATTATTTATCTACAAATGGGGATTTTAATTTAAAGGTTGTTTGGAATCAATTTAGGATTAAAAAAGATGAGAATGATATTTCGATAAAATTTGAAACTCCTCTAGCCCTTCTTATATTTCAATATTTATATAGGGTATTCTTAAAGGTTTTATTTCTATTGATGAGAATCTTAAAACTAAAGGTCTTTATATTACCACTAAATATCAATGTTTCTCCTATGTTGAATCTATGAACCATGTTTTTTTAAATGGGCTTATTTCTACTAAAGATTGCCATATCTTGGAGATCAATTTGAATGTGAGATAGGGAGCTAGATATAACAATTGTTATTATCTCCTTAAGGATTGTTATGGTAGAAGACCTAGAAGCCATTTTATCATCATGTGGAAAGAGAGAGACAAGTCTAAGTACAATGAGATTATAATGATTGCTGAAAGAATTATTCTTCTACTTAAGGATAAAGTTCACCTATTATCTTGTGATATTGTGTTAAAATATAATCTTTATCGGGGTAATAAGGTTGTTTCTATCTTTTCTAATATTATGCGTGATGGTGTTGTCCATCGCCTTCTTACAATTTCTACTAGATCAAATTGCTATTTAATCAATTAAAGCTTAATATTAATGGCTCGGTTTCTAATACCTGTGTTGGTTGTAGGAGTATTATTCAGGATTATCAAGGTAACTTTATTGTGGCTTTTGCTTCTAATATTCCTAATTGTATATCACTTTTACAAAAATGGAAGCTCTTATTCAAGGTCTCAACATTTTCTTGGAGCATTATATGATAAATATTTTGATTGAATTGATTCCAAACTATTATTGGATTTGATTTCTTCCAACTTTTGTAACAATGCCTCTTTATTTTACTTATATTATAAAATTTAGGCTATCATGTAGCAGTTTGCTTATAAGATTACTCATATTTGGGGGAAAGGTAATTGTGTTGTTTATTGGCTTACCAAGAAAGGATATGTTATTACTTATTCTTTGATCCTTCATAGCTTTGTTGAGTCTAGTAATTAGGTTGTTAAGCCTAAGTGAATGTCCCAAGGCTACCAAGAGGGGGGTGAATTGGTAGTTTTAAAAAATTTAAGTCCCCTTTTAAAAAATTATTGAACCGAAATAAAATCTCTTTCAAATTTTGTAGAAAAATATTTTTCAACCACAGAGTTTTTAAAACTGAAATATAAAGTGCGTAAACGTAAAAACAGTAAAGTAAATGACACCAGATTTATAGTGGTTCGGTCTATAACCAGACCTACATCCACTCCCCAGAGGCACCCTCTAAGTATTGCACTAATACCAATAGTGACTCTCCTTTTGCACCCACAGCAAGGCGGAGAAGCCTTTACAACGCACTCTTTTCACCACTCCCCAGTGCGGCAGAGAACCGTCCATCCTTTTACACAATTCCTAGTGTTGGCAGAGAACCGTCCGTCCTTTCACACTATCCCCAGTGTTGGCAGAGAACCGTCCGTCCTTTCACACTCTCCTAGTGTGGGCAGAGAACCCTTCCGTCCTTTCATACTCTCCTAGTGTGGGCAGAGAACCCTTTAGATGTTCACACTCTCCAAGTGTCGGCAGAGAACCGGATCTCCTTGACAGATCTTCTCACAATAATCTATAAGGAAGAAGAAAAAGAGTGAAGTAATCCCAATTCATAAGTAGAGACTCTTACCTTTGAACTCCAAGTGAAGCCTTCTCGCTCCAGTGGTAGGAATCCTCCCTTGAATGCTCTCTTCCACTCTCTCCTTGGCTATTCTCTCAAGAGACACAAAGATCAAATGACAAAAAGATTGGGTGGCAGTCTAATTTGGACTATTTATACAAAAGACAAGAAAAACCGCCCAAAAACTGCAAGTATTCAATTATGTACGCAGTGGATCGTCCTATACGATCGTGGATCGTCCTGGACGATTTTACTTAAACGATCTGAAACGACCCTATTTGAATATGTGTACGAAATGTCTTCGTACAGATGATCGCCCTGTACGAACTAGGTTTGTCCAGTACGAACGGTTATTATAAGGTCGGTTCTAGAAACAGCTAAAAACTGTCCTAAGTCGATTAATCGTTTGGACGAAAATTTATTCGTCTGGACAAAATTTTTACAGAGGACCGATCGTCCTGGATGATTCTTTACTTCGTCTGGATGAAAATTTTCCAGAGGACCAATCGCCACGGACGATAATTTAATTTCGTCTGGACGAAAATTTTCCAGAGAACCGATCGTCCTGGACGATTTTTAATTTCGTCTGGACGAAATATTTCCAGAGAACCAGTCGCCACGGACGATAATTTAATTTCATCTGGACAAAAATTTTCCAGAGAGCCAATCGTCCTGAATGATAATTTATTTCGTCCTGGACGAATAGGACTTAGAAAAAAATTTTCTGAGCAAGTTCCTATTCGTTCCATATGCTCTATAGAAGATAACTGTCTGATAGTCCAGTACGAACGTATATCATCCTGTACGATCAATATAAATTTTATATGATCTCTTCATGTGTGTGTGTATGTTTTTTTTATTCACTCAAGTTACAATCACTCCCTTTCAATTTTTTTTTATTTCAAAGAAAAGTGCAAGCTTCAAATATTACAGAGTATCCCATGCTGAATTCAATTTGAAGTCATCGTAATCTGGAGTTCGTTTTCCCTGAAATGTTAGTACACACAAGAGCAAATACAATTCTTCCAAAATTGTCAGGAGATAACTACACATTTGAACAATAATGTTTGGAATCATCAAAACTTCATAAGTTGCAAAAATGTAAAGCATGCAAATAGCAACTATCTTAACAATCTTCCCCTTTTTGATGATGGCAAAACAATTATTATTTGTATGGTTTCAATTTAAAACAAATCTCTTATCTCCTAAACCCCCCCCCCTGAATTGATGAATACATGAAAATAAGGAGGCAATTTGAACCATAAAACACACAAAAAAAAAAATTTATTATTCAAAAAAATAAACTAGAAACACACAAAAACAAAACATACAAACACAAATGATTTCTCCCCCTTTTTGACAACAACAAAAAGTGAAAAAGAAATAGACGAGAAATGTAAGTAATTGTATGAAATTTATTTGAACATTTAATCTAAATGATGATTGACACAAGGTATGCAATTTTAAACTAAAAACATTAGGTCAATCATAGAAATTCATGAAATTTAAAAAGTGATATAACATTGTAAGTAAGAAGAATTTAGCAAAGACATGATTCAATTTAGACATTCCAATATAGAAAATCATTACAAGAGAGATGAAGAAAAATTTGATTTTTTAAAGTTCAATAGAATATAAATGAATATAAGATCAATTTGAATTAAGAGATTGAAAGAATTTGGAAAGAAGAGAATTACCACATGTGGCGCTTTGCGCATCTTTTTCAAAATTTTTTGACACATTTTTTATGCATCTTTTGATATTGGGCTGATTTTGTGCCTCTTTTTCATATTTGCGAACCTTTGCGTAACCTTTTGATTTTTTGTACTTTTTGTACATTTTTCAAGAGTAATTTGAGACCAATTCTTTCCAAAAAATAATCTAAAATTTCAAATATTTCTAAGTGCATAATTATTATTTGAGCAAGGAAATACAAAATAAGAAAACATCTAAATTGCAATAATAATATTAACTTTTATGTAGTCTAAATGAATAGACATGAATTTAAAAGTTCTAATTAATTACAACAAGTTATAAACAACTTTTAAATTAAGAAAGACTAAATTTTCTAATGTAGATAATCTCAAATTACAATCTAATTTAAGCACTATGAAGATAAATAATACTAATGAAATTCATAAAAATTAACCACATTTCAAAAACAAATCAAATTTTGAAACAAGAACTACACGCATTGATATTAATGAAAGGATTACACATTTCATAATATCTAAAAAAAACATTTAAGAACATACACTTAACTTAAAAGAAAAGACAAACATAAAAAACAAAACAGTTAACATAAACACTGACACAACAAAACATGAAACAAACACTAGTACAAGAAAGACACAGAAATTCATCTCTACTGTTCTGGAGGAGGAGGAGGAGGAATGCCACCGAAAAGGTTGAAGTAGGAGGCCATCAACATTACATTGGTATTGATTTCATGTACTTCATTTCTAATGATACCAATGTCTTGTTGCTGCTGCATAAGTTGAGCATCAAATTGATCAAACCTTTGATCAACATGAGTCTCTAATCTATCAAATCTTTCAATCAGATTCTGATAATCTGACTGAGGTGCAGAAGTTTGCGCTCCTTCTTCTTCTTCTTCTTCTTCTTCTGAAGCACTGGCATGTGCTTTTTCTTTTTCTTTTTCCTCCTTGAAGAGTAATCTGAAGGAAGCATCATTATAGTAAACTGGCTCTTCATATTATTCATCAGGATGCACCAAATTATATTTCTTTTCCAAAATGTAAGTAATTAAATGTCCCAAAGAAATATTTCTTTTTCTCTTCTGTTCAGCATGTCCTATTTCTGAAAGCCCATAGATATGATCTATGATAAGTTGGGCTTCGTCGATAGGGTGACAATCTATAATAAAAAAAGTTAGAACAGAAAGGAGAGGGGTAATATTGATCCTATCACCAGCTTTAGGAATGATTGAAGATCTAAGGATATGCTGGATGATACGGGCATTTTGGGTCATCCCAGAGACTCTAGCAACATGATAGGTTAAACTATTCTTTCTAATCACATTATTGACTTGATCCCATCTGAATGTAGTTTCACTCATTAGGGTGTGGGCTCTATATCCTTCAGTCCTTACGTTTAGAAATGCTCCAATGTCATGCTTAGTGATTTCCACTTTTTGTTTGAAGACATAGGAACTTATGCTAGAGTGGTCGGAGTTGAAACTCATGTTTGCTAGGAAATAGTGAAAGGTTTGCTTGTTGTAGAGGTGGACGAGAGAAAGTATGAAGTGGAATTGGGTTGAGGCAAAAAGGTGCATTACCTTAAAATTTATCTCGCTTTGGATTAAGATGCGAGATGGAGTTATTTTGGCAAAAGCAAAACGAGAAAAGGATTCCTCATTCGCCTTAGAAAGGAAGTTTTTTGAGGCATTCCTATTTGGCTTCTTCACTAACACCTTTTGTCTTTTTCTTGAGGAGGCCATTGACAATTTGAAGTAGAAAGGGATTGAAAGAGAAGTTTGGAAGTGTGATTGTTGAGTTAGAAAGCCCTCATATTTAAAGAAAAATGATACGTTTGTCCTGGACGAAAACAGTTCATCCTGGAAAAAAATCATCATTTGTCAGGACGAAAATATTTCGTACATACGATCCATTTCGTCCAAAATGTAACTGTTTTCGTAATCAACACAACTTACGATGCGTCCCTTTGTACAGGCTTTTTGACTTGACCGATCGTACAGACAAAATAATTTCGTATAGACGATCCAAAAGTAACTTATTTTCAAGTCTCTTGAAAACCATCCCCTACAATGAAACGATATTTGTTCGTCTGGACGAACCAAAAATTCGTACAGACGAAATCCATATTTAAAACTGTCTTATCCACTCAACCGCTGCATTCAATCGTCTCGACGTTTGAGAAAAAGAAAAATTTCGTCCTGGACAATCGTCAGATCGTACAGACGATCTAATTAAAAACTGCTCTCAAAACGGTTAAAATCCACGCAAACCAATTTTTCTCACATCGTCCAGTACGAAACAAAAGTCGTCCCGGACGATTTCCTCCAATTTTTGAATTTTGAATTTTAATTTAAGAAAATCAAACTAAACATTTAAAAACACAGAAAACATAAAGCAAAACAATAGATTTAAAAACAAATTCATTCAAAACACTCAAAATTTCACAAAATCAAAAACAAAACATAAACATAAATATCAATGTTGCAAAGACATTTCGTTTAGGCATTTAAATCAATAACACCAAGCCTTGTTCTTAAAGTACTGAAGGTATCAAGGGCTAAAGGTTTTGTAAAAATGTCTGCAAGTTGATTTTCTGTTGAAACATGTGTGAGTTCAATTTCTCCTTTGGATACATGATCCCTTATGAAATGATGTCTTATATCAATGTGTTTGATTCTAGAATGTTGAATAGGATTTTTGGAAATACAAATAGCACTAGTATTGTCACAATAAATTGGAATAGTACCTACAGATAATCCTAAATCAATCAACTGTTGTTTTAACCAAAGTACTTGTGCCACACAACTTCCTAATGCAATGTATTCTGCTTCTGCAGTAGATAGGGCTACTGAATTTTGTTTTCTACTGGACCAAGAAACTAATGAATTTCCAATGAATTGACATGTTCCAGAAGTGCTTTTCCTATCCACTCTACAGCCTGCAAAGTCAGAATCTGAATAACCAATAATTTCAAATGAAGAGCTAAACTTAGGATACCAAATTCCTAAGTTTTGAGTTCCTAGTAAGTATCTTAAAATCCTTTTCACTGCTGTCAAATGTGATTCTTTTGGATCTGATTGAAATCTAGCACACAAGTAAACACTAAACATAATATCTGGTCGTCTAGCAGTCAAGTAAAGCAAAGATCCAATAATCCCTCTATATTTCTTTTGATCAACAGATTTTCCCTTAAGGTCCTTATCCAACTGAACTGAGGAACTAATTGGTGTATTAACAGGTTTAGCATTGTCCATTTCATATTTCTTGAGGATGTCTTTAATATATTTAGTTTGACTAAGAAATGTCCCTTCCTCAAGTTGCTTGATACTAAAACCTAGAAAGTAATTTAAATCTCCCATTAGACTCATTTCAAATTCACTACTCATTGTATTAGAAAAATCATCACAAAGATTTTTATTTGAAGATCCAAAGATGATATCATCCACATAAATTTGAATAATGAGTATTTCCTTTCCAAATTTCTTTAAGAAAAGAGTTGTATCCACACTTCCTTTTTCAAAAGATCTTTCAAGTAGGAAAGTGCTCAATCTCTCATACCAAGCCTTTTCAAATCTTTCATTTTCAAATTCTCCTCCATGATCACTTTGTAAAGACATTATTTCACATCTTAATTTTCTCTGTATCCAAGTTGAAAAATTTTTGAATTCCTCAAATGATTCACTTTTATGAAAAAGAAATCTAACCCAAGTGAATCTAGAGAAATCATCCACAATAACAAATCCGTATACCTTCCCTCCTAGACTTACAGTTCCTACTGGTCCAAAAAGATCTATGTGAAGAATTTCCAATGGTTTACTAGTTCTAAGATCATTATTGGACTTAAAAGAGGACTTCACTTGTTTTCCTAATTGACATGCATCACAAAGGTGGTCCTTAGTAAAGTCTAGTTTTGGTATACCTCTTACTAAATTCTTTTGGGTAATTCTCTTAAGATTTTTCATACTAGAATAACAAAGTCTCCTATGCCAAAGCCCTAGATTCATCAGAAATAGTTTTCAAACAGAAAGCAATAGGAGTATGAAATGAATTCAAATCTAGCATGTAAACATTGTTTACCCTTTTTCCATTTAAAACATTTTTCCCATTTAGGCTTAATATGGAGCTAGTAGGTAAAAATTTCACATTATATCCCTTGTCACATAGCTGACTTATACTTAACAAATTATGCTTTAAGCCTTTAACCAATAACACATTGTCTATAAAAATTTTTTTGAAATTACCAATCATACCAGATCCAACCACTTTCTTTGTGGTGTTATCTCCAAGTGTAACCTTGCCTCTATTCCTGGCTTCTAGCGATATGAATTGTGCAGTATCTCCAATCATATGCCTTGAACATCCGCTATCCAGGTACCATATGCTCCCACGAGGTCTTGTGTGAGAGCAATCCTGCAAAAATATCAAATGTTAGACTTGGGAACCCAAACAAGTTTGGGTTCACCTTTTAGCAATTTATAATCAGATGCATGGATGATATGTTTAGGTTTATGCATCTTAGGTCTCCACACCAAATTAGATTTTATCATCAAGGTACAGGTGTGAGCTATATGTCCCAAAAATCCATAATTATTACATTTAACATTAGGAAAAATATTCCTAAGTTTTCTTCCATGTGATTGTCTTCTAAGGAATTTCATAAATTTTGGATAATATTTAGGATTTGTAAAATCTTCAAGTCTGGGGGGTTTCTTATTATCCTCGAGAGCTCTTATAGTTAGTTTGTAAAATGAATTCATATCTTCCAAAATTCGATTTGTATAATTGATTGATTCTATATGCTTTGCTCTCAGATTCATCCTTAAATTTTTAAATTCCTTTTCAAGATCAGCATAGGATGATTTTAGATTTTCAAAATTCTTATTCAAGTCATCATATTCATCAAGTAGTTTCATGTGGTTGTCATCTATTAAAGCATGGTCTTTCCTAAGGATTCCATGTTCCTTTTTGAGTTCTTCCAGTTCTAAGCTAACACTAGCATGCATCTTTTTTATTTTCCTATATGCATCATGCATGTGTTCAGAAACTTCAAATAATTCATCATAGGATAAGTCACATACCTCTTCTTGATCTGAGTGATCCACATTGTCTGCCATTAAGCAAATATTAGTGACTTCTTCTTCTTCGTTTTCTGTCTCAGATTAGTCTGAAGCTGAGTCTGCCCAAAAAGCTCTTTGAAACTTCTTCTTGCCCTTCTTTACCATAGGTTTCTCCTCAATCTTCTCCTTACTAGGAGTGGATTTGAGTTTTGGGCAATCAGTCTTGATATGACCTGGTTTCCTGCATTCATAACAAATCACTTCATTAGAAACCTTACCATTTTTGTTAAACTTACTTCTATTCCAATGCTGGCGTTTCTTCTGCTTCCTCTTTAAAAAGCTTCTGAATTGTCTAGTCATCAGTGCAACATCATCTTCATCCTCAGGTTGTGAGTGTTCACTCTCTGACTCTTCCACTTTTAGTGCTATATTCTTCTCCTTTTGTGGTTCACCTGCATCAATCTTCGTTTGACTTACTCCTTGCTCATAAGCAATGAGTGAACCAAGAAGATTGTCAATAGAATAAATGTTTAAATCTTTAGACTCTATAATTGCAGTAATTTTTGCATCATAAGCAGTAGGTAAACACGAAGAATCTTATTAACCATTTCAGCATTAGTTAATTCCCTATCAAGTGCATGCAAAGAAGTGACAATTTGTGTAAATCTTGTGTACATGTCGGAAATAGATTCATTAGGTTTCATGCGAAACAATTCATAGTCATGTAACAAGATATTGAGCCTTGATTGTTTAATCTCATTTGTCCCTTCATAAGTTATACAAAGTCTATCCCATATGTCCTTTCTGCTTTTGCAAGTGGAAACCCGTATGTAGTCTTCAGATTTTAAAGCACAAAAGAAACTATTTAAACATTTAGCATTTAATTGTGCTAAGTCACGTTCTTCTACAGTCTAATCTGTAAAAGGTATTTCTACCATTACTCCATCAACTAATCTAGTTAGTTTTGTATAGCCATCTTGGACTAGCATCCACATGCGATAATCAAGTGACTGTAAGAAAGTAGACATGCGTGTTTTTTAAAAATCAAAAGGAATATTGTCAAACAATGGAGGTCTAGTGATAGAGTAACCCTCAGGTGTGTTTCGATTTCCGAAAGTATCCATCTACGTTAATCAAAAAGTAGTTCAAACTTATGATTTTGAAACGATGCTCTGATACCACTTGTTGAGTCTAGTAATTAGGTTGTTAAGCCTAAGTGAATGTCCCAAGGCTACCAAGAGGGGGGTGCATTGGTAGTTTAAAAAAATTTAAGTCCCCTTTTAGAAAATTATTGAACCGAAAAAAAATATCTTATAAATTTTGTAGAAAAATGTTTTTCAACCACAGAGTTTTTAAAACTGAAATATAAAGTGAGGAAACGTAAAAACAGTAAAGTAAATGACACCAGATTTATAGTGGTTCGGTCTATAACCAGACCTACATCCACTCCCCAGAGGCACCCTCTGAGTATTGCACTAATACCAATAGTGACTCTCCTTTTGCACCCACAGCAAGGCGGAGAAGCCTTTACAACACACTCTTTTTCACCACTCCCCAGTGCGGCAGAGAACCGTCCGTCCTTTTACACAATTCCCCAGTGTTGGCAGAGAATCGTCCGTCCTTTCACACTATCCCCAGTGTTGGCAGAGAACCGTCCGTCCTTTCACACTCTCCTAGTGTGGGCAGAGAACCCTTCTGTCCTTTTACACTCTCTCTAGTGTGGGCAGAGAACCCTTCGTCTATTCACACTCTCCAAGTGTCGGCAGAGAACCGGATCTCCTTGACAGATCTTCTCACAAGAATCTAGAAGAAAGAAGGAAAAGAGTGAAGTAATCCCAATTCCCACACAAGTAGAGACTCTTACCTTTGAACTCCAAGTGAAGCCTTCTCGCTCCAGTGGTAGGAATCCTCCCTTGAATGCTCTTTTCCACTCTCTCCTTGGCTATTATCTCAAGAGGCACGAAGATCAAATGACAAAAAGATTGGGTGGCAGTCTAATTTGGACTATTAATACAAAAGACAAGAAAAACTGCCCAAAAACTGCAAGTATTCAATTCTGTACGCAGTGGATCGTCCTGTACGATCGTGGATCATCCTGGACGATTTTACTTAAACGATCTGAAACGACCCTATTTGAATATGTGTACGAAATGTCTTCGTACAGATGATCGTCCTGTATGAACTAGGTTCGTCTAGTACGAACGGTTATTACAAGGTCGGTTCTAGAAACTGCTGAAAACTGTCCTAAGTCGGTTAATCGTTTGGACGAAAATTTATTTGTCTGGACAAAATTTTTACAGAGGACCGATCGTCCTGGACGATTCTTTACTTCGTCTGGACGAAAATTTTCCAGAGGACCAATCGCCACGGACGATAATTTAATTTCGTCTGGACGAAAATTTTCCAGAGACCCGATCGTCCTGGACAAAATATTTCCAGAGAACCAGTCGCCACGGACGATAATTTAATTTCATCTAGACTAAAATTTTCCAGAGATCCAATCGTCCTGGATGATAATTTATTTCGTCCTGGACGAATAGGACTTAGAAAAAATTTTCCGAGCAAGTTCCTATTCATTCCATATGCTCTATAGGAGATAACTGTCTGATCGTCCAGTACGAACGTATATCGTCCTGTATGATCAATATAAATTTTATATGATCTCCTCATGTGTGTGTGTATGTTTTTATTCACTCAAGTTACAATCACTCCCTTTTATTTTTTTTTTATTTCAAAGAAAAGTGCAAGCTTCAAATATTACAAAGTATCCCATGCTGAATTCAATTTGAAGTCATCGTAATCTGGAGTTCGTTTTCCCTGAAATGTTAGTACACACAAGAGCAAATACAATTCTTCCAAAATTGTCAGGAGATAACTACACATTTGAATAATAATATTTGGAATCATCAAAACTTTATAAGTTGCAAAAATGTAAAGCATGCAAATAGCAACTATCTTAACAATCTTCTATGAGCTTCTTATCATTAAAGGGATGTTTAGGCTTGATATGATGGGATTCCCTTACATTTCAAAGAATAAATAGCCTATTTTATTTGTGCGGGGTTTTTGTTGTCTGTGTTTAATGCTTGTTGTGTGGTTGTTCGGTGGCCTCGTTTTGGTTCTAGCTATTGTGGGTTTGGCTTCTTTTTGTGAGTTTGGATTTTTTTGTGTTTTTGGATTTTCTAGGCTTAGGTTTATTTCTTCTGGGTGTGCTTATTTGGATTAATTGTCTTTGTTGGTTGGTTGTCTTTTTTGTCTCTCTTTTAGGTGTTTTTTTAAGTTTTAGCTATTTGCTTTCAGTATCTCTTTCTTTTGTCCCTTGGTTTTCACTACAGAAAAATTTACATGTTACCAACGTACAAAATCTATTAGTAACCATGTTACCGACATACAAAATATGAAAAAAGTCTCATAAGGGAGATGATAAGCAAATTTTAAACAAAAAATGCAAAAGAATGTTGAAAGAATTGTTCTTCTGGAGTAAAACAAAGTTGAAGAATTTTTTCTTACTTAAATATGGCCTGAAAAAGGAGGTGCTACAACTACAAGAAGAGGAGGCTATGGAAGGTTCTTTATGTGATGAAAAGTTGTGGCTCTTGAGAACTAAGGTGGGCGAGCTTAATGTCTACCTTGTTAGGTTGAATACTTGGTGGAGACAAAGGGCCAAGGTAAGGTGGATGGAGGAAAGGGATTCTAACTCCAAATAATTTCATGCTTTTGCAAATTCTAGAAGAAATGGCAACTGTATTAACCATATTAATGGGACAGATGGAGTAATGGTGGAGAAACTGACGGACGTAGAAGAGGTTTTTCTAAACTATTTCATGGTGAAATGGAGGGAAAGGGATTGTTCTTTAATTAACTGGCCTTCTCCTTGGAGAGTATTGGATGATGATGATAGAATTAGGTTGGATGCTAAATTCAACACTTCGAAACTTCTGGATGTTATCAGGAATTTGTGAGAGAATAAAGCTTCAGGTTGTGATGGTATAACTTATTCCTTCTTCAAATTCTATTAGAGTATTGTTGGTGAAGATGTATGCAAAGCTATTAATAAATTTCTCTCTTCGGTTTTGCTTTGTAATGAATGGAAAGAGACTTTGGTTGTTTTGATTCCTAAGGTCAAAGACCCAGTTTCTCCATTAGGATACTGACCTATAAGCCTTTGCAACTCTATTTATAAGATTGCAGGAAAAGTCTTATTAAATAGATTGCTATTGGTTTGACATAAGGTTATTTCAGAAAAACAAGTAGCTTTTATGAAAGGAAGGTCAATTTCAAATCACCTACTCTTGGCTCAAGAAGATTGCAACAAAATTAGGTGTTATAACGCTAAATATGGTTTATTGGTAATCAAAATTGATATGGAGCATGCATATGATAGTATGTGTGTTGGGAAACTTTGAGGCAAATGCAGAAGATTTTGTGTTTTCCTACTAAATTTGTAAATTTGATGATAGAATCTGTGAGGGATCCAATGTTCTCTTTTATGATTAATGGAAGCAACTCAAGGTGGATTAAGGGAAGATGTAGCTTTTGTTAAGGATGCCAAGTTTCTCCCTTATTATTTATTTTGTGCTCTCAATTACTGTCTAACTCTTTTTTAAATGAAGGCTTGGATGTTGGTATCAAATTATCAAAAAATGCACAAAGAATTTCACATCTCTTGTACGTAGATGATATTCAACTTTTCTCAGATGCAAAGTTAAGGAATATCAAAATATTGAAGAACGTGATCCAAGACTATTGCAAGTGGACCGGTCAAAAGGTAAATTTTTAAAAATCTTCAATGCTGATGGGGAAAAATATAGGGAGAAGAAGGATGAAACAAATCTCAAAGTTGTTTAACATTAAGGAGGTTGAGGAAATGGATTATTTGGGAGTTAAAGTTTCTTTAAGAAGGTTCAAGAAATCAGATTTTTTACATCTTTTGGATAAAGCTTCTAAGAGACTCAATGCTTTGGGAAACATATTCATCTCGTTTGCAGGAAGGATAACCTTGATGAAGACAGTCTTTCTTATCGTCCATTTATTTCTATCTTCTCATTCTTTGGTTTCCTTTGGTATTTTGAAAGAGTTCAACAAGATTTGTAGGAATTATATTTTGAATAAACATGATGGTTGTCATGGGCTTCATTTGGTGGCTTGGAATGTCTTGTGCAAACCAAAGGAGTATGGATAATTGGGTCTTTTTTCAAGTGTGTCTAGAGTGGGGCCTCTAAGAGCAAAATTTGCTTGGAAACTATTATTCAATCCGAATTCTTTGCTTAATAGGAACATTGTGGCTAAATATGGGAATTATTGGTGGAAGAGTGATGGGAAGAAGAGTTCTTCGGCTACATGGAGGATTGTAATTATGGGTGGAATTCTCTTAAAGGAATCTTAAGGTGGAATATTGCCTCAGGTTCTTTGATTGATATCCTAAAGGATGTGTGGATTCTTGATAAAAGATTAGAGAAATGGCCTACGTTTGTTGCTAATTGGGATGAATAAAATGTCACTCTAGATTCTCTTATGGTCAATGGAGCTTATAACGTCCCTAAACTTTATCAGTTCTTTGGAGAGGAACTTGTGAACTTGATTAGCAAAATTGATATACTTCATAACATGAAGGAAGATAGGATGGAGCTAAAGTTTAAATTGTCTGACAAATCCATATCAGCATTGTCTTCAGCAGCTCGGTACATTGAAGATACTCAAGAAGACTATGATCCATGGTTCTAAAAGCTTAAACTCAATCACCGGGTTGAATTGTTTATTTGGAGGTTTTGCATGAACGCAATTCTCACTGCAAATTTTCTATTTTAAAGAAGACTTTCTGATTCAAATCTTTGTCCAAGACGCAGCCTTGAGGTGGAAAACATTGATCATTGTACAGCTACAGGTCCGAAACTACTTCAGGTAATAAGTTTGCTGAATTCATGGGGATTCATGTGTCGATTTTCTGCTCTTTCTCGGACTGTGTGAGGAAATAAAAACTGATTTCGGTGAGGAATCATTTCATGGCTAAGTTGTATCTAACTTTGCTGACACATTCATGGAATAATAGAAACAAAGTGAAGCATGGTGATATGGAAGAAAGTGGTGTTGTTATTGCGGCTAGAGTCATAAGTTTTATGGCTATTCTACATAAAGACAATCATTTTGAGTAACTGGGGTACTAATCAGTCTTCTGGACTGTTCAATTTTTGTCACCCTCGTCCAAAATGGTTCAAAATAAATATTGATGGATCCCAATGTAAATCAAACAAAGCTAGAATTGGTAGAGTGGTTAGAGATTGTAAGGGCATATTTTTTATGGCCTTTGGTTGTGGTTATGTCCATTGGGATAGTGCACAGTTGGAGCTATTGGCTTTTAAATCTTTGAGAAGTTTTATTCAAAATTGGATGTTTGAGGAAAGTGGCATAGTCATAGAAGGAGATAATCAAAATGTCATCAACTTTCTCCACAAATTGTATAGCATACCAGAGAAGATGATTGGAGGACAAATAGATAAAGACCTATTATTCATGAAGAATTTCAATAACGTGCTTTTTAAATTTTGTTAATCTTCAATGTAATAAGTTAGCAAATTATTGTGCTATCTTAGCTTGTGAGTATAATTTTTATTGAAATGTTATTAGTGAGAATAATATTCTTCCTTCCTTTTTTGATTTGTTAAAGGAGGAATGTGATAGATTGCCTTTGATTGAGTAGTTTGTATCTAGATTTTTCCTTATTAATGCATTCTGCATTTCTTCTCAAAAAAAAAAAAAAAAACAAATAAAAATAAAAATAAACAATAAAATACGGCTAACAGGCAGATTTTTCTTCACAGTGCAATCCAATTTTAACTTTTATTGTGTCATCTGCACTAACGACCACTTTTTTTGAACTTTCATTACATGCATCTCAACTCTCCTAAAGCAATAAATCAGTATCATTTGTTCATAAAATACATAATTACAAAACTTATCTCATCCAATTTTTTTTGGATACATATTGGCCAATTAAAAAAAATTCACGCATACATCGCATATGTAATATTTTATGACTCAAAACCTCTTAATTGATAGTCAAAACTCCCAACTATCAGATCAAGGTGATCTGCGTTATCTCATCCAAGTTTCCATCAACACTGTTCCTTAGGGATTGAAGATGTGTTTGGAAAGCCTTTTGAATATTTACTTGATAGATCGTTTTTACCTTTCAATTTGGTTATAGCTTTCTTTCTGTTTTTGAAATATTTTGCAGTCGAATAGAGTGAAATTTTTTTAAGATGCAGATATTGCATTTACACACAACTCACAGACTATTCGTAGGTATGTTGAACGAGAAGAAATTTATAATACCTAAAATAATTTTTAAAAATTCTATTTTTTTCATAAAAATTCAAAATTTTTAGCCCTTCAGATTTTAGGCAATTCTTCAGCTTGCAAAAAGATCCTCAACCAATAACTCATATCATCCTCATCTCTTGAACCTGCTGACAACAAGAATGTCTCATCACGGAATTTTGAGGAAAATCCTTCCATTAACTCCATTGAATCCATTGAGTTTTTCTTCGCATTACTATCCATTTGCAGTGTTTCAGTCCAAAAGCTCTCATCAATTTCTTGGATATCATGAATTAGTGATGATTCCATGGAGTTCTGGCTGTTTTCTGTTGATGATTCAGTAGTGCCCGAGCAGGAGACATCAGTACTGCTGAATGATTGTGTCGGTTTCTCTTCCTTCGATTCTATTTGGTTCTTTCTCGTTGATTCTTGCGTTGTTTCAGTACCAGTCTTCAATCTTTTCTTCAGGTGAGTGTGCCATACGTTTTTTATCTCATTGTCAGTTCTACCTGGTAGCCTAGCAGCAATTGCAGCCCATCTAAAAAGACATCATAAGAAAATTGCATGAGAAAAGTTATTGATCAATCAACTTTTTCATATAACAATATTTTCAATCAATTTCAATGTTTTTTATCCTTAAAAAATTTGGCCGATTCAAATTTGATAATAATATTGAGCAGCTATGAGTTTGATGTAATTAAAAAGGTAATAGAAAAGAAAAGAAACACTTTTTTAAACATGACATTATTCAAAGAGGGGTATGTGGCAATATGAACTTTATTAAATGCGAGAAGTTATATTTAATTAGTATGATTTTTTTCTTATAAAGTTTCTATCTTCATGCATAGAGCGCGTGATATTTACCCATATCCATGCATTTGGTGTAAAGTAATGATGACATCCTCTTTCTTCCCTGGTAAAGTTCCCTCTTTTAATATCAGGGTTGAGATAATTCGTCCACCGAAGTCTGCAACTCTTCCCACACCTCAAAAGGCCTAAACAAAAAGTATACAAGAAACAAAAATTAAAATTTTCTGGTCTTCGAATGACAAGTAATGGAAAGAAGAAGAAGAAGAAGAAGAGAAATAAATAGTTACCAGATAGTTTGGGGAGAGCTCTCCAGTTTCCATGGCCATGGCTTTGTATATAAGAGATTAGAATCTGATCCTCCTCTGCAGTCCATGGCCCCTTCTTAAGACCCATCTTCTCACAGCAAGGAGCTCTCACCATTTTGATTTAAAATAGTTAACAGATCAGTTTCTTTTATTCTCTGTTTGCTTCTTCTTCTTCTTCTTCTTTGCTCTGCAAGACAAGGCTGTGAAGAGCAGGACAAGAGACCATGAAAGCTCTTCAGTGGCTTTAGTATGTATAGTTGAAGACGAGGGAAAGGTAAACGGATAATTAGTGAGTCAACAACTAAATATGGCAGTTTCCTCGAAGGAGTGGCCCACACAAATGCGAACAGAAAGAAAGTACTTTGTATAATTTTATGGGCTTAAGCCCCAAATTTTTCCAAAAAAAAAGTATAATTTTATTCCGTAAAATTTAATAATCTATTTGTATTAGAGGTTGTGAAAATCAGAAAACGAGAGAAAAAGTTCTGGGATCGATAATTTAATAAATAATAATATTATTAAAAATTCATAAAATTAACATGATATAAATATATAAGTATTTAATAATATTTATAAAATAAAAAAAAAATATTTTAAATGCAAGTATCATTTAAGAATAACATATTTATATATTTATAAGAATAATATTTACTAAAATATATAAATTTATAATAGAAAAAATTTATAATCATTGATATAACATAAATGTATGAGCATTTAATAAAATTTATGAAATTTAAAAAAAAAGTAATAAAAAATTATATGTTTAAATATCATTTATGATTAATACATTTATATATTTATAATTAAATATATTTACAAGAATAATATTTAATATGGTATATAAATTTTTAATGTTAAAAAAATATTATTAATTCTTATAATATACGTTACTAAGGTTATAATATACATTGTCCAAATTGGCAGCTCAATTAAGCCCAAATTTACGACTCAACTAGCACAACTAAGCCTAAATTCACATTCTAGACTATTCATGCAACTTTTTTAGTCCCAAATCATAGAATGAGTTTGAAGTAGTTGTCTTTAATTTTTTATATAGCATGAAGTACACACTTTTTATTAAGCATATCATGTAAGATATTCGAGATAACATGCATATAATATAGTATAATTAATCATCATATTTAATAAAAATATTTAAAAAAGTTAAAATAATTTAATAAACTAAAATATATTCTTTAAAATTTAATTAATTTTTTTTTTGTTTAGAACCGGCCGGTTCTTTCTAAACCGGATCGGTTCAGCGGTTCACTAGTTTAATCGCTGATTTTTTTTGGTTCGATGTGAAGCGGTTTCGTAAGCTGGATCGAACCGGCCAACCGACTAATTCGCGGGTGGATGTACGACAATGGTCGAGGAGAAGTCTCTTCATGTTTTTTCTTTTCATAATTCTCTTCTTGATTGGGTCTCCTTCTTCCCCTCCTTTTGGGATTCCTTTATATGAGAAATGATAGGTCTACTTATAATCTTTTGAGAGTGGTATATGGCTAGTAAATAGAAGGAAGATCAAGGATAATATGGGAGTTGTTTGAATGAATGGCCGATGTTGAATCACTCGATCATAGACAGTTCGATGGATTTTTGAATGTCTTCATGAGTTCAGAATTTGATGATTTTGGGCTCGTTGTACTTGTCTCGTCGATTCGCTTGATTTGATTATAAGCATGTCACGTTAGAAAACTATTTGGTAATCCAAATTATGGATTAATGAACCTTCCAAATGCGCTTCAGGTCTTTGATTTGGACTCTTTTGGGCTCGGATTGAGTTGAATTTGTTGTCATTAAGTTCTTATTTCTGAGACATTTAGTTCGACTGTAAGTTTGCTGGAATTAGAGTTCATATGTTCTCCAATTTAATTTTTGAAATTTCTAATCATGATTTTGCTTTGAGATTCTTGTCTGACCAAGATATTTTTTTGATGATATATCAATTACAATCAAATCGAAAGATAAGTCATGTCATTTTTAAGAGTGTATTAAATATATAGCACGAAAATTTTGGATTTATTTATTTAACACACAAGCTTTGTTATTTGTATTATCCAACACTCCTACACTTCTTTAAAAAATCTTGCCAGTCTCATCTTTTGGCTTGTCGATGCTTTATGATGCGAGCTCTCGTCGTAGTAATGTACCAGCTAATGCTCTCCCGTAAGAAGAATAGGAGAGCAATAAAAGATATTTAGAGAGATTGAGATGAGAGTTAGAGAGTGATGAATATGTTAGAGAACATTATGCTATCTCCATATCCGCTGCTCCACTACTATGCATATCTTCATATCAGCTACTACATTACTATGCATAAAGCTGTCATTAACTAACAGCACACGTGTCCTTACCTCATAAGCTAATGAGCTTATATAAACTCTATGTTTACTGTAGCTTTTGGGTTAACATTTTCCAATGAATGAAAAGCCTGTCTGGTTTTCCTCTTATTCTCTACTTCTTCTTCACTAATCATGCTGGTATTTATTTAAAATTTATAAAGAATAGCAACAAAGCTTTACCAATCTAATATAATAACATGAAGAACTACCCTTTATTTATTTTTGGTTAAGAACTACCTTACAACTACTCATCGATCAAAAAGACTTTCAATCATTTTCTTTCATAATGAAATACACAAGATGCATTTAAAATATTGAACTTCCAATGATCTGATTAAGAGAGTAGATGTATTATATTTGATATTTGTTAAAAAAGGTTTATGTAGACCTAAAAAAAATTGATTAGAAAATATTAGGAATAATCTTTTTTTTGTATTTGATTTAAATAAAAATTTGACTCTTAATATAACATAAAAGAGAAAATTAATTCTTATAGTCGACCTCATGCATGAGATAAAGGCTTCATTTTTTTAGTAAAATACACATGATAAAAAGATGATTATATATATATATATATATATATATATATATATATATTAGAAAACAATTATTTATAATTAATATATAGAAGCTAGAATGTCATAATTAATGTAAAAATTATTACCTACAAATCTCTTGGACATTGAAGGCATTTTATCTAATTCATACATAAGTCTTGAAATAATTATAAAAGATAAAGTGATGGTCCTTCACAAAAATATGAGCCAACTCCTACAACTATTAAATGCTCATTGATTTTTTGAAAAAGTCTATAATTTAGTGCAAATACTTCATCAAGATTGGCAATTGTTTTATTACCAAATTTAAATTCAATTTTTTTATTTAAATGAATTAAATCATAATATTTTCATTTAAGATTAACTAAGATGAAATTTTTAATCAATTTTACTGTAAAATGAGTAGAATACAAGACAAATTTATCAAATATATCAAAATATCTGACACGTTCAAATCCGACTTGATTAACCTAAATCTGACTCATTTGTTCAATTTAAATCCTGCATTTTTTTAGATAATAACAGCCCATGTAATGCAAATATTACACCATTAACTTCAAAAAAATCAACTTTAACTTGAACATCACCCATTTAATCCGAACATGAATTATAAATGAATTAGTTTTGAATTTTCCGACCAAAAATTAATTATATGAAAGTTTATAATCTGAGCTTGACCCAAAATTTAATTTAGTTAATCATAAACCAGATTTTTAGATTGAATTGTATAATTGGATTATTTTTTTATGCCTCTTTGATTTTTCCAAAAAAAGTTCTTAAAAATATAATTTATGATTTTCCAAATTATTTTTATACTATATTTATAGATTAATTTTGAATTATAATATTCTGACAAATTTGGATAAATTTAATAATTTTTATTTTAAAAGTCGCGGAGGACTGAATAGACCAAGTCAAATTTTTTCTTACGTGATTGGAAAATAGAGGCCGTGTGGGTCCATTAACAAAAGTTTTGACGCTTTATACGGCACTACAGCACATTTCTACTATGTCCACATTTGGTCAAAGACTGCGAAGTTTTCGTTTATTATTTGAATTATTCAAAAATAATAATAATGTCTATCCATTTAAGATTTGTTCCCGTCAAGGAAACTACACGCTTTTCAAAGCAGTTAATGACTATAAATTAATTTATTATAGGCAAAATTATGAAAAGGAGTCATATTTTATCGGATTATATGCTTAAGGAGCGTAATGTGCAAAAAACTTAAAAAGGAGCGTACACGGAGGATGATATTACGGTTTAAGGAAACCATATTTTTGAAATACGGTTGGTAAGAAACCGGACCTCTAAAATCCGGTTTCTATAGAAACCGGAATTTGGAAGTCCGGTTTCTTATATTATAAGGTTTTTTTAATAAATCGTTAATTAACGGAATTGATGTACCAAAATTTTAAAAAATATTATATCTGAAAATAATGTTTTTTATCTTTGAAAATGAAGTTATATATATAATATTTTCTAATAAATATAAATTTTATGTGAGATATATAACTTATCTCTTTGAATATTAACTAATAAATATAAGTTATATTCTATATTTTTTTATCACTACTAATAAATTAGGCTTCTGCATCACATTTTCTAACCTACAGCAGCGGTTTTAACCGCTACAAAATTATTCGCAGCGGTTTATAAACCGCTGCACATCCGCCGCATCTGCTTTCGCTGGTAAGGCTTTAGCAGCGGTTTTGTAAGCGCTGCTGTAGAAAGGCTATACCAGCGGTTGGGAAGCGCTGTTGTAGAGATGCTATAGCAGCGGTTTGGAAGCGTAGCTATAGAGATGCTACAGCAGCTGTTTGGAAGCGCTGCTGCAGGGAAGCTATAGCATCATTGTTAGCAGGTGTTAAAACCGCTGCTAAAGGGTATGAGCAATTAAAAAAAATTAAATGCAAAAGAAATCATTTTTTATGATTAAATAATACATAAACAATATCAAAATTGATTCCTCAACATATATAGAATTAAATGAATACAACCAGTTCTCAGTGGCTAATACAAAGACTTAAAATATACAGCAGTGAATACAAAAAAAAATATATATATATTCACTAGCAACCACAACAGCTCATGTGATCCAACTCTCTTCGTCAGTCCCTTGTCTAGCAATCACTTGTTCAATCCTAAACCCTTGCTTGATTAACCTGAAAAAGAAAAGAAATATAAGCTTATATTAACTACTAAGTATATTATAATTTTATAAGAATAACAGAGAACTGTACAACATGCACTTATGTATCCATGTGATTAGAAGAAGAGAATGGAAAAAGAGGCAACCTGCAGAAAAAAGTAACCATTGCCAACAATACCGAAAGTGATGGGATGCCAAACAATACCGGAAAGAAAGGTCAGCACATAAGAATCATGCATTACAGAAATGAAGGGAAAGATAAGGAAAGAAAACATGGGATATTACCAAATGCGCAGATTTATTATAAGCCATTTTTAAAACTATCATCGTAAGTCATATAAGAGAGTTAATTAGAGGAGTTATGCTGCATAAACCTGAGATAAACGAGGGTCTAAAGACGGGAGAAAGCTAGCTGCTGGATTTATGACTCCAACTGGTACAGTAGCAACTGGTGGAGTTATAATTGCATTGTTTATATTAGCAGTAACAGGAGTATTGATCACTGCAGAAGATTGCAAACCAAACAAGAATCATAAGTGTAGGAAAAAAACAGAGCACTTACATCATCAACAACCAAAACTCTTCTTCTTCTTAAAAATCTCTCTTTTAGGTTGGAGACAACTTTGATTGCAGTATCCAAAACAGATTTGACATTCTAACAAAACCAACATTATGACAAGAAATCATACACCTCAAACAATACCTCGGAATTTGCATGTTAAGGAAAGTAAGCAGTTGAGCCAATCTGATGGCCCACAAGCAGATTATGTAAATCATAAAACGTGGGAGTTTGAATACCTCATTTCTCCAACACTTCCATCATCATATTTAGCTAATTACAATGAACTATCACTCTGAACCGAACATAAAATCAAAATTATTATCTAGATAAAAATATCTAAATTGTCATACATCAAAATATTATATTACTATCTCGAGCCGAACATAAAATCAAAATTCTTATAATATTTCAAAACAAAACATCGTGTCCCTTTTAAGCATCAATGATCACCTAATTTCTCTTTTGCACTTCATAGCCACCATCTTGACTTGGATATCCAACTCTTATTCATTTTAAAATTCAACTGCAATGTTTAACCATTGAAAACAATCAAGAAACCATTGACAATAAATATAAGTCATCATACCAAGTTAAATTTTAACAACTAAATGCTATTAATAGCTATCTTGAATTTACAATACTCAACAGGTGCATTTGATTTTTGCTTAACCAAATAACAAAAACCAAAAAATACCAAATTATTGGATACTTAAAAATTGCAATTGAGGGAAGTTTATGAGGGGACATAATTGAGGGATTTTAGGGCCTGTGGTTTTTTCTTGTTTTAGAAAACTCTGAGATGAGATTGAGATTCCTAGTTGGTTAATTAACTTGAATAATGCTTTACGTAATTGCATGCTTGATTATTGGTTAGAGAGCACCTTTAATTCCTTCCACGTAAACTTGATAAATATTTAGCTTGGAAATATAACTAATTCTTATGATTTTAATAACAATACCTTAGATAAATAAGAGAAAATTTTTTATGTCATATATTCCGATACAAAATAGATAATTATATATGATTAGCATCAAAAATTTTGAATTTGTATTAGAAATATCCTCTCATTCAAGTTTTAAAACTAAACTAATCATGCAATAACTTACCCCTCTCCTTAACGTTTGGAATTAGGTAAGACCAAATTCAAATCACCAAGTAAAAATAAATCAAGAAGAAGAACTAAAAATGCAGGTTATTACAGGATAAAAAAAATAACAAGAAGATTAGCAAACAAAATAAAATAACAAACTAATATAAATCTTACCCAATGTTTGCTTAATTTTAGGTATGATTCAAGAAGTAAAAGGTGAAGAAGAGAGCGGCGAAAGACAGAACGGCGAAGTTCTGTTAGAAGGGAAGCAGATGCGTCGGCGTTGGTGTCGGTGTCGGCGTCGGCTTCATCGTCAACGTCCGATATGGGCTCTCGGAGGAGATCGCGAGAGGTCTAGACGACGTACAGAATGAGCTAGGGATTCAACGTCGGCTTTGGCTTGGGCGTCAGCGTCGCCGTCGTCCACGGTTGGGGAGGCGGCGGCTAGGAAGGAGGCAGATCGTGCTCGGAGGAAATCGCTAGAGAGATGTCGCACTTGGAGGAGATCGCTAGAGAAATGTCGCACTTGGAGAGCGAGAGGTCGGGACGAGGCATTGAGGGGCTAGGGCTTATTTCGCAATCGCGTTCCGATTTTTGGCGCCTTATTTTTCATTTGGCGCGAATTAATAACAGAAAAGAGCCGTTTTACTATAGCAGCAGTATTTTAATTTGCTGCTACATAAATGCTGCGGAAATCATTTATTTTTAATAGTGTATATTTAAAAATCTGTTAGAAATATAACTTATATTCTATATAAATTTCATATACATCATTATTTAATATGATTTTTATTATAACTTAATCCTGTGTTATCTACTTAATTTTTAAATAATATTAAATCTTATCCAATTATTGATATTTAATTTACTTATTAATATAAAAATTAAATTGCATAATATTCCTTAACTTCTACATAAATAAAACTAATATATTTATCTATATTTTTAATATGTTTATTTAAATAATTTGCTTGTAATAATGAGTAAATATGCAATACCTACTAACTTAATTAAAAAAAAGCATCAATACTTCAACAATATTTAAAAAAATTTACAAATCCCACATACATAAGCATTAGATACATGATACGAATCTTCTTCCCTATTTCTTCTTCTTTCGTCTAGGAATGGCTACATTACCTGGTGTATATCTATCAGGTGGTCAGCTTCTCCTCGAATCTAACTAGGTCTCCATACTCTCTCTGCTTTGTCCACCCAAGTTTGCAATGATTTGTGTAGGTTGAGTATGTTGGAGGAGCTCATCCTGCTGTCTTGGAAGTGGGGCAGTCTGAACGGATTCATCCATGTTGGGATTTGTATACCCGATGAGTTTAGCGGGTCTTGTTGTGATGCTTAAGTATCTATCTAGTATGCAGGAGCAGTATTATCTAATTGACAGTTGTATTGATTCCAATATTGACTTGATGGCACTGACCTGGACGAGCCTTCCCCCCCACCCCCTTAATGTTTGGAAAGCCTGCAGTGGATTGTGAAGGCACAACAAAGTTTCCAGACCCAACATATATTGACTGCCTAGCAGGTTCATATGTCTCTCTTGCATGGCTGCTCTCTCCCATCTATTGCAAATCTAGTTTTATGAATTTGAATTTTGATGATACCAAACATTCATATTTTTTCTACGACTCCCTTGGCCACAAATATTTCAGGTCAACAAGATCAAGTGCAACTTAAGCTAGCTCAAGATTGGGTAGATTAGGTCTGAGTCAATTTGTAATATATTTTTTCCTTTTCTTGAGTTAATTATAATCTTTGTGGAGCCTGATGCTAAGTAACCCTGCACACACACACTTTGGTGAATTTTTCTGTCTGACTTAGAGTTTTCTGATTTTGCTAACATCGTCCAGGAAGATCCTAAAATCATCCTGGATGATCAGTCAAAAATAGAAACTATAATTAGGGCATCTTAGTTAAGGCAGTCGTCATTAAGCATATCGTCCTAGATGATTTTTGTATCGGCCGGGATGATATGCTAAAATCAGAAAGAATAAACTGATAGATCTATTTAGGTAGTTTTATTTTTTAATCATCATCCACGACATCGATCTTTATGATGGGGTTCAATTATGCCTAAATTGATCTGGTGATTAAGAAAATTAATTAAGGTTGATTGATTCAATCATATTGGCCAGGACGATCGTAGGATTGGCCAGGACGATCAGTTCAAAAACCTTGGTTGCTCCTGGACAACCAAAAATAGTACATCATCTATTCAAAGCGATGTTCTGGATGATTTTGCATATATTTGAACTAATCGGCCAGGACGTTCATGAGATCGACCTAGACGATCAAGTTATTTTATTTTCATCTAGACTCCCATCCAGGGCGATGTTCTAGATGATATTCCTTGATTTGTACTAATCATATAGGATGATATATTATCGTTTTAGATGATAGGAACAAAAAATCTTCTAGTCATCCCAAGTCGTCCGGGTAGATTGAGCTTAATTTGTACTGATCGTACAGGATGATAAAGTTAGTTCTTGAAAATCTATTTAAAGGACTCGTATTTTCTCAGGCATAAGAATCTTTTGCTACTACCTTGACCTGAGAGAGCCTAGAGGAGAGGAAGAGAGAGGGAGAGAGAGGGACGAACTTGTGAGGGGGAGCTTATAAGGGGGTTTCACAAGGGTTGCTCCAAGCAAGGGTCCAAGGTGCCTTCTCTAATCGTCATTCCTCATTCTTGGAGGCTCAAGGGAGGTCTTCTTCAGCAATTGATCAAAGTTCTCTGCCTGCTTCACGAGGAAGCAAAAGGAGTCGGTTCTCTTCGACACCGGGGTTAGTATAAAAAAGAGTGTTTTATGAGGGCTTCTCCGCCTAGCTTTGGGGGATAAAGGAGAGACACTGAGTTAGTGTAATACTCTGAGGGTGCCTCCGAGGAGTGGATGTAGGTCAAGGTTTGACAGAACCACTATAAATCTGGTGTGTTCTTTCCTTTATTTTTACTTACGCATTTAATTTCCCCACTCTATTTTTCTTGTGGTGAATTGTGTTTTGGTTTGAGTTCATGATTTGATTAAAAGTTTTTAAAATACCAATTCATCCCATCTCTTGGTTAGTCTCGGGACTAGTTCATAAGGGCTTAACATCCCTAACGAACTTTCAAGTGGTATAGAGCGGGATTCATAAAAACAAGTTTGAAAACTTTTTGAATTTTGATCCCTGGCTAACTTCGATAATCATAATACTATGGAAAGGTATTCTATTACTCGACCACCTTTGTTTAATAATACTTCTTTTGATTTTTGGAAAGCTCGCATGTCTATATTTTTGCAATCAATTGACTATCGCATGTGGATGCTTGTTAAGGATGGTTATACACCTCCGACTGGTAAACTTAATTGTGCTACTGTTCCACTTCCTTTTACTGAAAGGACTCTTAATGATAGGGATTTAGCTCAACTTAATGCAAAATATTTGAACTATTTTTCTATACTTTAAATTCTGAAGATTACATGCATGTTTCAAGTTGTACTACTGATAAAGAGATTTGGAATAAATTGTGTATTACTTATGAAGGAACTAAGGAAGTTAAGCAATCTTGATTGAATATTTTGTTGCATGATTATGAACTTTTTTATATTAAACCTTCTAAATCAATTTATGAAATGTATACAAGGTTCACTCAAATCATTACCTCTTTGTATGCCTTAGAAAGAGAACTCACCAACTATGAAAAAATGAACAAAATTTTAAGATATTTGCCTTCCTCTTTTGATGCTAAGATTACTATAATTATTGAATCCAAAGATTTGAATACTTATTCGATTGATAACTTACTTGAATCACTCATTGCTTACAAGCAAGGGGTGAATCAAAGAAATCTTGATCCAGGTGAGAAAAAAAAAGAGAAAATTATGGCACTGAAGGCCAATAACACAGAAACTGAATCTTTTGGGGCTGAAAGCGATGATGTTTCCTTAATCACAAGACAATTCAAAAGCTTTCTAAGGAAGAAGCAAAAGAATCATCAAAAGTGGAATAAAGGTAAGAGAAACAAAAATTTTAAGAGTTATAATGATATGATTTATTTTAAATGTAGGAAGCCAGGATATGTTAAAGCTGATTGTCCTACACTTAAGTCTCTCTCAAGCAAGGAGAAGGGAGAGGAGAAACCCAACTTCAAAAAGGATAAAAAGAGGTTCCAAAAAGGCATTCTGGGTGGATTTTGCATCAAACTCCTCTGAGACTGAAGCTGAAGAGGAGACAATAAACTTGTGTTTAATGGTAGATGATCATCTTGGTCAAAGTGACAAAGAAGAGGTATGTAAACCAACTTATGATCAATTACTTAAAATTTGTGTGAACATTCATGCATCATATAAGAAACTCAAAAAATCACATGCTAGTTTAAAATTTGAATTTTCAAATTTACAAAAAAAGCATGAAATCCTATCAAAAGATCATTCCCAAATTGATAGCAATCACATGTCTTTATTTGATAAGTTTGATGCATTAAACAAAAAGCATAATGAATTATCTGATGCACATGATTGTTTAAAGTCATCCCATGCTAAGTTAAAAAAAGAGTTAACAAATTTTAAAGCTTCTGAAAATAAATCATTGCATGTATCACATAACTTTAAAAAGAAGCATCACCACATGAGTAGATTAGTACATCCTTTTCCTAGTATTAGATGTTTTTTATGTGGTATGTTAGGACACACTACACACACTTGCACCATTCACTATAGTACACATTGGGTGTGGAGATCCAAATTGCATGATTCACAACATAACACATATACATTACATATTACTTTCCACAATGTTTGGGTTCCTAAATATGATGTTTGATGATTTTGCATGCTTGCTCTCACAAAAGGCCTCGTGAGAGCATGTGGTCCTTGGACAGCAGATGCTTATGACACATGACTGGAGATGCTAATCAATTTGTTTCGCTAGAGGTTAGGGCTGGAGGCAAGGTCACTCTTGGAGACTGAAATTACTAGATTGACAAGATGGGGGGTGAATTGTGAAACTTTGTAGTAATAATTAAAAACCTAAGCAGGAGTTCTAATTTTTGCTTTTTTTAAATTTTTAAAATAAAACTTTAACTACAACGAAGGCAAACAATTTAACTCATCATGCAACAATGAAATCCCTTTTTTTCTTTCACAATTTCCACTAAGCAAATATTATGAAAATAAAGTGCAAGCAAATAATAAAAAATGATAAGGAAAAAAGTGCACCAAAATTTTAAAGTGGTTCGGTCAAACCATGACCTACGTCCACTCCCTGGAGTCCTCCGCTCTGGGAATTTCACTAAAAACTATAGCTCTCCTTTTGCCCCCATCGGCAAGGCGGAGAAGCCCTTACAAGACTCACTTTCACCAACCCAACGTAGCGGAGTGCCAAGCACTGTTTTCACCCTCCTGACGATGGCAGAGTACCTTCTCATTTTTCTCCCTCCTGGAGAAGGTACAGTACCTTCGAGATCACCGATGTAGAAGAGTCTCCCCCTTAGAGAGCCTCCCTCATGTTCTTCTTGGGCCATAGAAGGAGCAAGATGCGGCAAGAATGGAGCAACCATGTGTTCTCCCTCACACCTCTTCTCCCTCACCAAGCTCACCTTCTTCTTCCTCTCTCAAACCCTAAAAACTTCTAAAGAGATCTCTCCTAAGGATTCCCTCTCTAATCTCATTCCCCTCTCTTTATCTCTCTCAAAAAGATTACTAATTTGATACATAAAATAGGCTCCAAAATCCCTGAAATATTCAAAGTAGCCATTACTATCATATAGTACGATTTAACATCATACAGTATGATATATATAAATAGGCATCGTCCTGGTACGAAGGTTTACGAACAGTTCAAATATAATCATACAATGTGATACCACATCATATGGTACGAGTCCAAACACTTATGTTCGTACAGGATGACAGCCGGGATGATACTAAATCATCTCTATACGTCGTATAATACGATCAATATCATACCGTATGATTAGAAAAATTCAAGGGATCAGTCAGGATGCTATTTGGGATGATCCAAAATCATCCTATATTCATCTTATGGTACGATCTACTTCGTACAGTATGATGAGTCAAAAATAAAAGATCGTCCAGGACGATGTCTGGGATGAAGAAAAATCATCTATGTTCATCTTATAGTATGAACGTGTTCGTACCGTATGATTACCAATCAACGATTAAGCCTTGATTTATTCCAGTAATAATGAGTTAATTTTAAGTAAGTATTTAAAATAAATTGTACATTACAAATTTCTTCGTATAGTATGAACGACTGAAAAAACTTACTTAGGTTATTTTGACGGCTAGGTTTTTGGATTAGTAACACATCGTCTAGTACGATAGGGTTTGTACTATACGATATGTTCATAGAAATTATTTTACAAAGCTGTATCATACAGTACGATATAAAATCATACAGTACGATCAACAGAGAAAGAAAATCTATATTTTTACTTTTAAAACCCTCCCCCCCCCCCCCTCTGTGTGTGCATGGTTGCTCAGGCTTACCTATAGTTTATAGCTAGACTCAAGAAAAGAAAAATAAAATAAATAGAAAATTATATTATTTTAGACTCACACTCCTACTCAACCCAGTCTTGAGTCTTCATGTTGTCCAGCGTAATTTGTGATCTTCCTAAAATTTTAGCACTCATAGGAAATAGCATAAATCAAATGATATTCAATGAATTGATATTTAGATGATATTATTTATCATCTTCAAAAGCTCAAACTAGGGGTCATAGATCCTAACAGAGACAACACCACCAGAAAGGTGGTGGGCGCAGGTATAATTGGAAACTCCAATAATCTTTTGATTGAAAATATTTTGCTTGTAGATGGACTGAAACATAACTTACTCAACATCAGCCAGCTATGTGATAAAGGCTTCATAATAAATTTTTGACAAACACTTGCATCATAAGCTTAAATAATAATACTATTTTGTTGGGAAAGCGAATCAACAATATCTACAAGATTGATTAAAATAATATTGAATGTGCTGCTTCATTTTGCTTAAAAACTGCTACTGATGATTCTTGGTTGTGGCACAGGAGATTATGTTATGCCAGTATGAAAACCCTTAGAAAAGTGACCTAGAAATACCTAGTTAGAGGTGTCCCCAAGCTTAAATTTTCAAAAGACCACCTTTATGATGCCTATCAATTAGGAAAGTAAATCCACTCCACTTTTCACTCCATTAAGAATATTAGCACCACTAAACCCTTAGAAGTCCTTCACATGGATTTGTTTGAACCCATTAGCACTGCCTGCTTAAGAGGGGAAGTCTATGGTTTTGTAATTGTCGATGATTACTCGAGGTTTACTTGGATTTGATTTCTGTCACAGAAGAATGAGTCTTTTGATGAGTTTAGAGCCTTCTTCACTTGGATTCAGAAAAAGTTAGGTTGTGAGATATTGACCATCCATAGTGACCATGGGGGGAGTTTAAAAATGAGATATTTAGAGGCTTTTGTAAGGAAAAGGGGATTAGCCATAACTTCTCAGCTCCTAGGATCCCTCAATAAAATGGGGTAGCTGAAAGAAAGAAGTGAGCCTTAGTTGAACTCGTTAGAGCCATGCTTACTGAGTATTCACCTCCAAAAAACTTTTAGGCTGAAGCAGTAAACATAACTTATTATGTATTGAATAGGTTGAATGTTAGAGCAAAACTTGATAAGACACCCTATGAGATCTTTAAGAGTAAGACACCCAATCTTTCCCACCTCCATGTCTTTGGTTGTAAGGTTTTCATTCATAATAATGAGAAGTCTCACTTAGGAAAATTTGACACAAAATTTGATGGAGTATTCTTAGGATATTCTAGTATTGGGGAGTCTTTTAGGGTATTTAATAAGAGGACATTGGTGGTGGAGGAGACTACTCATACAGTGTTTGATGAATCTGATCCTAGGGAGTCTAGAGTTCAGGAGGAAGGAGATATTAAAGAGAATACCACTAGAGGTGAGAATTTGGAGAAGAGGTTAGAGCCCCAAAACTCTGCAGGAGTTGGTGAGATTACCCAAGGATTATAAAATATAGATCTGGAGGAAAGGGTTGAACCTACACACACCTTGCCTAGAGATTAGAGATACTCTTCAAGTCACCCTAAAGAACTGATCTTAGGAGACCCTTCTGAAGGAGTTAGGACTAAACATGGACTTAGGAAGGAAGTGAACCACTCTGCTTTTATCTCAATGACTGAACCCACTAATATTAATCAAGCCATTTCTAATGAGTTTTGGATCTTAGCCATGCAAGAGGAGTTGAACCAATTTGTTAGGAATAATGTTTGGGAGCTTGTAGAAAGACCAAAGGGACAAAGTGTAGTGGGAACCAAATGGTTCTTTAATAATGTGTATAATTCTGGTGTGGTGGTTAGGAATAAGGCAAGATTGGTGGCTAAGGGGTACAACCAAATAGAAGGGATAGATTTTAAGGAGACCATTGCCCTTATAGCTAGATTGGAAGCCATTAGAGTGCTATTAGCCTTTGCTTGTTATAAGGGACTTAAGTTTTTCCAAATGGACGTTAAGAGTGCCTTTTTAAATGGGGTAGTAAAAGAGGATGTGCTTATAGAATAATCCCTAGGTTTTGAGAGTTTCCAATTTTTAAATCATGTTTTAAAATTAAAAATGGCCTTATATGAATTGAAGCAAACATCAAGAGCTTAGTATGAGAGGCTTAGCACATTCTTACTAGAGAGGGAGTTTATTAAGGGGAGCATAGACACCACCTTTTTTCTGAGGAAAGTAGGAGATGATTTACTCATTATTCAGATCTATGTCGTTGATATACTTTTTGGATCTTCTCATAAGAGGCTATGCGATAATTTTTCTAAAATAATGAGTAGGGAGTTTGAGATGAGTATGATGGGAGAGTTGTCCTACTTTTTGGGGTTTATCATAAGATAATTAGATGATGGAACCTTTCTGAATCAATAGAATTACATAAAGGACATCTTGAAGAAATGTGAAATATATAAAGCCAAGTTAATTAATACTCCCATACTCTCAGGTGTTCAGTTAGATAAAGACCTAAATGGAAAGTCTGTTGATCAAAAGAAGTACAGATGGATGATTGGATCTCTACTTTACCTGACTGCTAGTTGACATGATATAATGTTTAGTGTTTGTCTCTGTGTTAGATTTTAAGCTGATCCTAAGGAATCCCACCTGACTGCAGTTAAGAGAATTCTTAGATACCTTTTAGGGACCCAAAATATAGGAATCTGGTACCCTAGGCACAGCACTTCTTTTGAGATCATTGAATATTGATTCTGATTTTGTAGGATGTAGGGTGGTTAGAAAGAGCACTTCTAGGATTTGCCAATTCATAGGATAGTCTTTTGTCTCATGATCTAGTAGAAAATAAAACTCTATTTCACTTTCCACTATTGAAGCTGAATACATTGCCTTAGGGAGTTATATGGCCAAAGTCCTTTGGTTGAAGCAGCAAATTCTGGATTTAGGATTACCTGTAGGAGCAATTTAAATCCTTTGTGATAATACTAGTGTCATTTGCATTTCTAAGGATCATATATAACATTCAAGGATTAAGCACATTGACATAAGATATCACTTCATTAGAGACCATGTGACCAAGGGAGACATTGAGTTACACCATGTTGCAATTTGGAATCAACTGGCTGACATCTGTACTAAACCACTGGTCTTTAACACTTTCAGTACTTTTAGGACCAGATTGGGTGTGATTGACATAAATGCATAAACTTGATTCCTACTAATATTTTATTTATTATATGTTATTTATTTTTTCACTTCTATTTATTTTTGTTATTATTTTTGTTTTTGTTTCTTTATTTTTCGTATGCATTAAAATTTTCTTATAATCATCGCTGAAATTGATATTTTATGCATTATTTTTTATTTTTAAAATTTATAGTCAATGTTGAGTCTAGTAATTAGGTTGTTAAGCCTAAGTTAATATCCCAAGGCTACCAAGAGGGAGGGGGGGTGAATTGGTAGTTTAAAAAATTTAATCCCCCTTTGAATTTAAGTTGAACCAAAATGAAAATTTTTCTTTTGAGTTTTTCTAGAAAATGTTTTTCAACCACAGAGTTCTTAAAACTAAAAATAAAATACGAAAATGTAAAAACAGTAAAGTAAATGACACCATATTTATAATGGTTCGGTCTAAAACCAGACCTACATCCACTCTCCAGAGGCACCCTCTGAGTATTGCACTAATATCAATAGTGACTCTCCTTTTGCACCCACAGCAAGGTGGAGAAGCCTTTATAACACACTCTTTTCACCACTACCCAGTGCGGCAGAGAACCGTCATCCTTTTACACAATCCCCAGTGTTGGCAGAGAATCGTCGTCCTTTCACACTCTCCTAGTGTGGGCAGAGAACCCTTCGGCTGTTCACACTCTCCAAGTGTAGGCAGATAACCCTTCGGCTATTCACACTCTCCAAGTGCAGGAAGCGAACCCTTCGTCTACTCACACTCTCCAAGTGTCGGCAGAGAACCGGATCTCCTTGACAGATCTTCTCACAAGAATCTAGAAGGAAGAAGGAAAAGAGTGAAGTAATCCCAATTCACAAGTAGAGATTCTTACCTTTGAACTCCAAGTGAAGCCTTCACGCTCCAGTGGTAGGAATCCTCCCTTGAATGCACTCTTACACTCTCTCCTTAGCTATTCTCTCAAGAGGCACGAAGATCAAATGACAAAAGATTAGGTGACAGTCTAATTTGGACTATTTATATAAAAGACAAGAAAAATTGCCCAAAAACTGCAAGTATTCAATTTTGTACGCAGTGGATCGTCCCGTACGATCGTGGATCGTCCTGGACAATTTTACTTAAACACTTTGAAACGACCCTATTTGTACATGTGTACGAAATATTTTCGTACAAGCTGATCGTCCAGTACAAACTAAGTTCGTCCGGTACGAACAGTTATTACTAGGTCGGTTCTAGAAACTGCTGAAAACCGTTCTAAGTCGGTTAATCATCTGGACGAAAATTGGTTCGTCTGGACGAAATTTTTACAGAGACCAGATCGTCCTGGACGATAATTAATTTCGTCTGGACGAAAATTTTATAGGGAGCAACTTGTTTTCTGACGATAATTAATTTCATCTTGACGAAAATTTTATAGAGACCAGATCGTCCTGGACGATAATTAATTTCGTCTGGACGAAAATTTTATAGAGAGCAACTCGTTTTCTAACGATAATTAATTTCGTCTGGACAAAAATTTTATAGAGACCAAGTTTTCCTGGATGATATTTAATTTCATCCCGGACGAATAGGACTTAGAAAATTTTTCAAGACAGTTCCTATTCGTTCTATGTGCTCAATAGAAGATAACTGTCTGATCGTCCCGTACGATATGATATCATCCCGTACGATCAATATAAATTTTATATGATCTCCTTATGTGTGTGTATATGTTTTTATACACTCAATTACAATCACTCCCTTTCAAATTTAATTCAAAGAAAAGTACAAGCTTCAAATTCACAAAGTATCTCATGTTGAATTTGATTTGAAGTCTTCGTAGTCTGGAGTTTGATTTTCCTAAAATGTTAGTACACAAAAGAGCAAATACAAATCTTCTAAAATTGTTAGGAGATAACTACACATTTGAACAATAATGTTTGGAATCATCAAAACTATACAAGTTGCAAAAATGTAAAGTATGCAAATAGCAACTATCTTAACCATCTCCCCCTTTTTGATGATGGCAAAACAATTATTGTTTGTATGATTTCAATTTAAACAAATCTCCTAAACTCCCCCTGAATTGATGAATACAAAAAAATAAGGAGGCATTTTGAAGCAAAGAACAATATTTTTATTTTTCAAAAATTTTTTAACAAAATAACACAAGCCATAGACACAAAGTCATACACAAAGTCAAACACAAAATCAAAATGCAAACAAAACAAACAAAACATACAAACATAATAATTTCTCCTCCTTTTTGACAACAACAAAAAGTGAAGAAGAAATAGACAAGAAATGTAAGTAATTATATGAAATTCATTTGAAAATTTAATCTAAATATTGTTTGACATAAGGTATGCAATCTAAAACTAAAAATATTAGGTAAATCATAGAAATTCATAGAATTTAAGAAGTGATATAACATTATAAGTAAGAAGAATTTATCAAAAACATGATTCAATTTAGACATTTGAATATAGAAAATCATTGCAAGAGAGATGAATAAAAATTATATATTTCAAAGTTCAATAGAATATAAATGAACATAAGATCAATTTGAATTAAGAGATTGAAAGAATTTGGAAAGAAGAGAATTACCACTGTGGCGCTTTGCGCATCTTTTTCAAATTTTTTGGTACATTTTTGTGCATCTTTTGACATTGGGCTAATTTTGTGCCTCTTTTTCATATTTGCGAACCTTTGTGCATTCCTTTTGATTTTTGTACTCTTTGTATAATTTTCAAGAGTAATTGAAACCAATTCTTTCCAAGATTAATAATCTAAAATTTCAAATTTTTCTAAGTGCATAAATATCACTTGAGCAAAGAAATATAAAATAAGAAAACATCTAAATTATAATAATAATATTAACTTTTATGTAGTCTAAATGAATATACATGAGATTAAAAATTCTAATTATAATAAGTTATAAACAAATTTTAAATTTAGAAAGACTAGATTTTCTAATAAAATTAATCTTAAATAACAATCTAATTTAAGCACAATTAGGATTAAGCAGACTAATGAAATTCATAGGAACTAAACACATTTCAAAAACAATCCAAAATTAAAATAAACTACAACATATATTGATATTTATGAAAATGATTACAAGATCATTTCATAATATCAATACAAAAGAAAATACACTAAAGTTTAAAACAAAGACAAACAAATACAACTAGAACAAACACTAGAACAAACACTAAAGCAAACACAAATACAACAAACAAAACAAAATTAAAATAAATAAACTAAGAAAACATAAATATCAATATTGCAAAACATTTTTATTTAAGCATTCAAATCAATAACACCAAGCCTTGTTCTTATACTGAAGGTATCAAAGGCTAAAGGTTTTGTAAAAATGTCTGCAAGTTGATTTTCAGTTGAAACATGAGTAAGTTCAATTTCTCCCTTGGATACATGATCCCTTATGAAATGATGCCTTATGTCAATGTGTTTGGTTCTAGAATGTTGAATAGGATTTTTGGAAATGCAAATAGCACTAGTATTATCACAATAAATTGGAATAGTACCTATAATTAATCCTAAATCAATCAACTGTTATTTTAACCAAAGTACTTATGCCACACAACTTCCTAATGCAATGTATTCTGCTTCTGCAGTAGATAGGGCTACTGAATTTTATTTTCTACTAGACCAAGAAACTAATGAATTTCCAATGAATTGACATGTTCCAGAAGTGCTTTTCCTATCCACTCTGCAGCCTGCAAAGTCAGAATCTGAACAACCAACAATTTCAAATGAAGAGCTAAACTTAGGATATCAAATCCCTAAGTTTTGAGTTCCTAGTAAATACCTTAAAATCCTTTTCACTGCTGTCAAATGTGATTCTTTTGGATCTGATTGAAATCTAGCACATAAGCAAACACTGAACATAATATCTGGTCGGCTAGCAGTCAAGTAAAGTAAAGATCCAATAATCCCTTTAAATTTCTTTTGATCAACAGATTTTTCCTTAAGGTCCTTATCCAACTGAACTGAAAAACTCATTGGTGTACTAACAGGTTTAGCATTGTCCATTTCATATTTTTTGAGGATGTTCTTAATATATTTAGTTTGACTAAGAAATGTACCTTCCTCAAGTTGCTTAATGCTAAATCCTAGAAAGTAATTTAAATCTCCCATTAGACTTATTTCAAATTCACTACTCATTATTTTAGAAAAACATCACAAAGATTTTTATTTGAAGATCCAAAGAAGATATCATCCACATAAATTTGAACAATGAGTATATCCTTTCCAAATTTCTTTAAACAGAGAGTTGTATCCACACTTCCTTTTTCAAAAGATCTTTCAAGTAGGAATGTGCTCAACCTCTCATACCAAGCCCTAGGTGCTTGTTTCAATCCATATAATGCCTTTTTTAACTTAAAAACATGATTTATGTATTTAGAATTTTTAAAACCTGGAGGTTGTTATACAAAACATCTTCTTCAATTACCCCATTTAAAAAGGCACTTTTGATATCCATTTTAAACAATTTAAAATCTTTAAAACAGGCAATGGCAAGTAAAACCCTAATTGCTTCAAGTCTTGCTAAAGGGGCAAAGGTCTCCTCAAAATCAATTCCTTCAATTTGATTATACCCCTTAGGAACTAATCTAGTCATATTTCTAATGACTACTCCTGAGTCATTCATTTTATTTTTGAACACCCATTTGGTTCCAACAACACTTTGATCTTTTGGCCTTGAGGTTAATTCTCAGACTTTATTTCTTATAATTGATTCAACTCTTCTTGCATGGCCAATATCCAAAATTCATCAGAAAGTACTTGATCAATATTAGTGGGTTCTATTGTTGAAATAAAGGCTGAATAATCGAATTCCTTGTTTAATCCACGCCTAGTTCTAACACCCTCACTAGGTTCACCTATAATCAATTCTATTGGGTGGTTTTTAGAAAATCTCAAATCTCTAGGCAAAGGGTTTTCTCTCTCCAAAATTTCTTCCACATTTTCTTCCAAATTTATTCTATCAAACTTTTGGGAGTTTTCTTCAATCTCATCTTCAACAATATTTGGCTCTTCCAAATTTCCAATTTCATCAAATACAACATGTGTGGTTTCTTCAATGACTAAAGTTCTTTTGTTGAATACCCTATAAGATTTTCCAACACTTGAATATCCAACAAAAATTCCTTCATCTGATTTTGGATCAAATTTTCCTAAGACAGATTTTCCATTATTATGAATGAACACCTTGCAACCAAATACATGCAAATGAGACAAATTAGGTGTTCTACCTTTTAGCAACTCATAGGGTGTTTTATTTAAATTTGATCTCACATTCACCCTATTCAGAACATAACATGCAGTGCTAACCGCCTCAGCCCAAAAATATCTAGGAAGTGAGTAGTCTGCCAACATTGCTCGGGCGGCTTCTATTAATGTTCTGTTTTTCCTTTCAACCACCCCGTTTTGTTGAGGGGTTCTAGGTGCAAAAAAATCGTGATCAATCCCTTTTTCTTTAAAAAAATTTTCAAATTTTTTATTTTTAAATTCTCCTCCATGATCACTTTGTAAAGAAATTATTTCACATCCTAGTTTTCTTTGAATCCAAGTTGAAAATTTTCTGAATTTCTCAAATGATTCACTTTTATTAAAAATAAATCTAACCCAGGTGAATCTTGAGAAATCATTCACTATAACAAATCCGTATACCTTCCCTCTTAGACTTACAGTTCCTACAGGTCCAAAAAGATCCATGTGAAGAATTTCTAAAGGTTTACTAGTCCTTAGATCTTTATTGGACTTAAAAGAGGACTTCACTTATTTTCATAATTGACATGCATCACAAAGGTGGTCCTTAGTAAAGTCTAGTTTTGGTATACCTCTCACTAAGTTCTTTTGAGTAATTCTCCTAAGATTTTTCATACTAGAATGACAAAGTCTCCTATGCCAAAGCCATGATTCATCAGAAATAGTTTTCAAACAAAAAGCAGTAGGAGATTGAATTGAATTCAAATCTAGCATGTAAACATTGTTTACCCTTTTTCCATTTAAAACTTCTTTCCCATTTAGGCTTAAAATGCAGCTAGTATGTAAAAATTTTATATTATATCCCTTATCACATAGCTGACTTATACTTAACAAATTATGCTTTAAGCCTTCAACTAATAACACATTGTTTATAAAAAACTTTTTGAAATTTCCAATCATACCTGATCCAACCACTTTCTTTGTGGTATTATCTCCAAGTGTAACATTGCCTCCATTCCTGACTTCCAGCGTTATGAATTGAGCAGTATCTCCAGTCATATGCTTTGAACATCCGCTGTCCAGGTATCATATGCTCCCACGGAATCTTGTGTTAGAGCATTCCTATAAAACTCTCAAATGTTAGACCTGGGAACCCAAACAAGTTTGGGTTCACCTTTTAGCAATTTATAATCAGTTGTATGTATGATATGTCTAGGTTTATGCATCTTAGGTCTCCACACCAAATTAGATTTCATCTTCAAAGTACAGGTGGGAGCTATATGTCCCAAAAATCCATAATTATTACATTTAATATTAGGAAAAATATTCCTAAGTTTTCTTCTATATGATTGTCTTCTAAAGGATTTCATGAATTTAGGATAATATTTAGGATTTGTAAAATCTTCAAGTTTAGGGGATTTCCTATTATCCTCGAGATCTCTTGGTGTCAGTTTATAGAATGAATTCATATCTTCTAAGATTCGATTTGTATAATTGATTCTATATATTTTTCTCTCTAATTCATCTTTAAAATTCTTAAATTCATTTTCAAGATCAGCATAGGATGATTTTAAATTCTCAAAATTCTTATTCAAGTCATCATATTCGTCAAGTAGTTTCATGTGGTTATTATCTATTAATGCATGATCTTTCCTAAGGATTTCATGTTCTTTCTTAAGTTCTTCCAATTCTAAACTCAAACTAGTATGCACCCTTTTTATTTTCCTATATGCATCATGCATGTGTTCAGAAACTTCAAATAATTCATCATAGGTTAAGTCACATACCTCTTCTTGATATGAGTGTTCAACATTATCTGCCATCAAGTAAAGGTTGGTGACTTCTTCTTCTTTTTAAGTCTCAGATGAGTCTGAAGCTGAGTCCGCCAAGAAAGCTCTTTGAAACTTCTTCTTGCCCTTGTTTACCATTGGTTTCTCCTCTACCTTCTCCTTGCTAGGAGTGGCTTTGAGTTTTGGGCAATCAGTCTTTATATGACCTGGTTTCCTACATTCATAACAAATCACTTCATTAGAAATCTTGTCATTTCTGTTAAACTTACCTCTATTCCATTACTGACGTCTCTTCTGCTTCCTCTTTAAAAAGCTTCTGAATTGTATTTTGATGATTCCAAATATTATTGTTTTATGTGTAGTTATCTCCTAACACTTTTTAGAAGATTTGTTTTTGCTCTTGTGTGTACTAATATTTCAGGAAAATCAAACTCCAGACTACGAAGACTTCAAATCAAATTCAGCATGAGATACTTTGTGAAATTGAAGCTTGTACTTTTTATTTGAATTAAATTTGAGAGGGAGTGATTGTAATTGAGTGAATAAATTTACACAAAGTTAAAAGAGATATTGAAAAAGTTTTTGTGTTGATCGTACGGGACGAACATTGTTCGTACGGGACGATCAGATCAGTTATCTACTTGTAAGAGCAATGGAACGGACAAGAACTGAACTGGAAATATTTTCTAAGTCCTAATCGTCCAGACGAAATCATTTTCATCCCAGGACAAGTTTCTTTATGTAAAAATTTTGTCCAGACGAAGTCCAGTTCGTCCAGGACGATGGGAACCGACTATGGCAGTTTCTGGGAGTTTTTGGAACCGACTTTTGATATAACTGTTCGTCCAGATGAAATATTTTCATCCCGGGACGAACCAATTTTGTCCAGGACGAAATTGGTTCGTACAGATGAACAAAATTTCGTACGGGACGATCCAGTGCGCAGAAAAACATATTTTTAGCACGTTTTTGGACAGTTTTTCTTCTCCTTTCTATATAAGGAGTCCTAGAAACTATTACAAATGCCTTTGGAGTTGTTTTCTCTTGAGAGGGATCATTGAGAGGGAGAAGATCCTTGGAGGGGATTTCAAGGGAGTGTGGAGGGGATATTCACACGGTTGCTCCGGCGAAGGCTCTCAAGTGAAGTTCAACAACATCGGTCCGGTTATCTGCCGACACTTGGAGAAGTGTAAAAGGACGATAAAGTGTATCTTTGACAGTCATTGTGTCTTCGTTCTTGTGGAGAAAACTTGAAGAGAGAACTTGAAAGGGAGAGAGGAAAGAGTGGAGTTTGAGAGGGAGAAGATCTTTGAAGGGGATTTCAAGGGAGTGTGAAGGAGATATTCACATAGGTTCTCCGGCGAACTTGCACCTCATTACCATCGGATTCAAGGGTCGTCTTGAGAGAAGTTTTGGCAAGAAGAAGATCTCTTTGGTGTTAAAGAACCCGGCTACTCCGCCGCACCGGGGAAGGTGAAAGTGATTTTGTACAGGCTTCTCCGCCTTGCTGTGGGGAGCAAAAGGAGAGTCACTTTGTGGTATTAGTGCAATACTCAGAGGGTGCCTCTGGGGAGTGGATGTAGGTCAAGGTTTGACCGAACCACTATAAATCTGGTGTGTTCTTTCTTATTTTTTATTCCGCATTTAATTTCATTGCAAGTTGTTTACTCTGGTTGAAAAGTTTATTTTAAACTTTAATTTTAACTTGCATCAATAATTCAAAAGGTTTTCTAAAATTCCAAGAGTTGAAGTTACATTTTTTAAATTGCCAATTCACCCCCCCTCTTGGTTAGCCTTGGGACATTCACTTAGGCTTAACAACCTAATTACTAGACTCAACAAGTGGTATCAGAGCTTTGTTTCAAAATCATAAGTTTAGACTACTTTTTGAAAAACGAATATGGCTAATTTTAGAAACCATAAATTGTTAGATGGATGTTCGATTGTTAGACCACCTTTATTTGAAAGTATTTCTTTTGATTTTTGGAAAATTCGAATGTCTACTTTCTTGCAATCAATAGATTATCGCATGTGGCATATGATTCAAAGTGGTTATTCTGTACCGTCACGTATTATAGATGGAATCAAAACTGATATCCCTTTTTTTAAATGGAGTAGAGTAGAACAAATTTATTCACAATTAAATGCTAAATGTATGAATTGTTTGTTCTGTGCTTTAAATTTTGAAGATTATATGAGAGTCTCTACATGTACTACAGGTAAGGAAATTTGGGACAGTTTATGCATTACATATGAAGGTACTAGTAAAGTCAAGCAATCTAAGTTGAATTTTTTAATGAATGACTATGAACTCTTTAGCATGAAACCTTATGAGTCGATCTTAGACATGTATACTAGGTTTATTCAAATTGTAACATCATTGCATGCTTTAGGTAAAGAGTTTTCAAACTTTGAAATAGTCAATAAAATTCTACGTTGTTTACTTGACAAGTTTGATGCCAAAGTTGTTGCTATTTGTGAATCGAAAAATTTGAATGAATATTCTATTGATAATTTGATTGGCTCACTCATTGCCTACGAGGAATGTTTGGGTCAAAGACTTTTGGATACAGGTGAAACAATAATGCTAAAAGCGGAAGACATGGAGAAAAGTGGCTTAGTTGGTGAGAAAAGCGATGACTTAACAAGCAAATTGAAAAGTCCACTAAAGCACAAGAATAAGCATCAACAAAAGTGGAATAAAGGTAAAAATGGTAAGAATGTTCAAATTTCTTCTAATATTATTTGCTTTGGATGCAGGAAATTTGGACATCTAAAAAGCCAGTGCCCTAATTTGAGAACTCTTCCTACTAAAGAAAAGGGCAAAGCTAAGCAAATTATAAAATGGGAAAATAATGAAAAGCAAAAAATCTCCTGGGCAGATCTAGCGTCTGAATCATCAGACCAGGAGAAAAATGATGTTTAAAACCCTTTGTTTATTTGTTTTTGTTGTATTTTTATTTTTGTTTGTTTTGTGTGTTTTTGTGTTTTTATTTTTAGTGTTTTGAATGATTTTGAAATGTTTTCTCATTTGATTTCATGTTTTAGATCGATGTTAATGTTCTTAATCTTTATGAAATTCATTTAGTACTTTTAATCTCTATTGTGCCTAAACTAAAATTGTAATTAGAAATTAATTTCATTAGAAAATCTAGTTTATCTAAATTTAATTTTTTGCCTATAACTTGTTTTAGTTAGAATTTTTTTTAATTTCATGTCTTTCATTTTAGACTATAAAATCTTAATTATTATTATTGTATCTTAGATGTCTATCTTATTTTGTATTTCATTTTTCAATTAATATTTATGCACTTAAAAAAATTTGAGATTCTAGATTATTGTCTTTGGAAAGAATTCAATTACTCTTGAAAATTGTACAAATGTACAAAATCAAAAGGAATGTGCAACAAAGTTGCAAATGTGAAAAAGAGACACAAAATAAGCCCAATAAAGAAAGATGCACAAAAATGTGCCACCTATATGAAAAAGATGCACAAAAATGTGCCACCTATATGAAAAAGATGCGCAAAGCGCCACTTGTGGTGATTTTCTTCTTTCCAAATTCTTTTTAGTCTATTAATTCAAGTAGATCTAATGTTCATTTATATTTCAATTGATTTTTGGAATATGCAATTTTTTACTCATCTTTATTACAATGATTTTTCATATCATAAATGTCTAAATTGAATCATGTTTTTCATAAATTCTTACTTATTACAATGTTATATCAATTTTTTTTTAATTCTATGAAATTCTATGATTTGACTAATGTTCTTAATTCTTAGTTGCATTCTTATGTCAATCACTTTTTTTTAGATTAAATTTACACATGAATTTTTCATAAGATTTTCTACATTACTAGTCTATTTCTTCTTCACTTTTTGTTGTTGTCAAAAAGGGGGAGAGATTATTGTTTGTATTGTTTTTTTTGTATTGTTTAGGGGGAGAATTTTTTTTTTAAAATTTTTGTGTGTGTCTTTGTAATGTTTTTTGTGTATTGTTTTTTGTGTATGTGTGTATGTAAAATTTTAAAACAAAAATTGTTTTTTTAAAATGCCTCCTTATTTTAATGTATTTATCAATTCAGGGGGAGTTTAGGAGATTTTAAAATGGTTTGAAATTTTTACTACTAACAATAATTGTTTTGCCATCATCAAAAAGGGGGAGATTGTTAGGAAAGTTGCTATTTGCATGTTTTACATTCTTGCAACTTGTATTATTTTGATGATTCCAAATATTATTGTTTTATGTGTAGTTATCTCCTAACACTTTTTAGAAGATTTGTTTTTGCTCTTGTGTGTACTAATATTTCAGGAAAATCAAACTCCAGACTACGAAGACTTCAAATCAAATTCAGCATGAGATACTTTGTGAAATTGAAGCTTGTACTTTTTATTTGAATTAAATTTGAGAGGGAGTGATTGTAATTGAGTGAATAAATTTACACAAACTTAAAGGAGATATTGAAAAAGTTTTTGTATTGATCGTACGGGACGAACATTGTTCGTACGGGACGATCAGATCAGTTATCTCCTTGTAAGAGCAATGGAACGGACAAGAACTGAACTGGAAATATTTTCTAAGTCCTAATCGTCCAGACGAAATCATTTTCGTCCCAGGACAAGTTTCTTTATGTAAAAATTTTTCGTCCAGACGAAGTCCAGTTCGTCCAGGACGATGGGAACCGACTATGGCAGTTTCTGGGAGTTTTCGGAACCGACTTTTGATATAACTGTTCGTCCAGACGAAAAATATTTTCGTCCCGGGACGAACCAATTTCGTCCAGGACGAAATTGGTTCGTACAGATGAACAAAATTTCGTACGGGACGATCCAGTGCGCAGAAAAACATATTTTTTAGCACGTTTTTGGACGGTTTTTTCTTCTCCTTTCTATATAAGGAGTCCTAGAAACTATTACAAATGCCTTTGGAGTTGTTTTCTCTTGAGAGGGATCATTGAGAGGGAGAAGATCCTTGGAGGGGATTTCAAGGGAGTGTGGAGGGGATATTCACACGGTTGCTCCGGCGAAGGCTCTCAAGTGAAGTTCAACAACATCGGTCCGGTTCTCTGCCGACACTTGGAGAAGTGTAAAAGGACGACAAAGTGTATCTTTGACAGTCATTGTGTCTTCGTTCTTGTGGAGAAAACTTGAAGAGAGAACTTGAAAGGGAGAGAGGAAAGGGTGGAGTTTGAGAGGGAGAAGATCCTTGAAGGGGATTTCAAGGGAGTGTGAAGGGGATATTCACACAGTTGCTCCGGCGAACTTGCACCTCATTACCATCGGATTCAAGGGTCGTCTTGAGGGAAGTTTTGGCAAGAAGAAGATCTCTTTGGTGTTAAAGAACCCGGCTACTCCGCCGCACCGGGGAAGGTGAAAGTGATTTTGTACAGGCTTCTCCGCCTTGCTGTGGGAGCAAAAGGAGAGTCACTTTGTGGTATTAGTGCAATACTCAGAGGGTGCCTCTGGGGAGTGGATGTAGGTCAAGGTTTGACCGAACCACTATAAATCTGGTGTGTTCTTTTTTTTTTTTTCCGCATTTAATTTCATTGCAAGTTGTTTACTCTGGTTGAAAAGTTTATTTTAAACTTTAATTTTAACTTGCATCAATAATTCAAAAGGTTTTCTAAAATTCTTCCCAACCAAGTGCATGCAAAAGAAGAGACAAATTGTGTGAATTCTTAAGTTGTCCATGTCAGAACTCTCAGGTGTGTTTCGGTTTTTGAATGTAGCCATCTACGTTAATCAAAAAGTAGTTCAAACTTATGATTTTGAAATGGTGCTCTGATACCACTTATTAAGTCTAGTAATTAGGTTGTTAAGCCTAAGTTAATGTCCCAAGGCTACCAAGAGGGGGGGGGGTGAATTAGTAGTTTAAAAAATTTAATCCCCTTTGAATTTAAGTTGAACCGAAATGAAAATTTTTCTTTTGAGTTTTTCTAGAAAATGTTTTTCAACCACAGAGTTCTTAAAATTAAAAATAAAATGTGGAAACGTAAAAACAGTAAAGTAAATGACACCAAATTTATAGTGGTTCGGTCTAAAACAAAACCTACATCCACTCCCTAGAGGCACCCTCTGAGTATTGCACTAATACCAATAGTGACTCTCCTTTTGCACCCACAGCAAGATGGAGAAGCCTTTATAACACACTCTTTTCACCACTACCTGGTGCGGCAAAGAACCGTCGTCCTTTTACACAATCCCCAGTGTTGGCTGAGAACTGTCGTCCTTTCACACTCTCCTTGTGTGGGCAGAGAACCCTTCGGCTGTTCACACTCTCCAAGTGTAGGCAGAGAACCCTTCGGCTATTCACACTCTCCAAGTGTAGGAAGCGAACACTTCGTCTGTTCACACTTTCCAAGTGTCGGTAGAGAACCGGATCTCCTTGATAGATCTTCTCCCAAGAATCTAGAAGGAAGAAGGAAAAGAGTGAAGTAATCCCAATTCACAAATAGATTCTTACCTTTGAACTCCAAGTGAAGCCTTCACGCTCCAGTGGTAGGAATCCTCCCTTGAATGCACTCTTACACTCTCTCCTTAGCTATTCTCTCAAGAGGCATGAAGATCAAATGACAAAAGATTGGGTGTCAGTCTAATTTGGTCTATTTATACAAAAGATAAGAAAAACTACCTAAAAACTGCAATTATTCAATTCTGTACGCAGTGGATCGTCCCGTACGATCGTGGATCGTCCTGGACGATTTTACTTAAACGCTTTGAAACGACCCTATTTGTACATGTGTATGAAATTATTTCGTACAAGCTGATCGTCCCGTACAAACTAAGTTTGTCCGGTACGAACGGTTATTACTAGGTCGGATCTAGAAACTACTTAAAACCGTTCTAAGTCAGTTAATCGTCTGGACGAAAATTGGTTTGTCTGGACGAAATTTTTACAGAGACCAGATCATCCTGGACGATAATTAATTTCGTCTGGATGAAAATTTTACAGAGAGCAACTCATTTTCTGACGATAATTAATTTCGTCTGGATGAAAATTTTATAGAGACCAGATCATCCTGGATGATAATTAATTTCGTCTGGACAAAAATTTTACAGAGAGCAACTCATTTTCTGACGATAATTAATTTCGTCTGGACAAAAATTTTACAGACCAAGTCGTCCTCGACGATATTTAATTTCGTCCCGGACGAATAGGACTCAGAAAATTTTTCAAGCCTGTTCCTATTCGTTCTATGTGCTCAATAGGAGATAACTGTCTGATCGTCCCGTACGATATGATATCGTCCCGTACGATCAATATAAATTTTATATGATCTCCTTATGTGTGTGTGTATGTTTTTATACACTCAATTACAATCACTCCCTTTCAAATTTAATTCAAAGAAAAGTACAAGCTTCAAATTCACAAAGTATCTCATGGTGAATTTGATTTGAAGTCTTCGTAGTCTGGAGTTTGATTTTCCTGAAATGTTAGTACACATAAGAGCAAATACAAATCTTCTAAAATTGTTAGGAGATAACTACACATTTGAACAATAATGTTTGGAATCATCAAAACTATACAAGTTGCAAAAATGTAAAGTATGTTAATAGCAACTATCTTAACAGTCAATGTTTTACATCTATTAATTAGTTAAAAAGGGAAACACCGTTAATTGTTTCCTTTTCTCTAACTTCTTTTAGTGGTGTAATTTTTTTTTTTCAAACAAAAGTCTATCTCAAATCAACAATTGGACTATGCAATTAAAATATTTTTAAATCTTGCTAAAGTAATCTATCTTATATATATAATATTCAAAGTCTGTATTTTACCTTCAAATTTTTCGAAATCTTGTCGTTCCATTTATCATATTATTTTTTATTCTATTTTGTGATTCATTCTTCCTTATATTAGAGAGTGAATTTTTCTTCTCTAATATCTCGAAGATATAATCACAACTGTGAGTATTTATGAATTTTGAAAATGGGACCTAGCTTGCAAAATTAAATGAAAAAAGTGGTCAATGATGCCAAAATCAAAAGATGAACAATGTTGCCAAATTGAAAAAAAAGTGGCCAATGATGCCAAAATAAAAAGATTCGCAAAGAGCACCAATCAAACTTACAAGAGGCATAAAATGAGCCCATCAAAAGCAAGCTCCTTCCCTTTCAAAAATTTTTAAATCTTAGAAGAATTCATGTATCATTTGATATTTTTCAAAGGCTTGATTTCGGGATTCTTGATCGTAACTAATTACTTTGATATATTATGTTATAAAATATTTTTCTAAAACCAAGTTTTGAATGGATTTTTTTTTCTTATCCAATTAATTTTTTTTAATTTAGATCTTTATTTTCAAAAGAAGTTTTGCCCTCGGAGAAGTACAAGTTAGGGATGACAGGATCGATTGTGTTACCAATTTTTTGGATTCCGATGATGTTAATTCATTGACTTACAAGTATTTAAAATTAATCACATGGAAACTATGTCATATTCATGGTTTGATCTTTTTTTTTTGTTAGTTTTTATATCTAATTCGTATCTTATTTTTATCGTTTTCCCTAGATTTTAATATTTTTTGGCCTTGTCTGATCATCTCCATCCATCCTCTGATTTAAACTTTTTTCACATCGTCCTGGACGATCAGTTCATTTCACTTCTAAAATCCATCTACTGGCTGTTCTGACCTTTTTGCTCTTTATCGTCCTAGATAATACATTATCATCTTGGCCGATCTGATCGTCCTCTGTTTCAATCAAACTTGATAGACCTAGACGATCCTCTTTCATCTTGGATGATGCCTTTACTTTTTTGTTCCATTATTGAGAATCATCCCGTACGATCCACCTATTCATCCTGGACGATACACGTGGAAATACGTTTAATAAGCCTTAAATTTGGCCTTTAGGATCTATTATTGGAGCATCGTCCCGAATGATCCACTTGTTCATCCTAGACGATACACGAGACAATAAGTTTAAACATTTTAAATTCTATTGGTACGATCTATTATTGATCATCGTCCTGGATAATATACTTTTTTTAACAGTCATCTAGATTGTCGCCATAGGATGATAGCCTGTGTCTAATCATCCCGGACGATATCTGATCATCCCGGATGAAATATGATCATCTCGAATGATATGATTGCCTTTTTGATCAATTGTCTAGCCACAATTATTGCACCAGATCATCCTGGATGATTCTATGATAGTCCTAGATGATATGGCCGATTCTTTAAATTCAAAGCTCCTCCAGCCGTTTTTCTCACCCCATATACTTCTTCTAGCTTTCTACTTCCTCTTTTTCTTGCTATTTGTAATCATGGCAGAAGGCAAGCGATCTCACCAAGAGTTTGACGATTCCTTGAGGGCCACTTTGAACCCTTGATTCATAGAGGCGGATCATCAAGCCACCTACCTGTCACGACCTGACCCGACGGGGACGGATCCCGCCCGAGCCGGACCGCGACAAAACCTTCTTATCCAGGATCTGGCTTTGGAATTGGTTCCTGAACTGAATCTTCCAAATATTTAAACTCAACAGACACACAACACAGAGCTACTATTTATCATCAATCACAGCGGAACAAAACATCTATATTTTCATTTTCCTCAAAACAATCATCTACAGATACAGTACATGGCTTTTGAATAGAAAGAAAGACAGAACAGAAAAGCCATGACTGTACAAAAATCAAAAGGTACAAACAATACCTATACTGATCAGACTCTGAATCTATTCCTGAACTTTCTTCCCTTTCCCAGAACCTGAAAACCACCAAAAAACAAGAGTGAGCTCAACAGCTCAGCAAAGCAACAAACCTCCAATCAAAATTCTCAGAATCCAAAACCAAACTCATCAGACAGAAATCAGATCAGAAATCGGGACGGAATTGTACAGATATCAAATCAGACATATCAGAACGAAACAGATTAATTCACATTAGAATACAAATCAGAACCGAACATATCAGACTTATCGAATCAGAAGTAAACTGAACAGAATATATATCAAGTCCAACATAATTGTACGGAAACAGAAATCAGAAACAGAACAGATCAGACATAACAGAATCATAATTGCTTACAGAACAGATACGGAAATCAGAATCAGATCAATCAGATATCAGATATCAAATATTTAATTCATAGCTAAATGCCCTGACACTGACGGAATCTCTACGGATTCCGGCCCCTTATGCCTCCCTTCCCAGACACTGACTGAATCTCATAGGATCCAGGCCCCTTATGCCTCCCTTTGTGCTCACAGCACCAGAACAGATGTGCTTATAGCACCAGAACAGAATTCATCGGATCCGGAACAGAACTGATTTCAAAATTTCAGATTGAGCTCATTTCAGATTTCCCAGACACTAACTGAATCTCATAGGATTCAGACCCCTTATAGCTCCCTTTTTATAGCACATACAGATAGCATTTCAATTCAGAAGAAATCCGGGTAATTCAGAAATCAGACAAAAATTGGGCAGCACAACGGTAGTAGACAGAATTTACACAAAATTTCCTGCAAAGAAAATTTACCAAATTCGCACAGAATATAGATAATCACATTCCAGAACTTTTATTCTACTGCACAGAGAATTTACAATTTCACAGAAAAATGTAGTCTACGAAAAACTCCGCCGAATAAAAAATACCCGGACAAAAATCTTCGGAAAATAACCAAAATGTGCACACTCAGCACGTCAACAATATACAGAAAGTTACGCGGTAAAAACTGAACCGATCAAAAGATACGGACGAAAAACAGTAACGGAAACGAAATCCGGACAGAAAATACCGCCAAACTCGACGGTTCTGAAAATTGAGAAAGGCGGAATGTGCCTTACCTTGCGTACAGTAATATTCTGAACAGTCACTTCGGACGAAAACAGCTCCGCGTCGTCCGAAAATCAACTTTTGCAAATTCCACCTCGACTTTCTCTCTCCCCAAAAGATATTTTCGTTTTTTATAAAAAAATTTCTCTCTCTTCAAAACGACTGAAATCAGCTTTATAATCTTCAGATCGGCCTGGCCGATCGCCAGATCGTCCCGGGACGATCAGACCAAAAATCGATCGTCCCGACCGTCCTGGACGATTCCAAGAACTACTCTCAGGCCGATATTTTCTACAGTGCCGATCGGCCTGGACGATGTCCAAATCGGCCTGGACGATATGTACAGAAAATCACCTGGAGCAAAACTGGGCAAATTCTGGAGCAGATTTACAACTGATCGTCCCAGGACGATCCAGATCGTCCTGGACGATCCTGGAGCAGATTTTTGATATTACAATCTCCCCAACTTTAGAAAAATGTCGTCCTCGACATTATCCAATCCAAACTCAGTCAGAACAAGTACGGGTACGACCGTCTCATGTCAGACTCCTTTTCCCAAGTTGCTTCTCGTGCAGTCCGGTGCTTCCACTGGACTTTAACCATCAGAATCTCTTTATTTCTTAACTTTCGGACGTCGTACGCCAAAATCAACTCTGGCTCTTCCTTGTACGCCAGATTTTCCTGAATCTCAACCTCGTCAGCTGATATCTTCTTCTCAGAGTCTGAAACCCACTTCCTCAGAGTGGATACGTGAAATACGTTGTGCACATCAGGCATCGAATCAGAAATCAACAGTCGGTAAGCAGATTTTCCAATTCTTTCTAAAATCTCAAACGGTCCAATGTACCTTGGACTCAGCTTACTCACCTGACCAAATCTGCTTACACCCTTCATCGGGCTGACTTTGACATACACAAAGTCACCAACTTGAAACTCAACAAACCTGTGCTTCTGATTATAATAATTCTGCTGACGGTCCTGAGCTGCTTTCAATCTGTCTTTTATCAAATTGATCTTCTGAGCGGTTTCATTAGCAAAAGTGGCACCCAAAGCCTGTCTATCTCCGATCTCAGTCAAAGTCAAAGGAGTACGGCACTTCCTGCCATACAGAGCCTCGTACGGTGCCATACCAATACTGGACTGAAAACTGTTGTTATAAGCAAACTCAATCAGCGGAATATGATCTTCCCAGCTTCCGCCAAAGTCCAGAACACAAAGCCTCAACAGATCTTCCAGCACCTGAATGGTCCTCTCAGACTGCCCATCGGTCTGAGGATGAAAGGCTGTACTGAAATGCAGTTTCGTACCCAAGCCTTGCTGAATGCTTTTCCAAAGTCTGGAAGTAAACCGTCCATCTCGATCAGAAACTATCACTCGAGGCACACCATGCAATCTGACTATTTCCTTTACATAAATCTGTGCCAAACGATCCACCGGATCGGTCTGTCTGATCGGAAGAAAATGGGCTGACTTCGTCAATCGATCTATGACTACCCAAATGGCATCATGTCCTTGTCTAGATCGAGGAAAACCCATCGCAAAGTCCATCGTCACCTCCTCCCACTTCCACTCAGGGATAGGCAACGACTGCAACAGTCCACCTGGTCGCTGATGCTCTGCCTTCACCAACTGACAGGCCTCGCATCTCGGCACAAACTCCGCCACATCCTTCTTCATCCCAGGCCACCAGAACAAAAGCTTCATATCAGCATACATCTTACCACTGCCTGGATGAACAGTGTAGCCTGAATGATGAGATTCATACAGAATCTCCTGCCTCAAATCTCCGAACACAGGTACCCACAACCTGTTCTTACAGAAAATAGCACCAGAATCAGAAATTCGAAGTTCAGGAGTCTTACCAGATCCAATCTGAGCAATCAACTTCGAATAATCAGAATCTGACTTCTGGGCTTCCTGAATCCTTGTCTCCAAAGTCGACTGAATACTCATCTGAGCCAAATCCAAATCACTGGAGGAAATCACCTCCAACTGTAATCGCTCCATGTCTCGAATCAGGAAATCATCAAAAGTAAGCTACAAACTTGATAATCCAGAAGACTTCCTGCTCAGAGCGTCCGCTACCACATTAGCTTTCCCAGGCTGATACTGAATAGTCAGATCATAATCCTTGATCAACTCAAGCCATCTTCTCTGTCTCAAATTCAAATCCTTCTGAGTGAAAATATACTTCAGGCTCTTATGATCAGTGAAAATCTCACATCTGACGCCATACAGATAATGACGCCAAATCTTCAAAGCAAGCACAACTGCAGCTAACTCCAGATCATGTGTCGGGTAATTCTTCTCATGTGGTTTCAACTGTCTCGAAGCATAAGCAATTACCTGACCATGCTGCATCAGGACACATCCCAGTCTTTTCAGTGAAGCATCACTGAACACCTGAAAACCTTCCGTACCTGACGGAAGTGCCAACACTGGAGCTGAAGTCAAACAATCCTTCAATCTCTGAAAACTAGCTTCACACTCCGGTGTCCAAACAAAAGCTACTGACTTCTGAGTTAGTCTCGTCAAAGGCGTCGAAATCTGTGAAAATCCCTTCACAAATTTCCTTTAATATCCGGCCATGCCCAAGAAACTACGTACCTCAAATACCGTAGCCGGCCTTGGCCAATCAGCAACCGCCTGAATCTTCTGGGGATCCACAGAAATACCTTCAACGCTTACCACATGCCCCAGAAAAGAAATACTCTTCAGCCAGAATTCACACTTGGAGAACTTGGCATACAACTGATTCTGCCTCAGAGTCTCCAACACAATCCTTAAATGTCTGGCATGATCATCCTCAGAAGCAGAATATACAAGAATATCGTCGATGAAGACGATCACAAACTGATCCAAAAACTCCCTGAATACTCGGTTCATCAGATCCATGAAAATAGCAGGCGCATTGGTTATCCCAAAAGGCATAACCAAAAACTCGTAGTGCCCGTACCGAGTACTGAAAGCAGTCTTCACCACATCAGATTCCTTCACCTTCACTTGATAATATCCGGATCTCAAATCAATCTTCGAAAATACTGAAGACCCAGAAAGATGGTCAAACAAGTCGTCAATCCGAGGCAACGAATACTTGTTCTTGATCGTGACCTTGTTCAAATCTCTGTAATCCACACACATACGGAGTGTCCCGTCCTTCTTCTTCACAAATAGAACAGGTGCTCCCCAAGGCGAAACACTAAGACGGACAAAACCTCTGTCAACCAACTCCTGAAGCTGAGCTTTCAACTCAGAAAGTTCCTTCGGTGCCATCCTGTACGGAGCTTTTGATATAGGAGCTGTACTTGGAAAAACATCGATAGAGAAATCTACCTCTCTATCCGGAGGTAAACCAACCAACTCCTCAGGAAAAACATCAGCAAATTCCCGTACCACTGGGATCTCAGAAATAGAACTAACTTCCAGGTTCAGATCCCGCACCGAAGCTAAAAATACTGGGCATCCTTTCCTCCACATTCTGCTCACCTCCAACGCAGAAATCAGACTGGAGAGAACACCTCGTAATCCCTGAAATACAACTCTCTCTCCAGCCACAAGCAAACTCACCTGCTTCTTCAGACAGTCAATCTGAGCCTCATACAGACTCAGCCAATCCATGCCCAAAATCACGTCATACGAAGAAATCGGCAACAAAATCAGGCTAGATTTTCACTTCTTGCCAGCAATATCAATCTTACACAAACAAAACTTCCGAGCAATCAAATTACTTCCAGCCGGTAAAATCACGGAAAGAGAAACCGGCAGAAAAAGAGAATCCAAGCGTAAAGTCTCAAAACAGCGCTCGGACAGAAAAGAGTGACTCACTCCAGAGTCAAACAAACATGACAGGGCTGATCAGAAATATAAACCGTACCTGTCACAACATCCGGAGCATCTCGAGCCTCCTGTTGACTCAGGCTGTAAACTCGTGGCTGAACTGGAGCAGGAGCTGAAGCAATAGAACTACTCTTCTCAGAGGGAGCCGTAGGTGGTCTCCGTGGTCCAGAACTAGTACTACCACCTCTCCCAGAAAATCCCTCAGGACGAGGAGGAACAGTCATCGATCTTCCTGCTGAACTGACAGGTCTGACAAAGCCCTCAGATCGGTACTCAGAACGCCGATCCAATCCAGTCTGTGGACACTCTGCAATCCTATGTCCCGGCTGACCACATCTGAAACAAAGGCCAGCCATCCTGTAGCACTGACCATGGTGTCGCCGTCCACAACTCTGGTACACAGGTGCCCCACTGACAGATCCAGAACTCGTCGTACTGGCAGTAGTACCAGATGACCCTCCGCTCCTCCTGGAGTCAACGGATCCAGAACCAGCTATAAATCTCCTCTTCCCAGAGGAACCACTGCCAGAAGCCTCACCTCCAAATCTCTTCCTACTCGCAGTCCACCGCTGCTGAGTAGCCATCATGTCATTCTCAATCAGACGAGCTCGCTCCACAAGCTCAGCAAAATCAGTAATCCTGAATGGTATCAGAGGCTGCCTCAAAGTGTCTCGTAAGCCTCTCAGAATCTGTAGCACCTCTCAGCAGAAGTGCTAACCTGCTGCGGAGCATATCTGGCTAATGCAGTAAACTCAGTCTCGTACTACATCACCGTCTTGCTCCCCTGAACCAGTCTCAGAAAAGTCTCCTGCATCTGCTGTCGTGCAGAAGGGGGAACAAACCAATCTCGGAATACTTCAGTGAACTCTTCCCAGGTAATCAAAGAGTTCAGCCTGCCCTGAAATCTGGCTGCCTGCTGGCCTTCCCACCAGTGCTCAGCCTCTCCATCCAACAGAAAAACGGCTAACGGAACCTTCCTGTCTGCAGGACACTGCATCCCATCAAAAGTCTTTTCTAATCTCGTCAGCCACTCCTCGGCTGCTTTGGGCTCAACAGCGCCCTCAAATCTTGGAGGTTTCAACCTCAAAAACAACTGCAGATGTCTATCAATGTCCTCAGATCTGATAGTAGAAGCTCTGCTCTGAGTCTCGCTCATCATCTGAGCAACAAGCGTAGCAAACTGAGAAAGGGTATCAGCACCGGCCACTGGGGCTGTACTCCCCACCGGTGCCTGTCTGTCATGTCTGGGTCTGGCTGATCCATACAGAAAAATCCAGAAAATCCAGAAAATTATCACAAAAACAACACAAAAACAACACCATAAAAAGACAAATGACCCAAAACTACCCCCAGACAGACTCACTGATCACTTCCTATAGCTCTGTCTTACAATCCAACCAGTTTCCAAAACCAGTGCTCTGATACCACTAAAGTTTGTCACGACCCGACCCGACGGGGACGGATCTCGCCCGAGCCGGACCGCGACAAAACCTTCTTATCCAGGATCTGGCTTTGGAATTGGTTCCTGAACTGAATCTTCCAAATATTTAAACTCAACAGACACACAACACAGAGCTACTATTTATCATCAATCACAGCGGAACAAAATATCTATATTTTCATTTTCCTCAAAACAATCATCTACAGATACAGTACATGGCTTTTGAACAGAAAGAAAGACAGAACAGAAAAGCCATGACTGTACAAAAATCAAAAGGTACAAACAATACCTGGACTTCCTTCCTTTTCCCAGAACCTGAAAACCACCAGAAAATAAGAGTGAGCTCAACAGCTCAGCAAAGCAACAAACCTCCAATCAAAATTCTCAGAATCCAAAACCAAACTCATCAGACAGAAATTAGATCAGAAATCGGGACGGAATCGTACAGATATCAAATCAGACATATCAGAATGAAACAGATTAATTCACATCAGAATATAAATCAGAACAGAACATATCAGACTTATCGAATCAGAAGTAAACTGAACGGAACAGATATCAAATCCAACATAATTGTACGGAAACAAAAATCAGAAACAGAACAAATCAGACATAACAGAATCATAATTGCTTACAGAACAGATACGGAAATCAGAATCAGATCAATCAGATATCAGATATCAAATATTTAATTCATAGCTAAATGCCCTGACACTGACAGAATCTCTACGAATTCCGGCCCCTTATGCCTCCCTTCCCAGACACTAACTGAATCTCATAGGATCCAGGCCCCTTATGCCTCCCTTTGTGCTCACAGCACCAGAACAGATGTGCTTATAGCACCAGAACAGAATTCATCGGATCCGGAACAGAACTGATTTCAGAATTTCAGATTGAGCTCATTTCAGATTTCCCAGACACTAACTGAATCTCATAGGATTTAGACCCCTTATAGCTCCCTTTTTATAGCACATACAGATAGCATTTCAATTCAGAAGAAATCCGGGCAATTCAGAAATCAGACAAAAATCGGGCAGCACAACGGCAGTAGACAGAATTTACACAAAATTTCTTGCAAAGAAACTTTACCAAATTCGCATAGAATATAGATAATCACATTCCAGAACTTTTATTCTACTGCACAGAGAATTTACAATTTCACAGAAAAATGTAGTCTACGAAAAACTCCGCCGAATCAAAAATACCCGGACAAAAATCTTCGGAAAATAACCAAAATGTGCACACTCGGCACGTCAACAATATACAGAAAGTTACGCGGTAAAAACTCAACCGATCAAAAGATACGGATGAAAAACAGTAACGAAAACGAAATCCGGACAGAAAATACCGCTAAACTCGACGGTTCTGAAAATTGAGAAAGGCGGAATGTGCCTTACCTTGCGTACAGTAATATTCTGAACAGTCACTTCGGACGAAAACAGCTCCGCGTCGTCCGAAAATCAACTTTTGCAAATTCCACCTCGACTTTCTCTCTCCTCAAAAGATATTTTCATTTTTATAAAAATTTTCTCTCTCTTCAAAACGACTGAAATCAGCTTTATAATCTTCAGATCGGCCCGGCCGATCGCCAGATCGTCCTGGGACGATCAGACCAAAAATCGATCGTCTCGACCGTCCTGGATGATTCCCAGAACTACTCTCAGGCCGATATTTTCTACAGTGCCGATCGTCCTGGATGATGTCCAAATCGGCCTGGACGATATGTACAGAAAATCACCTGGAGCAAAACTGGGCAAATTCTGGAGCAGATTTACAACTGATCGTCCCAGGACGATCCAGATCGTCCTGGACGATCCTGGAGCAGATTTTTGATATTACACTACCAATGCTACAAGATGGCCGATATTACTGTTTCACGATCGATCAACCCAAACCACCTTTTCTATCCAGTACTTGACTTATTCACTCACACCTCTTATGTTTCATTCCCACTCTTGCAATCCCCTTCAATTCTGAGCTTCTGTTTGAATTCTTCTCAAGCTTTAGAATAAATCCTACTTTTACTTCTCTTGGATCATATGTGAATCGACACCCCGTCGAGATCACACACCAGGACTGCGTAAAATTCTTATAACTCCCCATCATAGGGGATAAGCTTCACACCATATATTCTGACCCTAATTATGACTGGGCTCTGGCCAACCACTTTCTTCGCCACACCAATGCCCGCTTTCATGTTGGAGATATTAGCTCTTTACTTAAAGATGCTAGGACGATCCAGCATATCCTTCGCACCTCTATTATTCCCAAAGTTGATGATTGTATTCACATTACTTCTCTTCTTTCGATCGCCACCTTTTATATTTTAGCCCATTGCGAATTCAACACTATTGATTTTATTTTTCATTACATTGAACATCTGGTCACTATTCGTGACCCAGGACATAGGAGGAAGCCAAACCTAACCCTAGGACATATCATTGCTTATGTCTTAGAATCCAAATATAACTTCTAATATCCTGCTCCAAATTTCTAACCTGCATTCTACTCCAATAATTTCTTAGATGTCCTTCACAGTACTCATCTTCACCCAGGGGATGAGGAAGCTCAGGGAGCAGAAGAGGAGGAGGCTCCCCCACCTATTCCTACACCTGCTCCGTTTTGCCAGCACTCTCTGCTAGATGAGTTGGTCGAGCGGTTCGACCAGTGGGAGGCTTGCTTTGAGACTTATAATTATTGCATAGGAGAAGTAACATACTAAGGACTTAGCTCATTTCAAGCAGGCCGTCATTTTACTAGTTTTCTTTTTATGTTGTTCTTTCATTATAGTTTATTTTGACTTTTTTATTGTTTAGTTTCTGCTTTATTTTTGATCTATTTTCCTCCTCCTTTTTTAGATGTCAAAAGGGGGAGTAGTGTGTTGTACCTATACTATTCTATCTTGAAATTTGAATGTGTTATATTTTTTATGATTGCTCTGCTTCCAGTTCACTATCTTGAATTGCTAAGATTAATTTTAGTTTTCCATCATAAAAAAGGGGGAGATTGTTGCAAATCTGGTTTTATGAATTAGAATTTTGATGATAGCAAACATTAGTATTTTTTTGCGACTGTCTTGCCCACTAATATTTTAGGTCAACAAGATTAAGTGCAACTCAAGCTAGCTCAAGATTGGGTAGATTAGGTTTGAGTCAGTTTGTAATATATTTTTTCTCTTTCTTGAGTTAATTGTAACCTTTGTGGTGCATGATGCTAAGTAACCCTACACACACACACTTGGGTGAATTTTTTCTATCTCATTTAGAGTTTTCTGATTTTACTAACTTCATACGGGATGATCCTAAAATTATCCTGGACGATCGGTCAAAAATAGAAACCCTAATTAGGGCATCTTGGTTAAGGCAGTCGGCATTAAGTACATCATTCTAGATGTTTTTTGTATCGACCGGGATGATATGCTCAAATCAGAAAGAATTAGCCACCAGATCTATTTAGATAGTTTTAGTTTTTAATCATCGTCCAAGACATTGGCCTGGATGATGGGGTTCAATTATGATCTGGTGATTAAGGAAAGTAATTAAGGTTGATTGATTCGATCATATCATCTTGGACGATCGCAGGATCGGCCAGGATGACAAGTTCAAAAAGCTTGGTTGCTCCTGGATGACCAAAAATTGTACATCATCTATTCAGAGCAGTGTTCTGGATGATTTTATGCAGATTTGAACTAATCCGCTAGGACGATCACGAGATCGGCCTAGATGATCAAGTCATTTTATTTTCGTCTAGACTCCCATCCAGGGCGATGTTCTGGACAATATTCCCTAATTTATACTAATCATACAGGATGATATATTATCATCATGGATGATAGGAACAAAAAAATCTTCTAATTATCCCAAGTCGTCCGGGCTGATTGAGCTTAATTTGTACTGATCATACAGGACGATAGAAATATCATCCTGGATGATAAAGTTGGTTCTTGAAAATCTATTTAACGGACTCATGTTTTCACAAGCATAAGAATCCTTTGTTGTTGCCTTGACTTGAGAGAGCCTAGAGGAGAGGAAGAGAGAGGGAGAGAAAGGGAGGAACTTGTGAGGGGGTGCTTGTGAGGGCATTTCACAAGGGTTGCTCCAAGGTGTCTTCTCCAATCTTCATTCCTCATTCTTAGAGGCTCAAGGGAGGTCTTCTTTTGTAATTGACCAAGGTTCTCTGCCTGATTCAGTAGGAAGCAAAAGGAGTTGATTCTCTACCACATTGGGGTTAGTGAAAAAGACTGTTTTGTAAGTGCTTCTCCGCCTAGCTATGAGGGCTAAATGAGAAACACTAAGTTAGTGCAATACTCAGAAGGTACCTCCGAGGAGTGGAAGTGAGTCAAGGTTTGACTGAACAACTATAAATATGGTGTGCTCTTTCCTTTATTTTTACATACACATTTAATTTTCGCACTCTATTTTTCTTGTGGTGAATTGTGTTTTGGTTTGAGTTCGTGATTTGATTGTGAAGTTTCTAAAATATCAATTCACCCCGCCTCTTGGTTATCCTCGGGACTAGTTCATAAGGGCTTAACATCCTTAACAAACTTTTATCTACATATGCATTTTATACATGATACCAATCTTCTTTCCTACTTCTTCTTCTTTCGTCTGGGAATGGCTGCACTACCTGGTATATATCTATTAGTTGGTCAGCTTCTCCTCGGATCTAAGTGGGTCTCCATACTCTATCTGCTTTGTCCACTCAAGTTTATAATGATTTGTGCAGGTTGAGTATGTTGGAGGAGCTCATCCAGCTGTCTTGGAGAGTGGGGTATTCCGAATGAATTCATCCATGTTGGGATTTTTATACCCGATGAGTTTAGCTGGTCTTGTTGTGATGCTTGAGTATCTATATGGTATGTAGGAGCAGTAATACCTAATTAACAGCCGTATTGATTCCAATATTTACTTGAAGACACTGCCCCGGATGAACCTCCCCCCCCCCTTCCCCCTCATGTTTGGAAAGCCAGCAAAGAATTATGAAGGCACAACAAAGTTTCAAGACCCAACATACATTAACTGCCTAGCAGGTTCATATGTCTCTCTTGCATGGCTTCTCTCTCCCATCATCCTGGACGGAGCATCTAATGTATACCATCTTGGCATATGATGCTCATTAAACCTTCTGCTGGATTGTTCTGTCCCATGCTCCTCACCATAATCAATAAAATTATAGTCAATAAATAATTAGGCCTCTAGCCTGATGTACAACTCATCACAATTATCAAGTGCCAGCTGCATAGAGCTTGCACTTTTAATACGCTGGCCAGCAAATCTATGAGTGCTATGCCTACTACGCCTTATATAATCAGCCTGTTTACTTTGGCAATGAAATGTTAGTATAATATATGAGTAAATTATTATATTGAGCATCCAAATCAAACAACTAACCATCGACTGCTTGCATGGTGATCTTTGGTAGAATGTCTCTGGAGGTTGTTGTGGCATATTTAATATGTATAAGGAAGCCCATGACTGGTACCGTCATCTGTATATAGATAACTTCTGCCTTTCATTTCCCTCTGGTGGTAATACTAGGATGATGTGTTCATGCCTATTATTCCACAAAGCAATGTGATCCATATGGTATCATGTCCAGTCAACATCAGCTCTGCATGACCATCAACTTGCTTAAAGGTCCTTTCTATGGGTAACAAAGAAGCTTGTGAATTTAATTCAATTTATTATCATTTCATAAACCTTAAGTACGAGCATGCATAGAATTGAAATAATTACTTATACCTGATCTGGAGCAGCGGCCCTATGGGTATCGCCTAATACGGCGATACTAGGAATGTATGTATCTAATGCTACATGAGGTTGAGATTCAGTCTTCTACACGTCGACGACGTTGAGATTGGCCCCCCTGATCTGCCAAATCTATAATAAAATCGTCTCAATATTTTTGTATATGTTAGTAGTTATATAAGAAATCTAATGATAGCAAAATTGCAGATAGAATCTCAGTTTGTAAATTCAACGATTACATTTGGAAATATAAATAGCGTTAACATCTCTCCAATTGTTTATAACCATTTCACATTTATAGGACCATTCATGTTTCACACATAACTGAAGTACAACATCATGTAATTTGCAAATTGAATGTAGGTTGATATTCGTAACTATCTGCGTCTTCCACCAAACCTGAAAATTATAGATAGAGGTTTTTAATTTCAGAATTCAAACAAGAAAAATATGTATTATAAATAACTAATCTTGAAGTCGTAGCCCTACTTGGGCAGGTTACGCTATTGTGGCCGATTGTACTGCAAGATTTATAAGCCCGTCCAGTAGTCCTTTGTGGCTCATCCATTATATTTCGGAATCTACTAGAACGTGGTCTCCCAGCTCTTCGATGGAAAGCGGGGTGTAGTAATGGTATTAAACCATTACTTTCATTAAACGGTGACCAATAAACCTTCTCAGGTATAACGTGAAAAAGTCTTGCATAACTATGTTGGTATAATTCTTTGTTGTAGGATGGTGACACAAACATACTGTAATCCAATATTCCTGCTCTAGCAACTACAATAACATGCATGCAAGGCATGTGATATAATTGTGGGTTATGACAATTGCAGATACACGTGTGAGGAGAAATGATCTCAACCTTGAATGCCTTATAAGACATATCAAACACCTGCTACTCCTAATTATTTATACAAATCGAGGTTGGACAACGATGTGCTTCACGCTCGTATCAGTCTAACGAGCTCCTTGTTCGGGGGGGGGGGGGGGGGTAAATAGCAAGTCTCTGCCATCAAGCCAAGTGCTTACATCAGTTGAACGCTTATTAAAAAGTGAAATGAGGTTGTAGTAAATTGTTGTGATTAAACCCTGGATAGGTAGGCCAAGAGCACGTCTTAACTACCCATTGAAACACTCTGAAGCATTCATCATCATGATACCGTAACGGCACCCACTATCATGCAAAAAGCTCCACTTATTAATGTCTCGCTCAATCAACCATTGATGTGCTTCCTGTTTGATATTATTTATGTCTAACATTAGTTTATTGAATGTTGAAATGTTATATGTGTTTCCAACCAAGTACATTTTCTCACAAACACTATCTGAGTCTGTAACTCCATTACATCGAATGAATTTCTTAAAGTTCTCTCTAAGATGTCATAAGCAGTGTCGGTGTGCTGCATGAGGGTGTTTGTCAGATACAAAACATATTTCTTATCATCTTGGGACTACTGGAATAAGGTCATGTAGCATTTGCAAAACCAGACCCATGTCTTATTTGACTCAGCCTCCACAATAGCAAATGCGAGGGGGTATAAGCCACCATTCCCATCAATACCAACTGCGGCTAATAGAGTCCCCCTTTACTTATCCAATAGAAATGTCCCATCCAAACTAAGAACCGAGTGATAGAATTGCCATCCCTCTATCGTTGGATCGAATGCCTAGAACACTAACTTGAATCGATTATTCCCAATAACTTGTATGAGATGAACGGATCCTGGAAGTGCAAGCCTAATATCTTGAAGGAATCGATGTACTGAGGAATACGACTCCTCAAAACTACCAAATACTAATTTAATGGCCTTCCGGCGGGCATCCCAAGACTTGATATAAGGGATCTTAATGTCAAATTTAGACTCCATCCGAGTGATGATCTCATGCAGCTTTAAGTCTATTTGTTGACGAAGAATAACAGTGATGTAGTAAGAGATGAACCTCGAGTTACAGTTGCGATGGCCTCCAGACATCTTATGATTTAAGCAATTATGTGGAAGACCACAGGATGAAACTTTCCATATTCCACCAAGTCATTTGCTCTTCGCAGCGTGCAGGTGACATAGGCAAGGATGTGATGGATTATCATGTTGTGCATATCTAATAGTTAGCCTTGTCTTATTAGATGTGTCTTTGATGTATTCTACATTTTTAATGATTGAACATCCATTGAGTACGCACTGGAAGGCCTCCTTACTTATGAAAGTCATGCGTTCGTATAATTGATCGGGAATAATCCCATACAATTCCCCAACAAAAGCAGTAGTTAGTGGATCAATATCATCCATGCTATCCCAGATCTGTGCAGATCGTAGAACTTCAACATAACTATTATTTTCCTCCAAGCCACCTAAGTTAGCTTGTTGACAAAATGCATAGTTAGCCTTGTCTTATTAGATGTGTCTTTGATGTATTCTACATTTTTAATGATTGAACATCCATTGAGTATGCACTGGAAGGCCTCCTTACATATGAAAGTCATGCCTTTGTATAATTGATCAGGAATAATCCCATACAATTCCCCAACAAAAGCAGTAGTTGGTGGATCAATATCATCCGTGCTATCCCAGGTCTGTGCAGATCGTAGAACTTCAACATAACTATTATTTGCCTCCAATCCACCTAAGTTAGCTTGCTGACAAAATGCATGGTCACAAACCAAATCATACCGAGGCAATGATTCATCAAATTCTTCAGCAATTACATTTATGTCATCCCCTGCAGGCATTCCACTTGAGCTCTCACTACTTCCGCTATCCACCATCTCATATCTTCCAGTTATTAGTGTGCCTTCATCCTCATGTTCCTATTGAACAAGTTGACTTTGTTGGTGGAGGTGAAATGTCGGTGCACTAGCTAGACGCTCACTCATACTTAAGCGATGGACACTTAATGGTTAATTTTGTGTTAAACGTTCGTAAACACTAAAATGTCGAGGTTCATCTATAATAATAGGTACTGTAGTGAACCTATAACACATATTCAATATAACAGTGAAGCTTAAATTATAACATATTAATGTAAATAGAAAAAATTGAGTTTCAACAAATGAATGTTTGATATGTACCAACCTTTATACGTGGGAAGATAGTATCGGTTCTTGATAATAAGAACGGTGGTGATAAGTTGGGCTTATGCCTCGCTTATGAACTTGTTCAAATTGAACATATAGAATTAAAATCCTCCTTCGAGCTTCATTAAGTACGAACTCACATATTTCATCGTCCGTCACTTGAATTGTTGTATATCCTCCATTATTAGGAAGACGACATACAAGGTAGACCCGGCATGTTTCATTATCATGGCATAATACTTGAATAATTCTATCATGTAACTCTTGAACTGTAACATTCACATTTATTTCAATCAGACGATTCCTTCCACCAGTATACGAAGGGATAAAATCCTTCGTAATGTTTAGATAACCATCATAATACATAATGAAATGAAACATTATTAAGATTGATGTTGAAAGTGGTAGGCCCTACACAAGACATCAAACGATTCAATAGGTCATCTTCTTGACTATTTTCTTTAAATCACCTTGTCAAAATTATATTTGTAATCAAAGAAAAAGTACTAGAAAAAAATTATAGTGGTCAGGAAGATTCAAATTAAAAAGCTATCAATAGTAACCAATTTTATGATTTATCGCTCATAATTCTCAAAAAAAAAAAAAAAAAAATGATAGAACGGATAAGATTTCATCTTTCTATCTATTTGCACTCGTCCATTTCATCAGTCAATCCATCCACTGAGCAACATACAACTTGGGATATGTTTATTTACACTCGTTTTATTGCCTTCATTTACCTTCAGGCATTCATTAGTCTAAGAGACACACTTGCTCAATATAAAAATAAAATTTCTCTTTCATAATTTTTGTTTGATTTATATAACACACTTATTCAATTGTATCTAATATATTTAATTAAGATATATATTTTCATTAATATTTTTATTAAATTTCTATGATCTCTTTTTAACTAATTAATTAACATCAACACAAAATAAGTTTAAAGGGATTCTCTGTATCATTTCTTAACTTTACATAAAATAAAATTCATCACTGTTTTTTTTGTAGGATGGGAATAATTTTCTTGGTTTATGGTTTAATATTTTTAATAAGATATGAATTTAAATCTAAAATTCTACTTTTATTATTTTGATAATATCTTCTAAGACGTCTTGAAATAGGTTCAAATATTAAGAAAAATATACTAATAGGTTCAAATATTAAGAAAAATTTACGTCTTCACACTGCCAAAAAACAAGCCCTTTCGTAGCGGTTCTTTGCACCGGTTTTAAAAACCGCTGCGAAAACCACGTTTGCATCAGAAATTTGAATCTAGTTGCAGCGGTTAAAACCGGTGCAAATTGCACCGGTTAAAACTGCCGGCAAAGCTCATACGTGAATTTAAGTGAGCCGAAGCCCTAATTCCTCTCTTCGATCTTGCTCGCGTGAACGGGACTACAGGAGCGAATCCAGATAGCTGCGGCAAAAATCTTCTCCTCTTGCGAATCCCGGCCGACCGAGCCTTCGATCCTCATCACTGTGAGTCTCTTCCGCTTCATCCTCTTCTTCTCTTTTTCTTCTCATTCTTTTTCTTCATTTTCTTCTTTTGCATTCCTTAAGGTTTAGGTTAATCACAATCGTAGCTTACTCGTTGGTTTTTAAAATGAAATGCAAAGCCTCCTTATACATTTAGGTTGCAATCGTTTTATAAAAAATAAATATATAATAGCATAACGAATTTTGCTCCACCAGTCGGCCTATCATGTGTCCTTCGCCTTGAGCCACGTACGATACCAAATAAAAAAATCCCATAACTTAGAGTGGCCCTTCAGTTTGCCAGAAATGCATAGCTGTTGATGTCGATAATTTTAGAGGAATAGAATAGTTTAAGTGTGTTTCATTCAAGAACTGTACACTGATAGGATTAAGTCTTGAGGTTTGTCTGTAATTTAGAGATAATTTGGTCACAGAAGATCTCCAGGACAATGCAACAAGGCTCATGATTCTAACTTAATTACCTAACATTACTATCATATAAGTTGTATTTGCTTTCATGTAAACAAAATCTATCAAACTGGTATACTTGTCTTAATTTTTGTGTTTATCTTTCAACTTTAATGTGATTATAAGTTGTACAATACATTTACACAAAAATAGTCTTTATCTTATGTACATTGAGACAATTTTTTTTACTATTCATTTGATGGATGCATTTTTATCATTTCCTATCAAAACAATAAACCCCAGTATTCAAATTTTATACTAAAAAATATTTTAGAAAACAATAAAAAGATGTTTAGTCTAATGAAGTTTAATAATTAAAAAATGGTTAGTGAATCAAAAATTAAAATGGTTGGGAAAGGTTTTGTGAGAATGCATGGTTGGGAAAGTTTTTGTTTATCTAAAAAAAGGAGAATGTTGATGGGTAGTTTGTGTGAGATTCTCATTAAAATCTGAGAGATTCTTGTTAGACTTGACTGTTTAAGCCTTGTTGATACTTGGGTTTCATGATAATTACAAAAACAAGAAAAATCTAATGTTTATAAGTGCCTTGAACCTCCATAGCTTTATTGGTTGTAAAGCTTCATACAAAGTAATAGACATGAGAAATCCTATGATATTTGGGTGGAGCTTTCATTGCTTATTTGTGAAATTTCCTACAGCTTTTGTGGAACTTTTCTCATTGCTTTTGAGGGAAATAGGTGCAGATTTTTAAGGTTTTCTCACTGTTTTTACATGAGAATCCTTACCGCATTCGAATGGATCTTGCATTGCTTCTTGGTAGGGAATTCCTACATTTTTTTATAAACTGTTCTCACTATTTTTGGATGAAACGAGTGCAGATTTTTGCTGTTTTTTTTGGCTTCCAAATTGTGTTGGGGGCAAGGTATTAGCAGATTTTTGCTATTTCAAGGTCCCAAACTATTTTGGTAACATAATGTGTGCCGTTTTTTCACGGTTTTAACTTCTAGATTGCTGTTGGAAACAAGTACATGCAGTTTTTCATTGGTTTTGAGGTTCCGAACTGTATTGGTAACATGTTATATGCAGCTTTGTAAAGTACAAGTCGTTCGCAATTGATTGGCACTACAAATATATTAGAATCTTAGCAATTTTTTTCATGTAGGGTAGAATTATAATGGTGATATTTCATTTTATAATGTTGTTGATGGTTATATGAGCTTTGTATAACTTTATTCTCACTGGCTGTTGCAAGATATCTATCCAAATGAGTTTGGAACCGCATTTGAGTGGTGCCACCCTTTATATGTACTGTATGAAGACATTTTTGTGTATGCTTTGCTGTCAAGTTCATTGGATTTGATAAGCCTACGGCAGGTAACTTACAGAACGTTATTATTTTGTTGTTTGAAAGTGCTTAATTTTCCTAAAACAACATGTGATCATATTCTAACCTTAGAGAAAACTGGAATTTTTGTTAACTTATTAACATCTAATGCTAATAAAATTGGAATTCTAGCAGATTTAGTTTATTTTCTTCACCTTAATTTTTTGTTAACTTATTAACATCTTGATTTCTAGGTTGTATTATTATGGCAGGAGGTAGCCGTTTCAGACAAGCAAAGAAGGCAGTTTGCAGAGGTGGATCAAGTAGAGGAGGATCAAGTAGAGGTGAAAGCAGTAGGGAGACTGAATAATTCACACCTACTCCAGTACACCCAGATTCACAAGAAGAGATTGAGTGTAGTGGGACACAACAGGCTTCACGACATTCATTTTGTGGTGCAGCTCCAGCCCCACAAGAGGGGGTATGGCTCATAGGTATGATTTTCTTTTTATGACATTTATTTTATTTTAAATTAATTATGTTGATGAGCAAGGACCTATCATGCTTATTCATGCTTATTAATTTATTTTGAATTATGTAGATGAGCAAGGAAATCCTTTAAGGCGTAGGGGGAGAACAACATGTGCTGATATACAGAATATGCCGCCAGGGACACGAATTCATATAGAAGTAAATGAAAATAACATCCCTTGTAACATACCTGAGTCGATTTTGCTAGGAACATATCTAGGTATTGTTGCAAGAGACCCTGTTTTGGCTCCAATATCATTCCCTGATTGGAGAAATAAGGGTATGGAGCCATACAAGAAAAAGATGTTAGCTGAAGTTGAGGTATATTTATTTCAAAGCAAATTTGAATTTTTTATGTTTTATATTATTAACTATATCATATTTGTAACTGCAGTCTAAATTTGAGTTTACTGGTCATATACGCCATTGGATTCTTCAATCCCTTGGTGTTAAATGGCGTAATTATAAATCCACCTTAAAGGCTGAGCATTGGGATAGTAGACAAATTGAGGAAATTTTAGAGACAGTTCTAGCTGGAGTAGATTAGTTGCAATGGTGTCAACTTGTTAACAAATGGTCAAAGTCGGAGGACCAGGTAAATATTGTGATTAAGTTTTTTTTTTTACATATTTATTACTATTTTAAAATTTGGAATGTAACATTATCATGTATCACAGGAAAGGGCTGCAAAAAATTCTACCTATTTTTTGGTAGTGTCAAATAGGTTCAATATTAATAAATATATTATAACTTATTTTAAATTTATTTTTAAAATAAATGTATAAAATTTCTATATATATATATATATATATATATATATATATATATATATATATATATACTACTTTAATTTAGTTTAAAGTTTCTATGTAATTTTTTTTTCTTTTTATTTTTTTATATGTTGTTTTTTATTTTTTATTTTATATTATTTTTGATAAAGTTTCTATTTATATATTTTTAAAAAACAAATGTAAACATTTAATCAAAATTTCATAAAGTTAAATATATCATAAAATAAGATTTATAACTATTAAATTATTTTAAATATTTAATAAAATTCATTTGAATTATTATAACTATTTTATTTATTTTAAGACATAATTTTAAGTTAACTTAAATATAAATATAATTTAAAACAAATTTATTAATCATAATTATAATATTTAAATTTAATAATTATAACTATTAAAACACAAATTCACTCTCTCTCATTTGAGAGTGCAAATTAGAGAGAGATCGATAGAGAGAAATAGAGAGAGAGGCGTAGTTATAGATAGCAATTTTATATATTTGTTTTAAAAATAAGTTATAAATATATTTATTTTTAATATTAAAATTTAATAAATGTAAATATTTAAATGATTTTTTTTTAATATTTTTTTAAATTTATTTTATTTTCGTTTGAAGAAAGTTATAAATATGAAAAATTGTTTTAATATAAAAATTTGTTTTTAGTATTTAAATTGTAATAATTTAAATAAGAGAATAAAAGAATTTTATTTCAATAAAATTATTTCTTATATTTAAATAAAATTATTTATTAAATGTATTAAGAATGAAACAGTTTTTTAAAAGAAATTAATACTAATTTGATCCTTTTTAAATTTAATTTTTTCTTATAAATCGTACATCAAATATGTAAAAATTTGACCATTTCTTTATTATCTTTAACAATAACTTTCTCTTCCACTAATCCAATAGCATTGTTCACTAAAGAAATTAATACTAAAATGATTTGATCTCTAAAATTTATGGCCAGATATAAGACTTTTTTGTCACAACTATCAACTAAATCATGAACAAATATTTCTAAAAAATTTAAATCAAATACAATATTAACAGATCTCATGTATCGTAAACATCTACAAATTTTTTAGAGGAAATAAATTCATTCTTTTGATTATGATTATTACAAAAAATAACAAAAATAATAAATTTAACAACGTAACATTAAAATAAAAATAATTTACAAGAAAAGCAAACTAACCTTAGAATCTTTATACGCTCCTTCAAAAAATGTATGAATTTTTCTAGCACCGAAAACCTTCCAAATCTTCCAAATTTATAGAGTTCGGGGTCTGTTAATTGTGACAAAAGTGATAAGAAAGACAAGCGAATTTTACGGGAGCAAAATTTAGTGGATCACGGGCACACAAACATTGATTTTGGCTTGCAAATGGAGGACATAATGGTGAGCCCCGCGTGGAAATTGAGGAGATAAATCCAAGCATCATTCATGGGCAGAAGCTAATTTTATGGGATTCAGGGAATAAATAATTTAATATAGAAACCGGAATGCAAAAATTTGATTTCTTCACTAATACCGCAAACCCCTTCTAATACGTGTTTAATCAGGTTCAAGCAGGGTAAAATGGGATTAATATAAGGAATTCGGATTTTGATAATCCGGTTTCTATAGAAACCAGATAAATAATCTCTGGTTTATATAAGAAATCGGATTTCCACCCTCCATTTTAGCTTCTTTTTATTTTTTTTTTTTTTTACGCTCTTTATGCATATTTACCCATTAAACGTGCTCCTTTTTATAATTTGGCCTTTATTATAGCAACTTTTCTTAATAAATGCTAAATTGCTCAATAATTAGTTTACTACAAATAATATTTTTATCTTATTTTTTTTAAACCATAAAAATGATTCTTATGCAATGTAATATTTTTAATGTAAAGTAATACTCAAATAAAATTATAATTATTATTTAAAATTATAACAGCCAGAAAGATTCTCAAACAAACTTTAAATTAGCACAACACAATTTGAATTTCTAGATAGATTTAAAAAACATTTTGTTATTCATAGTTGGAATTAGGAGCGTAAATGAGTCAACACGAGTTCAAGTCATCCCAAGCATAATTTTGAGCTTTCTTCAATGAGTGAGCTTGCTCATGAGCTAGCTCATTTATTATTAAAGAGAGAAAACGATTATGATATGAACAATTATTATAATAAAATGGTAAAAGAATATTAAATTTTTTACATATAATGAAATGAATATAATATTTAAACATTTTGAATAATTTTGTTCCTAAAATTTTGAATAATAATATATTTTAAGTATATTTTATATTAATATTTTTTTTCAACGAGTCAACTTGCGAGCTAACGCGTCTAGTTGTGGCTGGCTCAAGCTTGGCTAGTTATTTTCAAGCTCGAGCTTACTCACGAGTCGGCTTGACTCACTTACACCTCTGGTTGGAATCCTTTTTCTCAAGAGGTTGGTTTTTTTGTATGGTATTACTATTTCAAATGCATAATTACTATTATTGATTAGAAAATTATTGAAGGTTTGGATTTCAAAACAATTGCAAAGAGTTGGGCTGATCAATAAAGTCGCTTTAGGTAAATCATCAACCATTAGTTTTAGAAACAAATAAAAATATATTGTAGTCCAAGAGTATAAACAATTCAAATGAAATTAGAGCAATATAAAAGATCTCTTTCAGAGTGTCTTACACCTATGATATGTAATAATTCGTTTTTTTTAAATGAAAAATATGAATTCCAGTATTGCGCCTTATCAAAGAAGACAAAAAATATTGTTCTATTATTTTTCATTTTTCAATTTTATTTAGACATTTCTTCTATTTGTTATAAGTAACTCAAATCTCATTTTAATTTTCAGTAATTGTGATTATTATATAGATTTTCTTATATTGAGCAAAATTGATTATTTCCTATTGTATTTTGATTGTGACATTTGTATAAGCAAGAAAGGCTGGTTGAAAACAAATGACCAATTATGCCACCAGCTAGAGAGTGAAAACTATTTATTGATTTAATGAAGCCACATGCATGCTAATTGATTAATTGAATATGATAATTGATTAATTGAATAAATGATAATTGATATGATTGATGACCAACTTAGAATCAATTGAGATAAAATATATTGAAAACACCACGTTAAGGTTGAATGTCCTGCCTTGCTAAATCATAAATTTATGCATGCATATATTAGTAGCACTGATGACATTAATAGATATATTAATACCATTGACAATATTGGATACATTGTTAATACATAAATAAATGATGCATATGAATAGATATGATAAATTCTTTTAGTGATTTATGAATAACTTTTGCATCATTGTTTTATCGATTTATTGAACTTTATACCAACTATTTATTTTTATATTTATTGTAATGATTGCTTTTATTATTGATCATTTTAAGTTTTATTGATAATATTTAGTCATTAACTAAATTGATTATTATTAATTATATTAGATTAAACATATCATATTGATTGTTTAGTCATTGAATTGAAACCTTTAGTGTGTTTTGGATTACTACTAAGCTTTTGAGATCATTCTATAGATTTTTAATGATTTCATGATAGGAAAGGGGTCAGAACAAATTGGAGTGAGATTGTTAAATATCATCAATTTTTTTTTTTAAATTTTATGATGTATTTTCATTTATTCTTTTGTAGTCAATCGCTTGTGATATATTAGTGATAGAGTGGTTTATTGGTTTGTGTAAATGACCTTTTAAGTGAATAAATAATAAAATATCTTAATGTATATGATTATTATTTTTTTGATGATTTATAGAAGCTCTCATATATTATTAGAATGATAAATAGTCAATTCCTTCAAATTTGATTCTAGGGAATTTCAAGATATAATTTTGCTCAAACATTTTATAATAATTTTAAGTACTTTCCATCATCATGTGATGGATTTTGATTTTGTTTAACACATTTATAAATTAATATCATAGATATATTATTCGAACCAAACATACCCTTGAATAGTCTATATACATTATTTATGTAAGATTGTTCAACCTAAAGTGGTAATTGCTGAAAATCGAATGTGGTAAAAACTATATTATTTATGGTACTTTCACTAATCATAATATGTTCCCCATGCATGTTGATTCCATATAGCTTATCCAACCAATTTTTTTTTTGGATTAAATGATCATTGGGATCTTTTATTGAATAAAAAATATCTATTATACATGATCTATATACATATAAGACAAAGAAATATTATATATAAATATATATATATATATATATATATATATATATTGAAAAGAGCAATAAATGCATTACTTAGCAAAATAAAGAAACAAACTACAAAGTATATTCCTCCTTCAACAACCTAACAAAAGAAGGAGGAATCTTATTCAAATTCAAATCCTCTGAAATAAAACTACTAACAAGAGCAAGACTAGCACACATATCGACTAGTTTGTTACCCCCTCTCTCTATGTATTTGAAGATTACATAGTTAAAATCTTTAAAGAATTATAATCCTTCCATCTCCATGAAACTTTCAAGCATAGCATGTTGAAGAGTTCTTATTGCATTTGAATTATCACCTTCAATGATTGCTCCCTTATATTTGAACATCCACTCTTTAATAACTTCTTTCAAAGACTTGATAGCTAGAAGCTCTAATTGAGCAATATCCTAGTGAATGCAAGATTTGCCGAAAGCTAACAGAAACCTTCCTTTGCAGTCTCGGATTACACCTCCAATGCCTGCTATGTATGAAGAACCAAGAGAATCATCTACATTGATCTTTAACCAATTGGGTGGAGGGTGATGCCAAATGTTTGACAGACTAAAAGACTGATTAATATCCCACCTTTCCGAAGTTAAGTTAAAAACTAATTTAGAAAATGATGACATGCTGACAGCATTTGAAGCAATAGAGTTTGCACTTTCCACCATTCCATCATGAATCATTTTGTTTCTAGCCTTCCATGAAAGATACATGACATCGCAAAATAAATTTAAAAGCATTCCATTTTGTTTTGTAAATGACTCCATCAAAGAGTAGCATACTTCAAATCTTTCGAGCAGAGGAATTTCAAATCCCTTTTTGTATAATAATAAAAACACTTTCTTCAATTTGATACATTTGATAAGAATATATTCCACATCTTCAATGCTAACCGAGCATCTAGGACATATTTCATCAACTTGTAATCTTCTATGAGCTAAGAATTGACAAGTTGGTAAAGCATTTTTAAATAGTCTCCAACAAAACACCTCTACCCACGGAATAACTTTTGCTTTTTTTATCCAATCCTGAAATCTGAAATCACCTTGAGGTTGATACATTCATTCAAGAATCATACCATGGATAGATTTTCTGAGTTTTAGAATATCAGCTCCCTCTCATCTTCTTGCTGATTTGGCTTAATGTTAATTTGTAGAATAAGATCCACCAAATCCTTCCTAAACACATGCATCAATTTAGCAACATTCCAGCATTTATTTTCAATAAATCTGTCCAATTTTAGAACTTCATCACCTTGAGGCACTACAAAAGTTGGCCATTCATTGATACTTCTATCCGATATCCATTTGTCTCTATAGACGTCAATAGAGGATCCCCTTACAATATTCCATTTTAAATATGGACTGAGAATATATCCCCCATCATATAATATTTTCCATGAAGAAGAGGAGCTTTTCTTATTATCTTCAACTTCAACTTTGGTTCCATATTTTGGAGCAAGAACTTTATGTAGGATTTAGTCTTTATCTTGCAAATACCTCCAAGTCAATCTTGTTCTAAGAGGTGCCACTCTAGATTTAGATGAAAATAGACCACGTCCACCCCATTTTAACGGCTTGCACAATTCACCCCAACTAACATAGTGAATTCCTATCTTTCCATTTGATTTGTTCCAAAGGAAACTCCTACACAATTTATCAATGTCTTTAAGCACCCGTATAGGCACAAGAGAATGTGTACTATAGAAATTTAGGAAGGATAAAATGACCAATTTAATCAGTGTTAGCTTGCCAGCCAAAGATAAGAATTTGCTTCCCCATATATTGAGCATCCTTAGAGCTTCTTCAATGACAAAATAAAAATTAGTGGCCACCAATCTCCTTAAGGCCATCTTTATATGAAGATAACAAAACTCTTTTACTTCTGTGAACCCCAAAATGCGGGTGATGATTTTCCTTTTCCATCTTTTAACAATCATACCAAAGAGAATGGAAGATTTATTAATGTTGATACATTGCCCAATCCATTTGCTAAAATTAGAGAGAATGCCTTTGATCTCAATTGCCACCTTCTTATTAGCCTCAAAGAAAATCATAACATCATCTGCATATAATAAGTGAGATACTCTTGGACCATTTAGACAAATGCTAATCCCAATAGAAGTTTGGGCAAAAGCATTAGTAAAGAGTCGGGAACAAAGAATGAATAGAAGAAGAGACAAGGGGCATCCTTGAGGAAAACCACACTTAGCTTCTATCCATTCTGATAATTTACCATTAACGATTAACGAAAATCTTGGTTTTACCACACATTCCAAAATCAACTTTGGAATATAGTAGGGAATTCAAAATAGTTTAGAACATTTTTAAGAGTAACCCAACTCATTGAGTAATATGCTTGCTCCATATCAATTTTAAAGAAACAAGTCCTTTGGATGCTTTGGAATACTTGAATTTATGAAATAGCTCCTGAGCCACTAGCACATGGTCCAAGATAGACCTACCTTTGATGAAAGTAGCTTGTTCTTCTAAGATGAGTTGAGGGTGACTTGAAGTAATTTGCTCAAAATCACTTTTGCAGCTACCTTGCAAACTGAATTACTCAAACTTATGGGTCTGAAATTAAACGGTAGTAAAGGATTTGAGAGAATAAGAACAATTAAAGTACATCCTTCCAATCTTTATCCATTTCACCAAGACAAAGAAAATGATTAATTGCATTCACAAAGTCTACTTTGATAATGTTCCAGTATGCTTTAATAAATGAATATGAAATGCCATCACAGTCAGGTGCAATATTACCTCCCAATTGAATGAGAACGAACTCAATCTCCTCCACTATGAGTTCCTTTTATAGCAATCTTCTGTCTTCGTCATTCAAGGTATTCCTAGGCAATGGCCATCCTTCCATTTCACAATTCCTGTGTCTCCATTTATGTCTGAAAAACCAAAGAATTGCCTCTTTAATTTGGTCCAGCTCTTCCAACATATTCCCATTATCATCTTTTATTTTAACAATACTATTTAAGGTCCTTCTTGCACTAGTAAAAGAGCTGTAGAACTTTGAATTGCTATCACCATCAGTCATCCATTTGACCTTTGCTCTTTGTTTCCACCATGCATTTAACCGAGCCTTGGTAGCATTGAGTTCAACCACTTTGGCTTTCAAAATCCAACATTCTTTATTTGTTAATCATCCTGTCTCAAATCCCTTATTTTGTAAATTGAATATATCTTCCATCAAGATTTCTTTGAGGAGGTTCAAATTTTTTAATTTAGCCTTACTCCAGAAGAAAAGAGATTTTAATTCTCTTTTAAACTTAGATTTCAAACTTTGAGAGTAATGACCCTTGTAAGATTTGTTCCACTCTTTCTTTACCACAGATATGTTGCAACCCATGACCCCAAGTTTGAGATTTTGATGATGCCAAATAATGAGTGTTTTGGAACAACTTTTCATTGAATATTATTTTATTTTCTATTATCCTTGAGTACTAACATTTTAGGAAGATCACAAGTGACTCAGGACGAAAGGAAGACTCAAGAATGGGTAGATTAGGAGTATGAGTCAGATATTGTATTTTTCTATTTATTGTATTTTTATTTTCTTGAGTCTAGCCATAAAATGCATAAGAGTAAGAGCAACCAGGCACACACACAGGGGGAGAGTTTGTTTTTTAAATGCAAAATGTAGTAAAATTTCTTCTCTGGAGATCGTACTGTACGATTTTAATTCGCACTGTACGATCCGAGCTATATGGATGATTCTGTGAATAGATAGTACTGTATGAATATATTCGTACTGTACGATATGTTCAGATCCAAAACCCTAGCCATAGTTTAGTTTAAGTAAGTGATTTTGCGTCGTTCGTACTGTACGAATAGTTTCGTACTGTACGATATATTTTAAATACTTACTTAAATAAACCCGTGATTAGTGCATAAAATCTAGGCCTAATTAAATTTTGAACATCGTACTGTACGAACCGGATCGTACCATACAATAAACAGAGATGAAGTTTGATCGTCCCGGATATCATCCTGGACAATCTCTTGGTTTTTGTCACATCGTACTGTACAATAGTGATCGTACCATATGATGAACAGAGATGACATCTGGTCGTCCAGACCATCGTCCTATACGAATAGTATTTTGTGGATCGTACCGTACGATATTATATCGTATAGTACGAATTGTTTTTTAACTGTTCGTACATCTTCGTACCAGGACGAAGTCTATTTATGAAGATCGTACTGTACGATTTTGAATCGTACTGTACGAACAGTAACGACTACTTTTGAAATCAGAGGTTTTTTTAGCCCGTTTTAGGTGTTAATCTCGTCCTTTTTCAGTAAGAATCACAGAGAGGGAGAACGTGGTTATAGAGGGATTCTAAGGGAGAGAGCTCTAGAGAAGTTCTTTAGGGTTGAGAGAGGAAGGAGAAGGTGAGCGTTGTGAGGGAGAAGAGGTGTGAGGGAGATCACACGGTTGCTCTGTACTTGCTGCATCTTGCTCCTCCTGTGGCCCTAGAAGAATTTGAGGGAGGATCTCCAAGGGAAAGGATCATCTACATCTGTGACCTCGAGTTTTTCTGCCTTCTCCAGGAGGGAGAAAAATGAGAAGGTTCTCTACCGTCGCCAGGAGGGCAAAAATAGAGTTTGGCACCCCGCCATGCCGGGTTGGTGAAAGGGAGGTTTGTAAAGGCTTCTCCGCCTTGCCGAGGGGAGAAAAAGGAGAACTATTTTTGGTAGTGAAAATCCTGGAGCGGAGGACTCCGGGGAGTGGACGTAGGTCATATTTTGACCGAACCACTATAAAAATCCTTGGTGTGTTTTTTCCTTATCGTCATTTACTTTTACTTACATTTAATTTTCATAATTATTGCGTGGTGAAATTCGTGGAAGAAAATTTGTTTAAGTTTTGTTGTAAAATTTCAAAAATAATAAAAATATTAGAACTCCTGCTTAGGGTTACTTTTTATTGAGAAAAAGAAAATCACAATTCACCCCCCTCTTGTCATTTAGTAATTTCAATTGGTATCAGAGCTTATTTTTCAAAAATAGTTTTTTAGAAAACCTTGAAAAAATGATCATATCAAATTTTGGTAATCGCAACACTGCGGAGGGTTATTCGATAACTTTTCCACCACTTTTTGATAACATTCTGTTTGATTTCTGGAAAATTAAAATGTCTACATTTTTGCAATCTATAGATTACCGCATGTGGATGTTAGTAAATGATGGATATGTTGCACCGTTTAAAACTGTTAATGGTTTGAAAACTCCTGTACCTTTTAATGAATGGAGCAATGAGGATAGGGAGTTAGCCCAACTGAATGCTAAGTGCTTAAACATTTTTTTTGTGCATTGAAATCTGAGGACTATATGAGAGTATCTACTTGTGTTTCTGGAAAGGAGATTTGAGATAGACTGTGCATTACATACGGAGGAACAAACGAAGTAAAACAGTCTAGGCTTAACATTCTACTGCATGATTATGAATTATTTCGTATGAAACCTAGCGAAACAATTTCTAACATGTACACTAGGTTCACCCAAATCGTGACATCCTTGCATGCATTAGGTAGAGAAATTTCAAATTCTGAGAAAGAGAATAAAATTCTTAGATGCTTACCTAGTTCCTATGATGCTAAGATAACAACTATCACTAAGTTCAAAGACCTTAATGTTTATTCTATTGATAACCTCCTTGGGTCACTAATTGCATATGAGCAAGGAGTGAGCGAAAGACAAAGTGATGCAAGTGAAAAGAAAAAAGAGCGGACGGTGGCATTAAAAGCTAGCAACTCAGAAAGTGAAAGCTCTGCAGGGGAGGAAGAGGACGAGATAGCACTGATGACCGACAGTTCAAAAATTTTCTGAAGAGAAAACAGAAGCGTCATCAGAATAGCTGGAATAAAGGTAAGAGCTCAAGGTCCAATAAGGTTTCATCTGATACAATCTATTTTGAATGCAGGAAGCCAGGTCACCTTCGAGCCGATTGCCCCAATCTCAAGAGTCAACCAGCTAAGGAGAAAGGAGATGACAAAGCAAAATATAAGAAAGGAAAGACAAAGACACATAAAGCTTTTTGGACCGACTCTGCCTTAGAATCTTCAGAAGAAGAAGAAAAGGCGGAGGTAACTAACTTGTGTCTTATGGATAACGATAACTTGATCAATCGGATCAAGATGAGGTATGCCAACTTTCATATGAAGAATTATTGCTTATTTCTGAGAATATTCATGACTCGTATAGGAAATTAAAAAAGATGCATGCTAAGCTTAATGTTGAATTTAATTCTTTACAAACCGAGCATGCTAAATTGTTTAAAGAAAATGCTGATTTAGATAGAGATCATATGTTACTTCTTGATGAGTATGATGCATTAAATAAGAAGCATATTGAACTAACTGAAGAGCATGAAACCTTGAAAACCACTCATGTTGAACTAGAAGAAGCTTTTCATAGACTAGACAAACTTGTATTAGAAGTAGATTATAGTGAGCACTTGCTATTAATAGAAGTTGATGGATTGACAGCTCAAAATAAAACTTTTAGTGAGAGAATAAAAGAACTAGAAAATGAAATTGCATCACTCATATTAGGACATCCTAACAAACCCCCAACACAGCATGCATCACACAACTTTAGGAAGAGGCACTATCACCCACATAGATTAGTAAACCCATTTCCTGGTGTTAGGTGTTTCTCTTGAGGCATGTTAGGTCACATAGCCCGCACATGCATAATTCACCGTAGGACACACTTAGTATGGAGACCTAAACTGCATCCATCACAGCATAGCATGCATACATCTCATTCATGCATACATAAGGAGGAACCCAAACTCACTTGGGTTCCCAAAACTAATCTTTGAATGAAATTGTAGGGATGCTCTCACAAAAGACCTAATGAGAGCATGTGGTACCTGGATAGTGGCTGCTCATGACACATGACTGGAGATATGAAGAAGTTCATCATACTGGAGACCAAAACTGGAGGCAAAGTAATGTTGGGAGACAACACTACCAGGTAGGTGATAGGCTCAGGTACTGTTGGTAATGCTAAAAATTTTTTAATAGAAAATGTCTTACTAGTTGATGGTTTGAAACATAATTTACTTAGCATTAGTCAAATGTGTAACAAAGGTTTTGACATTAAATTTTTATCTGATAAATACCTGATTAGTTTATTTGATAAACTAGTTTTAGAAGGAAAATGAATGAACAATATTTACATGTTAGACCTTGATTACATTGATAACTCAAATTCATTCTGTTTGAAAACAATAGTTGATGACTCATGGCTATGGCATAGGAGACTATGCCATGCTAGTATGAAAACTCTTAGAAACATCACTCAGAAAAACCTAGTTAGAGGTGTACCTAAGTTAGACTTTACCAAGGATCACTTATGTGATGCTTGTCAACTAGGAAAATAAGTCAAATCATCCTTTCACTCAATTAGAGATGTTATCACCTCTAGGCCACTAGAAATTATACACATGGACTTATTTGTACCCGTTAGTACAGCCAGTCTAGGTGGAAAGAATTATGGATTTGTGATTGTAGATGACTTCACTAGATTTACTTGGATAAGATTCTTAGCACAAAAAATGAGTCTTTTGAGAAATTTAAAGTATTCTCCACATGGATTTAACGAAAATTAGGCTGTTAAACATCAACAATCCATAGCGATCATGGTGGAGAGTTCCAAAATGATAGGTTTTAGTCATTCTGTTAAGAGATAGGAATAAAACACAATTTCTCAGCCCCTAAAATACCCAAACAAAATGGTATAGCATAAAGGAAGAATAGAACTTTGGTAGAAGTTGCTAGGGCAGTGTTAGCGGAGTATACCCTTCCTAGATACTTTTGGGCAGAAGCAGTCAACACAGCCTGTTATGTTTTAAATAGAGTAAACATTAGATCGAAGCTGAATAAAACTCCATATGAACTTCTTAAGGGTAGGACACAAAACCTTTAACATTTAAATGTCTTTGGATGCAAGTGCTTCATCTTGAATAATGGTAAACATCCCTTAGGAAAATTTGATCCCAAGTCTGATGAGGGTTTCTTCTTAGGTTATTCTTCTATAGGTAAGGCCTATAAAATCTTTAATAAGAGAACCCTTGTAGTAGAAGATTCCATCCATGTGGTATTTGATGAATCCGATAAGTCATCTGAATCTAAAATTGAAGATGATGAAATAGAGGCAATTCAAGGAATAGAGACTATGACCTTAGGAGAAAGGGTCAAACCTCAGAAAGATTTGCCTAGAGAATGGAGATATTCTTCTAGTCATCATAAAGAGTTAATTTTAGGAGACCCTTCAGAAGGTGTAAGAACTAGGCATGGACTTAGGAAGGAGGTTAGTCATTCAGTATTCATCTCTATGATAGAACCTACAAGTATAGATCAAGCCTTAGGAGATGAATTTTGGATTCTAGCAATGCAAGAAGAGCTGAACCAATTCACCAGGAATAATGTTTGGGAGTTAGTCAAGAGACCTAAAGAACAAAGTGTTGTTGGAATAAAACGGGTCTTCAAGAATAAGGTGAATGATTCAGGAACAATAATAAGGAATAAAGCAAGACTAGTAGCTAAGGGGTACAACCAAATTGAGGGAATAGACTTTGAAGAAACCTTTGCCCCGGTTGCTAGACTAGAAGCCATAAGAGTGCTCTTAGCTTTTGCTTCCTTCAAGAACTTTAAGTTATATCAAATGGATGTAAAGAGTGCATTTCTGAACGTGGTAATTAAAGAAGATGTCTATGTTGAGCAACCCCCCGGATTTGAAAGTTCATAATTTCCAAACCATGTATTTAAATTAAAGAAGGCACTGTATGGATTAAAGCAAGCACCTAGAGCATGGTACGAAAGACTTAGCTCATTTCTTTTGGATAGAGGATTTAAAAAGGGTAGTGTAGATACTACACTCTTTTTACAAAAGGTCAAAGAAGAAATTTTCATTGTTCAAATATATGTGGATGACATCTTGTTTGGATCCTTGGATAAAAACTTATGCGATGAATTTTCAAAAACAATGAGTAATGAGTTTGAAATGAGCATGATGGGAGAACTTAATTACTTTCTTGGCTTTAGTGTAAAACAAATGGATAATGGAACTTTTCTTAGCCAATCAAAGTATATTAAGGATATTTTAAAGAAATATGAAATGGATAGTGCAAAACCCATGAACACCCCAATGATTTCGACAATCCAATTAGATAAAGATCCTAGTGGAAAATCAGTAGATCAGAAAAAATATAGAGGAATGATTGGATCCCTTCTTTACCGGACTGCTAGTAGACCGGACATAATGTTTAGTGTGTGCCTTTGTGCCCGTTTGCAAGCTGATCCTAAAGAATCTCATTTAACTGCTGTCAAAAGAATTCTTAGATATCTACTAGTTACCCCAAACTTAGGAATTTGGTATCCCAGACACAGCACTTCCTTTGAAATCCTAGGGTACTCAGATTCTGACTTTATAGGATGTAGGATAGATAGAAAAAGCACCTCTGGTACCTGCCAATTCATAGGACAATCATTAGTTTCTTGGTCCAGTAGCAAGCAAAACTAAGTAGCACTTTCCACAGCCAAGGCCGAATATATCGCAGTAGGAAGTTGTGTTGCACAGGTACTATGGTTAAAACAACAAATTCTTGATCTTGGACTACCTGTTGGAACCATCTCGATCATGTATGACAACACAAGTGCAATTTGTAACTCTAAGAACCCATATCAACACTCTCGAACGAAACACATAGACATTAGACACCATTTCATTAGAGATCACATTGCTAAGTGAGATATAAAATTACATCACATCGCTACAGGAGATCAATTGGCAGACATATTCACAAAACCTCTAGATTTTGACACCTTTAGCATCTTGTGGACTAGATTATGTGTCATAGATATAACTGCTTAAAAAAAAAAACAAAAACAAAAAAAAAAAATTTTTAGGGCTGCTCCTGATCATTACACACTCACCACACCAAAACTCTGCATTGACTGTTCATCGTACTGTACGATACACTTATCGTACCGTACGATATATTTCAATCTACATAACGTCCCCAACAAGCAAATTTCGGCTCTATTGATCGTACGGTACGACCTACATTATACTGTACGATATTCATCCGACATTATTGCCTACCATATTATACAATATATCTTCTTTGTATGATACGATACACATCAGCAACGGATGGGGATGAATTAAATCCGGTTGGTACGACATTACTGATTATCGTACTGTACGATAAATACCTTTCGTACGGTACGATACACATCAGCACACGGAATAAATATGAGTTAAAGCTGTTTGGTACGATATTTATTATGGATCGTACTGTACGATACATCTTTTCGTACAGTACGAAACTTTTGGTCAAAAGTCGTATTGAGGGCCTCGGGACGATCGAAATTTGTCTGATCGTACTATACGATACTTATCGTACTATACGATTTGACTGCCTTTTCCCGAAATGATCAGTCAGGATATTGATTGGCTATCGTACTGTATGATCCGAGATCGTACTGTACTATTGTCGAAATTTTTTATAAGTACCCTTGCCTAGGCCGTTCCTTTCACTCAAATCTCTCCTCACTCACTCCTTCACTTAGTTTCGTGCCCTCTTACAATGTCTAAACGAGGTCGGATGACTGCTGGAAGCTCATCCTCGTCGAGTCGCCAACCTGCTCGTTTTTTGAATTCTAAAAATGAGGAAGTCTATCACCGATATAAAGCCTGCAAAATTTCTCCTTCAAAAATGCTTAATCAGGCTGCTCTTAATTTTGAGGTAATGGGCCTCTTTGCTTCCACCAACTTCCAATTCCTACTCACCCTGGCATTTCCCTACAATTCTGAACTTCTCTTCGAATTTCTTGCTAACCTCACCTACACCATCGACAACACCACCTTTCACTCCTTTGTTTGTGGCCGTAACGTTGAGATCACTAGAGCCGACATTGCCCAATATATTGGGTTGTCCACTGAAGGACCTATGGTTCGCTCATTTCTTACCGACGAATTTGATTGGAGCGATGTTAATAGAGTCCTTAGGAATGCTACTTTCCATCAACACCAACCTCTCGTTCAATCCTTAACTCGAAATGCCAGAATAATTCTACATGTCCTTCGAACCTCAATAATTGTGAGACCTCGTTCCCTTACTGTTCCTCTCTGGCTTGGATTTTCCTCCCAGAATCGTCCGGGATGACAGTGAGATTGGCCAGGCCGATCTGCACTGTTCAAAATACCGTCCTGAGATAAGTTCTGGGAACCGTCCAGGACGATCCATTTGGTCTGATCGTCCCGGGACGATTTGGCGATCGGCCAGGCCGATCAGCTTAATGATATAAGAAAATCAGCTCGTTTTGATGAGAGGGAAAATCATAAAAAAATCAAAATATCTAATTTTAGAGAGAGAAAGAGAAGGGAAAAGAGAGAAAAGCTGGGTTTCGGAGGCCGCGGAGCGCTTTTAATCCGACGCTGCTGTTGGGAAAAGTGAAGATCTCGTGGTAAGGACTCCGAATCCTATTTCTGTTTTCAAAGATATTGTGTTTTTACCGAGATGTGCATTGTTTTGTGTTTTCGTAGTCGAACTTTTGACGTGATTTTGATTTGACACAATTTTCACCGCACAACTTTTAGTATGTTATAGATATGATTATTGTACACGATTTGAGTTTTTTCTGCGATGGTTTTACCGGTCAGAATTGATTCTACGCAATTTTTATTGAATAGAAAAATATCAGGACGTGATTTGATTTGAATTCTATAGAATAATAGTCTTGTATTGATGTCGTGAATGTTTTATTATAATTTGGAAGAATTTGGAATTTGTGCCTTTTTGCAGGATTTTTGTTTAAATTTGACCGACTGCCATTACTCTGCCCGATTTTCGTACGATTTCTGATTTTCCCGAGATTGATAGATTGAATTGATATGCGAATGACTATTGATATGATCGTTATAGATTTCTTTAATATTTCTTATTGCATCGATTATTGCATTAATTGATTGTTACTGAAAGACAAGTGGGAACCTGGTTGAACGTTGGTTGGAGATAGATCTTGACCTGTACAGGATGGTGGGCCGACGGGCTTTCCTTTAAATATCGATTATGGATTTCTACAACAGCACTATTGATGGGAGTCATAAGGAGTTTTATATGCCGACAGGCGGCCGACGGGCAAAAGAGTGACTACTCTTCTTGATCGAAACCAACGTGCGGATATCTACAACAACAATATGGATTCTACAACAGCACTATGGATTTCTACAACATCACTATTGATAATAGCTATTGTTTGTGCTTGTCGAGTAAGACCATTGTATGGAATTGTATGTATACGATATTGCATCGTATGAATTTCCTGATATGCATCAATTTATTGATTTCTGATTTATTGATCTTAATAGATTTATTGAATTGATTTTATCATTGAACAGATTTATTGATGGATTTATGGATTTATTGTATCATACGGATTTATTGATTTTATTGATTGATCATTAAGCATTGAAACTATTGATTATTTATTATTGACATTGTTTGAATAGTTGCTATTTGAATGAGTTATATTTATGCAACTTATGTAGTTTTGATGATTCCAAACATTATTGTTCAAATGTATAGTTATCTCCTAACAATTTCAGAAGATTTGCACTTGCTCTTGTGTGTACTAACATTTCAGGAAAATCAGACTCCAGACTACGAAAACTTCAATTCAAATTTAACATGAGATATTTTGTTTAATTGATGTTTGTCTTTTCTTTGAATTAATTTTGAAAGGGAGTGATTGTAATTGAGTGAATAAAATCTCACACACACAAATAAGGAGATCTTGAAATTCTATACTGATCGTACAGGACGATATTTATCGTACTGGACGATCTGTCAGTTATCTCCTATAGAGCACTTGGAACGAATAGGAACTTGCTTTGAAAAATTTTTCTAAGTCCTATTTGTCCAGGACGAAATTTATCATCGTCCCAGGCGATGGGTTCACTGCAAAATTTTCGTCCAGACAAATTTTATCATCGTACGAGGCGACCAGTGCTCTGGAAGATTTTCATCCAGACGAAATAAATAATCGTCCAGGACGATCTGCTCTCTGGAAAATTTTTGTCCAGACGATCACATTTTCGTTCAAACGATAAACCGACTTAGAACAGTTTTCAGCAGTTTCTAGAACCGACCTTGTAATAACCGTTCGTACTGGACGAACCAAGTTCGTACAGGACGATCAGCTGTACGAAGTCAGTTCGTACACATATACAAATTGGGTCGTTTCAGATCATTTAAGTAAAATCGTCCAGGACGATCCAGGATCGTACAGGACGATCCATTGCGTACAGAATTGAAAATTTGCAGTTTTTGGGCGGTTTCACTTGTCTTTTCTATAAATAGTCCAAATTAGACTGCCACCCAATCTTTTTGTCATTTGATCTTCGTGCCTCTTGGGAGAATAGCTAAGGAGAGAGTGGAAGAGAGCATTCAAAGAAGGATTCCTACCACTGGAGCGAGAAGGCTTCACTTGGATTGCTAAGGTAAGAGTCTCTACTTGTGAAATTGGATTTCTTCACTCTTTTTCTTTCTTCCTTCTAGATTCTTGTGAGAAGATCTGTCAAGGAGATCCGGTTCTCTGCCGACACTTGGAGAGTGTGAAAGGGGTTCGAAGGGTTCTCTGCCCACACTAGGAGAGTGTGAAAGGACGAAGGGTTCTCTGCCCACACTAGGAGAGTGTGAAAGGACGAAGGTTCTCTGCCTACACTTGGAGGGTGTGAAAGGACGAAGGTTCTCTGCCTACACTTGAAGGTGTGAAAGGACGAAGGTTCTCTGCCTACACTTGGAGGGTGTGAAAGGACGGACGGTTCTCTGCCAACACTGGGTATTGTGTAAAAGGACGAACGGTTCTCTGCCGCACCGGGGAGTGGTGAAAAGAGTGTGTTGTAAGGGCTTCTCCGCCTTGCTGTGGGTGCAAAAGGAGAGTCACTATTGGTATTAGTGCAATACTCAGAGGGTGCCTCTGAGGAGTGGATGTAGGTCTGGTTATAGACCGAACCACTATAAATCTGGTGTCATTTACTTTATAGCTTTTACGTTTCCGCACTTTAAATTTCAGTTTAAACAACTCTGTGGTTGAAAAACATTTTTCTACAAACTTTAAAAGAAAATTTTATTTCGGTTCAACTTTATTATTAAGAGGGTTTAAAATTTTTTAAAACTACCAATTCACCCCCCTCTTGGTAGCCGTGGGACATTTACTTAGGCTTAACAACCTAATTACTAGACTCAACAAGTGGTATCAGAGCTGAGTTTCAAAATCATAAGTTTGAACTACTTTTTTTATTAACGTAGATGGCTACATTTGGAAACCGAAACACACCTGAGGGTTACTCTATCACTAGACCTCCACTGTTTGACAATATTCCTTTTGATTTTTGGAAAAACACGCATGTCTACTTTCTTACAGTCACTTGATTATCGCATGTGGATGCTAGTCCAGGAAGGTTACACAAAACCAACTAGATTAGTTGATGGAATTAGGGTAGATACACCCTATACAGATTGGACTATAGAAGAACGTGACTTAGCACAATTAAATGCGAAATGTTTAAATAGTTTCTTTTGTGCTTTAAAATCTGAAGACTACATGCGAGTTTCCACTTGTAAAAGCGGAAAAGACATATGGGATAGACTTTGTATTACTTATGAAGGGACAAATGAGGTTAAGCAATCAAGACTCAATATCTTGTTACATGACTACGAATTATTTCGCATGAAACCTAATGAATCTATATCTGACATGTACACAAGATTCACTCAAATTGTCACCTCTTTGCATGCACTTGGTAGGGAATTAACTAATGCTGAAATGGTTAATAAGATTCTCTCGTTGTTTACCTACTGCATACGATGCTAAAATTACTGCAATTACAGAGTCAAAAGATCTGAACATTTATTCTATTGACAATCTTCTTGGTTCACTCATTGCTTACGAGCAAGGAGTAAGTCAAAGAAAGATTGATGCAGGTGAACCAAGAAAGGACAAGAATCTTGCATTAAATGTGGAAGAGTCAGAAAGTGAACACTCACAACCTGAGGATGAAGACGATATAGCACTGATGACTAGACAATTCAGAAGCTTTTTAAAGAGGAAGCAGAAGAGACGCCAGCAATGGAATAGAGGTAAGTATAACAAAAATGGCAGGGTTTCTAATGAAGTGATTTGTTATGAATGCAGGAAACCAGGTCATATAAAAACTGATTGTCCAAAACTTAAAGCCACTCCTAGCAAGGAGAAGGTAGAGGAGAAACCAATAGTAAAGAAGGGCAAGAAGAAGTTTCAAAAGGCTTTTTGGGCGGACTCAGCTTCAGACTCATCTGAGACTGAAAACGAAGAAGAAGTCACCAACCTTTGCTTGATGGCAGATAAAGCTGAACAATCAGATCAAGAAGAGGTATGTGATTTAACCTATGATGAACTGTTTGAAGTTTCTGAACACATGCATGATGCATATAGGAAAACTAAAAAGATGCATTCTAGTTTAGTTTTAGAATTGGAAGAGCTTAATAAGGAACACGAAATCCTTAGGAAAGATCATGCTTTAATTGATAGCAACCACATGAAACTACTTGATGAATATGATGACTTGAATAAAAATTTTGAAAATTTAAAAATCATCCTATGCTGAACTTGAAAAAGAATTTAAGAAATTTAAGGATGAATCTGAGCACAAGACATATAGAATCAATTATACAAATCGAATCTTGAAGGAAATGAATTCATTTTACAAACTTACTATAAGTGCTCTCGAGGATAATAGGAACCCCCCTAAAATTGAAGATTTTACAAATCCTAAATATTATCCTAAATTCATGAAATCCCTTAGAAGACAATCATATGAAAGAAAACATAGGAATATTTTTCCTAATGTTAAATGTAACAATTGTGGATTTTTGGGACATATATCTCACACCTGCACTTTAAAGATGAAACCTAATTTGGTGTGGAGAACTAAGATGCATAAACCTAGACATATCATACATGCATCTGATTATAAATTTCATAAAGGTGAACCCAAACTAGTTTGGGTTCCCAGGTCTAACATTTGAGAATTTTGCAGGTATACTCTCACACAAGACCTCGTGAGAGTATATGGTACCTGGACAGCGGATGTTCTAAGCACATGACTGGAGATACTGCTCAATTCATAACGCTGGAAACCAGGAGTGGAGGCAAGGTTACACTTGGAGATAATACCACAAAGAAGGTGGTTGGATCAGGTATGATTGGAAATTTAAAAAAACTTTTTCATAGATAATGTTTTATTAGTTGAAGGCTTAAAACATAATTTGCTTAGCATAAGTCAGCTATGTGATAAGGGCTATAATGTAAAATTTTTACCTACTAGCTGCATAATTAGCCTAAATGGGAAAATTGTTTTAAATGGAAAAAGGGTGAACAATGTCTACATGCTAGATTTAAATTGTATTCAATCTCCTACTGCTTTTTGTTTGAAAACTGTTTCTGATGAATCATGGCTTTGGCATAGGAGACTTTGTCATTCTAGTATGAAAAATCTTAGAAAAATTACCCAAAAGAATTTGGTTAGAGGAATACCTAAACTAGACTTTACTAAGGACCACTTATGTGATGCATGTCAATTAGGAAAACAAGTGAAGTCCTCATTTAAGTCCAATAAAGATCTTAGGACCAGTAAACCTTTAGAAATTCTTCACATGGATCTTTTTGGACCTGTAAGCACGGTTAGTCTAGGAGGAAAGGTATATGGATTTGTAATAGTAGATGATTTTTCAAGATTCACCTGGGTTAAATTTCTTTTTCATAAGAGTGAATCATTTGAGGAATTCAGAAATTTTTCAACTTGGATACAAAGAAAACTAGGATGTGAAATAATTTCTATACAAAGTGATCATGGAGGAGAATTTGAAAATGAAAGATTTGAAGATTTCTGTAAAGAAAAGGGGATTGATCACAATTTTTCTGCACCTAGAACTCCTCAACAAAATGGAGTAGTTGAAAGAAAGAACAGAACATTAATAGAAGCCGCCCGAGCAATGTTAGCAGAATACTCTCTTCCTAGATATTTTTGGGGCTGAGGCGGTTAGCACTGCATGCTATGTTCTGAATAGGGTAAATGTGAGATCAAATTTGAATAAAACACCCTATGAATTGGTAAAAGGTAGAACACCAAATTTGTCTCATTTACATGTATTTGGTTGCAAGGTGTTCATACATAATAATGGAAAATCTGCCTTAGGAAAATTTGATCCAAAATCAGATGAAGGAATTTTCGTTGGATATTCAAGTGTTGGAAAATCTTATAGAGTATTCAACAAAAGAACTTTAGTCATTGAAGAAACCACACATGTTGTTTTTGATGAAAATGAAAATATGGAAGAGCCAAAAGTTGTTGAAGAAGAAATTGAAGAAAACTCCCAAAAGATTGATAGATTAAATTTGGAAGAAAATATAGAAAGAGAAGACCCTTTGCCTAGAGATTTGAGATTTTCTAAAAATCACCCAAAGGAATTAATTATAGGTGAACCAAGTGAGGGTGTTAGAACTAGGCGTGGATTAAACAAGGAAGTCAATCATTCAGCCTTTATTTCAACTATTGAACCCACTAACATTGATCAAGCACTTTCAGATGAATTTTGGATATTGGCCATGCAAGAAGAGTTAAATCAATTTGTAAGAAATAAAGTTTGGGAACTAACTACAAGGCCAAAAGATCAAAGTGTTGTTGGAACCAAGTGGGTGTTCAAAAATAAAATGAATGACTCAGGAGTAGTCATTAGAAATAAGGCTAGATTAGTAGCTAAGGGGTATAATCAAATTGAAGGAATTGATTTTGAGGAAAACTTTTGCCCCTGTAGCTAGACTTGAAGCAATTAGGGTTTTACTAGCCTTTGCCTGTTTTAAAGGTTTTAAATTGTTTCAAATGGATGTTAAAAGTGCCTTTTTAAATGGAGTAATTGAAGAAGATGTTTTTGTAGAACAACCTCCAGGTTTTGAAAATTCTAAATTTCCAAATCATGTTTTCAAATTAAAAAAGGCATTATATGGATTGAAACAGGCACCTAGGGCTTGGTATGAGAGGTTAAGCACCTTCCTACTTGAAAGATCTTTTGAAAAAGGAAGTGTGGATACAACTCTCTTTTTAAGAAAAATTGGAAAGGATATACTTATTGTTCAAATTTATGTGGATGACATCATCTTTGGATCTTCAAATAAACATCTTTGTGATGATTTTTCTAAAACAATGAGTAATGAATTCGAAATGAGTCTAATGGGAGATTTAAATTACTTTCTAGGATTTAGCATTAAGCAACTTGAGGAAGGTACTTTTCTTAGTCAAAACAAATATATTAAGGACATCCTCAAAAAATATGAAATGGACAATGCTAAACCTGTTAGTACACCAATGAGTTCTTCAGTTCAGTTGGATAAGGACCTTAAGGGAAAATCTGTTGATCAAAAGAAATTTAGAGGGATAATTGGATCTTTACTTTACTTGACTGCTAGCCGACCAGATATTATGTTTAGTGTTTGCCTATGTGCTAGATTTCAATCAGATCCAAAAGAATCACATTTGACAGCAGTAAAAAGGATTTTAAGATATCTACTAGGAACTCAAAACTTAGGAATTTGGTATCCTAAGTTTAGCTCTTCATTTGAAATTATTGGTTACTCAGATTCTGACTTTGCAGGCTGTAGAGTGGATAGGAAAAGCACTTCTGGAACATGTCAATTCATTGGAAATTCATTAGTTTCATGGTCTAGTAGAAAACAAAATTCAGTGGCACTATCTACTGCAGAAGCAGAATACATTGCATTAGGAAGTTGTGTGGCACAAGTACTTTGGTTAAAACAACAGTTGATTGACTTAGGATTAACTATAGGCACTATTCCAATTTATTGTGACAATACTAGTGCTATTTGTATTTCAAAAAATCCTATTCAACATTCTAGAACCAAACACATCGATATAAGGCATCATTTCATAAGGGATCATGTATCCAAAGGAGAAATTGAACTCATACATGTTTCAACTGAAAATCAACTTGCAGACATTTTTACAAAACCTTTAGCCTTTGATACCTTCAGTACTTTAAGAACAAGGCTTGGTGTTATTGATTTGAATGCTTAACTAAAATGTCTTTGCAACATTGATACTTGTTGTGTTTTGTTTTTTGTAATTTTGTGAATTTTGTGTTTTTAATGAATTGTTTTTGGATTTATGATTTTGTTTTATGTTTTCTGTGTTTCTGATTGTTTTTGTTGATTTTGTTAATTTAAAAATTTAAAAAAAATCAAATTAATTTTTTTTTTTTTTTTGGAGGAAATCGTCCAGGACGAAATATTTTCGTACGGGACGATGTGTAAAGGAACAGTTTGCACGAATTTAAACCGTTTTGAGAGCAGTTTTTTTTTTAGATCGTCTGTACGATCTATGATCGTCCAGGATGAATTTTTTTTTCTCTCTCAAACGTCGGGACGATTGAATGCAGCGGTTGAGTGGATAAGACAGTTTTTAATACGAACTTCGTCTGTACGAAATTTCAGTTCGTCCAGACGAACATGTGTCGATTCATTGTAGGGGACGGTTTTCAAGAGTCATTAAAACGAAATACTTTTCGATCGTCTGTACAAAATTTTTTTCGTCTGTACGATCGGTCAAGTCAAAAAGCATGTACGAAGGGACGCATCGTAAGTTGTGTTGAATACGAAAAGCCGTTACATTTTGGATGAATTTGATCGTCTGTACGAACTTACTTCGTCCAGACGAACTATTATGTTTCGTCCAGGACGAATATTTTCGTCCAGGACGAAAGTATCGTTTTCCTTTAAATATGAAGGCTTTTCAAACTTGACAATCACACTTTCAAATTTCCTTTTCAATCCCTTTCAACATCAAATCAACAATGGCCTCCTCTAGCAAAAGACAAAAGGTTTTGGTGAAGAAACCAAATAGGAATGCCCCAGACAACTTTCTTTCCAAGGCAAATGAAGAATCTTTTTTCCTCGTTTTGCCTCCGCAAAAATCACTCCGTCTCGCATTCTTATCCCAGCAGAGTTAAAATTTAGGGTAATGCACCTCTTCGCCTCAACCAAATTTCAGTTCATTCTTTCTCTCGTCCACTTCTACAATAAACAAACCTACCATTACTTTCTTGCCAACATGAGTTTCAATTTGACCACTCACTCTATCATTAGTTCTTTTGTTTTTTAAGAAAAAAAGTTGAGATCACCAAGCACGATCTTGGTGCATTTTTAAAACTTAAGAACTGAGGGATATAGAGCCCACACCCTAATGTCAGAAAACTCCTTCAAATGGTTTGAAATCAATAGGGTAATTAGAGGAAATGCGATTGACAATCATGTTGCTAGAGTCTCAGGTATGACCCAAGATGCCCGAATCATCCAGCATATCCTTAGATCCTCAATTATTCCTAAAGCTGGTGATAGGATTAACATCACTCCTCTCCTTTCTTGTCTAACTTTTTTAATCATGTCAAGACATCCTATTGATGAAGCCCAACTCATCATAGATCATATCTATGGGCTTTCAGAAATAGGACATGCTGATCAGAAGAGGAAGAAGAACATTTTAGGGGGCACTTAATTACTTATATTTTGGAGAAGAAATACAATATAGTGCATCCTGATGAGGAATATGAAGAGCCAGTTTACTATAACAACACATCATTCAGACTGCTCTTCAAGGAGGAAAAAGAAAAAGGGAAAGCACATGACAGTGCTTCAGAAGAAGAAGAAGAAGAAGAAGAGAGCATACCTCTGCACCTCAGTCAGATTATCAGAATCTGATTGAGAGATTTGATCGATTAGAGACTCATATTGATCAAAGATTTGATCAATTTGATGCTCAACTTGTGCAGCAACAACATGACATTGGTGTTATTAGAAATGAAGTACATGATATCAATACCAATGTAATGTTGATGGCCTCCTACTTTAACCTTTTCGGTGGCATTCCTCCTCCTCCTCCTCCAGAACAGTAGAGATGATTTTATGTGTTTTTGTTGTACTTGTGTTGTATTTTTGTTGTGTTGTTGTGTTAGTTACTCATTTTTTTTTTATGTCTTGTTATGTTAATGTTTTTGTTAAGTGTATGTTTTGTCTTTTATTTTAAGTTGTGTTTAGCTTTTGTGAAATGTAATCCTTTCATATAAATCAATGCATTTCGCACTTGTTTCAGTATTGATTTGTTATTGAAATGTGGTTAATTTTTATGAATTTCATTAGTATTATTTAATCTTCATAGTGCTTAAATTAGAATGTAATTTGAGATTATCTACATTAGAAAATCTAGTCTTTCTAAATTTAAAAGTTGTTTATAACTTGTTGTAATTAGAATTCTTAAATTCATGTCTATTCATTTAGACTACATAAAAGTTAAAATTATTATTGCAATTTAGATGTTTACTTATTTTGTATTTCCTTGTTCAAATAATATTTATGTACTTAGAAATATTTGAAATTTTAGATTATTGATTTTGGAAAGAATTGGTCTAAATTACTCTTGAAAATTGTACAAAAAGTACAAAAAAAATCAAAAGAAATGCGCAATGGTTCGCAAATATGAAAAAGAGGCACAAAATCAGCTCAATATCAATAGATGCACAAAAATGTGCTCAAAAATTTGAAAAAGATGCGCAAAGCGCCACATGTGGTAATTCTCTTCTTTCCAAATTCTTTCAATCTCTTAATTCAAATTGATCTTATGTTCATTTATATTCTATTGAATTCTGAAATATAGAATTTTTTCTTCATCTCTCTTGTAATGATTTTTCTATATTGAAATGTCTAAATTGAATCATGTCTTTGCTAAAAAATTCTTCTTACTTACAATGTTATATCACTTTTTGAATCTCCTGAATTTCTATGATTGACCTAATGTTTTTAGTTGAAAATTGCATACCTTATATCAATCACCATTTAGATTAAATATTCAAATGAATTTTCATACAATTACTTACATTTCTTCTTCACTTTTTGTTGCTGTCAAAAAGGGGGAGAAATTATTAGTTTGTGTATGTTTTTAGTTGTATGTTTTAGTTTGTGTATGTTTGTGTTTTCTCTTTTTAGTTGTTCTGTTTGTTGCAAGTTTGTGTTAAAATTTTTGAAAAAAAAAAAATAAAAAAAAAAAAAAATTTTGTTCGTTAAATATTGTTCCTTAATGCCTAATGCCTCCTTATTTTAATGTACTCATAAATTCAGGGGGAGTTTAGGAGATAAAAGATGTATTTTAACTTGAAACCATACTAATAATAATTGTTTTGCCATCATCAAAAAGGGGGAGATTGTTTGAATAGTTGCTATTTGAATGAGTTATATTTATGCAACTTATGTAGTTTTGATGATTCCAAACATTATTGTTCAAATGTATAGTTATCTCCTAACAATTTCAGAAGATTTGCACTTGCTCTTGTGTGTACTAACATTTCAGGAAAATCAGACTCCAGACTACGAAAACTTCAATTCAAATTCAACATGAGATATTTTGTTTAATTGATGTTTGTCTTTTCTTTGAATTAATTTTGAAAGGGAGTGATTGTAATTGAGTGAATAAAATCTCACACACACAAAAAAAGGAGATCTTGAAATTCTATACTGATCGTACAGGACGATATTTATCGTACTGGACGATCTGTCAGTTATCTCCTATAGAGCACTTGGAACGAATAGGAACTTGCTTTGAAAAATTTTTCTAAGTCCTATTCGTCCAGGACGAAATTTATCATCGTCCCAGGCGATGGGTTCACTGCAAAATTTTCGTCCAGACGAATTTTACCATCGTACGAGGCGACCAGTGCTCTGGAAGATTTTCGTCCAGACGAAATAAATAATCGTCCAGGACGATCTGCTCTCTGGAAAATTTTCGTCCAGACGATCACATTTTCGTTCAAACGATAAACCGACTTAGAACAGTTTTCAGCAGTTTCTAGAACCGACCTTGTAATAACCGTTCGTACTGGACGAACCAAGTTCGTACAGGACGATCAGCTGTACGAAGTCAGTTCGTACACATATACAAATTGGGTCGTTTCAGATCGTTTAAGTAAAATCGTCCAGGACGATCCAGGATCGTACAGGACGATCCACTGCGTACAGAATTGAAAATTTGCAGTTTTTGGGCGGTTTCACTTGTCTTTTCTATAAATAGTCCAAATTAGACTGCCACCCAATCTTTTTGTCATTTGATCTTCGTGCCTCTTGGGAGAATAGCTAAGGAGAGAGTGGAAGAGAGCATTCAAAGAAGGATTCCTACCACTGGAGCGAGAAGGCTTCACTTGGATTGCTAAGGTAAGAGTCTCTACTTGTGAAATTGGATTTCTTCACTCTTTTTCTTTCTTCCTTCTAGATTCTTGTGAGAAGATCTGTCAAGGAGATCCGGTTCTCTGCCGACACTTGGAGAGTGTGAAAGGACGAAGGGTTCTCTGCCCACACTAGGAGAGTGTGAAAGGACGAAGGGTTCTCTGCCCACACTAGTAGAGTGCGAAAGGACGAAGGTTCTCTGCCTACACTTGGAGGGTGTGAAAGGACGAAGGTTCTCTGCCTACACTTGAAGGTGTGAAAGGACGAAGGTTTTCTGCCTACACTTGGAGGGTGTGAAAGGACGGATGGTTCTCTGCCAACACTGGGTATTGTGTAAAAGGACGAACGGTTCTCTGCCGCACCGGGGAGTGGTGTAAAGAGTGTGTTGTAAGGGCTTCTCCGCCTTGCTGTGGGTGCAAAAGGAGAGTCACTATTGGTATTAGTGCAATACTCAGAGGGTGCCTCTGAGGAGTGGATGTAGGTCTGGTTATAGACCGAACCACTATAAATCTGGTGTCATTTACTTTATAGCTTTTACGTTTCCGCACTTTAAATTTCAGTTTAAACAACTCTGTGGTTGAAAAACATTTTTCTACAAACTTTAAAAGAAAATTTTATTTCGGTTCAACTTTATTATTAAGAGGGTTTAAAATTTTTTAAAACTATCAATTCACCCCCCTCTTGGTAGCCGTGGGACATTTACTTAGGCTTAACAACCTAATTACTAGACTCAACAGACATTGATATGGAAATGGACGGCATAGATTTATTGATATTGTATAGACTCATTGCTACTATTGATTTATCGTATTGCTTTTCCGATTGATTTGATCGACTTGATAGTATAGACTAGATTTGATTGATTGATTGATTTGATGGATTTATTGATTTTATTGATTTATCGTATTGCTTTTTCGATTGATATTATCGACTTGATTGATTCATAGATACCAGCACCGACATTGATATGGATTCTGCATATTTATCATAGAGATTGACATTGATATTGATTGTAGCGATTGATAGATGCCGACATCGATATTGATATAGATATGATATGGACATATGGATATTATTGATACGACAGATCCTGACATGATATTGATACATTGATTTCTCGTACCGGTTATCGATTGATTGATTGAGTGGATTGTTGCCGTATGGATTTGGTTTATCGTAGAATAGATTTCTTTATGGAGCTGATTGTATTGATTTTTACTGACCTGATGATTCCATTGTATGATTCGATTGTTCGATGGATTTTCCTGATGATAGATATAATTGACTGGAAAATGCTCTATTGATTGAGATGATTTCCCTGTTGTAGCATTGTACGTCGTCCTTATTGAATTGTCCTCGCTGCTGTGGTGTCATTGCATATTGTATTGATATCGAGTAAATCGTATTGAATAATTGGATTGACTGATTTACAAGAGTACGTTCTGACACAAGTCCCTTATTGAATTAATTGACGCTATTGACACAGACATTCTATTGATTAGACAGATGATATAGATACAATGAATTGATTAGATGACACGATTGATTGGACTGATAGTATTGATTGATAGAAACTGCTACGATGGATAGATATTGACTTCTAGTCACTTACTGATTTGATTACTGAGGCGTAGTGATCTATCAATGTTTTTACCGCTTTATTGATTATTGATTTCCGTACTACATTGACTATTGATTTGATTTCTGCTGTGCAGACTTGATTTCATTGACGATGGATTTCCACATTGCATAGATTCATTGACCATTGATTGACTTGATTTGATTGACCTACATATTGATAGTATCGCCGTGCTTTGATTTCAGTTGTAGGCTTTGGTGACCTGCTGGGCTTTGTAAGCTCATTATATGTGGTTAAAATTTTCAGGTCCGAGCAAGACAACTGGAATGGAGTTCGATCAGAATGTCAGACGAATCCTTTCACTATTGATTTCTGGGGCATCACAGTTGGTATCAGAGCAAGTGTAGTGAAAGGATTTGATTGATAGTTTGATGGAATGAATTCATTCTGCATACATAGTGATTGACATGTGATTGCATTGTGTGTTTGTTTGGATTTCGATGAGTTTTGATTTTGATTTGGATTTGGATCGATTTGTTTTTGCGTTGTTTTTGTCTCATACCTGTAGGGAAATGTCGGGACGACATTTTTCTAAGGTGGGGAGATTGTGAGACCTCGTTCCCTTACTGTTTCTCTCTGGCTTGGATTTTCCTCCCAGAATCGTCCGGGACGATAGTGAGATCGGCCAGGCCGATCTGCACTGTTCAAAATACCGTCCTGAGATAAGTTCTGGGAACCGTCCAGGACGATCCATTTGGTTTGATCGTCCCGGGACGATTTGGCGATCGGCCGGGCCGATCAGCCTAATGATATAAGAAAATCAGCTCGTTTTGATGAGAGAGAAAATCATAAAAAATCAAAATATCTGATTTTAGAGAGAGAAAGAGAAGGGAAAAGAGAGAAAAGCTGGGTTTCGGAGGCCGCGGAGCGCTTTTCGTCCGACGCTGCTGTTGGGAAAAGTGAAGATCTCGTGGTAAGGACTCCGAATCCTATTTTGGTTTTCAAAGATATTGTGTTTTGACCGAGTTGTGCATTGTTTTGTGTTTTTGTAGTCGAACTTTTGACGTGATTTTGATTTGACACAACTTTCACCGCACAACTTTTAGTATGTTATAGATATGATTATTGTACACGATTTGAGTTTTTTCTGCGACGATTTTACCGGTCAGAATTGATTCTACGCGATTTTTATTGAATAGAAAAATATCAGGACGTGATTTGATTTGGATTCTATAGAATAATAGTCTTGTATTGATGTCATGAATGTTTTACTGTAATTTAGAAGAATTTGGAATTTGTGCCTTTTTGCAGGATTTTTGTGTAAATTTGACCGACTGCCGTTACTCTGCCTGATTTTCGTACGATTTCTGATTTTCCCGAGATTGATAGATTGAATTGATATGCGTATGACTATTGATATGATCATTCTAGATTTCTTTAATATTTCTTATTGCATCTATTATTGTATTGATTGATTATTACTGAAAGACAAGTGGGAACCTGGTTATACGTTGGTTGGAGATAGTTCTTGACCTGTACAGGATGGTGGGCCGACGGGCTTTCTTTTAAATATCGATTATGGATTTCTACAACAGCACAATTGATGGGAGTCATAAGGAGTTTTATATGCCGACGGGAAAAAGAGTGACGACTCTTCTTGATCGAAACCAACGTGCGGATATCTACAACAGCAATATGGATTCTACAACAGCACTATGGATTTCTACAACAGCACTATTGATAATAGCTAGTGTTTGTTCTTATCGAGTAAGACCATTGTATGGAATTGCATGTATACGATATTGCATCGTATGGATTTCCTGATATGCATCGATTTATTGATTTCTGATTTATTGATCTTGATGGATTTATTGAATTGATTTTATCATTAAACGGAATTATTGATGGATTTATGGATTTATTGTATCGTACGGATTTATTGATTTTATTGATTGATTATTGAGCATTGATACTATTGATTATTGATTATTGACATTGATATGGACATGGAAGGCATAGATTTATTGATATTGTATAGACTCATTGCTACTATTGATTTATCGTATTGCTTTTCTGATTGATTTGATCGACTTGATAGTATAGACTGGATTTGATTGATTGATTGATTTGACGGATTTATGGATTTTATTGATTTATCGTATTGCTTTTTCGATTGATATTATCGACTTGATTGATTCTTAGATACCGGCACCGACATTGATATGGATTCTGTGTATTGATCATAGAGATTGACATTGATATTGATTGTAGCGATTAATAGATACCGACATCGATATTGATATGGATATGATATGGACATATGGATATTATTGATACGACAGATCCTGACATGATATTGATACATTGATTCGTCGTACCGGTTATCGATTGATTGATTGAGTGGATTGTTGCCGTATGGATTTGGTTTATCGTAGAATAGATTTCTTTATGGAGCTGATTGTATTGATTTTTACTGACCTGATGATTCCATTGTATGATTCGATTGTTCGATGGATTTCCCTGATGATAGATATAATTGACTGGAAAATGCTCTATTGATTGAGATGATTTCCCTGTTGTAGCATTGTACGTCGTCCTTATTGAATTATCCTCGCTGCTGTGGTGTCATTGAATATTGTATTGATATCGAGTAAATCGTATTGAATAATTGGATTTACTGATTTGCAAGAGTACGTTCTGACACAAGTCCCTTATTGAATTAATTGACGCTATTGACACAGACATTCTATTGATTAGACAGATGATATAGATACAATGAATTGATTAGACGACACGATTGATTGGACTGATAGTATTGATTGATAGACACTGCTACGATGGATAGATATTGACTTCCAGTCACTTACTGATTTGATTGCTGAGGCGTAGTGATCTATCGATGTTTTTACCGCTTTATTGATTATTGATTTTCGTACTACATTGACTATTGATTTGATTTCCGCTGTGCAGACTTGATTTCATTGACGATGGATTTCCGCATTGCATAGATTCATTGACCATTGATTGACTTGATTTGATTGACCTGCATATTGATAGTATCGCCGTGCTTTGATTTCAGTTGTAGGCTTTGGTGACTTGCTGGGCTTTGTAAGCTCATTATATGTGGTTAAAATTTTCAGGTCCGAGCAAGGCAACTGGAATGGAGTTCGATCAGAATGTCAGAAGAATCCTTTCACTATTGATTTCTGGGGCATCACAACAATACCCAAAGGTGGCGACCGTATCAATCTGACCCCGACCTTATCCGTCGCTACCTATATTATTATGTCCAACATAAAGTTTGATGAGGTTGATTTAATTAGCAACTACATTCACCATATGACTTTTGTTCGTCTACCTACCACCCGACGGAAACAGAATCTAGCTCTTGGTAACCTAATAGGATATATCCTCCATAATAAATATTAATTGTCCTACCCTTGTGAACCCGACATTCTTCCTATTTTTTATATGGATGCTTCCTTCCATATTCTCTTTCATCGAGGACATGAGCCTGAAGAACCAGTCTTTGATGAAGAAGAATGAGAAGATGCCCCAGCAGCAGCTCCAGCTCGACCACGACGCCATGTCGCACCCCGAGCACCTGCACCAGCACACCTTAATGATGATTTGGTCGCACGCTTCGACCAGCTGAAGACTCGTCTCGACATGCATATTCAAGAACAACATCAGCAACACGAGACATATATGCAATGGTTTGGAGAACATTTTACTGCAATTGATCACCGCTTTGATGCTCTCTTTCAATATTTTCAATCAAATCCACCTCCACCACGAACTGATCAGGACCCGTCTACGTAGATTATTTGTGTTTGCATTGTAGTTTCTTTCTTTTGCTTTTGCTTTAGTTGCTCCTCCTTTTTGTTGTGTAAAAAGGGGGAGAAGTTTGTTGTACTTGTTGTTGTGCTTGTTATCTAAATGCATTCCTCTTTTGTTTTGTACTTGCTTTTGGTATCTTTTTTTCTTGTGTTTAAGTTAAAAAATAAAATAAAAAAAATATAAATACAAAAAAAAAATAAATGTTATTTGTACTTACTTGCAACAAATTATTTGATATCATCAAAAAGGGGGAGATTGTTGCAACCCATGATGATGCCAAATAATGAGTGTTTTGGAACAACTTTTCATTGAATATTATTTTATTTGCTATTTTCCTTAAGTACTAACATTTCAGGAAGATCACAAGTGACTCAAGATGAAAGGAATACTCAAGAACGGGTAGATTAGGAGTATGAGTCAGATATTGTATTTTCTATATTATATTTTTATTTTGTTGAGTCTGACCACAAAATGCATAAGAGTAAGAGCAACCATGCACACACACAGTGGGAGAGTTTGTTTTTTAAATGCAAAATGTATTAGAATTTCTTCTCTAGAGATCGTACTGTACAATTTTAATTCGTACCGTACGATCCGAGCTATATGGACGATTCTGTGAATAGATCGTATTGTACGAATATATTCGTACTGTACGATATGTTCAGATCCAAAACCCTAGCCGTAGTTTAGTTTAAGTAAGTGATTTTGCGCCGTTCGTACTGTAAGAATAGTTTCGTACTGTACGATCTATTTTAAATACTTACTTAACTTAACCTGTGATTAGTGCATGAAATCCAGGTCTAATTAAATTTTGAACATCGTACTGTATGAATCGAATCATACCATAAGATGAACAGAGATGAAGTTTAATCATCCCGGATATCGTCCTGGACGATCTCTTGGTTTTTGTCACATCGTACTGTATGATAGTGATCGTACCATACGATGAACAGAGATGAAATCTAGTCGTCCAGACCATCGTCCTGTATGAATAGTATTTTATGGATCGTACCGTACGATATTATATCGTACAGTACGAATTGTTTTTTAACTGTTCGTATATCTTCGTACCAGGATGAAGTCTGTTTATGAAGATCGTACTGTACGATGTTGAATCGTACTGTACGAACAGTAACGACTACTTTTGAAATCAGAGTTTTTTTAGCCCGTTTTAGGTGTTAATCTTGTCCTTTTTCAATAAGAATCACAGAGAGGGAGAACGTGGTTAGAGTGGGATTCCAAGGGAGAGAGCTCTAGAGAAGTTCTTTAAAGTTGAGAGTGGAAGGAGAAGGTAAGCGTTGTGAGGGAGAAGAGGTGTGAGGGAGATCACATGGTTGCTCCGTACTTGCTGCATCTTGCTCCTCTTATGGCCCTAGAAGAATTTGAGGGAGGATCTCCAAGGGAAAGGCTCGTCTACATCTGTGACCTCGAGGTTCTCTGCCTTCTCCAGGAGGGAGAAAAACGAGAAGGTTTTCTGCCATCGCCAGGAGGGCGAAAATAGAGTTTGGCACTCCGCCATGCCGGGTTGGTTAAAGGGAGGTTTGTAAAGGCTTCTCCGCCTTGCCGAGGGGGGCAAAAGGAGAACTATTTTTGGTAGTGAAAATCCCGGAGCGGAGGACACTGGGGAGTGGACGTAGGTCATATTTTAACCGAACCACTATAAAAATCCTTGGTGTGTTTTTTCCTTATCGTCATTTACTTTTACTTGCATTTAATTTTCATAATTATTGCGTAGTGAAATTCGTGGAAGAAAATTTGTTTAAGTTTTGTTGTAAAATTTCAAAAATAATAAAAAGATTAGAACTCCTACTTAGGGTTACTTTTTATTGAGAAAAAGAAAATCACAATTCACCCCCCCCCCCCTCTTGTCATTTAGTAATTTCAAGATAAAGAGGCCGGATAAGATGCCCAAACATCTTCAAATTTAATGACCCTCTTAGAAGATGGATTAACATCAAGGAAGTTGAGAATAACTAGGCTATGATCAGAAGCTATTCTAGCCAGGTGTCTAACAAACAAATGAGAAGATGCGTTAAAAGACATAGAGTTGAGGAAGCACCTTTCCAATCTTTCCAGGATACGAGCCCCTCCTGACTTGTTGTTACACCAAGTAAATCGAGGGCCGATAAATCCTACCTCTTGATAATCATTCTTAGTGAAGAAAGCCTTCATTTCTTTAGGCCCTTGTGCAAAAAAAAAATCTTCTCCCACCTCTCTTATCTTTATTGGCAGTGAGACAATTGAAGTTTCCACCTACCACCATTGGATATTCTTCTGTAGAATATAGCTCCAAATTCTCCTAGAGCTCTCTCCTTTTATACATATCTTTGCTTCCATACACTGAAGCCACCCTCCATTTTCCTTTACTATATATTGATAGATCTCCTGTAATACACTAGGAAGAAGAATCTACCATGGTAAAGTCAGCCAAATGGGAATTATATAAGACTATAATACCACCTGATAACCCATTTGAAGGCACCATAACATATACCCAACCATCACTAATAAGCAACTTTACTTCTTTAATACCAAATGTAGACAATTTGGTCTCTAACAATCCCAAAAAGATTATACTATGCTGCTTAACAAATTCCTTAATGAATAGAGAAGCACCTTTTTTCTTTGCTCCTCTACAGTTCCAGAATGCTAAATAATTCATTTTTGTAGGCGAGGTGAACAATTCCCCATAGTACGTTTCATTTCAATCTCCATTCTTCTACTCCTCGGGTTATTATTGATTGGCCCAAGATACTTCAATTGCTTTGACTTCTTCTTTTTAACAAAACTGGAATCACCCTTTTTGCATTTAGCAGTGGAATCTACACTTTGATTCAAGTTCTCAATTTTGTTCTCATAAGGTGGTGCTTCCTCTATTAGTATACCATCTTCATTGTTTTGAATAATTTCCCCATCTATAATTTGGTCACTTAGTACATTGAATTTGTTTTCAACAATTGGAATGATAACACTTTCCCTCCTACCTGATTTAGGAACCTTAGGAGAACCAATGCTGACAACCCGAGCTGAATTACCTCCATTTGCTTCAGTATCCAAAATTTTTGAAACTAGAACATCATTTGTACCTAGAACAAAAACTTCATCTTCAATCGATTTTTTTTTTCATTATTTCTCTTTACATCTTGGTGGGAAAAATTGTGTCACCACGCAGATTTTGATTTCTCCTATTTTGTAATCTAATACTGCATTGAGAATAAAGTACGGTCTCGAGAGGCCGACACAATATTCTACAATGGATTCAATATCAAAATAGGGTTTTGAAAATTGATATTTCTATAATCAAACATAGTTCAAAGAATAACATATCATCTTAAAAGATGAACATGGAATTCTATAGAATATGTTTAAAGATAGAAATATATTTTTTTGAAAAAGTTTATTCATTCTTTTATTTAGATATAGCAAGGAGAATATTATATCATCTTGAAAGACGAACATAAAATTCTTTAAGAACATCCAAAAGTAAGAATGAGTTTTATAAAATTCATCATTTCTAAAATTAAATATATCAAGTAATAAATTATATTGCCTGAAAAGACAATAATAACATACTACGAGCATATTTAAGATTAGAAATAATGTTTTTTTTTTTTAAGATATCTGCATTCCCAAAGATTCTTCCCTTATTTTATATAAATAAAATAAGGTTTATTTTAGTCTGGGGTTCTCAAATCCCTATAGGAGCAAGCCCCTTATAGTTAATTACATCCTAGGAGGGATACTCCTAAGAAAACTCTCGATTAAAGCAGTGATTTCATACTCTTTTGATTACAAAGAAAAAGACAAGGAAATAGAAGTATAAATTTTCAAGGAGAAAGCTCAATGTTGAACATTTATTAGTGAGTCAAAGGAGGAAAAGTAGGAGGCGTTGGATTCTGAGAAGCTCAGAGACGACCTCAGCCTACCCTATGTTGGGCTTTACATTTTATGAGAAATTTTTATGTTTGAGTTAACATTTTATTAGAAATTTGGGATTATATTCCCGGAGTGTGAGGACTTAAGATCTAAAAAGAATCTGCATCAGAACCTAAATCTAATTTGGGTACTATATAATAGTGACCCGAACCTAACTAATGAAGTGCAAATCTGGACTTACCCCGGCCTGGATTGGGGAGCCAGCTAACCACCTAAGCGCTTTAAAACCATGTGTCCAGTCTCTTATGAAAGATGGGTAGGGACGTTGTTTAAGTTTTAAGAAATTGGGGGCCGACATCTAAGACAGTTCCTAATTGGCCCCTTAACTTATATAGGGTGAGAAATGTCTAAAAATGCAATTAATATTTTAGACTCTTTTTTAATTTGTATCTAATGCAATGCATGCTAATTGACTTGAATGCATAAAATGATAATGAAGCAGTTTAAAAATTAGGCTTATAAAATAGGTTTTTCCCTAGAGATTGCACAACTTCCCCTTGACAGAACTGCACCCTCATAGGTCAAGTGGTCTGCCAGAACCCGCAGGCGGGGAGGTGCCTAACAAGGAAGAGAAAGTAATAATATGCTTATGCTGACTCTCGGCGGTCCCGAGCATACTTCTTAGAACGTTAGAGTTACTATGTGAGCCTAAAAATTTTTATTTTTTTAATTACAAGTAGAAGAATTTTTTAAGCGTACCCTTACAAAAAAAAGCACTCCGATTCGTATCCAGACTAAAACAAAACACGGCATGCAAGAGTCCTAAAAAAAATCTACTGCACAAACAATGTAAACAATCAATTTTAATAATCCAAATATAATGTCCAATGTCCAATGTCCATATTACACCCAGAATTTGTAGAAAAGTAAAGTGGCCGGGCACCACTGACAATAAACCCGGATTCAAGTCCTAAAAATGGCGCAAGTGATTTTTGAAATGGGATATACTGTTCCTTGAATCTTCATTTCTTCATCTTCTTTCTTCCATCTTCATTTCGTCATTTCTTCTTCTACGATCTTCTTGGATCCACCGGGCTTGAATATCCAAATGAAAAGAAACTCATCCCTAAAAGGGGTATTTTCTTTTCTATTTGGATATTAAGAATCATCCTAATTTGGCTTTCCAAATAAAAGAGAATAATCCTTTAAGGTATATTCTCTTTTCTTTGGATTCCAAATTTGATGTGATATCCCATTTTCAAAATCACTTTCACATATCTTGATTTTTAATACATTACATTTACATTCACATTTACATCACAGAAAGAAAAAGAAAATCTAGACCACCTGCAGGGTTATCCTAAGCAAAATTCATCCCAAGCAGTTATATATAAGCATTTAAATTAAATCACTCAGCCACACTTAGCCACACTCTTTCTTATTTGGGGGCTAAGCAGCTGAAGCACCTGTAGCACATATATATAATTATTAATTAATTAGCCCCCTTTGCTGCCCTGTATGAGTGTGGCCACCTGCAGAAAATTCTGTTAATAATCAGATCGCTCCTAACCTATGGGTAATCTAATCGTCAATCGAATCACATCACAGAATGCAGTAAAAGTAAGTAAACAAACACACCAACAATTTACAACCAGCATGCAATAAAACTCGAGAAAAAGCCCGTCACAGTGCAGTAAAGAAATAAACACTGGCCTAACCTAAAACTAGAGTTGGTTATCCTAGCAAACAAATCTAAGTGTGTGTATTAGAAAGTGTGGTTTTGATATATCCTAAATCAATTATTATTTAAAAGAAAATTTTTAATTAATTAAATTTAATTTGTTAAATAAATAAGTAAAAATAAAATAAAATAATAATAATAATAATAATAATGGAATGTCACTAAGTTTTCTATGTTATATGTCTCTACCCTAAAGTGTACATGCATCCTAAGTCTAAGTTTTCTAAGACCCGGTCCTTAATTTTTTTTGTCCTTAAGTGTCACTACTGTTGTATGGGGTAAAAAAATGTTGTTATCACTAACCCTTAGGACTTTTCGTATATATAAAGAAGTTTAAGGATCTAAGAGCAAAAAGTAATCCTAATTAAATTGAAGTTACTATAAGGACCTAAAAGGAAAGGTTTCGCACACCACATCAGGGGGTCCCTAAAGGTTTTCTAAATTTAGAAATACTCACAGTCACCGAGGGCTACGACCCGGTGGTTCCGCCCGTAGCACCTCTACCCGGTTGGATAGAGGCGACTGACGTCATTAGCTCCTTGTCCTTTTGTCCACTCGATCAGTACCGTTCCTCGTAGTTCATGCAAATATAAAAAAAAAAAAAAAATAAGGAAAATAGGGATTAGAAACATTTTTAATAAATAATAATAAAATAATTGAAATTTACTGAAAATAAAGACGTACCTTTCTTCGGGCTTGATCACTGGTTGTGTTGACTTGGCTTTTGAAACCTTTACTTTTGGAAGTACACTTTACAATCTTTCAATATTCAATACCACTCTTTCTAATTTACACAATTTTCACAAAATAAGCAATTTACCTCTCATACTTGTACACTTCAATTTTCATCCTTTATGAATCTCAATCGTTTAAAATCCAAATACTTTCTAACACACACTTTCCAAAATATCTCATCTCTCAATACACATACTCAAAAGCATTTTACTTTTCAAAACCACATTATCTCCACACACGTTACATTTTACCCAAAATTCCTACATTTCACCTTCTAACATATTTCATATATATTTTTCAAAAAAATTCACTTAGCTATTCATATACACATACTTTAACTTTCAAAACACATAAATATCAACTTTTCGATCCCATTAGCCTCACTATATTTCTCACACATTGCTTTTAACTTATACACAATTCATTTCAACACTATATTTTTTCACTATTATAGATTTACACATTTCATATTTCAAAGCATATATAACTTTCATCTTACAAAGATCACACGATTACTTTTTAAAGCACAAGCACGAATCACTTTTCAAAAACATCACCCATACTTTTTAGAGAGATACACGCATACACTTTTCACTTCTCACAAATACACACTTTTACTTACCCACAATATATACTTTTCACCTCTCCAAAATGTACAAAAATATCCTTCCCAAAAATTTTCACACAATTCACCTTTCAAAATAATACACACCCCTCTCCCTCAATGCAAAGCACTTTTCAAAACATTCAATTCTCAACACAAAATATTTCCAACATATACTTCCACCTCTAAAAGAAACAATTTTTGCTTCCTATTTTTCAAGACATGCACAAGTTACAATTTGCACATATATGCATATATTACACCCTTAGATATTGATGAAGAAAAATCAACTTAATCATACGCAATAATTTACAATTTTAAGAAGAAATGATATATTTAATCTCTTCTCCTAAAGACAACAACAAAATTTCATCACATTTCTCACCAAAAACTTTCTTAAAACAACATCAAAGACTTGTAAATATTAGAAGCAATAAGAAATTTTAAAGATAATGCTTTATGACTTCTATAAAATCAACATTAGATCCCAAAATGAAAGAAATGAAATGATCTAAATCCCTCATCTTCTACAACCATAGAGAGAAATGGGAATCAATATATTCTTAATCTTTTGATGATTGATATAGTGAAGAAGAAAAAAAAAATAGAATGTAGAAAAAAAGAGATCAAGAAGAAGAAAATTTACCACTTTTTGTTGCCTCTGGTTGAACAAGCCATAGCATAGAGGGGTTCATTTGGGGTTCCTAGGGCTGGAGATTAGATGAGAGGAGGGGCTTGGATGTGTCATGTATGAGAGGAGGGAGGCTTGGACGTTTTTTTGTGTTGAGGGAGAGTGAGAGTGGGTGGTGGTTATGGGTTGAGGGAGAGGGAGGGGAGAGTGGGTGGTTATGGGTTGTTGCTGAACCCTTTGACCGTGGACCGTTCGTTGGACATTTTAAGGCCTTAATGATTTTGGAATTCGGTGATCTTGGGTTCATTGGATTCGTCTCGTCGATCCGTTCGATTCGAGTATAAGCTCGTCAAAATCGGAGACCGTTTAGTAACTCAAATTGCGGTTTGAACCTTCAAACAGCGCTTTGAGCCCTTGATTCAGATTCATTTGGGCTCGGATTGGGTTGATCTTGGTGTCGTTGGGTTTGTATTCCTGAGACGCTTAGTTCGACTGTAAGTTTGCTGAAATCGGAGTTTGGATGGTCTTCGAATTAATTTTTGAAGTTTCCAAACTTGATTTTGCATCGAGATTCGTGCCCGATTAAGATAATTGTTGACGACGTATCAATTATTATTATTATTATTATTATTATTATATATATATATACTTGTGACGAGTCAAAACGGGTTAATCGGAGCCATTGAAATCGAATTCAATTTGAGTTAATTTGTTTTGATTTTGATTCAATTGGTGAATTGATTTGAGCCCAATAATGTATCAATTTGATCAAAAACGAATTAGATTGTATTAAATTGAGTCAATCGAAATGGACGAATCATAAATCGAGTTTGATTTGAGTACATTTCGGAGTTGAATTGAAATTGGATCGAATTGATTTTGATTCAAATTGATTGATAGGTTCGAGTCGATACTACGTCAGTGGGCGTCCACCTAAGGGAAATCCTATGGGTGCGACACCTACACTAGGCTAGGAAGACCTAGATGCTAGAATCGAATTCAGGGAAATTGACCTCGAATAATGAGGTCAACAAATGGACCCCCAATAGGCATGATAAACTTGCCAAAGTTTATTGTGCGTATTGGCGTTGACCGAAAAAATCAACTAGATCCAGAGTTGAAGTTGAAGATTTGAATTTATGAAAAGAAGTGATTTTGAAAATCTTGAGAAAAATTGATAGAGTTTTGAGTTGATTTAGTGATTTTGAATTTGATGTTGGCATTGATGGCTTAGCAAATAATAACTAATGAAATTAGTATCATTTAATAAAGCCAAGATATTGAAAAGTTGAATGTTGTTTGGCACGAACACGAATAGGAATTTTGAATTTGATTTTGATATGATTGAAATTTTCTCTATAAATGAAGACTAACTTTTAAGAATGTAAATAGAATGAAGAGAAGATGCCGCTGGGGATGCTTATACTTCTCTTCGGGACGAAGATTAGGATGCCACTAGGGATGCTTACTCCTAACTCCAAAGATGCCAATAGGATGCCATAGGAGGACTTATACCTAAAGACGGATTTAAGATTTAACATTTAATGAAGAGAAGATGCCGCTAGGGATGCTTATACTTCTCCTTGGAATGAAGATTAGGATGCCACTAGGGATGCTTACTCCTAACTCAAAAGATGTCAATAGGATGCCGTAGGAGGACTTATACCTAAAGACAGATTTAAGATTTAACATTTAATGAAGAGAAGATGCCGCTAGGGATGCTTATACTTCTCCTCGGAATGAAGATTAGGATGCCACTAGGGATGCTTACTCCTAACTCCAAAGATGTCAATAGGATGCCGTAGGAGGACTTCTACCTAAAGACGGATTTAAGATTTAACATTTAATGAAGAGAAGATGCCGCTAGGGATGCTTATACTTCTCCTCGGAATGAAGATTAGGATGCCATTAGGGATGCTTACTCCTAACTCCAAAGATGCCAATAGGATGCCGTAGGAGGACTTATACCTAAAGACGGATTTAAGATTTAAAATTTAATGAAGAGAAGATGCCGCTAGGGATGCTTATACTTCTCCTCAGAATGAAGATTAGGATGCCACTAGGGATGCTTACTCCTAACTCCAAAGAGGTCAATAGGATGCCGTAGGAGGACTTATACCTAAAGACGGATTTAAGATTTAACATTTAAGGAAGAGAAGATGCCGCTAGGGATGCTTATACTTCTCCTCGGAATGAAGATTAGGATGCCACTAGGGATGCTTACTCCTAACTCCAAAGATGTCAATAGGATGCCATAGGAGGACTTATACCTAAAGACGGATTTAAGATTTAACATTTAATGAAGAGAAGATGCTGCTAGGGATGCTTATACTTCTCATCGGAAAGAAAATTAGGATGCCACTAGGGATGCTTACTCCTAACTCCAAAGATGTCAATAGGATGCCGTAGGAGGACTTATACCTAAAGACAGATTTAAGATTTAACATTTAATGAAGAGAAGATGCCGCTAGGGATGCTTATACTTCTCATCGGAATGAAAATTAGGATGCCACTAGGGATGCTTACTCCTAACTCAAAAGATGTCAATAGGATGCCGTAGGAGGACTTATACCTAAAGACAGATTTAAGATTTAACATTTAATGAAGAGAAGATGCCGCTAGGGATGCTTATACTTCTCCTCGGAATGAAGATTAGGATGCCACTAGGGATGCTTACTCCTAACTCCAAAGATGTCAGTAGGATGCCGTAGGAGGACTTATACCTAAAGACGGATTTATGATTTAACATTTAATGAAGAGAAGATGCCGCTAGGGATGCTTATACTTCTCCTCGGAATGAAGATTAGAATGCCACTAGGGATGCTTACTCCTAACTCCAAATATGTCAATAGGATGCCGTAGGAGGACTTATACCTAAAGACGAATTTAAACTGGATTGGCTGCCGTAAGAGCGGACTTAAGCCAGAAAGTCAGTAGGATGCCGTAAAAGCGGACTTAGACCTAAAGATGGATTTAATCAGGATGGCTGCCGTAAAAGCGGACTTAAGCCAGAAAGCCAGTAGGATGCCGTAAATGCGGACTTAGACCTAAAGACTGATTTCAGGATGGTGAATTTTTAAAGTAAAGTTGATTTCTTTAAAGCTTTGAATCTTTTCCCTACAACCACAAATGACATTGACAACTTGCAAAATGTTCTACTAGGAGATCATAAGCTTTTGTATATGTCACTTTCTAGAAGGGAAAGAAAAACATTTTGAAGATTGAAAGACTTGAAAATTTTTTTTTTTTTTAAAATTTTTGTTATATCCTTCATTATAAATGATCTTTATAACTTACAAATAATCCACTAGGGAATATGTTTTTATATCGGATCATCATATATGAGAAAAACAAAAGGGGAGTAGTTTGATCATCTTTAATAAGTAAATACTTAAACAAAGCATCTCGACCACTAAAAATGAAAGATTTTGTTTAAAGATTGATTGATTCTATGATTGAATTTGTTTCGATTAACTCGAAGAAAATAATATGAATTTTCTAGAGTCTTCGTTTTACATGTTCTAAGAGAACTAAATGCAACATGATAAAATTTTCCTTAGAAAATTTTAACTTTTGCATGAGTTATTATAAGAACAATGAGAATATTTGAACATCCTTTATAGTGAAAATACTAAGGAATATCAAATTCTCGCAATGATTGAGAAAAGTTTGATTTTCATCAAAAAGTGAAAGCTTTATTTTTCATTTGATAATTTTTTTTATAATATTTAAAAAAGTGATCGTTTAAGTTTTAATTATCTTCACCCAATGAAAAAGACATGGGAAAAGATTCAAAAAAAACTCAATGAAAGATGGGTTGACTCCTCCTAAATTAAATATTTTGAATATAACCAAAATGAATTTAATCAAATAGTCAAAACTTAACAACTTTCTTTCAAAGAAAATTGTAGTTTCAAATATTTTGAATTTCAATGCTATGGAAAGATTCTTGAATGGGAATAGAGTTATTTAGACTCTAACATCCAATTCTAGTTTATGATAAAGATATATCTTGAATTGAATTTTATATCTTTTTGACGAAGTTACCATAGACTTTATCAGGAATAGAATCTCTCTAATTCTAACATCCAAGATTAGTCAATTATGAACTTAGTCAAATTGTAGCTTGATTTTGTTTTTAAGTTTGACAAAAAGATTCAAACAAAGGTATCATCGACATCACTAAGGATAGAACCCCTCATGTTCTAACATCCTAGTTCAGTCAATAATAGATTTAAATTTGGAAGTTATAGTTATTCAATAGTGAATGAGAACATTAGACAATCATCTCAGAACCAACTAAGGGATGTCCCTTAGTTTAGTTTCAAAATTTTGAATCTAAAGAAAGTGATTTTTATATTCATAAATATCACTACAGATCATCTAGTATCAGGATCCTGTCTAGAATCTCATTCAAATTGGAAGATATCCAAAAAGAGAGTTGAAAGATATTTGGATAATGGTTTGTTTATGCATCTCAATTAGGTTAGATATATGAAACCCAATAATACACAATCCAGCACCATTACAATTTCATTTAGATTGATCATCTATGTGATTTTTCTTATAATAATGATTTGAAAATCTGAACTGACCTACTTAAGTTGCTAACTAGAGAGGTCTCGAGATTTAGATTTTGTTAACCCAGATCAAAGCTCTCTATAAGCAAAACTGGGGTTTCCTTCTTCATCTTTTTCTTCTTTTTGAATTAAGAACTATATCTAAAGAAAATTAAAGTAGAGGTAGAAGTCCAATCTTTCTAAATTCTTTAAATGATATATATTTTGCATCTAATAAAACATCAATACTTGGTGATGAACCAAAAATTTTGAATTCTCAAAGTCAAGTGTTAAAAATACTAAAGGATGAACAGGTCCTATGATATTCAAGATTTAGAAAGGGAAGCCTTCTTTTTTTTTTTAATGTGTCTCTTTTTTTTTTTTTTTTTTTTTTTTCCTTCTTCACCTTTTTTTTTTTTTTTTTTTTTTTTTTTTTTTAGGAGGCTTCCTTTATTTAAATCTTGAAATAATTATTTCAATTGTAAAATCATCTTCCAAGTATAAGAGTGAAAAAATTAACCCTCTTATACAAGAAAGATGAATTTATAAATTGGACCTGGTCCTATAGTATGAATAAACAACTTAGCTGAGATAATAATAAGTTCATCAATTCATAAGATGCCTATGAGATGTATAATGATAAAAAGATGAATAAGACTTCCATCTCCTCCAATTTCAATTTGACATAAATCTTAATTTAAAAGAAGTTATTTATGGATATCATAATGAGTGAACCCAAATATGATAATTTTTTTTTTATCACTACTGAAGAAGGAAACCATTAAAGATGTTATGAAATCAATTAACTTAGTATCAATTCAAGATGTATTAATTAATTTTGAGGGAAAACCACATGATAAATGGAATGTTAACCATATCATGGGTTAATCTTAATAAAGAAACTTGAATTGTCCTAAGTTTTCGACTCAAATGAAATTTAAGATGATCAATCTTTAATAAGAACTACTCATGAGTTTTCTCAAATGTAATAATAAAGCCAAGAATAAACTTAGCTAATATTTGATTTATAAAAAATTATCATAAGAGAAAACTACATATGATAAACAAAAACTTTTATATAATTTGTTTATTTATCTTCATCGCATACCTTAAGATCCACATTCTATTGGAGTTAAACCACATGGTAGAGGACAAATCGTCGTATCCATGTAGTACTCTTAGGAAATAGGATTTAAAGGCATATTAAACTTTAACCTACAAGAAGGTTTAAAGGTGAGGGAATTTAGAATGATTTTCAAACTTCAATACATCAACCAATAATTATACATTTCTAATATTAAAAACATTATAACATGGTTGAATATAAAATTTGGAAACATATTTGAATTTAATTCAGACGATTACTAAAATCGACCAAAATTAGTTGAACTTTTGTGCTTTGAGATTTCAACATAAATTGAGAATAAATATACCTTAATCTAAGGTGTCAATCCACCTAAGTGGTGGGAGGGAGGGAATATACTTTTCTTTTTAGCATTGATAACCATAGGTCATATTCTTTAAGTGTTTAAAGGAGTCAACCACAATGAAGTTTTAATTACAATTTAAGGAAGATAGAGGTAAATTTCTTTTTAAAAGAAATCAACCTGCTATTTTCTCTAGGAAAAACTTATTTTTATAAGCTTGACTTGTATTTGAACCTTCAAACTTTTCTCAATGTAAATTGAATTTAATCTTGAAAATCTTGCATATATCATATTTTGGACCCTGTCCTAGCAAACATATCAAGCTACAAAGGACATGTAACTACAATATGTTATTAGGACAAGCAGAAAGTTTTGATTTGAAGGTTTGAGCTTTTGGACCTTGTCCTACCACACATATTAAGCTATAAAAATATATAACTGTAATATGCTGGTTTAGATAAGGAGAAAACTTTGATTTAAAAGCTTAAATTTTTCTTAAGATTTGTCCAGCCAGATTTTGAGTTACAAAAATATATAACTGCAACATATTGGCTAGGACATGAAGAAGTTTAAAATTTTTGAAGACTTTAAAAAAAAATTGGACCCAATCTAAATAATACATTAAGTTACTAAAAGAAGTAACTATACATATTACTAAAGATTGGGTAAATTAATTTTGGACCCAGTGCTAACTCAAACATCAAGCTACAAAAAAAAAATGTAACTACAACATTCGAATTAGCACGGGGATTTACTTTACAAAAACAATGTCGTATAAAGGAGCTTCCCATTAATTTTCTAACGGGGTCCAAAATAAGACCTCTAAAAATTTTTTAAATGCCGGCCAAATTATCCAAGAATGAAATGAATAAAAGAACCGGCGGAAGAAAGGTAGTTACAACCTATGTCAAGCACAAGTATACTACCGATTAAAGGGTATAAAACACTGCTAAAGATGGAAAGAGGATTGGTCCCCAGCGGAGTCGCCAGAAAAACCTTGGTGGGAAAAATTGTGTCACCACGCAGATTTTGATTTCTCCTATTTTGTAATCTAATACTGCATTGAGAATAAAGTACGGTCTCGAGAGGCCGACACAATATTCTACAATGGATTCAATATCAAAATAGGGTTTTGAAAATTGATATTTCTATAATCAAACATAGTTCAAAGAATAACATATCATCTTAAAAGATGAACATGGAATTCTATAGAATATGTTTAAAGATAGAAATATATTTTTTTGAAAAAGTTTATTCATTCTTTTATTTAGATATAGCAAGGAGAATATTATATCATCTTGAAAGACGAACATAAAATTCTTCAAGAACATCCAAAAGTAAGAATGAGTTTTATAAAATTCATCATTTCTAAAATTAAATATATCAAGTAATAAATTATATTGCCTGAAAAGACAATAATAACATACTACGAGCATATTTAAGATTAGAAATAATGTTTTTTTTTTTTTTAAGATATCTGCATTCCCAAAGATTCTTCCCTTATTTTATATAAATAAAACAAGGTTTATTTTAGTCTGGGGTTCTCAAATCCCTATAGGAGCAAGCCCCTATAGTTAATTACATCCTAGGAGGGATACTCCTAAGAAAAACTCAATTAAAGCAGTGATTTCATACTCTTTTGATTACAAAGTAAAAGACAAGGAAATAGAAGTATGAATTTTCAAGGAGAAAGCTCAATGTTGAACATTTATTAGTGAGTCAAAGGAGGAAAAGTAGGAGGCGTTGGATTCTGAGAAGCTCAGAGACGACCTCAGCCTACCCTATGTTGGGCTTTACATTTTATGAGAAATTTTTATGTTTGAGTTAACATTTTATTAGAAATTTGGGATTATATTCCTGGAGTGTGAGGACTTAAGATCTAAAAAGAATCTGCCTCAGAACCTAAATCTAATTTGGGTACTATATAATAGTGACCCGAACCTAACTAATGAAGTGCAAATCTGGACTTACCCCGGCCTGGATTGGGGAGCCAGCTAACCACCTAAGCGCTTTAAAACCATGTGTCCAGTCTCTTATGAAAGATGGGTAGGGACGTTGTTTAAGTTTTAAGAAATTGGGGGGCCGACATCTAAGACAGTTCCTAATTGGCCCCTTAACTTATGTAGGGTGAGAAATGTCTAAAAATGCAATTAATATTTTAGACTCTTTTTTAATTTGTATCTAATGCAATGCATGCTAATTGACTTGAATGCATAAAATGATAATGAAGCAGTTTAAAAATTAGGCTTATAAAATAGGTTTTTCCCTAGAGATTGCACAACTTCCCCTTGACAGAACTGCACCCTCATAGGTCAAGTGGTCTGCCAGAACCCGCAGGCGGGGAGGTGCCTAACAAGGAAGAGAAAGTAATAATATGCTTATGCTGACTCTCGGCGGTCCCGAGCTTACTTCTTAGAACGTTAGAGTTACTATGTGAGCCTAAAAATTTTTATTTTTTAATTACAAGTAGAAGAATTTTTTAAGCGTACCCTTACAAAAAAAAAGCACTCCGATTCGTATCCAGACTAAAACAAAACACGGCATGCAAGAGTCCTAAAAAAAATCTACTGCACAAACAATGTAAACAATCAATTTTAATAATCCAAATATAATGTCCAATGTCCAATGTCCATATTACACCCAGAATTTGCAGAAAAGTAAAGTGGCCGGGCACCACTGACAACAAACCCGGATTCAAGTCCTAAAAATGACGCAAGTGATTTTTGAAATGGGATATACTGTTCCTTGAATCTTCATTTCTTCATCTTCTTTCTTCCATCTTCATTTCGTCATTTCTTCTTCTACGATCTTCTTGGATCCACCGGGCTTGAATATCCAAATGAAAAGAAACTCATCCCTAAAAGGGGTATTTTCTTTTCTATTTGGATATTAAAAATCATCCTAATTTGGCTTTCCAAATAAAAGTGAATAATCCTTTAAGGTATATTCTCTCTTTTCTTTGGATTCCAAATTGGATGTGATATCCCATTTTCAAAATCACTTTCACATATCTTGATTTTTAATATATTACATTTACATTCACATTTACATCACAGAAAGAAAAAGAAAATCTAGACCACCTGCAGGGTTATCCTAAGCAAAATTCATCCCAAGCAGTTATATATAAGCATTTAAATTAAATCACTCAGCCACACTAGCCACACTCTTTCTTATTTGGGGGCTAAGCAGCTGAAGCACCTGTAGCACATATATATAATTATTAATTAATTAGCCCCCTTTGCTGCCCTGCATGAGTGTGGCCACCTGCAGAAAATTCTGTTAATAATCAGATCGCTCCTAACCTATGGGTAATCTAATCGTCAATCGAATCACATCACAGAATGCAGTAAAAGTAAGTAAACAAACACACCAACAATTTACAACCAGCATGCAATAAAACTCGAGAAAAAGCCCATCACAGTGCAGTAAAGAAATAAACACTGGCCTAACCTAAAACTAGAGTTGGTTATCCTAACAAACAAATCTAAGTGTGTGTATTAGAAAGTGTGGTTTTGATATATCCTAAATCAATTATTATTTAAAAGAAAATTTTTAATTAATTAAATTTAATTTGTTAAATAAATAAGTAAAAATAAAATAAAATAATAATAATAATAATAATAATGGAATGTCACTAAGTTTTCTATGTTATATGTCTCTACCCTAAAGTGTACATGCATCCTAAGTCTAAGTTTTCTAAGACCCGGTCCTTAATTTTTTTTGTCCTTAAGTGTCACTACTGTTGTATGGGGTAAAAAAATGTTGTTATCACTAACCCTTAGGACTTTTCGTATATATAAAGAAGTTTAAGGATCTAAGAGCAAAAAGTAATCCTAATTAAATTGAAGTTACTATAAAGACCTAAAAGGAAAGGTTTCGCACACCACATCAGGGGGTCCCTAAAGGTTTTCTAAATTTAGAAATACTCACAGTCACCGAGGGCTACGACCCGGTGGTTCCGCCCGTAGCACCTCTACCCGGTTGAATAGAGGCGACTGACGTCATTAGCTCCTTGTCCTTTTGTCCACTCGATCAGTACCGTTCCTCGTAGTTCATGCAAATATAAAAAAAAAAAAAAACAAGGAAAATAGGGATTAGAAACACTTTTAATAAATAATAATAAAATAATTGAAAATTACTGAAAATAAAGACGTACCTTTCTTCGGGCTTGATCACTGGTTGTGTTGACTTGGCTTTTGAAACCTTTACTTTTGGAAGTACACTTTACAATCTTTCAATATTCAATACCACTCTTTCTAATTTACACAATTTTCACAAAATAAGCAATTTACCTCTCATACTTGTACACTTCAATTTTCATCCTTTATGAATCTCAATCGTTTAAAATCCAAATACTTTCTAACACACACTTTCCAAAATATCTCATCTCTCAATACACATACTCAAAAGCATTTTACTTTTCAAAACCACATTATCTCCACACACGTTACATTTTACCCAAAATTCCTACATTTCACCTTCTAACATATTTCATATATATTTTTCAAAAAATTCACTTAGCTATTCATATACACATACTTTAACTTTCAAAACACATAAATATCAACTTTTCGATCCCATTAGCCTCACTATATTTCTCACACATTGCTTTTAACTTATACACAATTCATTTCAACACTATATTTTTTCACTATTATAGATTTACACATTTCATATTTCAAAGCATATATAACTTTCATCTTACAAAGATCACACGATTACTTTTTAAAGCACACGCACGAATCACTTTTCAAAAACATCACCCATACTTTTTAGAGAGATACACGCATACACTTTTCACTTCTCACAAATACACACTTTTACTTACCCACAATATATACTTTTCACCTCTCCAAAATGTACAAAAATATCCTTCCCAAAAATTTTCACAATTCACCTTTCAAAATAATACACACCTCTCCCTCAATGCAAAGCACTTTTCAAAACATTCAATTCTCAACACAAAATATTTCCAACATATACTTCCACCTCTAAAACAAACAATTTTTGCTTCCTATTTTTCAAGACATGCACAAGTTACAATTTGCACATATATGCATATATTACACCCTTAGATATTGATGAAGAAAAATCAACTTAATCATACGCAATAATTTACAATTTTAAGAAGAAATGATATATTTAATCTCTTCTCCTAAAGACAACAACAAAATTTCATCACATTTCTCACCAAAAACTTTCTTAAAACAACATCAAAGACTTGTAAATATTAGAAGCAATAAGAAATTTTAAAGATAATGCTTTATGACTTCTATAAAATCAACATTAGATCCCAAAATGAAAGAAATGAAATGATCTAAATCCCTCATCTTCTACAACCATAGAGAGAAATGGGAATCAATATATTCTTAATCTTTTGATGATTGATATAGTGAAGAAGAAAAAAAAAATAGAATGTAGAAAAAAAGAGATCAAGAAGAAGAAAATTTACCACTTTTTGTTGCCTCTGGTTGAACAAGCCATAGCATAGAGGGGTTCATTTGGGGTTCCTAGGGCTGGAGATTAGATGAGAGGAGGGGCTTGGATGTGTCATGTATGAGAGGAGGGAGGCTTGGACGTTTTTTTGTGTTGAGGGAGAGTGAGAGTGGGTGGTTATGGGTTGAGGGAGAGGGAGAGGGAGAGTGGGTGGTTATGGGTTGTTGCTGAACCCTTTGACCGTGGACCGTTCGTTGGACATTTGAAGGCCTTAATGATTTTGGAATTCGGTGATCTTGGGTTCATTGGATTCGTCTCGTCGATCTGTTCGATTCGAGTATAAGCTCGTCAAAATCGGAGACCGTTTAGTAACTCAAATTGCGGTTTGAACCTTCAAACAGCGCTTTGAGCCCTTGATTCAGATTCATTTGGGCTCGGATTGGGTTGATCTTGGTGTCGTTGGGTTTGTATTCCTGAGACGCTTAGTTCGACTGTAAGTTTGCTGAAATCGGAGTTTGGATGGTCTTCGAATTAATTTTTGAAGTTTCCAAACTTGATTTTGCATCGAGATTCGTGCCCGATTAAGATAATTGTTGACGACGTATCAATTATTATTATTATTATTATTATTATTATTATTATTATTATTATATATATATATACTTGTGACGAGTCAAAACGGGTTAATCGGAGCCATTGAAATCGAATTCAATTTGAGTTAATTTGTTTTGATTTTGATTCAATTGGTGAATTGATTTGAGCCCAATAATGTATCAATTTGATCAAAAACGAATTAGATTGTATTAAATTGAGTCAATCGAAATGGACGAATCATAAATCGAGTTTGATTTGAGTACATTTCAGAGTTGAATTGAAATTGGATCGAATTGATTTTGATTCAAATTGATTGATAGGTTCGAGTCGATACTACGTCAGTGGGCGTCCACCTAAGGGAAATCCTATGGGTGCGACACCTACACTAGGCTAGGAAGACCTAGATGCTAGAATCGAATTCAGGGAAATTGACCTCGAATAATGAGGTCAACACATCTGATCTTCTGCACACCGATTTATTCAATGTCCTTTAAATAACTTTCAAAAAATTGCTTCTTTCCTTCTTCCTTCCCCAGTTCACTATCAACCAGGGACCATAACCTACTACTCCATTATTCTCACTCTCTTCAATATTATTTTGTACATTTCTCTCTATATCTTGAATTACATTAGCAGCTGTCTTTTCTTGAAGCTTGGGATCTTCTACACCTTCCCTACAAGCTTCCTTGATGTGTCCAATTGAAATAAAAATTAGGAATACATTCATACTCTATCTTCTGATAGAATTTCCCAGCCAATCCCTCCACCCAAACTCCTATTGGTAACTTCGTATCAAGCTGAATTCGAACACACACCCTTCCAAACTCTCTTCTCCCCCATTGAAACATATTCCCATCAAGCAAATATGGTTTTCCAACCATTGATGCAATTCTACAGATGTTTATATTGTCCCAGCAGTGTAGAGGAAGACTTGGTATCCTGATCCAAATCGGGGCTGTAAATCCTCTAAGCGAAGTTAGTGAGAAGCTTTGGGACCATTTGTCCATTCTAATTATTTTTCCATTAACAAACCATGGCCCATTTTACTGGATAGATTCCAAATGCTCTGGTTCAGAAAAAGAACAAAGCTCCTATCCCATGCTAACCAAGGTGAGATGAAATTTTCCATATTGAGACCATTGTCTCCTGAGTTATGAGATGATTACTGACAATGGATCCGGAGCATCTCCTCCAAATATTTTAATAACCAGAGAGTTAATCAGTCTTTTTGCATTTTTTGTTTCATTCCTCTCATACAATTTAACAGTCATTCCATCTTCTGATAAGAATTCCCCCATCTAGTGTTATTTTCTTTAAGCTTATGACAAACTCATTATATGGGGAAATCGGTTCCTTAATCTTGCTGGTAAAATTCAACTCATCAAATCTACATTCTTGTCTTTGCCAACATTTCTTTCGACTCATTCATTGATACCGTTGGGAGTACTCAATGATTTAGATAAATTGAGTAGAGAATTCTTATGGAGAAAACAAGATAAAAGCCAAGGCTTGCACTATGTGGAATGGGAAATTCTTTGTAGAAGCAAAAAATATAGTGGACAAGGTATAAATTCTGCAGTGGATAAAATTAACAATTGCAGGGCTAAATGTGCTTGGATGCTCATCTCAAATCCTACATCCCTTTTGAACATAATTCTTATTGCTAAATACGGTTCAAATATTTGGGATTATGATCATAAATATGTAGAATCTTCTACTTGGAAGATAATTATCAAAGGAGCTAAATCTCTACAGAAAATTCTGAGATGGAAGGTGAAGGATGGAATTTTCATCAACACTTCAAAGGATGTGTGGATCCTTGATAAAATCATTGAAAAGTGGCCTACCTATACAACAAATCTGCAAGAAGAACAGGAATGTGTACATCATTCCATTAAGGAGGGAAATTGGGATGTTGTAAAGCTAAGGCAAGCTTTTGGTCCGGAATTGGTAGAGCTCATTTGTTCGGTTCCGATACAGAGCAGAATTTTGAAAGACGAAGTTGAAATTGCGGTTAAACACTCTGGGAAATCCTTGTCTTATTTAATTTCGGATAAAAAATATAGCAGTGCAGAGGAGAATACCAATTGGAAATGGCTGGAAAAATTGAAATTAAGAACAAGGATAGAGCTCTTTTGGTGGAGATTGTTGAACAAAGCCTTACCAAGTAATGAGTTTTTGATGTATAGAAGACTCATTAACTACAATGGCTGTCCTAGAGGATGTAATCAAATTGAAGATGGCAATTATATAGCAGCGGAATGCAACTTTATTAATGGTGTGCTGAAGGTTTTGAGAAGCTGGGGTTTTAATATACATAATTTCAATGATCTAAATTGTTGCATTACTGAACTGAAGAAAATTTCATGTTCTAATATTTTTTTGGGAAATCTATATTGCTCGGTCATCTTTCATTCCTGGAAAAGCCGGAATAAACTAGTCCACGATGATAAAGAGGATAGTTTCAACACTGTAGCAGCAAAAGCAATATCTTTCACATCCTCATCAATAAATTATGATCTTATCACGGTCAACTGGGATTCTAATCAGCTTAGGCTATTTTCTCATGTTTGGAATCCCCCTCCAACCGATTGGATCAAATTAAATGTGGATGCTTCTCTCGGCAATAACTATTCTGTAGGTATTGGAGGAATTCTAAGAGATAGCAAAGGTAGATTACTATTTGCATTTGGGTTCAAACGTGTGCATTGGGATAGTTCTTCTCTAGAACTAGAAGCGGTTTTATCCTTCAATAGAGTTCTTCAAGAGTGGATGTTTGAAGCTACATGAATTATTATAGAAGGAGACAATTATAATGTCTTAAAATTCATTCAAAAGTCAATCAAGGAAGGAGTGCAAGGAGGTAACAACATTTGCTCTGAAGACTTCTTTTTTCTTAGGAAGTTTAATCAAGTTATTATTCAATTTGTTAATAGAGGTTGTATTAAGTTAGCCGATTGTTGTGCTAACTATGCTAGAAAAAATGAATTTGTTTGGGATAGTTTGGATATAAATCACATTCCTCCTAATTTCTTTAAAATTCTAAAGGAGGAATGTGAATTATCCAAATTCACTTAGTTTTCTCCTTTCTTTTTGGTTTATTAATAATAGTGCTATATTTAGTTTCTCAAAATTTATATATATATATATAAGAATTCCCCCTGCTGAAGTTCTGAAACTTGAATATTTTCTTTCTTCTTCCATACACTCGCTTGAACTGCATTAGAACTTCGAGCAGGAAATGGTTCAGCCTCCATACAGCCACCCTTATCAGCTGATTCAACACTTCTTACCTTCAATAAATTAGAAAATAGCACCTTTTCCTACAATATTGGTTCCTGATGTTTCTCCACTTTACTTGAAGCCTCTTCCAATTTTTGTGCTATAATTCTTTCAGTTGGACTTGAATTTTCAATAGAGATTGAATTTACTCCATCCATCTTCCCATAATTAGCAGTTCCATTAAATGGAATAATTTTCTCAATCAGAGGTCTTATGGAAGGGGACACATCAAACCCTTCCTGTAGAATCAATGTCGTTGCAATCTTAATCTTCTTAACCTTATCTTCAATAATAATGTTCTTCCCTTTCACAAAAACCTTCGGTTCTTTCTTTGCTAAAAAACCACCTTCATTGATAACAAGGGACATACTAAATTTTTCTTTATTTTTGATGAATTGATTCAACCTTGCCTTTCCATCTCCGAAAGCAGACGACGATGATGAAAACAATCGAGCTGGAGCCGCCAATGCCCTAGATAAAGGGCGAAGATCTTCCTGTGTTCTGCCAGCCATAGGATGCTGGTGAACATCCGCCGCCATGGGTTATCCACAAATCCCATGAATATGAAAATTTGAAATTTTTGTGAAATCCCAACGGTTTTCTTAGACGTTCTCTCTCTAGCTTTAAACATCCAGAAAAGCTTCATTTTAAGGAATATTTTATATAACTTAAAAACTTTCTACTCTTTTTTATGTATTCACTACTCCATTTTATTTTTATCATCTAACTCTTATCTATAGAGTTAGATTTAAAACCATTGCAAGGAATTGAGACATTGAGATTTGTTAGGTTAATCCATGAATGAAAGTTATCTCAAAAGTAATAATTTTTTTTTGAATTATTAGCAGGCACTAATCTATTATTACTTACTAAATAATTTTCCAACTACATGATTTTTAATTAATTTATACTCAACACGCCCTAATCATTGGTTTCCTTAAAAATTACTTCATTTAAAGGTTAAGGAATGAATACTATCATGAACTATACTTCTATATAATAAGCTAAAGGTTGGGTATATCCTTTATTGATCCTCATAAGTTTTCTATCTAATCCTCTACTCATTAGATATAATCATCTCTATCTCTTAACTCTACTAGTAATTCATGAGAGAGGTTTGGCTTTATGTTTGCTCAAATGCTTATTATTTCAACTAGCCCTCCAATACAAAATAAAATCATTTCCTCCTTAAAATCTCAAGAAGAACCCCATTGGGAGCAATTAGCTAAGGGTTGGATGAATAAGATCCCACCATGTTCAATTAGCTAATTAAACGCCTTAGAACACTTGAAAAATTGTTAAAAAAATTAAAATTATTGTAGAATAATTTTTCCTTCAACCACAGGTATTTCCAACCCCTTAAAACCTTTTATTAAAGCTAAAAACCCTACTGGGCATAAGGTTAGTTGAGTGAGGTTCTGCCTATCTCTGAACCTCGATTTGTGAATTGGGTTAAACCTTCTTCGGAATGCTATAAACTAAATGTTTGTGATTCTGATAATGATACCATCATGGGGTGTGGTGGGATCGTTAGAAACAGTTAAGTGAATGTTACTTTAGCTTTTGTGGGCACTTTACACAATCGTAATTTGCATCTTGTTATGCTTAATTCTATCCTTTTTGGGCTGCAAATTTGTATGTCTCTTGATATTACTAACATTGGGATTGAGGTTGAGTCTAATGAATCAACTATATTGAGGATTCAATTTGCAATCCTGCGGCTTTTTATCTAGTTAGGGATATTAACAAGTTAATTATCTTTGTTAATATTTCCTTTTCTCTAGTGTTTAGGGAGGGTAATGCCTATGCTAATTGGCTTGCCAATTTTGGTAGCAGGCTTGATTATTTCATTGATTTTATGGTGGCTAATTTATCTATCCCCTTAAAAGGGATATTGAGATTAGATAAAATCAATCTGGCTTATGTTAAGAGGTAATTTGGTGTTTTTTAGTTTTTGTGGAGTTTTCCTTTTTGTTGTGTTGTTTTACTGTGGATCCTTGCTGATGATTTGGCTTGGTTGGCTTATTTCTAATGGTTCTTGATTTTTCAGGGGCCTTGGTGTTGGCTTTATGTTGGAGCCCATATTTGGTGGTTTGCCCATTTATATCTTATGCTTATGGATGTGCTTTATGTCTATTTCTTAATTTGTACGGTGAATGTGAATTGCTGGTGTCATTTTGATGTGGAGTTGCATATTGTGGTTGATTTTTTTGGGGTTTTTGGGCTTGAGTAGTGATTGCATTGCTTTTGTTATTGATGGTATTCCTAGTTGTTGCTCTCCTACTTCCTTCTACTGCTATGGGACCTGGTGTTATAATATTGTTGTTATGGTTTTTTTATGGTTTGGGGGTAGCTGGGTGGTTTTTGGTTGTCTTCTTGGTTGCATGGGGCATCTTCTCCTCTCGGTTTTGCTAGGTTTTTATTATTGGCTTTGGGGGTGGTTCTAAATAAGCTAATGCTAGTGTTTTGGGGGCCTTATGTGGTTTCATGATGAGGTCCTTGGTATCTTTTTTGTGATGTATTAGTTTTTTATCAATGATTGGCTCTATCTGGGTGTGGGTGGCTGCCTTCTCTATGGGCTTATCTTGATGCATTTTGGAGTTTCTTGTTAAGGGGTAGTTGGTTTGGTTGGTTGGTAGGATTGAGCGGCATTGGGTTTACCCGAGTGATGTATGCTAGTTTCATTCTATCCTGAGCTCGTTTTGCCCATACCCTTATTTGGTTTTTGATGACTATTTGGGTAGGTTTTCATTAGTAGCCAACATGGCTTGCCCTTTTCCATTATGTTATTATTTTTTGCTTTGATGTTATTCTATGGATCAATATTATAGTGTTGTTTTATATGGGTGTTGACCTTTTGCTTAACTATGGGAGGTCTTTTACTTAGAGCTCTGTATGGGTAACATCCTTTATTACTAATTTTCCCTTCAGTTAATTAATTTCCATTTATATTACTCTATTTCTTTATATTTTAGTTTTATGTGTTGCAGCCCTTTTGATTATCAAGAGCTTACATTTATGGCTATGATCAAGATTTTTTGCTGAAAGATTGTGCTTCATGTTCTTTTATGTATCTTTTTTTTGGTTGATTCTCTTTAGCATCATTAGCATGTTACTAGGTATCCTTGTATTTAGCTTAGTGGGGACTATCGACTTTTAGGTTTTATTTCACTTTATTATGTAGCTCGTTTAAGCATTAAGATGCTTTGGGTCCCCCTTAAGGATTGTGTAATTGTTTTGTTATTTAACGCATAGGCCCTCTGTGGGTTTTAACTAAAAAAAACCTACTGGGGATAAAAAAATTGTATTGGGCATTAAGTGTTTCGATAAAACTAGTCCTATTATAAACCCAACTGAAACCCACTCAAAAGCCTAAAAAATAATAAATTACTTGAGATCTTATTTATGTATATTAATCTAAATATTCCAAGTGTTTTCAACCACAAGAATTCCATATATTCAGCATACCAGAACTTTAAACCTCCATGAATTGAGTTTTGAAAATTTGACTAGTTTTAGCTTTGATCATCTTCTTGCATAAACTCTAAATCCATACATTCTTTAATCTGAGTAAAGCCTAAATATCATTTTTGACACTCTTTGGAAGTTTTTTAAATATACTTTTTCCCTCATAAAGAGTGTTAATCTTAGTTGCATTAAATTGGTATTAGAATGGAACTTATGTTGTGAAGACAAGCATTAGAGGAACCACTTGCATTTGGGTAATATTATTTTCTATATCTATTTCCTTTTAATGTTATATATTAGGCTTTCTTTATCTATTAATAATTTCAAGAAAATTTTGTCATTCCACTAATAATTAAATATAATAAATTGCCTTGTAATTTAACTTAAACTACACTTATAATTATCTTCAGTGGCATTAAGTTTTAATGATTTTGTGAATTATAATAAATAAATTAGGGCCTTTCATCTTTTAAATTATTCATAAACACAAAATCTATCTTGTTCTCTCAGCTTAAACTTATTGAAATTCATATAACTAAAACTACTTCTGTTAACTAGTTTAACTCTATTCCTTGGAAATATGTGTGAGGTAAATTTTAATTGTTTATAACTTATGATACTTTGTGCCATTCATTGCATCCCACTTAAGTAGCAATTGAAGGTTCTCGGATGACACTAGAAAGTGCTCTGAGACCACTTGAAAGTTCATTAGGGATGTTAAGCCCTTATGAACTGGCCCAAGGCTAACAAAGAGAGAGGTGAATTGGATAACTTTAAAACTAAAGATAAAACTCTAACCAAATTCACCACAGAAATTGAAGTGCGGAAGATAATAACGCGGAAGCAGTAATAAGAAAAGAACACACCGGATTTATAGTGGTTCGGTCAAACCTTGACCTACGTCCACTCCTTGGAGACACCCTCCAAGTATTGCACTATAAAAGTGTCTCTCCTTTAGCCCCCACAGCTAGGCGGAGAAGCCCTTACAAAATCACTTCCACCTTCCCCGGTGCGGCGGCGTCGCCGGGTCCTTTGACACCAAAGAGATCTTCTTCTTTGGTGAACTTACGTCGAAACAAGCCTTTAATCCGATGGTACAAAGGTGCGAGTTTGCCGGAGCAACCGTGTGGATCCCCCACCACACTCCCTTGAGTTCCCCTCACTGGATCTTCTCCCTCTCAAACTCCACCCTTTCCTCTCTCCCTTTCAAGCTCTCTCTTCAAGTTTCTTCCACAAGAACGAAGCTACAATGGATGCCAAAGACACTTACAAAGTGCCTTGCCATAGCTTAAATAGAAGCTCTCAAAATGAGCTCATTAATGCAAGTTGCCGCCATTATCATCCAGGATGATAGACAAATCGTCCTGGCCAATTAGTTCAAATATGAGGAAAATCATCCTGAATATCGCCATGAAATGAAGCTAGACGATGTCTAATCGTCCCGGACGATCTTGTGATCGGTCTGGACGAAATCCCCATTAATTGCTTTCCAAAACTTCCTGAGAAATTTTGGAAAAATTGACTTGGATCGGCCAGGATGATATTTTATAATCCAAGATGATCCACCTAGATGATGTCCAAAAATAGGTTATTTCTAAAAAGAATTGGCGGCAGATTCTTTCTGAATTGAGCCTATCGTCCTGGCCGATACAAAATCGTCCAGGACAATGTGTTTTGCATAATAATGGCTGCTTTAATGAGGATGTCCTAATCAAGATTTCTTTTTTTGGACTGATCGTCCAGGATGATATAAATATCATCCAGGACGATGTTACCAAAAATATAAATCTTTAGGGAACAATAGAAAATCTTCCAAGCTACAAAACATCATGAGCCACACCAAATACAATAGACTCAAGAAAGGAAAAAAAGATACAAACTGACTCAGACCTAGTCTACCCAATCTTTAGCTGATTCCAAATTGCAGTCCGATCGTGTGAAACTGAAATGTTAGTAGAAAACAATCATAGAGAAATAAGAGTGTTTGCTATCATTAAAATCATAAATCATGAAAACAGATCTGTAACAATCTCCCCTTTTTTATGATGGCAAATACTACAATTTGAATTTTCAAAAAAGTACATTTTCTCCTAATCTCCCCCTCACTAGAAAAGCACTTTAAAAATAGGGGAGATAAAAATATTTTTATTGTTTTTAATTTTTTTGAAAATAAAAAAAGGATACAAATTCAACACATTACGTTCTCCCCCTTTGACATTATCAAAAAGAGAGGATGCACAAAAAAACAAAACGAACAAAAGGCTAAAACATTTTCTGATCTAGTGAAAAATAAATATTCTTAAAATAAGAAAGTTACCTCTTGGTTTTAATCAAAAACTTAGTAGAATTGGATTGACAACGCATAGCCCAGAAAAGGTTAGAAATTCAGATTTGATAATCCAAACTCAAGTTCTTTAAAAAAGGCTTAAAAACTTTTTAATTCAATATCTAGATCTAGGAATAAATTAGAAAAAGAAACATTAATTTTTCAAAACTCCTTTCATAAAACATATCTAATAGAAGATCATTGCACGAATTGCTGAATCAGGAACCACGATTTTCAAGCACAAGTTTCGAATATATCAAGGATTTTCTCAGGTTTTTAGTAGTATAAGAAAAAATAAGCATTTTTTTTTGTGTGGGCTCATTTTATGTCCTTTATCAATTGAATGGCTCTTTGAGCATCTTTTGATTTTTAATACACTTTGTGTATTATTTTTGTTTTCAATTTGGCGTCATTATGCATCTTTTGGTTTGGCATTATTGGCCACTTTTTTTTTAATTATTTTCAAAAAATATGCTTTCTTTCTTATATTTTCAAAACCAAAGTAAACCCAAATTATTGACAACACGAACAACTTGATTAAGAAAATTTCATGGTGGATTCAAAAATCTTGCAAAAGATTCCTATGCGATAGAAAAAATGTAGGGAGATAAAAAAAATCAGTTTCAAAATCCAATTTAAAATATGATGAAGATTTTGAATCAAAAGTAAAATAACCTCTTTAAGAAGAGAGAAAGAGAAACAAAATCATGAGTTCCCTTCCTCTGACTGTTTTAGAGAAGTCAAACACAACTTACTAAAGATTTCAAGAAAAATTAGGAAGTAGATTTTTCATTTTTAGAAAAGTGAATGTGTGTGTTGATCAGAGAAAAAACTTTCACGAAAATAAAAATTTCAAATATTAAACAAAACAAAAACACAAAATAAAAATAAAAAACAGAAAAACAAAAACACAACACAAAAACACGAAAGGCTTTTAACCATTTTCTCTCTCCTGGTTCGATGCTTCAGAAACCAGATCTGTCCATGAGATTTTTTGTCTTTCATTATTTTCCTAGTTTGAATTTTGCTTTGCCTTGCCCTTTTATTTCGTAGGAAGAATTCTTAAATTAGGGCACTGATTTTTCATATGTCCAGGCTGCCTGCATCGAAAGCAAATAATGTCAGAAGAAATATGGACATCCTTACCACTTTTACCTTTTTTTCCACTTTTGCTTATGCTTAGGTGAGCTTTGTGATTTGATTGACATGTCATTGCCTTCGTCACCAACTAGGATATCTCTTTCTATATCTCCAGCTTTTAGAACAATAGTTTCACCTGCACCCAAAAGTCTTTGACCCAAACCTTGCTCGTAAGCAATGAGTGAGCCAATCAAATTATCAATAGAATACTCATTCAAATTTTTTGATTCACAAATAGCAACTAATTTGACATTAAACTTATCAGAAGACAATGAAGAATTTTGTTAACGTTTTCAAAATTTGAAAAATCTTATCCTAAAGCATGCAATGAGTTTACAATTTGAATGAATCTGCTATACATGTCTAAGATCGTTTCAAAAGGTTTCATGAAAAATAATTCAAAATCATGCATTAACAAATTAAACTTGGATTGCTTTATTTCACTAGTGCCTTTGTATATGGTGTGCAATTTATCCTAAACTTCCTTACTGGTAGTGCATGTGGATACTAACATAAAATTTTTAGAATTTAAAACACAAAAAAAGCAATTTAAAGACTTCGCATTCAATTGAGCATTGAGTTGTTCTTCCCTGTTCCATTGATTAAAATGAATATCAGTTTTAACTCCATTAATAATACGTGATGGTGATGAATAACCAGTTAAAATCATATGCCACATGCGAAAATCAATCGATTGCAAGAAAATAGACATGCGAGTTTTCCAAAAATCAAATGACAAATTTTCAAATAAAGGTGGTCTGGTGATAGAAAAACCTTCCGCAATATTACGATTAGCTATGGATCAAAAATTCAAAAGCTTTTAAAAACTTATTTTATGAAAACTTGTTATGATACCACTTAAAGGTTCTTAGAAGACACTAGAAAGTGCTCTGAGACCAATTGAAAGTTCGTTAGGGATGTTAAGCCCTTATGAACTGGCCCAAGGCTAACAAAGAAAGAGGTGAATTGGATAACTTTAAAACTAAAGATAAAACTCAAACCAAATTCACCACAGAAATTGAAGTGCGGAAGAAAATAACGCGGAAGCAGTAATAAGAAAAGAATACACCGGATTTATAGTGGTTCGGTCAAACCTTAACCTACGTCCACTCCTTGGAGGCACCCTCCAAGTATTGCACTACAAAAGTGTCTCTCCTTTAGCCCCCACAGCTAAACGGAGAAGCCCTTACAAAATCACATCCACCTTCCCTGGTGCGGCGAAGTCGCCGAGTCCTTTAATACCAAAGAGATCTTCTTTTTTGGTGAACTTACCTCGAGACAAGCCTTGAATCTGATGGAACTAAGGTGTGAGTTCGCTGGAGCAACCGTGTGGATCCCCCACCACACTCCCTTGAGTTCCTCCCCCTCACAGGATCTTCTCCCTCTCAAACTCCACCCTTTCCTCTCTCCCTTTCAAGCTCTCTCTTCAAGTTTCTCCCACAAGAGCAAAGCTACAATGGCTGTCAAAGACACTTACAAAGTGCATTCCCATAGCTTAAATAGAAGCTCTCAAAATGAGCTCATTAATGCAAGTTGCCGCCATTATCATCCAGGACAATAGACAAATCGTCCTGGCCGATTAGTTTAAATATGAGGAAAATCATCCTGCATATCGCCCTGAAATGAAGCTGGATGATGTCTAATCATCCCGGACGATCTTGCGATCATCTCGGAAGATTTAGCAATCGGCCTGAACGATCTTGCGATCGGCCTGGACGAAATCCCCATTAATTGCTTTCTAAAACTGTTTGAGAAATTTTGGAAAAATTGACCAGGATCGGCCAGGACGATATTTTATAGTCCAGGACGATCCACCGGGACGATGTCCAAAAATAGGTTATTTCTAAACAGATTTGGCGGCAGATTCTTTCTGAATTTAGCCTATCGTCCTGGCCGATACAAAATCGTCTAGGACGATGTGTTTTGCATAATGACGACTGCTTTAATGAAGATGACCTAATCAGGATTTCTGCTTTTGGACTGATCATCCAGGACGATATAAATATCGTCCAGGACGATGTTTCCAAAAATATAAATCTTTAGGGAACGATAGAAAATCTTGCAAGCTACAAAATATCAGGAGCCACACCAAATACAATAGACTCAAGAAAAGAAAAAAGATACAAACTGACTCAGACCTAGTCTACCCAATCTTGAGCTAATTCCAAATTGCAGTCCAATCGTGTGAACCTGAAATGTAAGTAGAAAGAAGTCATAGAGAAATAAGAGTGTTTGCTATCATCAAAATCATAAATCATGAAAACAGATCCGCAACAGCAATCAATAAAAAACTTACATTTTAGATTTGATAATTGTTTGTATTTTTTGTACATAATAAGCTCTTGACACAACATGCTATAAAAATAGCAAGTATATATTAGTTTTAGGGATTAGCTAAGATGGTAGATACATGTAAGGAAAATGACCATTATTATCTTTTATAGTAAGTGCATAATTTATTAGAAGAAATTAATGGCATAATGCTATGGAAAATGACCATTATGATAGGTTAGTCTTGCTCAAATGAAGTTAATGGCATAATTTTGGCCCATAAAGTTTGTAATAATGATGGAATACATATAGCAACTAAACTTTATGATGTATGTTTTAATTTTAGCCCTGACCAAACCCATCTACCTGGGGAACAATAATAGTGGGGAGATAATAAAAAGTTTCTTTGACTAGTCATGAATCTTGATGGTTATTTGAATTGAAAAGTTTTAGAATTTAATTAGGATCATCTAAACTCTAATTTTAGCAAACTTATAGTCGAATTGAATATGTCAACAAGCCCAACAGCAACAAAAGTATTCTAATCCAAGTTTGAATTAGCCCAAATAAAGCACTTGAAGTGTAATAAAAAACATTAAAATATTAATTTAAGGATGGAATGATCTTCAAATTTTGTATACCTATAATGGAATCAAGCATCTTGATGAGAGAAATCCAAAAAGCCCAAAATTATGTAATTCTAACATCATTGAAGCACATAAATATTAAAATAAAATGATCTATAATTTTGGGATTCAATATAAAACATCTGATGAAGTGCTAAATTTTTTTTCCAATATTTATGAGGCAAGTCTCTAGTGCCACCCTCCCTCCCAAACTAATATTTATATGATAGGGGGGGGGGGGGGGGGGGGGGGGGGATGGGTAGCGAATGTCATGCCCTATAATTTAATTTGGAAGAATTCTTTCTTATTATTTTAATATATGCATGATAACCAGATCTAGCTAATTTATTCTATTAGTATAAATACAATAGAAAAAACAAAACTATTAATGAAAATATTAATATATATTTGTATTCATTTTCTAAAATTCTTGTATAATACTCACGATCAATGCAATCATATATTAACTACTCTATCTTGAGTATAAAATAACAACTAAAATAATAAGAACCTAAAACTGAAGGATCTTGGTGAATCTCCCACACGTGCTCTCTTGCCCTGACCTAAAGTCATTTAACCATATATAATGATATCAAGAGCACAACTAGCAACCAAAACTTACAACTGAACACAAAATATAAGAAAAGAGTAACATGTATGTCATTAGTCAAATCATAGCAATACCATTTATATGATCCTAAATTTATGGTGCGAAAGCCAACACAATAGTACAATGCAGAAAATAATAAATAAGTATAGGTGTCGAATCAAAAAAGCATTCATCGTATAGTATTATCAATTAATAAATCAATCATATAAAGTAGTAAAATCAAATAATTGATAAAAACTATTAGTAAAATTACATAGGAGTGTACTTATACTATCCAAATATTCTATATCAGTATCAATTTAGTTTATTACGGGCTCAGTATGTCACACTAAATAAATAAGAGGTTCTAATTTATGTGATGTGTTAAGTATGCTACACTAAATAAGTAAGAAGTTCTAGTATAAGCGATATCTTTCTAGTAAATTATAATTTGTATCAGTATCTTATTGGCTCAGTAAATAGAGTCATCACTCTTTGCTCATCAGTACAATAATAATCTCTTTATAAGTCTCAACTATTATAATATGAATCAGTAGAGGATAACCATAATATTTAAAGGAAAGCCTATTGATCCACCATCCTGTACAGGTCAATCAATCTCTAACCAACAGATCAATCTGTCATTACTTTTCTTTTACACACACACACATTATTTTTATCATAGTACTATAATAGTAATAATGACCAACTATTACTCAATCATATATCCACATTTTTTTTTCGAATGCATTATAGTAAATAAAGCACAAATTATTAGAAGATTATATATAATAATTTTGTGAAGATTTAATTGAATTAAAACATTATTTTTTAGATATTAAAATAAATTTTTTAATTGATAAAAAAATATTGAATTTTCAAAATCACCAGATGAAAAATCCTAAATAAATACTTAAAATGTTCGTAATCTCAACATCTTTAACATATAAAAAATTATGAGGTGAAAATTGTACTAATTTAAATTTATTATAATTTTTTAAAATAAAAATAGAAAATTGATTAGAAAATCCCAAATACATAAATTCCTTGAAATAAAAACTATGGTAATGGTTCCTTACTTTGAGAAGAGCAAATTTTCTAATAAGGTCGATTGACAAAAATCATTCGATGGTCCCCAAATTTAGGTTTTCTTTCAATCTCTCATGTATTTTCTCTTTTAATTTATCTATTTACTTCTCTATTACTTGTTAGCCAAATGAAGAAAGGAAAAAAAGGTTATAATGAATATAATCATGGGATTTTATATTTATAATAAAATAATAATATAATTATATAATTTATTCAATTAATAATATAATTTTTTCTTAAAATTCTTTTGGGGCTTTAAGGAATTATAAAATAATATTCATAAAATAACCCTTTTTATTTAGAAAATTTTGGTGAGATTGGTTTGCAAAACAGACACTTGATGATCCAAAATTCTCAGTTAAACTAATTGGTGTCAATTTCATAAGAATTTACACCAAAGCCCAAAATTATAAAAGAATTAGCATAATTAAAATACTATAATGTTTATATTATGACAAAGATGATTTGTTATTTAGACTTATAATGACTCATAAAAAATTATTTGTTTGGGTCAAAACACGGGCTATTATAGTGAGGGTTTGAACCTCGGTTTGTAACTAAAGAGAGAGCTAATAAGTTTGAAGAATCTTGGAACTCCACCCTACCTTCATCATAAGAATTCAACTAACAAACCATGATTTAACTAACATTATTAGACCACCGCACAACATTCTATCTCCAGCAGACCGCTGCTTGATTATTGTTAGGAAATCACCACTTTATTGCAACCGTTATGCCACCACTTGATAGTCACTATTAAAACACTACTTGAACATTTCCATTGAACCACCATCATTATACTATTATCATATGACTATGATTCTTCTTTAACCAATGTCACTCGACTACTTTCCATTTACCATCATTGTCAAACTAAAATCCTTTAACCATTGTTGTCCAACTATGGTATTCTAATCATAGTCACCTTACTATGGTCCTCTGATATTCTAAGAAAGGATGTCCCATTTCTAGAGAGAGAGAATTCTGTTTCTTATGAAAGTGTGTCTCTGGTTATTTCAAATTTCCATTTTCTCCAGCATGGCGGAGGACGATCATCGGAGCTTAATCCTTCTTATGATAGATTTACTATTCATAAATCTCTGGTTGGATCTCCATTGGTCATCAAGTATAATCATTAAATATTGATATTATTCAAAAGAATGTTTTGGAGATTAGTAAGGGTAAAGAGGTGATATTTGATGATAAATTTCTTTCTTACAAAATGAATGTTGTTGATAACGTTGAACATCAAAATAATGATTTTGAGGCATCGTCTTCCTCTGGTAGTAAACTTAAAGTTAAAAGATTTTCTAAATTTGTTGAAATTATTAAGAGTCTTAAAGATGGAGGTAATGCGACTTCTTATGCTCAAATTATTCTTAATTAAGTTCTAGATGGTTGCAAGTCTGATTTCGGTGTAAAGTGAATTATTAATCATGTTTCTTTGGATATGGGCAATGTTCTTTTATCATTGAAGAAGTTAAATTCGAGTTCTGTTAGCAATATTGTTCATGAAGTTTTTAATAAAAAAGGTGTAAATAAGGTAAATGAAAAATATAATGCCTAGAAGAAACCCTCGAATATCAAAATAGTTGATATGGAAATAATTATTTAAATGTCAAAAGATGGTGTGTCGGTTAAATAGCATATTGAGAATGTAAAAAAAAAAAAATCACATATTCATAAACTCTGAAATTCGGTAGTTATTAAGGTGTTTGGAAAATCATTCCATTTTAAATAATTAGTTTTGAATTGAAAAAATAGTGGAGTCAATTTTGTTCTTCTCACATTACGAATTTAGGAATGAAATGGTTGCTTTGTTCACTCCATTCAGCTGAAGTTAAAGATGCTATTCTTAGCAGCAGAACATGGTTTGTATGTGGCCATATAATTGGTATGGAAAGTTGGAGTTTGGTTTTGTTACCTCTATCTATGAGAAATTTATTCTCGCTTGCATGGATCTGATTGCCTCATCTCCCATTATTCTGGGGGAATGAAACTAATATTACGAGAAAAACTTCTAATATTGGAATACCTATGTATTTTGATGACAATATGATTTGTTACCGCTTTCTATGAGAATTTGCAAGAATTTGTATTCATATTAACCTTGAAGATCAGCTTCCACAAGGAGTTTGGGTTGAAGGATATTCTATAAATGTTTTTTCAAAAGATACAATATGAGAACAAATTTTTACTTTGCTATAATTGTGGCCGTATAGGTCACAATAAAAAAAACTGCAACAAAACTGATAATTTCCAGGAGGAGGCGTCATCTTTATTTAAAGGAAATATAGAGAAAGTCGTTACCCCTGATAGGGTAACTGAGGGGAATCAAGATTTGGCAAAAGAGATTACAAAACTTGATTCAAATTCTGTTATAGATGCTGATAAATATCAACCTTGGATTCAAGTTACTTGTGGAATAAATAAGTGGATGGAAATTGTTTTTCCAATAGAGCTAAAGTTGTAGCTGAATTTGACAAAAAATATTGAAACTGAAGGGATGTGTATAAACCTATTGCTTAAATGCAGTTACAATTGAAGGTGATAAAATTAAGACTTTTTTTGATATGCCTTACGGCTTACGCTGAGTCTGAAAAAGTTCCAGTTGTTTATTCTATTAGAACTGATGCTGTGATTTCAAAGCCACATTCAATAGAAGATGGTAATCCAATTGGGGAAAATGATGATAGAAAATATCGTAAGATGATGGAGACAAAATAGTTAACATCAACTTTAAAAGCTCCAGATTTTGCTGATGTTTCAACTAATAAAGAAGTTTCAGATGCTGCTAATGCAGAATTTGAATATCCTATATTTAGGAAATTCTAAAATTCTATAAATCATGATGAAGTGATATGGATAAAGTACAATTAATTATGCCAATAGAAGCGAACGCTGAACACATTCTAAAGAATCTGAAGGTATCAAACTCATATTTCAAAACTGTAAGTAATTCTATTACTGTTATTGGGTCTTCCAGAAAGGATAGTTCTAAAGGAATTGAATTGTCACATGTTGTTTATAGTAAGAATCACTAGTCTTCCAAATATGCTCAACAAAGCAAAAAATTTAAAAAATAATTGAGTGTGTATGGTCCTATTAAAGACTGTCTTTGATGTAGAAGTGGTGAAGGTTATTGTGAAAGTTCTGGGGGCTCTTCCCCATTGATTTCTTAAATGTCTTCATTGTTTTTTTGGAATTGTAGAAGAGCTAAGAAAAAAGAAGCTTCCTATTATTTAAAAAGTTTGTTCGAAGAGAATGGTGTTTTCTTTATTGGTTTTATGGAAACTAAATTAGATTCTATGGATAGTAATGAAGTTAGAAGGATTATTGGTTTGGAATGGGATTTTTTTCATGTTAACGCTAGAGGATGCATTGGTGGTATTCTTGCATTGTGGAAAAATAATATTTCTTCATTCATTATTCTAAATTCTTGTAATCAATGTATTATTGGTAAATTAAAAGCTTCTAATGGTATTATCTGGACGGTAACCATAATTATGGAAATAAGGATTTGCACGAATGAAGAAACTTGTAGAATATGATAGAAGCATATACATCTAAAGATAATCCTTGCATTATAGGAGGATAATTTAATTGTATTCTCTCCAAACTAGAATAGAAAGGTGGAAAAAGATTCATGTTCTCCCAAGGGCCACAATAGATGAAGGATTATTTATCTCGAAATGATTATCATGACATTGGTTCCATTGGGCCTAAATATACTTGGTGTAACAATAAAGAAGGTCGTGCTAGTATTTGGGAGAGATTAGATAGAGTTTGTCTAAATTCTAAACTCTATGTCATATTCCTTTTGCAATTAGCAAGCAATTACCTAGAGTTGCTTTTGATCATTTTCCCCTTCTTATTAATCTTTTCAATTCGATGATCTATAATCAGAAATCGATCATATTTGTGAATTTTTTGTGTTCTTATGAAGCTTCTAAAGTTGTGGTTATGAATGCATGGAGGAAAAAAGATTTTGGAACTACAGGTGATATTCTTCAAAGAAAAGTTTCTTGATCCCTAAAAAATAGTTCTTTTGTAGCAAGGGAAAATTTAATGTTCTTAATAAATTAAATTGTGAGTTACAAATTAAGATTATAACATTACAAGAAGAGGAAATTTTATATGGTCTGAACCCGAATAGGCTACAGTTATTGAGGAAGAAAATTCATGAGTTGAATTCCACTCTTTCTAGACTTTCAATGAGGTGGGCTCAGCATTCTATAACCCAATGGTTAGAAGAAGGAGATCAAAATTAAAGGTTTTTTAATGATTTTGCTTATGGTAGAATGAATGGGAAGAAGATCAATCAAACTACTAATTCTGATGGTATTGAGACGGATTTAGAGATAATTCAGATAACTTTTAAAGACTTTTTTTCTAAACAAATAGAAAAAGAGGAAATGTTTTCTTAACAATTTGCTTTTATTTCATGATGATCATCAACTAAATAATGATATGAAGCAGCTAATAGCAGCAGACTTTCAAAAACAAGAGCTTCAATCTACTATTATGAAGATGGATAATAATAAATCTCTAGGAAATGATGACGTTAACGCTTGTTTTTTTTTTTTCTAAAATTCTTTTGGAGTATTGTAAACTTTGAACTGTGGAATGCTGTTGAGAATTTTTTTATCTCCAAAATTATGCCTGATATGTGGAAAGAAATCTTGGTTGTATTGATTCCCAAAGTTCTTAATGCATCTATGTGACTAAGTTTTGACCTATAAGCTTATGTCCAACTATTTATAAAATAGATCCATTCATTCCCAACAAGCATCCCTCTCAGAGAGAGAAGCAGCGACGTTAGAGAGAGAAAGTTTCAAATTCAAAACTCCCGGCTTTTCAGCCGGCTAGTCAGCGGCCGGAAAAGCCATGGCGGTGGATGTCCGTCGATCGTCGACGGACAACTTGAATCAAAGGGAAGAAGCTACCAGAATTACGATAGAGAATGACGAAGGAAAAGCACTAGATGGACAATCAAATGCAAGAAGATCAATGGATGCGGAAGAGGCACAGAGAAGGAGATCAAGAGGTATGTTAGTGATTAATGAAAATATTGGTAATGTTTCCAACATTTTTAAACAGGTGGAAGGTAAAGGCAAAAAGGTAGTTTCAGGAACTGAAATCAAAACACCTTGTGCCATGAAAAGGATTGATTCACCTGTGAAAAGCCACGACCTGGAAGCATCTTCTTCGGGAATGAACATTTTTGTTCAAAGATTCAGAAATTCAAATGCAATCCCTAGCAGCAGCGTGATAAATGCAAATTTCATGAGTTCAGAGAACAAAAATGTTGTTCCTAAATCACACAGACAGGCGATTCAACCGGAATTGGAATCAGAATGAATGAAGGAGACATATGCGAATCAGATTATTGATCAAATGACAGAGAAGAATGCTGTTAAATCAGCATATGGTAATGTATGGTAAAAAAAACCATATATTAAACTGAATTTCATAGAAGAAGAAGTAATGTTATCAGAAGACGGTAAGGCAGTGCTACTAAATAAGGAGAATGAAATCAAGAATGCAAAGTTGCTCGGGAATTCTCCTGTATGCAAAGTTGCTCGGGAATTCTCCGGTATGCAAAGTGTTTGGCAAAGAAGTACAACCTCATGTTGTAGCACGGGAACTTAGAAGACAATGGATTCAATATGATAAATTCGATTTCACCACTCTAGGAATGGGATGGTTTCTATGTTCATTCAAATCCATTGAAGCAATGACAGGAGTCCTGTCAGGAGGACTGTGGTTCATGAATTAACACATAATTGGTATGGAATGATGGACACCTTAATTTTCGTCTTCATCCATGAAAGGGCTGACATCGCCCATTTGGATTCGAATGCCTCATCTACCGTTGCAATGCTCGGATGAAAACATTATAGCAAGAATTACTTCAAGAGTGGGAACACCACTAATGCTAGATGGCAATATATTCCATTGGCGAAGAAGAAAATTTGCCAGAGCATGAGTCCGAATAAAGCTAGATCAAAAACTACCAGTAGGAGTATGGGTGGAAAGCATGGGAGGAAGATTCTTCCAAAAATTTGAATATGAAAGAATATCAAATTTTTGTTTTGATTGTGGAAAAAATGGACATGTAAAAGGAGAACGAAATAAAGAAAGCTCAGTTGAAAATACAAATTCTGTAAGTAAAACAAATCAAGATACAAAGAAGATGATGGCTGATGAAGAAACCAATGTTTACGGCCCTTGGGTGCTGGTGAACAACAAAAGAAAGAAGCAAAATTATGCTTATAATAGAGAGATGGATAGAAAGACATTTTCTAGAAAGGTTCCGAACAACAACATATGGGGAGCTACAACAAAACCTGTGATTTTGAAAACTACAGAACAACAAAGCAATAAGATGAAGGAGATGCAAATAGCTCATGACAATCTATTAATTGAAGAAGGAGAAATTATCAATGATAATGCGAAATGCATAGACATGGATAGAATATAATCATCAAATCCTGATCAAGGCTACATGGAAGGCAAAAATACTGAAAGTTCACAGGCTCCAAATGAAGGAAAAATAGACCAGGAAATTGCAATCATAAGAAATCCATTTGAAATTCTGAATGAAAATGCTGAAGAATAAACATTGAACTTACTGATTGAAAGGGATGAGATACAAGCTCAGCATAATGACAATCACAAACTTGCCAAGACTGCTGTACAGGAACTCAAAAATTCTAAATCAAAGGGGCAGATGGAAATCAGCAATAATATCACAAAGGTATCTAGCAGCAAAACCAAACTAGCTAAGGAAATGAAAATGCTAGGGCTTATAAAAGGGAACCATAGAACGATGGAAAGGTGAAGGAGTAGTAGAGAAGGTTGGGGCCTTAACCCCACATCCCAATTAATGTCTTCAATAATGTTTTGGAATTGTAGGGGAGCAAAACAGAAAGAAGCCTCCCACTACTTAAGAAATCTGATTGGAGAAAATGATATGTTCTTCATTGGTTTGATAGAAACAAAATTGGAAAATTTGGGAAAAGAGGATGTCAGGAAACTGGTTGGTGATGATTGGGAGTTTCACCATGTGGCGGCTTCTGGAACCTCAGGTGGAATCCTAGCACTTTGGAAATATAGAACGGCTTCGTTCAAAATCATTGGTTCTTCTAATCAATGTATAATAAGCAACCTTTCAACTCGTAAAGGTAAAAAGGTAAAAGTTTGCATTGTTTATGGCAACAAAAATATGTAGGAAAGAAGAAAGCTATGGAAGTTGATAGAGGACAACATGAACAATGAGGAGCCGTGTATAGTTGGAGGAGACTTCAACTATTTAATGAAAAAAAATGAGAAGATAGCAGGGAAAATTTTTTTATTCTCTCAAGGTCCGCAAGAAGTGAAGGATTTTATGACCAATAATGATTACAATGACATTTGTTTTAATGGTCCCAATTATACTTGGTGCAACAACAAAGAAGGCCTAGCATTAATTTGGGAGAGGTTGGATAGAATTTGGTTAAATTCTAAAGCTCTGATGGAATTCACAAATGCAGTCATCAAGCATCTTCCTAGAATATCACCGGACCATTATCAAATTCTTCTCCAACTTGACAATAAAAAACAGCATAATAATAGAGAAATTGGATTTGAGAACTTGTGGTGTTCGTATGAGGCAGCAAAAGGCATCATAGCTAAATGCTGGAGAAAGAATGGCTTTGGGAGTTCAAATGAAATTCTTCAAAGAAAAATTAGAAGGTCTCTCAAAAACCTTTATTTTTGGAGCAAAAATAAGTTGAAAGACCTGAACATGAAGATACAGGTTCTAAAGAATGAAATATTGCAGTTACAAAATAGATAAGCAAGGGAAGGAGGATTGAGCCAGGAGACCCTTATAATCCTTAGAAGTAAGGTTATTGAATTCAACACAAATTTGGATAGAATATCTACATGGTGGAGACAAAGATCTAAGTGTCAATGGATGGAAGAAGGTGAAAAGAACATTCGATACTACCATACATGCATAGGCTAAGAAGAGAAGCAACCAGATATTGCAAATTGCTCAGGAGGATGGATCACTGGAATCAAATCAAGAATCTATCCATGAGATTATGAAGAAAATCTTCTTAAATAAATGGAGTAAACGCAGCTATAATTTGGAGGAGTGGACAAATTTCAATATTTCAGATTGCATTCATGAAGACATGGCAAAAACATTGAAAGTTGAGTTCACCAAAGAAGAGCTGAAAGTTACTGTAAGAAGTATGGACAACAATAAATCCCCAGGTGCTGACGGTGCCAACGCCTGTTTTTTCAGAAATTTTTGGAATATTGTAGAGTTATCAACTTGGAATGAAATTGAAGAATTTTTCAAATCAGGAAGGATGCCAGAGCAATGGAAGGAGACTATAGTAGTAATGTTTCCGAAAATACAAAATGCCAAAGAATGTTCAAAATTTAGACCAATTTGTCTCTGCCAAACAGTCTATAAGATGGCAGCAGGTAAGATCCTAAACAGATTCATAAACTGCCTTCCAAATGTTATATCTGAATACCAAGGAGCCTTTGTTCTGGTTAGAAGTATATTGGATAATTTCCTTATTGCTCAAGAGATCATAAGTAAGATGAAATCATCAGTGGCAAAGCTAGGATACTTTCTATTGAAGCTTGACATGGAGCAAGCCTATGATAGCTTGTGTTGGGAAACTTTAAACCAAGTTATGAAGCTGGCTGGTTTTCCAGAGAAAATGATACATTTGATAATGCAATGTGTCTCAAATCCGAAATACTCGATAGTCATTAATGGAAGAAGAACTAATTGGATCAATGCTCATTGTGGCTTCAGACAGGGATGTCCTCTGTCAGCAAGTTTATTTATCTTATGCTCTGATCTTCTATCTAAAGCTCTCAGTGGAAGAAATGAACAATTGGGGATAAGATTAACTATGAATGTTGAGAAAATAACACATTTGTTATTTGTGGATGATGTCCTGGTTGTAGAAAAAGCTTATAGTAGAAATGTCAGAACATTGAAGAAAACTCTCAAAAACTACTGTGGTTGGACAGGACAATCAATTAACTCCCAGAAATCCATGGTTTTATATGGTAAAAAAGTCATCAAGAAAAGAAGAAGCAAACTAAAAAAAATCATGGGTATAAAAGAAGTCATGGAAATCAACTACTTGGGAATCAAAATGGCATTAAGGAGACTAAAGGCCGAAGATTACAATAACACCATTGACAAAGCTATGAGCAGACTTAACTCTTGGGGAGCAAGATGGTTATTACTGGCTGGAAGAAATCTCCTTATCAAAAAAGCTTACATGAACATGATCTCTTATAAGGCAGCACACTCCCTCATTCCTAAAAGCATATTGATGAAAATTGACAAAATATGTAGAATTGTTTTGTGGCACAAAGAGAATGGAAACCAAGGAATGCATTACATTGCTTGGACTACTCTTTGCCTACCTACCAGTTTAGGTGGTTTTGGTATCCAAGGAGCTTCGGAAAGCAAGGACCTTTGAGGTCAAGAATTGCATGGATGTATCTACAGAATAAAGAATCATTGCTCAATAAAATTCTTAAAATAAAATATGGTGACAAAATCTGGGAGGAAGGAATGAAGAGAGGTCTTCATCATTTTGTAAAATCATTAAAGAAGGGATCAATTATCTAAAACCAATTGTTAGATGGAAAGTAAATAATGGTGAAAGTATAAATATCACTGCTGACAAATGGATTTTAGATAGATGTCTAAACACTTGGCCTGCAACGTGCAACACTGCGAAACTTTCTGATAAAAAAGTTTCATACCTTATGGAATATTGCTGTAACTGGAATTTAGAGAAAATGTCTGAATTTTTCTCAAAAGATATGATAAATCTAATTGAGCAAATGGAAAAAGGGGAGAATAGAAGAGAAGACAAGATTGAATTGATCTGTGCCAATTCTGGTAGAACTATCTCATCCCTATGCTCTGAAGCTAACACCAAAAATATTAACAGTAATTTCAGCAAGTATACTTGGCTGTAAAAACTTAAATTGAACCAAAGAGTATCACTTTTTTGGTGGAGAGTGTTGAATGATGCATTGCCAACTAATGAATGGTTATGTCATAGAACACTAGCAAGCAATTGTTTTTGTCCTAGAGGATGTCAAATTATTGAAGACACAGAACATGTAACCACAAAGTGCAACAAACTGCTTGAAATAATATAAAAGATGAGACAATGGGAATTCAACATCCCATTATTTTAAAATCTCAATGATTGTGTAGAGGAACTTAAACATAAAGCTTATAAAGAAAGTGGGCTAGCAAAAATGTATGCAATAACAATTTACTTTAGTTGGAAATCACGGAACCTGGGAAAACATGGAAAATCAGAGCTTTCCATTGCATACAGAGCAGCAGAGATTATTTCTAACGTGTCTTACTTTCAGTCAGCCCCAATTGAGAAGAAATGGAACACTAACCAGAAAATGCTGCCCAAAACTTGGTGTCCCCCTACCGAAGGTTGGAAAAAATTGAATGTAGATGCAGCACTATCTAAATCTAATATGGTTGGAGTAGCACGACTGTTAAGAGATTGCAATGGTAGAATGACATGTGCTGATGGCAAAAATATGCTACATTGGGATATTGCTTATTTGGAACTCAAAGCAATTCTTACATTTGAAAACTATATTCAAGATTGGTTTTGTGTATAGAAAGGAATAATCATTGAAGGAAATAATGTGAATATCATAAAGATGCTCCAAGAGTCAATAAATATGAAGACCAATAAAGATATGATATCGGATCTCTCATTCTTACAAGTATTCAATAATATCATTTTTCTCTTTTCTCCTAGAGATTGTAATAAAACGGAAGATTACTGTGCCAATCTTGCTTTGTTAGGTGACTTTTATTGGGACTCTTTCATTGAGACAGAACTTCTAACAAGTTTTTTACACTTGTTTAGGAAGGACTGTCATAGATTTCTTTTTTAGTAGCCTACTGTAATTTTTTCCATATTTTTTTAATGCAAGATGCACCTTTTATTCAAAAAAAAAAAAAAAAACTATTTATAAAATGGTGGAGGGTAAGATCTTGAATAGACTGAAGGATTATCTTCCTAGTATTACATCAAAACAACATGGAGCATTCATACCTAGAAAATCTATTTATGAAAATTATCTTTTGGCGCATGAGATAGTAAATAATTTTAGATTCTCAAAAGCTTGTCTGGGATATATATTACTTAAACTTGATATAGAATAAGAAAATGATATCATGTTTTGGGAAACTTTAAAACATATTTTTTTCTTATGGGATTCCAAAAGAAGATTAGTAACTTAATTATTCTATGTATAATCTATCCAGTATTCTCTATTTTTATCAATGGAAGGAAGAGTAATTGGATAAATGCTGAATGCGGGTTCAGACAAGGATCCCAACGATCTCCTTTCCTTTTCTTTCTTTGTTTTGAGTTGCTATATAAAGTAATACATGATAGAGGCGGTGATCTTGGGATAAGAATTGCTCCAAATACTTTAAAGGTTCCTCATATTTTGTATGTTGATGATGTTCTAGTAGCAACTGAAGCTTCTCAGAATAATGCAAAGCTCATTGTTTAAATATTGACATATTACTATTTTTGGATTGGACAAAAGATTAATGTTTAGAAATCTATGGATTTGTATGGAAAAAATGTTACTAGAAGAAGGAAAAAAAAGTTACATAAAATTCTTTCGTACCGACAAGATGATGAAATAAATTTTCTAGGTGTGAAGATGGCCCCAAGAAGATTAAAAGCCGCCGATTATTAATTTTTACTGAATAAGGCAATAAAGAAGCTCAACACATGGGGATCTCAGTAACTGTCATAGGATGGAAAATTTTTATTGATTAAAACTATATATTCTTCTATTCATTTATTCATTATGACCAACTCTTTGGTGCCAAAAAAATATTCTATACGATATTTACAGATTTTGTAGGAATTTCTTATGACATAAGGAACATAGAAGATATTGTTTGCATTATATATTGTGGATTACTCTTTGTACTTAAATTAATCAAGGTGGTCTTGGTTTTCAAGGAGCTACTAATAGAAAAGGTCCTGTATAAGCTCGTTTTGCATGGAACTTCATTCAAAATTAAAATTCTATTCTTAGCAAAATTATTACGACAAAACATGGTTGTGACATTTGGAATGAAGATATTAGAAGAAAATCATCTCTGGGTTGGCATATTATAAAGGATGGTTCTAGTTTCTTAAAACCAATAATAAGATGGAAGTTGCAAATGGTAAAAGAATTAATATTTCAAATGACATCTGGATTCTTGATAGATGTTTAAATAAATGGCCAACAATGTGCAATATTAGTGAGCTTCAAAATAAACCAGTTTCACATCTTCTAGCTATAAATGGTAGATGGGATGAAGCAGTGCTAAAGAAGCATTTTCTAAAGATTTACTATAGTTAATCTTCAAAATTCAAGTGATTTTTGATTCAATTGAAGATCAACCAGAATTATTATCTGGTAATTCAGGAAAATATGTGTTACATTGGCATTGGAGGCTATTTGAATCCATAATTCAGTTGGTATAAAGATCATATGGATTATGAAGTTAAATTTAACTCCTAAGGAAGTTTTATTTTGGTGGAGGCTAGAAAACAATGAATTACCTAGCATTCTTTGGTTGAATCACATAAATTTATATGATTCTATGTTTTGTCCAAAAAATTGTTTAGAAATTTAGGATAATAATGATATTTTAGTCCAATGTATGAAGCTTAATGAAATCTTTGATATGCTCAAATAATGGGGTATTCATCTTCTTAAATTTCATAATTTAGATCATTGTTTGAAGAATCTGGAGATGTTGGCATCATCATATTTGGGAATGGTTACAATTCATTTATTATATGTGTATCGAAATTGGAAAGCTAGGAATTATTTTAAGAATGGTGTCAAGGTGCCTACTCCGAAAATGATAACAGTATATGTCCTTTCTTATTCAATTCAACCTCGGTTAATTCCAATTTGTCAGAAATAGGATGCTAATTGAGATGTAATGCTATCTAAAATTTGGTATCTTGCACCTACAAATTAGATTAAGTTGAATGTTGATGCTTCATTGATGCATTCCAATTTGGAAAGTATAGAACGAGTATTGAGGGATCATAAAGGCCATTTCTTATTATCTTATGGAAGGAAGTTAAAGCATTGGGACATTTCATTAGTGGAGTTTCTAGTTGTTTTTTATTTCAAAAATGCAATTCAAGACTGGATGAGGAATAAGCAAAGAATCATTATTGAAGGTGATAACATTAATGTTATCAAACTCTTATAAAATTCTTTTATGAGGACAAAAAATCAAAACAACAAGATTCAAATATTGGATTTATCTTTTTTAGATGTTTTTCATAATGTAAATTTTCATTTTGTATCCAGAGAGAGTAATGGAGTGGCAGATGTTTGTTCTTATTATGTCCTAGCAGTAGATTTTTATTGGGATGCTTTTGTTTTTGGTGAACTTCCTTCAAGGTTTATTGACTTGATTAGGAAGGATTATGATAGGATTTCTATCACATAGGTATCTTTGTATCTTTCAACTCTTAGTTTTAATGAAATTTTCATATCTTAAAAAAAATACTATGGTCCTAAAACCTATATTATCCTACTATGATCTTTTAACCAATCATTAACCAATTATGACCCTTCAACAACTATTGCCCAACTATAATGTTTTAACCATTATCTCCTAGCTATGTTAATGGCCAATGATTTCATCACCTATCCTTACCAATAACCTCAATACATATTATCACTTATAAGATTGATACATTTCATCAATGCTAACTCTAACTCCTGACAACACCAAATATTATGCTAGGATTATGGTCTTTAATCATCCCTCAAGCGAGATTGAATAACTTAAATACTAAATAATATCATGAAGATAACTCCTATGCGACAAGCTTTTCTGACTACACTATGAAATATTTTCTTTGCATTGTATATCTACAGTACTTTATAAACACCTTCCTCCATCATAAGTGAAGGCATGATTTATAATGAATGATAAATACTAGCAAAATCATTTCAAATAAGCTAATCCCCATGATTTTCCCCTTTTATACGCTTTCCACATAAAAATTTGGTGGCTTTTGAATATCCTTTTTAACTATATATGTGTTGAATCTTTGTACAATATTAAAATACACAACCTTTTCTCTTCACTTTTGGGTATATTCTAGCATATAACATGAATCCTTTTCGATGAGAAGGTTAATGAAGAAATGGGGTTGTTTTTAATGATTTAACTAAGAAATTTAAAGTTAAAGCTCTTGCATTTGATGGATTTCATGATTCTAGTAAATCCGTTGATTGACTTAGTCAGGTGGATGTTTTTTTGAGCGGTATCAAATGGATGATTATTAAAATGTGATTTTTGCAATAATAAAATTAATGGATATTGCAAAAATCTATTAATAAATTTTTTTGGGAAAGAAAGTAAGTCTAGGAAGGGTAATCCTCACATGGGTAGAAATGAAGGAGTTTTTGTGACAAGAATACATTCCAAGGCACCATGATAAAAAAATTAAAGGATAATTGATAATTTTTAGGTAAAAGAATATCCTAGTTTAAGAGTACTACAATAATTTTAAGGCTATGCTATAATGTTACATAAATATCTAGCAACTTGCCTATTACTTTATCATAGGTCATAGAGTGAAAACTAAAAATATGATAGAATTTTAGTATCCTCAAACCCTTACGTATTCTATTTACTATGCTTTCTCATGGGGGCTGTGTAGTGAACTTTTGAATTATATAAAATTATAGGAATTTATCACCCTTAAAAAATGATTAAATTTTCTTTGATATAAAATTAACAAAATCTCATTTAATATATGCAAATATACGTGATGAATCAAGTAATAAAGTGATATAGTAGAGTGTCAAACCCACAAGGAAGTATGTTTAATTGTAATATATTGCTATTATTTACTCTAATTACAATAATTATTCCACTAAAATAAAATGGTAATTATGAAGATTGTATACTAAATAAATAAATAAAAATAATGGATACAAACATAAATAATGTGTTTTGGATTGATGAGTATAAATTTTATATCTTTCCTAATAAGACTCTTAGTTATACATACGATTTAGAGAATATGCATTCCTAGATATCTTGCAAACTTGTAGGGGTTAAAAGGATATTTGTTGATCTCCTATAATTATAGTATCTCCTTAAGAACCTAGAATATATTACATCCTATGTTTAGGCATGTAAACATCCTATCTCAATATTCCTGATTGTTCTTACATTCACTTATTGAGGTTATACACCACACTATATTTAAACTACACATATGGCCACTGTGTTTTCAATTAAGAATAGGATAATATTAAAACATCAATTAATATTTATATAACAGGAGCCTTCATTAGTACTAAACATGCACTTTACATCATCAATCCAAAATAAGAGAATTATCTAGACATAAAATAACTAACGAGCAAACTCACTTTCATTAAACTTATGAATAAATAACAATACAAGAGAGTGATATCACTAGAAATGATCAAAGTATCTCCTCTACACCCCTTCTCCCTTAACCTATGAACTTTTATTTATTTTATTTATTTATTTTAAATAGGCTAAATACTCTAAATAAGTTTATCTTATACTTTCCTAGTCTCCCTTAGATTTTACTATAGGAGGGAACTAGAGAAATACTCAAAGAAATACTAAATTTTATATATGTAACTAAACTTCCTTATAAACAGAATATCACAATTATTTATAGAACAATAAAACAAGGCATATGGCACTGCAGCATTTAAAGAGTAGCTCCACACACTTGAAATAATTAAATGCCTTGGTGTTGAAACTTTTGCACCACCATGACGCTAGCTAAATAATTGTGTCTCTGAACCATCGAAATAGTGATTGAAACTAGTGAGAGAAACTGTGAGGAAACAATTCGAATTATTCACGGGATTTCAAATTTATCTCTTCGCGGGGGTTGCAGAGATAGATGGAGCCGGACGTTCACTAGCATCTTCCTGCCGGTGAAACTATAGAAGATCGTCGTTCAGCTCTGAAGGTTATGAATGGTTCATCCCGTCCAATGCTCTCCCCTCCGGTGTTCGGCGATGGAAAAATTGGATTTGGTATGATCAAAAAATCTAGAAGCAACAAAGGAATTATTATTAAATAAGGAGGTTTAGTAGCAAGGAGAGAACCGGAGGTAATCGGGAAAGGAAAAAAGCATAGTTATTGAAGAAGATGTTAAAAAATTTCATAAAGATAGGGTTGCATTGATACCTTCTGAAGGTCTAGATGCGTCGCCGTCTTACAAACCGATTATGATTGATAGCCCTTCTTCTAATGGAATTACAATTGGCAAGGAGATGAAGATGCTAGTTCGTAACTCGTCGGGAAGTCCAAGTTCTGCAAACATGGGAAAACTTGAAGAAAAGAAGAACTCAGCTGTACAACAAATGAATGTTGAACTAGAGAAAAATCTTATTCTCTGATTTATTAAAAGTTAGAGAGGTAGAGTCAGCTGATAAAGGAGTTTGTGGAGATGATGTTCCAGGACTGAATGGAGATTATGAAGGAGAATTGAAGAATGTGTGGAGGAAAAAGGAAAATATCAAAGTATCAGAACTTCAGTTGGGCAATTTCATAGCTGAAGACGGTGTGACTGTGAAATTACATGAGCAAAATGAAAAAGAAAATGTAGACAAGCTCTGTAACTTAATCGTCATCAAGGTATTTGGAGGGGATCCACCATTAAGAATTATTAGCTCTGAGCTCAGGAGACTGGATGCAGTTTGGAAAATTTCATTTAACTATGCTAGGCATGGGATGGGTGCTATGTTATTTTTATGAACACGAGCACATGGAAGCTGTGATGACAAATGGTCCTTGGTTTGTCAACGGGAAAATTATTGGTATGGATAAATGGTCCCAATTTTTTTTTACAAATTCTCTAAAAGGCTTGAAAGCTCCGATTTGGATTAGATTGTCAAATCTACCTCTTCAATGTTGGGATAATATCAATCTTTGTAGGATTGCCTCAATGGTTGGAAAACCATATTTGATTGATGGAAACATGTTCCAATGGGTAAGGAGAGAATTCAAAAGAGTTTGTGTCTGGATCCAGCTGGATAGCAAGCTTCCTCTTGGCTTGTGGATTGAAGGGAAAGCTGGGAGATTTTACCAAAGAATTGAGTATGAACGAGTTCCAAATTTTTTGTTTCAAGTGTGATCTAATTGGCCACAATATAGAAGGTTGCAAAGAAGGTGTTGAAGATAAATTCAAATTAGGGAAAGTTTTTGTCTATGAAACTGGTAATGCAAAAAAATCTGGTTATGGGCCATGGCTAATTGTAAATAGAGGCAGGAAGAAATTCAATTATCAAAATCAAAATCAAGTTCATAACCGTCCTCAGCAGAAAGTTAATAAAAACTTGTGGAAGAAAAAGGAGGCTACAAGGATTTCTAGGAAAACTGATAAGAAGAATACGGAATCTGATCAATTTGTTGCTGATGATCGCGTGGTCAAAGACACTGAGCAAGAAGTAATAGTTGAAGATCAGTCAAAGCATGATTATGAATCTCGAATTATTATTCCAGGTTGTGTGAGCAATCTAAAACATTCCAGTAGCAACAAATTCAGTTTATTGAGCTCCAAGTGGAAAAGGGGGAAATAGTTCGAGAATTCTCTGTTGAAGATCAAGTTAAGGAAGAACCTACATATAAGATAGTTACTGGATCCAGTAATATAATAATTCCTTTGGTGCATTGTAGTGAAGATGAATTTAATACAGTGAAGAAAACGAAATACAAGCAATTGAAGGACTTGGGACCTTTCAGTTCAAATTTGAGGAGCAGGAGAATGGAAATGGAAGCAAAAGGTACCTTGGGGATTCAGTCCCCCATCACTCATTAATGTATTCGTTTGCTTTTTGGAATTGTAGAGGAGCAAAGAAGAGGAGTGCTTCTCTATTCCTTAAATAATTTGTGAGATTGCATAATGTGATTTTGTGGGATTGTTGGAAACTAAATTGACTTCTTTTGAAAGGAAAGAAGTAAATAATCTTATTGGAGATGGATGGAACTATGCTATGGTGTCTTCTAATGGATTATCAGGTTGCATTATTGTTTTATGGAATGCAAATGTAACTGATTACACAGTGGTAGATTCTTCTAATCAATGCATTATTGGAGACCTTTTGATTAATAATAACTGCAAATGGAGGGTGGATGCAGTTTATGCAAATAAAGAATGCTGTAAAAGGAGGGAACTTTGGGAGAAGCTGGAAATCCATTCAGCTGTTGGATTTCCCATGGTGGTTGCTGGAGACTTCAATTGTCTCACTTCAAGAGAAGACAAAAAAGGAGGCAAAAGGTTTCAATATACTCAAGGTTCTAAAGAAATGGAGTCCTTCTTCTCCAACAATGATTACCATGAGGTAAGCTTCATTGGTCCCCGGTTCACTTGGTGCAACAACAAAATTGGAGGAGTTTGGATATTGGAGAGGCTAGACAGGTGTTTCCTTAACTCATATGCATTAAACTTATCTTCTAAATTGATTGTTAAGCACTTAGCTAGAGTAGATTCCGATCATTGCCCCATAATCCTCAATATCCTCAATTTGAAACTACCATCCGTAAAATCTATTAAGTTTCAAGGTGTATGGATTTCTTATCCGGGTGCTCTTAAGGTGGCCAAGAAGGCTTGGGCCATTAAATATCAGCTAAGTCATGCTCATATTTTAAATTCAAAATTTAGAAGATCTCTAAGATCTCTTTTCTTTTGGAGTAAGGCTAAAAAGGTGAACCTGAATTTATCTAAAGATAAATGGATGGAGGATATATTAGAACTTCAAAATCAAGAAGCTGAAATCGGTCAACTATTTATTGAAGATTGCTGGAAATTAAAAGCCAAAGTGTTGGAGCTGAATTCTACATTGGCTAGATTGAACACATGGTGGAAACAAAGAGCTAAAGTCAAATGGATGAATGATGGAGATTGCAATTCTAAGTTTTTTCATTCCTATGTTAGTGCAAAAAGAAGGTTGAATAACATTGTGAAGATCAAGGATGAGGATGGAAATGTTCTGGAAGAACAAAATCAAATTGAGGAAATAATTATCAGTTTCTTCAAACAAAAGTGGAGGTATAGGGTGAGCTCGCTGGAGGGTTGGCCTAAATTGAATTTTACCTTGAATAGTGGAGACATAACTTGGCTTGCTAGAGAATTCTTGGTGGAAGAGGTAGAGCTTGTTATAAAAGATTTGGGCACCAACATTGCACCGGGTTGTGATGGAATCACATATTCATTTCTGAGAACTTTTTGGGACATTATTAAATATGATTTTTTTAATGCTATCATTTATTTTCTTCAATATGGAGAAATGGATAAGTCTTGGAAAGATACTTTTGTAGTTCTTATTCCAAAGGATTCAAATCCTTTGAGTCCTTCAAATTTTAGGCCAATTAGCCTTTGTAACTCTATCTATAAAGTGGCGGCTAAAGTTATTATTAATAGGCTCATTTTGATTATTCCCAAAGTCATTTCAGAGGAGCAAGCAGCATTCATCCAAGGGAGATCTATCTCAGATCATGTTTTAATTGCTCAAGAGGTGTTTCACAAATTCAGGTTTTCTAATTCTACTAAAGGGTTAGTAGCTTACAAAAACTGATATGGAACAAGCTTTTGACTCAATGAGTTGGGATACTCTTGAAGGAGTCTTGAAATACTTTGAATTCCCTCCATTATTCTCCAAATTAATTCTAGAATGTGTGTTAAATCCAAGGTTTTCAATTATCATTAACGGGAGCCAATCGGAATGGATTTCAGCCATGAGTGGTTTCCGACAAGGCTGCCCATTGTCCCCATTTCTTTATATTTTGTTCTCCCAACTTCTTTCAAATGCACTTGATTTGACTTCTATTGGAGTTAACATATCTACTTATGGACCTCAGATTTCACACTTGCTATACACAGATAATTTTTTGTTATATTCGGATGCAAGTAAGAAAGTGGCTTTGGAGGTGAAAAGAATCCTTTCCAATTTCAGCAATTGGACTAGAGAATGTATTAATATGGGAAAATCTAGAATTTTATTTAGGAAGTTGGTAGATAGAAGGAGGAGGAAGGCTATTACTAGAACTTTGGGAATCAAGGAAGTAAAAGAATTCACATACCTTGGGATCAAAATGGCACTCAGAAGATTAAAGGCTATTGATTATCAATTCATTATTGAGAAATCATTAAAGAAAATCAACTCGTGGGGAAGCAAGCTCCTATCCTTGGCTAGGAAGATTGCTCTAGTATTGTCGGTTAGTTTGGCTATCCCTACTTTCTATAGTACTCACTCATTGGTCCCTATTAGTATTCTTGAACAAATTAACAAAATATGCAGATGTTTTATTTCGAATAAGCCCAATGGTGAAATTGGCATTCATTAAGTAAAATGGGAGGATTTATGCAAACTAGTAAACAAAGGAGGAAGGGGATTGTGCTCACCTACCTCCAAAGTGGCTGAATTCAGAGCAAGACTCACATGGAGATTTTTGAATAAAAAATATTCTTTATTCAAATTATTCGCTCCAAAATATGGTTCCAATATTGTTGATGACAATTTGAAGAGGAACGTTTCTTCCTCTTGGAAAATCATAACTGATGGAGGTAAAGCTCTTCAACCATTCCTGAAATGGAGTGTGGTAAATGGGTCATCTATTTAAGTAATTGAAGATAAGTGGCTGCTTGATAGGAGCTTAAATGAATGGCCTTCTTTTATTATTCCTCAAGGAGAAGAACCAGTTTTGCTGAGTGGTTCATTGAAGATAAGGAAGGGAATGTGGCTGAATTGAGGAAAGTATTTGGTAGTGAAATGGTTAAACTCATTTTACAAACAGATATAAGGAGTGAGCAATGGGAGGATAAACAAGAGTGGATCAACAAGGGAACGGGGAGATAAATTTCTGGTATGATTGTTGATTCTAGATTTTAAAACCTGCCAGAATGTAAATACTCTAAATGGATGAAGAAAGATAATCTAAGCCCAAGAGTGGAAATCTTTTGCTGGAGATTATTTAAGGAAGCTAAACCAACTTACCATTATCTGGTTCGTAGAAGATTTCAAGGAAATGAAGTATGTCCAAGGTGCATGGATGACATTGAAGATATGGAACATATTCTTTGCAAATGCTCCAAGATTAAGGAGGTGTTCTCTCAAATAAACTAATGGGGCTTTGGGATTCCTTTCTTTGATAACTTACAAGATTGTTGCAGTTGGATGGACCATATAGCAGCTCATAATGGTATGATTCTCAATTTGTTCTTCATTGTCTTATTTTTTTCTTGGAAAGTTAGAAACAAATTTACACATGACAAAGTGGTTGATGGTGCTATCTCGGTGGCTGCTAATGCAGTTTGCTATTCTTCTATATCTAAATTGATTGTTAATAATAATTCGGATCAATGGGATGTTAACCAGCCTCCAAGGCTATTCAAAACTTGGCATCCCCTCCACCCAAATGGTTAAAAATCAATGTAGATGCTTCTATTGATAATTCCTATAAAGCTGGTATTAGAGGTGTCATATGTGATTCTTATTGGCATTTGGAAAAAAATACATTCATTGGGATGTATTCCATTTGGAGCTTCTAGTAATAAAATCTTTGAAAGAAATCATTAATGATTGGATGTTCAAATACAAGGGAGCTATCATTGAAGGGGATAATGCAAATGTTATTATAAGGCTTCAAAAGGAAAGGATTAATGGATTCAAGGATGAGGAAGACTTTGATTTCCTTTCAGAGTTTAATTTTGTTATTTTCTCTTGTGTTGATAGGAGTAGAAACAGGTTGGCCGATTGGTGTGCTAAGTATGCCTCGGCTAACAATTTTATTTGGGAAGAACTTTGCTTGAATATGATTCCTTCTTAATTTGTAAAGTTATTGAAGGAGGAATCGACCCTGTAGTCTTTTCTTTTTGCTTACTTTGCTTTTAATGCATTAATTTCTCTTTTCAAAAAAAAAAAAAAAAAAAAAAAAAAAAAAAAAAAAAAAAAAAAGTTGTTTCTCTTCATTGATAAAATATGGACCTTGGAAGTTACAACAATAGCATCGTGATGCTGTTGCAATTTGAGTGCTACAACACCTGAGTGCAAAAAATATCACAAATGAGTGAGAAATTATGACACCAAGGCATTGTAAAATAGAGAATCTAACATTTCCAGAATGACTTCTTGATGCCGTGGTGCTAGTAATGTTTCAACATTGGCTTGAAATTGGTGCTATGATGTCCAATTTGTAGCGCCTTGGAGGCATCGAAGGTGGTGCTATGTCATTATTTCATCGGATGCTATAGAACTGTAAGCTCCACAAAATTTTTTTATCATTTTTGAGTTTTTTTTAAATATACACAACTAAAATAACATATTTTCACCAAAATAAAATATATAAAATACTATATAATTTATACTTATCAAATTCATCCCAGCTTAAACTATTATTTGGCTTCAAGAAAATAAAGAAATATGTAATTTTAATTAATTAAATAGGAAAAATAAAAACTGATAATTTAAAATTACTAAAATATAAAATAATATACCATTGCCTAAAATTATTAAAAATGGATAAAGTCATAATTCTAATTTGAAGCAATTACTAATAATTATCCAAACCTATCACCGTTATTATTGCTTAAATTGAATTTTTATGTCATGAATAAAATAATTGACTTTTGAATTCTGAATTGAATAATGCAGCTTTAAAGATTAGATGCATTTGTAGTTAAAATTGGAATTTTCTTTGTTCACCAACTTTTGTACTAGTTCTCCTATATTATCTTTTATGAATTTATGTATAATATTATAGTCAAATTTTAAGCATATATTTGATACCAATTTTGAATGCACTCTTTTTATTTTCTTCCTTTCTTTTTCTTTTAATTTTAAAACTCTTTTCACATTTATTTCCTTTTTATTTTTGCTAGAGTATATAGTTAATGATTTTGAATATCATTTTTCCTTAAAATCTTCTTACAATCTTAATGAGTTTAATGTAAAATTTGAATAAGAATACTAGTACTAAATTTAGGTTGCTATTATTTTAATTTTAACCTACCCATATTTATTTTTTAACCTTAATTATTCATCTTCAATAGAAAAGGTCAATGTATAAATTTATAACTTATAAATTAAAGTTACGTCAATAATTTAAACGATATAGGTAAGGTAATTATTAGGTTTTTTAATCTATGAATTATAAAGCAATGCTCATATTATTATCATAATTTTATATAATTTTTAATTAACAATTTCTAATATGGTAAAGTAAATAATCAGAATGCAATAATTTTAATGGAAGACAACGTAAAAATGTAATTATATGGAGAATTTAATCAAATTTAAATAAATGCACACATGAACATTAATAAATTCACATATTTTCATATGAATGATAAAAATGTATAAAATATCACATATGATATATATATATATATATATATATATATATATATATATATATAACTAGAAAACATGGTACAAGGTAACTGGTGCTTAAGACACTACTCCAATCATCACAATAAGATAACTAAAGATACAAGTTGGTTGTCTCCCATAAGTGCTAAGTTTATAGTTTTGAACTTGACTATACCAAGATTTGTCTACTTAGCTGGGGTACATTGCAACCATTCTTTAAATGATTTTCTCTAGATCTTTTTTTTTTCTTTGGGTTAACTTTAGCATTAATAGGTAATAATCAAATAGGTTTACTACTGACTTAAGTTATAAGTTAACTTAATTGAGTTTACAAATTGTAATTAAAGCTGCTTATTTTGTAATTTAGTCAAAGTTAAATCCTTGAATATATGTAGGTTTAGGATTAACAGTAAATTGTTGAGGATTATTCAAATTTACTGTTTGATTATTTTGACTAGAATTTAATTAATTGTTACTAGCAATATTATTTAACAAAATAAAATTAGGATGGTTCATCCAACCTATTATTTGTATTAAAGTATGTATTATTTTGTATTTCAATTAAATAAATATTTTTAATCTCTTGCACTTTACTCTTTTTAATTTAATTTTGATCCTCCAATTAAATAGATGTTTCAATTCCTAATTCTAAATTTACTCTTATTATGCTTAAATTCTTGGTAATTGATGCAACTTATACAATAAACATTTACAAAATATTAAATTTATATATTTTTGCTACTCTCTTAGGATTTAGCCTATCAGCAGGCCACTAAAAACTATTTATAATCATTTTCTCTATTAATTCATATGCTTTCTTATATGGCTTAGATATTAATGATCCTTTAGCTACATCATCTATGATTATTTTATAAGATTCTACTAATTAATTTTTAAATATTTGAATAATCAACTAATTAGGTAAAGTATGGTGAGGACATTTCCTATCATTTCCTTAAATCTCTCCTAACTGCCATAAATTAATTCTCCTTCAAAATGTGTAAAAGAAGTGATATGGTTTCTAAGTTTGGCAATCTTTGAAAGTGAAAAATACTTAGCCAGAAACTTATGTGCCAACTCATCCCAAGTGGTTATAGAACCTTGGGGTAAAGAATTCAACAACTTCTTAGCTTTTTTACAAATGAGACTTTTAATTCTAAAAATAATTTAGAGTATAGGCATCCCTAGATCTTTATCTAGCTTATAAGGGTGAAAAGGATATCTACTGACCTCTTATAGATTTAATATCTCCTTAAGAACCAAGAATATTATGCATCCTATGTGTAGGTATGCAGGCATTCTATCTCAATATTTTTAGTTCCTGCATTCCTCAATTGAGGCTATTCATCACACTACATTTTAACTACACATATAATCACCGTGTCCATTAAATTAAGAACAAGTTATTATTAAAAACATTATTTAACATTTATAGAATAAGAATTTTCATTATTTCTTTATATGTACTTTACATCATCAATCCAAAATAACAGAATTAGCTAGTCATATAATAAATAACATGCAAACTCATTTTCATTAAACTCATGGAAGAATGAAAATACAATAGAGTAATATCACCATAAAGAATTAAAGTATCTCCTCCACACTCCTTCCTTAACTTACAAAGTAGCTTAAAATTACATGCTAAATACCTCAAATAATTATATCTTATACTTCCCTAACCTCCCTTAGATTTTACTCTAAGAGGGAACTAAAGAAGTATTATAAGAAATACTAAATTTATACAAGTGATTAAACTCCCTGTAAAACATAATACCATAGCTATTTATAGGGTAAAAAATAAGGCATATGGTGCTTGAATGAGTAGCACCGTGGCTCCCATGAAATGAACTAATGCATCAAAGCTGAAACATTTGCATCATTATGGTGCTTGTTGATGTGGATCAGTTATTTAGCTGGCAGTTATATCTCTTTACAGATAGAGTGTAGCCCTTAGAAGTTAAAACTACAAATTTGAGGTGCTATTAACATTCAAGTGCTATGGTTCTCAAGATTAAAAAATGGTGCCAAGGATTGAGAAATTATAGAACCATAATATTTAAAAATAGAGTATTTGGCACTACAAAGCTGACTTCTTAACACCGTGGCACTAGTAATGTTGTGGTGCTAACTTTTTTGATGCTTCAATGCTTGCAAATAGAGAACTTGGCATTCTGATATCCAATTTATGGCTCCTCAGTAGTACTGAAGGTGACATGTATTGTGGCATTGTTTAATCAGATGCTGCAGCGCTATAAGCTCATTGGAATTTTTTTATGATTTTTTAGTTTTTTCTAAACAAATATTACAAAAATAACACATTTTCAATGAAAATAAAATATTTAAAATGCTATATAATTTACATGTATCACTTTACTCATTTAAAAAAATAAAAGAAGTATAAACCCTTCTATAAGACTAGAATAAAGACCATTAGTTATTCTATCTAAAGGCCTATTGCTTGGTCTAATCCTCCCTCAACTAACACTCAGACAAAAAGAATAAAGCTAAGTCCACCATTTAAAAAAATAAGGAGATTATTTATTTTTGTGCCTCAATAAAATGAAGATATAAAGTCATTATAAAGACTAGCTATTATTTTTATTGGAGGAAGATGATTAACAAGAGAATTTAGAGAGCTGTAGATAACACATCACTTTTAGATGATTTTTAGGAGACATAGATGTGATTTCTATCATTAAGTAGGAATGATTTAGAAGATTAGTGAAGAAAAAATATTTTTAATGTGTACTTTAACAATGAGGATAGGTGTAAGCTAAAGATTAATGGAGGAAGTTCCATGAATAAAATATCCACTTAAGCATTTTTAAGGGCCAAATTAAATGTTAAGCATATCTAGAATCCTTTTATGTGATCTCACTGATCCACACATCTCTTCCAGTAATTAGCAGATATATGATGCCTAACAGGGGAGTTATAAGTATCATATACTATATATACTCTTTGGTAGGCCTTAATTACTAATAAAAACATCATATATTATGATGGTGAGAATGCTTATGCATTTTAACTTAATAAGAAGAATATCAAACTATATCCTACAAAATAAACTAATAAGGTCAATCTGACACTTCAACCTAAGCACATATCTAACATGTAAGAAGACAACCACAAAAGAAGGGCCCCAAGATTAAATTAATTTTGATTTGATTACATACTGCTAAGGGATTCCATTACAATGTTGCCCATAGTATCATTGTACCCACTTAACAACTAATTATAACTTTTTAGAGTGTTTGGTTTAAGTGTTTAAATAAAGAGTTCTTTGATAAATCTTCTATTTACTTTCTTCATGTGAAGGAGCCCACACCTAAATCACCTAGGATTCACATACAATTTATATTACCCAATCTTTTACATGAGTGTTTAGATTTTCATCCAAATAACTTATTAGACGAGCTTCCTCCTATGAGAAATATACGATATGCAATAGATTATGACCCAGGTTCAATTACTAAATTTCTTACATTATAGGATGGACCCATTTAAATGTGCTAAGTTAATAAAATAAGTTTTTGGATAACTTTGGTTAGATTTCATTTAGAAAAGCCATAGCCCATGTGTTATCTCTTTATTACTAAAACCTAATAGGATCACTATACATTATAGATTCCCAATACCTAGTCTTAATGAAATGTTGGATCAGATCTTTAGAGCCATTGATTTTATAAACATTGATCTTAAGTGAATATATTCATATTAGAATTAGATTGAAAGATAAATGAAAATCAAAGTTATTCTAGTTGGACAATATCAAAATCATTCATTGATGTTAGGCATTTCTATGGCATGAATATTTATTATACACTTTAGCATTTTAATTACTCCAATTGCTAACATTTTAAAGAATGACAATCTTAAGTAGACTAATAGTGCTAAGAGGGGTTTTGATCTGATTAAGATTCTTATGAGTAGATCCTCTATTTTGAGATTTCGCAATTTCACTACATAATCTAATGCCTCATGAGTAGGCGTTGGAGGAATTTTGAGATAAAAAAGTTGACATTTAACAAACTTTTATAAAAGATAAAAGATCCTAGATAGAGATGTTCAATATATAATATTATTGTTTATGCTATCTTTGGCCCTCAAGCATTATAGACCTTATTTACTATGTAGAGAGTTCATTTTTAAATTCAAACCCATCAAGCCTTAAGGTTTACTAATACCTAGAAGGAGCTAAGTGAAATGAGGCAAGTTGTACTTATTTGGATGGAAGAACATTTTTGAGGTTGAAGTAATGCTTGTAATTATATATCCTTCCCATCGAATTAGGGAATTACAAATTGAGGTGACCGGATAGGTGGCAGACACTATCCCCACTCATATCAGAATGCTGAGTCCAAAGTAATTATGCTAATTCCCTCATGATGAATGAATCCACTTTGGAATAGTCATGGTGAGGGATCATTGAAGTTTTTTTGGGAATGGAGTTCATCAATGATCGTTTGTAATTTATTTTGGAGATGATCGAAGCATCTTGCAACTTTCATGCAATCGCCAATCGTTGTAGTATGTGTCTACCATTGGGTACCATCTGGGAAACACTGGTACCGTTTGGGAACTATTGTCAATCATTAGGTACTGGTCGATACCTTTGGGTACCACATGGTACTGCTCGATACCCCTCGGTATTGGGGCTAGAATACATTTTTTCTGATCAACTACATCATATTTTTCTTGGATATATTCCAAAGATTAGTTTTTGTTGCAAAACATCGACATTTAGAGAAGTATGTGATCATTTAGTTGAAATATTTGGTGAAGACTTTGTGGATAGATTGATGCAAAATCATCTTTATCATTTTCTTTTGATGCCTCACTACATACAAAATGTTCCATTGATTTATAGGTTGTTGTCATTCTGGGATATTAAGAAGCAATGCTTTATCATTATGGACCAAAAGTTACCATTTACCGCCAATAAAGTTTCTTTGATCTTAGGCCTATCGAATAGAGGAAACCATTTTGACTTGAGAAGTGTCTGAATCACAAGGAAATCAGCAAATGACATTAAGAAGAAGGTTCTTAGTTTTGATGACTCAACTCCACTTCTTGATGTAGTGAAGTAATTCATCATTTACTTGTTGTCAAACCTTTTATTTCCTCTGTGCAACTACCAAACACTAGCTACTATCCTCAGTGTAGCTCGTAATGTAGATAATTTTTTATCTTACAACTGGCCAAAATCAATTAGAGATTTCTTTATGGCTAAGTTTTATGCAATTGCTAAGAAGTTTAGAAAATTACAACCACTTGAATACTTGAATAATTTCATACAGATTATAATTGTGAGTACATAGAATGTTTTATTTAAATTTAAATGATTCAGAATCATTGATTTTCTTTTTTAAGATGACAGCCTTCTATTTTGCTTGTAGTTATGATTTCTAGAGCACACAATAGTCCATACACTAGTGGATTCAAAGTCAAGACCACATTTTCTTCTATGGGGTTGTGATATAATTTATAGCAAAGTAGAGCTTACTAGTTTATTTGAAGGTCTCAAAGATGTAGATATATTACTTTCTTTTGACGAAATAACTAATGAGGAGAGGTCATTATTAGGAACACCTCCCTCTCAACCCCCATATGTATGTGTAGATCAAACATCCACATCACCTGAAATATTTCCCCACTTACAACTCACCTTATGCAAACATCACTTAGTTATTTCTTTACCTTTCAGTCACCTACACCTTTCAAATCATCAAGCCTATTCAAACTAGCCCATCAAACACCCACATCCTCCAGGTCACTTGGACAGTAGCAACATACTTCCCCTACTAAACTACACCATGATAGCATTGAGGAATCCATCCGAATTATATTTGATTAAAATTAAATTCTTTAAAAAAGGTTTGTTCATCTCAAATAAAAAATGGCTCTAATTGAGCGATGAATGGTTGTAGTAGAACATAATGTATTCGAGCAGCGGGAGATGGATGTGAGATTTTTGAAGCTATGGAGAAGTTTCTATTTGAGAACTTTCTAACATTTAAACCTTTATCCACCCCGGGAGAATAAGTTGAATCTTCATCCAGGACTGTAACACAAAAGAAGAAGAAGAAAGTAGAAGATGATGGCCTAGCTATAAATGTTATTATCATTAAAAGCCCATTTAAACAAGATGTACCGAAGAATGCCAACCTTACTAATCTACCGGGTGATGTGGATGATGTTGGCCTAGCTTCATCATGCAGCATGGGCATAATAAGAAGGGTGGTATAAAGGCTAGATCAGAATCCCAAAGAGGTTAAGACCCTATTCAAAACTGGTCAAAGTATGATAAAGAGGATAACATAAAAAGTAGTTGAAAGGCCTTCTCCTACAAACAAAGCATTACAAGAACTGCTGTAATTGACATTGAAAACATAAAATCACCCAAACCAATACCAGATGTAGTAGAATTAGATTATCTTGGGAGGGCAATGATAAATAAAGAAAAGAGGACCTTCATCGACACCTGCCCTAAAAATTATATTAATAAGTAACTTTGAATTATGTTGCAGGTTTAAGTTTAAAGGCTTGATACAAGTCATCTGGGTTCTCTCGGTACTACTCAGTTCCGCTCAGTATTTATTAGTAATATTCAATCAACTGAATAGAACCTCTAGGTACAACTGGATATAAGTCTACTTTAATTAATTCTAGAACTTGCAAACGCCATGTAATCTAGGGTATCGTTTGGTACCATTCGGTACCTCTCGATACCGACACCTGAATATCAACATAGTTGCTGCTGAGCTTTTCTATTTTGTAGGAGTGACATTATTTATTATGCAGAGAATAGTTATTTTTTTAGAAGTCAGATAGATGAAATTTTAGCTAACCAATACCTATACAACAACCACATTGATACCTTTTACCATTTTTCTAGCTGAGAAGAACAAACTACGGCCACGACTTCATTAACCATTCATTTTTGTTTCTAGCCCGCATTGGGTAATGTAATAACTTATTATTTAATAAATATGTATAGGTTCTTATAATGCCCTTGAACATGTTCCATAACAGGGTTCTATATTATATAAGTATGATTGTAGACAATATGTTTCTCATGTTACAAAGGAGTGCATTAGTGTTTCCAATTTCTTGCTATTATTAGAAGCTGAGAAGAACCATTGGACACTTCTGGTAGCAGATTTGAAGAAATCAGCTTGGATTTTCTTAATTCTTTTCCTAACCTGACATATCAAGCCATGCTTCCAGATGTCATAAGTGAAGAATCATACATTCTAACAAATCAATTATTTTTTGGACACATTTATTTATAATAAGTTAATTTTTTGTGTAGATAAATAATTTGTACAAGGAAATTGAAGATTGTTTTGAAGGTGACATCAAGACTTGGCAAGTCGATGTTGCTAATGGAATACTAACCCAAATAAATGGCATCAATTGTGGGATATTTGTTTGTCAATATATGGAAGCGTAGTCCTTCATTAGTCTGTTAAGTGGGAAGAACTATTATATTGCCAAGATAAAATGGCAAAGTACAGATCAGAATTTGCAATTGTAATTCTATGTTCAATGCTTAAAAGATTATTAAGTATGTACTTACATCAAAATGTATTTATACATTATAATAGGTTTATTTGTACATAATATTTATACATTCTAACAAATCATAGGTTTATTGAAAATGCTTGCTGTGCTTAAATACTTTATTTCTAGATAATAATTTTATAAAGGTTTACCTCTTAATCAAATTACAAATACGTTGCTGGAGTTGAGTTTGTATAGGAGGGCATCCAAACATTATCATCAGCTTAAAATGTAAATATAACAAACCACATAAATTCAGGAACTTCTTTCAAACCATTTTAAAATCTCCTAAACTCCCCCTGAATTGATGAATACATTAAAATAAGGAGGCATTTAAAAAAAAAGAATTTTTGTTTTAAAATTTTACATACACACATACACAAAAACAATACATAAAAAAAAAACATTACAAGACACACACAAAATTTTAAAAAAATTCTCCCCCTAAACAATACAAACAATAATCTCTCCCCCTTTTTGACAACAACAAAAAGTGAAGAAAAAATAGACTAGTATTGTAGAAAATCTTATAAAAAATTCATATGTAAATTTAATCTAAAAAAGTGATTGACATAAGAATGCAACTAAGAATTAAGAACATTAGTCAAATCATAGAATTTCATAGAATTTAAAAAATTGATATAACATTGTAATAAGTAAGAATTTATAAAAAACATGATTCAATTTAGACATTTATGATATGAAAAATCATTGTAATAAAGATGAGTAAAAAATTGCATATTCCAAAAATCAATTGAAATATAAATGAACATTAGATCTACTTGAATTAATAGACTAAAAAGAATCTGGAAAGAAAAAAATCACCACAAGTGGCGCTTTGCGCATCTTTTTTTCATATAGGTGGCACATTTTTGTGCATCTTTTTCATATAGGTAGCACATTTTTGTGCATCTTTCTTTATTGGGCTTATTTTGTGCCTCTTTTTCACATTTGCAACTTTGTTGCACATTCCTTTTGATTTTGTACATTTGTACAATTTTCAAGAGTAATTGAATTCTTTCCAAAGACAATAATCTAGAATCTCAAATTTTTCTAAGTGCATAAATATTAATTGAAAAATGAAATACAAAATAAGATAGACATCTAAGATACAATAATAATAATTAATATTTTGTAGTCTAAAATGAAAGACATGAAATTAAAAAAAATTCTAACTAAAACAAGTTATAGGCAAAAAATTAAATTTAGATAAACTAGATTTTCTAATGAAATTAATTTCTAATTACAATTTTAGTTTAGGCACAATAGAGATTAAAAGTACTAAATGAATTTCATAAAGATTAAGAACATTAACATCGTTCTAAAACATGAAATCAAATGAGAAAACATTTCAAAATCATTCAAAACACTAAAAATAAAAACACAAAAACACACAAAACAAACAAAAATAAAAATACAACAAAAACAAATAAACAAAGGGTTTTAAACATCATTTTTCTCCTGGTCTGATGATTCAGAAGCTAGATCCGCCCAGGAGATTTTTTTCTTTTCATTATTTTCCCATTTTATAATTTGCTTAGCTTTGCCCTTTTCTTTAGCAGGAAGAGTTCTCAAATTAGGGCACTGACTTTTCAGATGTCCAGATTTCCTACATCCAAAGCAAATAATATTTGAAGAAATCAGAACATTCTTACCATTTTTACCTTTATTCCACTTTTGTTGATGCTTATTCTTGTGCTTTAGTGGACTTTTCAATTTGCTTGTTAAGTCATCGCTTTTCTCACCAACTAAGCCACTTTTCTCCATGTCTTCCGCTTTTAGCATTATTGTTTCACCTGCATCCAAAAGTCTTTGACCCAAACATTCCTCGTAGGCAATGAGTGAGCCAATCAAATTATCAATAGAATATTCATTCAAATTTTTCGATTCACAAATAGCAACAACTTTGGCATCAAACTTGTCAAGTAAACAACGTAGAATTTTATTGACTATTTCAAAGTTTGAAAACTCTTTACCTAAAGCATGTAATGATGTTACAATTTGAATAAACCTAGTATACATGTCTAAGATCGACTCATAAGGTTTCATGCTAAAGAGTTCATAGTCATTCATCAAAAAATTCAACTTAGATTGCTTGACTTCACTAGTACCTTCATATGTAATGCATAAACTGTCCCAAATTTCCTTACTTGTAGTACATGTAGAGACTCTCATATAATCTTCAGAATTTAAAGCACAGAACAAACAATTCATACATTTAGCATTTAATTGTGCATAAATTTGTTCTACTCTACTCCATTCAGAAAAAGGGATATCAGTTTTGATTCCATCTATAATACGTGACGGTACAGAATAACCACTTTGAATCATATGCCACATGCGATAATCTATTGATTGCAAGAAAGTTGACATTCGAATTTTCCAAAAATCAAAAGAAATACTTTCAAATAAAGGTGGTCTAACAATCGAACATCCATCTAACAATTTATGGTTTCTAAAATCAGCCATATTCGTTTTTCAAAAAGTAGTCTAAACTTATGATTTTGAAACAAAGCTCTGATACCACTTGTTGGGTCTAGTAATTAGGATGTTAAGCCTAAGTGAATGTCCCAAGGCTAACCAAGAGGGGGGGTGAATTGGCAATTTAAAAAATGTAACTTCAACTCTTGGAATTTTAGAAAACCTTTTGAATTATTGATGCAAGTTAAAATTAAAGTTTAAAATAAACTTTTCAACCAGAGTAAACAACTTGCAATGAAATTAAATGCGGAATAAAAAATAAGAAAGAACACACCAGATTTATAGTGGTTCGGTCAAACCTTGACCTACATCCACTCCCCAGAGGCACCCTCTGAGTATTGCACTAATACCACAAAGTGACTCTCCTTTTGCTCCCACAGCAAGGCGGAGAAGCCTGTACAAAATCACTTTCACCTTCCCCGGTGCGGCGGAGTAGCCGGGTTCTTTAACACCAAAGAGATCTTCTTCTTGCCAAAACTTCCCTCAAGACGACCCTTGAATCCGATGGTAATGAGGTGCAAGTTCGCCGGAGCAACTGTGTGAATATCCCCTTCACACTCCCTTGAAATCCCCTTCAAGGATCTTCTCCCTCTCAAACTCCACCCTTTCCTCTCTCCCTTTCAAGTTCTCTCTTCAAGTTTTCTCCACAAGAATGAAGACACAATGACTGTTAAAGATACACTTTGTCGTCCTTTTACACTTCTCCAAGTGTCGGCAGAGAACCGGACCGATGTTGTTGAACTTCACTTGAGAGCCTTCGCCGGAGCAACCGTGTGAATATCCCCTCCACACTCCCTTGAAATCCCCTCCAAGGATCTTCTCCTTCTCAATGATCCCTCTCAAGAGAAAACAACTCCAAAGGCTTTTGTAATAGTTTCTAGGACTCCTTATATAGAAAGGAGAAGAAAAACCGTCCAAAAAACTGCCCAAAACAAGTTTTTCTGCGCACTGGATCGTCCCGTATGAAATTTTGTTCATCTGTACGAACCAATTTCGTCCTGGACGAAATTGGTTCGTCCCGGGACGAAAATATTTCGTCTGGATGAACAGTTATATCAAAAGTTGGTTCCGAAAACTGCCAGAAACTGCCATAGTCGGTTCCCATCGTCCTGGACGAACTGTACTTCGTCTGGACGAAATTTTTGCAGAAAGAAACTCGTCTTGGGACGAAAATGATTTCGTCTGGACGATTAGGACTTAGAAAATATTTCCAGTTCAGTTGTTGTCCGTTCCATTGCTCTTACAAGGAGATAACTGATCTGATCGTCCCGTACGAACAATGTTCGTCCCGTACGATCAGTATAAAAACTTTTTCAAGATCTCCTTTAAGTTTGTGTAAATTTATTCACTCAATTACAATCACTCCATCTCAAATTTAATTCAAATAAAAAGTACAAGCTTCAATTTCACAAAGTATCTCATGCTGAATTTGATTTGAAGTCTTCGTAGTCTGGAGTTTGATTTTCCTGAAATATTAGTACACACAAGAGCAAAAACAAATCTTCCAAAAAGTGTTAGGAGATAACTATACATAAAACAATAATATTTGGAATCATCAAAATAATACAAGTTGCAAGAATGTAAAACATGCAAATAGCAACTTTCCTAACAATAAGTTAGCCGGTTATTATGCTAACCATGCTAAGTTGGGTGATTATATTTGGAATAACTTGATTATCAGTAGCGTTCCTCCCATGTTCTTCAAATTGTTGAAGGAGGAATGTGATAATCTTAAATTTGTTTAGCTCTTTTTTTTTTCATTTTCAATAAAATTGCTTGATGCATCTTCTCAAAAAAAAAAAGGTGAACCACCACAACTACCTATTAAACATGTGATTAAAAAACAAAGTAAATATATCAAATGCCCTCCAACCACTATATTGTTGACTTCTAGAAGTGAAAGGTACCGAGAGGTGCCGAGCGATACCTAGTGGTATCGGGATAATATACAGAGTAATACCGGTGTGTTACTTATCGATACTTCTTGGTACCAACTCCTAGAAGAAGACGGTCTGAGCAGAACTAAGCGGTATCTAACAGTATCGAGCAGTACCAAGCGGTATCGAGTTTTACCTAGATAATATATAGCATAATGAAGAATAAAGATTTATAATATCTTAACAGATACAAATTCCAAAAAATGGTACATCAAGAATTATATATTTTAGTTCTGAGATAATATAGAGTAACATTTGAACAAACAAATACAAATTAAAATTAACAAATTTTCAAAAATCAAGGAAGTCTCTCTACATCAATTATTCCATTCATCTTCTTTAGATATTCAAGGGTCAGTTGGCTAGTTGATAGCCGAGGGTGAACTCATCTATGAAGCATTCTGATATACTTGGGAAGATAACCTGACAAATTGGTTTCACTAGTGTACATTATTTAGTTGATGGAGTAGCTTGTTCCTCAGTTTACTTTTTCTTAGATTTTCTTTTCTCCTAATGACTCTTTAACCTTACATTAGATATGACTTTGGGACCTGCACTTTAGTGGGTACTTAATTTTTTTTTGTCCCACTTGTATTCACAATGAACTTATGATTCTTCTTCCCATCTTGTATCAAGTTATCATTTTCATCCATGTCAGTCATTATAGCTAACATATACTATTATGCTTCCTCATTCCCTTACCCTTGTGTGCTAATTTGATATGCAAATCTACTGAAATAATTTTAGAATATCATACCTCCTAAGCCTTGAGATGGGGTAACTTTGTTTCACATACATGTCATCATTCGACTAGTATAAATGTCTTTTCTAGCTTTAACTGACCATCTCATATGTAGGTATTTTAGAAGAATATTAATTATATTAAACTTCCTTATTACTCTCAAGAAGTGAGAATATAATAACCCCATCACATTGAACTTTCCATAACTACATTCAATGGTACCATATTTTTCATCAAAATGAACAATCCAATGGTGAGATTGATCAATCTTGTCTACAATTTTAACAAAAAATATTGATGAGTCGCTTGAGGCATGAGCTATGGACATTCCAACTACACCCTATAAAAATTCCTCAAAGAATAAATATAATTTCCATGAATAAAACTGAGCAGCTTTCTTGAGTATTACACTACTTTTAACTAAAGGTATAATATCGGATTGATTGCATTTGAAATCTTCATCCTGTTCATTCTAATGCCATGTCTTCACCACCTTCTCTAACCATAAAAAATAATCTTTTATGCTACTTGTATGCTTAGAAATTCCGTGGCACACCAAGTTAGTGAATTTGCTATGTTGTGTTTAAAGAGTACCAAGGTTAAAACAACTCTTGCTGAATGTTAAGGACCATTTCTTCCTTATTTTGTAAAGTTTGTTCAACCAGTTATGGTTGTGGAGGTCCCCTTCATTGATCATTTTAGCCCAAGTACCCTCAAACACCTCGTTGGAATCACACTTTCTTAAATATCTATAAATAAGACCACTAACATTGTTGTTGCTATTGAAGCAACACCTTAGATGACACCTTCTTGGTTATGTGCCATTGGCATAGCTTGTGGCGTGTTTAAGGTAACTCAATTTCTATTGCCCAAGCCATTGCCTAGTCTTGATCAATAAATATTGTAATGGGATGTTTATCACATATAATTCATAAAAATGTTCTAAATAACCTTGTAAATGATTCAATTATTTCCTTTGATAGAAATCCCACACCGCTAAAAAAAATATTCTGCTAATGATTATTAACTTCAACAAAAGGTGCACATGCTAGATTATATTTGTTAAGTCTATAGCTAGTATAAAAAATTATCACATCTCTAAAGCTGTCATAATCTATTCTCTCCACCCTATCAACCCAAAAAAATTCAACAATCTATCATCTTTGTCAGTTTAAACGTCCCTTACAAACTTGTTATCATCAATTAGTCGATCTTTGAAAAGTTTAATTAGGGAATTAGTGTCCCCATTCTCAATCTTAGCTATTTTCTCTTTCTGAATATGGTTATATGCGACCCTTTTAGAAAATCCTATATTCTCTCTTCTATTAATTTCATCAACTAGGTATGTAAATGCATTAATAGTTCTTATCCCAGCTTATATCATTGATTTAAGAATAGATGCTTTCTCATCACTAATATTCCTATATGATCTAAGCAAATATTGATCTTCAGGCCTTGCTGTTTCGTGATTGTGGCCCTCTATGCATTTTTGTACCGTCCATACTCTATGTAGGTCGACTGAAAATCTAATCATTGCGGGACACCCGGTCTTAGTATTGGATTTTATGTATTTTGATTTGGAGTTGAAGTCAACACCCTTCTTAAATCAGGTTTTTGAATATACAAAATCCTTGCATCTTATGTTTCTCGAATTTGGCTAGTAATAGTGATGTTCTTTGCAAACACTAAAACCAAGATTATGAGCGTAATGACAATACATGTCATATGCTTCTTTGTCACTATTACATATAACTTGTGAATAAGAAAAAATAATTAAACACTTTGAATTTAACATTAGAAGTAAACAAACAAATTGTACCCACTGGTACACAGCATCAGTACCTAGCGGTACCTAGGGGTACCTAGCATTAGAAAGTGGTGGCATACGAGTGAGAATAGCCAATAAAAAATATTTCAGGGTAATTTTATAAAATAATTGGTGAAATATCATATTTAGTGATAATATCACTGACTTATCTTCGGTACTTTACCGCAGAATTTCTTTCTTACTTGGTTGTGTCTCTTGCATAACGCCTTCCATGTCTACGCAATATTTAACATCCTCCAGACCGGTTTCCATCTTCATAGCTTCCTCACTTCTCTTTCTCCTCTTTCTCAGCTTTCAGATGATGAGAAAATTTGTATTAAGTGAGGTAAATACCCCGTGCCATCTACAAAAATCTTAGGAATTATTAGTTTTTTTTACCTTGTCGCGAATAGGGGGGGTGGGGTCGTCGAGCTACGCTATAAAAATGTGGTAGTTAGAATGGTGGGGTAATGGTGGGCTCCACGTGGCACGATGTTACAAGGTTGCAGACATAGAGCTATGCCCGAACTCCACACCCAATAACTCATGCTTAAATGGGTACAATTAATCTAAAAAACTATTTTTTGATCCGTTTTTGGGCTCAAAATTATAGTTTGAAAATTCTAAAAATTATAGGGACTCATATATGACTTTGACTCATGAATTATTAGTGGTATGAGATAGTTATTAGGAAGACGAATGAAATTACACCTAAAACATTAAAAGCACAAATTTTAATTGATTGTTTTAATACATTCTACTTATTTCAAAACAAATTTAATAATTTTGTGATTAGGAGTGTAAACGAGTTGTGTCGGGCTCGACTCACTCATGGCTTAAGATTGAGCTTGGTTAATTAATCATATTCAAGTTTGATTCTATGAGTACGAGTCGACTTACAAGCCAACTCATTTATTATGAAAAAGAGAAAGTGGTTATGATTCAAACAATTTTTATAATAAAATAATCAAAGAAAAAAAATTAGAAAAGAAAAAAGAAAAAACTCACTTTATATAAAGAAGCTTGGTATCAAATTATATATTTTTTTAAACATTATAATTTAGCTCGTGAATGCTATCATATTTTAAATGTATTTTAAATTAATATTGTCTAAATGAGCTACTTCGCAAGCTAAAGAGTTTAGTCAGGGCTAGCCTGAGTTTGATTTGTTTGCAGATTGAGCTCGACTCATGAGCTATTTTTCAGTTGAGCTTTAGCCGACTTGACTCACTTGTACTCTATTTATTGAATTATTTTTCTGATTGTGGCGGCTATAATTGATCGTCTAGCTATTTCATCTAATGGTAGTCTCTATGAATGGGCCTCCAATATCTTTTGGGCCGCTCAAATGGTTTTATATTTATTTTTGTGATCGATTAGGTGGTGATGGGCAGTTCCTGCCCAATTTTGTGCTGTTTGGAGGATCCAAAATATCTGATAAGCCACAATTGATTGGAGGTGTTAGATCTAGATGAACGATGTAGATTACTCTATATGCTGTATCTAAGGCACGATTTTGATCAAGCGGTGGTTGTTGTTTGATTTTATTTTTATTTTTATTTTTTTTTTAAATTTTATAATTTGATCCCATAGATGAATAATAGTCGTTGGATGCTGTCCAACAATACCGGTGAACTTATCCCTTAGCTTAGGCTGCTTCGATTTAAATTCTCATAAAAGGGTTTATAGGCTTGGACGAGCTTTTTTTGAGCTTAAATTGAAACAAATAGTTTGAAGGAATTGATTTTTAATATAATATAAAATATTTTTCCTTTTTACACTCTTTTCTTTCTCTTTAATTTCACTCTTTTTATAGGATTTAACTCAATTGCAATTTAGTAAATCCTCAAAATTTGGATTTTGTAATATTAAGAGAATTACTCACAATTGTTAAATTTTGCAATATAATTTTAAATATTTGCAACCAAATGCCTTCTTAATATGCAGTTGGGTGAGCATATGCTTTCGACAATGAATTATATGTTTTTGAAGTTTCTTTTACTTCCATCATCATTTTTTCTTTTATGTAAAGATGAGTTTTCTTTGAGCACCTAGATAGAATATGCCTCGAAATGTTAGAAACATGAATATCAAGGCAACAAATTTAAATTTTTAAATGTTCAAGCATTTTTGAGTGGTCAACCAAAGTTAGGAAACAAGGTGGCAAATTATATAAGTTGAAATCTTTTGATTATTGCTAGGATCATCAATAGACATATTATCATAAACATTTGACTCAAATTATAATTGAACGATATTGAGCTAAGTAATTTTAAATCACCTTCTTTTATATATATATATATATATATATATATATATATATATATACTTTGATTTGATTATGATGAATAAATTATTAAATTGTTTCTGTTGCTATGAAGCCTCAAAATAGAAGAATGTGGTCACATCCAGTAACGGTTGATGGATTTTATGAGTAAGAAATATTAAATAATTGTTGGATGTATTTTATTACCTAGTGTTAGCCCCACGAGCCTTGGTGTAGGTCACTTTGATTTTGATGATAACAAACAATATTTGGTGTGACTAATGTTTCAAATTTAGTGTCATCATATATGGATTTTCAAATATCACAAGTCTTTTTTATCAACTAGTTATGGATTTTCATATTATATGTTTTAGATATAGTTTCAATCGATTTGTGACATTATTTAAGAATAATTTCAATTGATTTTATTTATTTAGAATCATCATCTTATTTGTGAATGAATACATATTTTTATAGAATTTATAAAGATGAAATTTAATTGTATTAATCTATGTTACTGATTTAATTAGTTGAGATTTTCTAGTAAAAATATTTGGAGACTTTTTTTTTTCATTTGTGGCTATTCTATTAAATATTTTTGTGACAATTACTTGTTGTATCTTATTCATATTGTTAGTTATTTAAATAATGCAGTTGAAGATCCTTTTGATTTTTAAAATATTAATGTTGCTTGGTTCTTTAAGTTGAAGTTTGGTATATTGTTTGCACTTGTCACATACATCTTTATTTGAAAATTTTTGTGAAACCCTTATTGTCTATTTATTTTATAAATGAAAGCTCTGATCATTTAAAGATTTTAAATAATTATGATATTTTCTTAAAAACAATTCTAAAATATTTTAATACTGGACATCTTTTCAAAAAATACTTTCATTGTATATCATGTTGTGATTTAGTGACATGTTATGGAACTTGGTTTTAACTTGTGTTAGGATCACCTTTGGTTTAACTTATATGTTGATTTATCTATCATCTAAGGTGTATTTAAAATATTATTACAAAAATTTAAAAATTATATAAATGGCACTCTTTGGTCAAAATTTCATGTAAGACTAGTTGCTTTTAGCTTAAGTGTGGTTTTGAGTCTTGCCTTATTTTTGTAATTATTTTATATTTAAATTAAAAATTATATTTTGTGTGCTAAGTTTTTGTCATCCTAACATATTTTAAAAATTTTCTAAAGACATTTATTTTGCAAAATAGCATAAATTTTCAAGTACTGACATTGCTTCATTGTGCACATTACCTAGTCTTGAAAAATTATTTTGAAAAGGTTTTTGCTCTCTTTTTCCTTTGCAAATACATTAAAAAACATTATTTCATCATATTTGAGTATTCATATAATTTAAAATTAGAGAGAAAGTCATTTTCTTTTTTGTGATTAAAACTTTATTTTTGTGTAGGGCTTAAGAGCAATTTCTCAGAAACAATTTATTTTGGAGATCAAAATTGTTACACTTTTTTTTCTCCTTTCTTTTGTGACTTATTATTGTTGTGATGCCCTCACCATCATGTGAGGTAGTTTCTTCCTAGCGTTAGGAAGATATGGTTGTTGTAATGTTTTTGATTGTTAGTTGAATCCTTATTTTGGGTTGAATTAGGCGTGGAGTAGGCCGATTTTAGTTTTGGACCAAACAACATAAAAATTCTTTTTATTATTTTATTGTGATTTGAATTTTTTTTTTGATGTTATACTCATATCATTAATTTTCTACAAAGCAAAGTTAAATATATATATTTTTTAATTTTCTCTAATTACTGTGAAACGTAATTCATCCCCCTCTTCAATTGCCATAGTATTTCTCTTTTACTTTTTGAGACAACATGTAGTGCTTAACTTTTAAGTAGTGAAGATCAAGGCCGAATAGTATTTCTTAATTAAAGTTAATTCATTTTGATTGGAAGTAGCCATCTAGTTAGATAGTAAAATGTATTCTTTTTAAGTTCCTCATTAGCTCGAGTTAATATGGCACCAAGAGAATCATGTAAAGGCATTGTATACAATATTAATGGCTTCTCTGATATTAAACCAACCATAGCTAAATAATTGATCAAATAATTTTTAATGATTTCTCTGATATTAGTCACACTTTAAAGTGTTCATTTTTTTATTAAATTATTGAAATAATTCAAAAGCAATTTATAAGTAAAATAAATGGTCATCACATTCATGAATTTTAATGACTTGATCATCAATATAATATTTAACAAGTTGGTGTATAAACTTAACAAAAATCGCCATCATTTTTTTCTGCTATGTTGCTACATTATTATTTAGTGTAAAGGGAATAACTTTGTAGTAGTAGACTCCTATCAGCAATTTGAAGTTCCTCACTTAGTGAGGAAATTCTTTATCTGTCAAAGCCAGAACAAAGATTCTCATGATCAGTACATCCAGGAGCTACCAACATACATTATCGAACTCAAAGACCTCCCTCCCACATATGATTAAATATAATAACTACATGTTACTTTACCATTGTTCAATGGGGTTTGGGGTCGGGAGACATCTTTTTGCAAGATAATTGGTTTAGTTTCTCTTCTATTGATAGCTTGCATAATACTCGTACTAGTAGTACTTGTAAAGTATCTCATTTTCTTCATGATGGAATGTGAATTATCATTCTGAGATGGTGCCTAATTTAATCATTAATCTTATTTTGAGATTTCCCCTACAACTTGATAAGAAGGACTACATTTTTTAAAATATTCTAATGATGGTAGTTCTATTTTCAATGAAGTTTGGCATTCCATTAGGAACTCTCAAGCTAAATCTCAAATTTTCTCTTCCATTTAGCATAAAGGTATTTTTGCTTCTTATTCTATTCTTACATGGAGAATTTTGAATAATTAGATATTTGTGGATACTATTTAATCAAAAGTGGTTTAAATATTGTTTCCAAATGCAAATTTTTCTTTCACTTAAATAATATAAATCATTATATTTCTATTGGTCCCATTGCTATAAAAGTGTGGTTGTTTTTTGATAACCTTTTTAATAAATAACTTTGTAAGGAGTATAATAATATTCAGAGTATTATGCAAGATTGGTATGTGTCTTCTAATGGTAACATTCAGGATATTCTTCAAGTTATTATTTGTTGGTATCTCTGGAAGAGTAGAAATGAATCGAAACATGATAACATTACCATGAATGCTTTAAGCATTATTTTTAAAATTAAGGATAAAGGTAGACAGTTATATTTGGCTAATTTGTTTAATGGGAGTACTTTCAACGGTTGTTTTAAAATTGCTGAGTTATTTGATATTAATATTTCTAGTAATACCCATAATCATAAATATATTATTGTTAAATGGATGAAACCTCCCATTTGTTTTTATAAACTTAATATTGACGGTACCTTTAAAACTTTGGATTTTGGTTATGGTGGGATTATCCGTGATTATAATAGTGATATTATTGTGGCTTTTATGGGTCCCTCCCCTATTAAGAATGCCATTATGGCTAAACTTCAGACTTTAAAGTATGGTGTTCAATTACGTATTTCTTTAGGGATTACTAGTGTTTGGATTTAAGTTGATGCTAAGCTTATGATTCATTAAATTAATGGTAAAATTAATGCAAATCCCTCTTATTTATACATTATTAGGGAAATTCAATGGTGGCTTTCTCTCATCTACTATTATAGTTCTCCTATTTATATGAATGGTAATTTGGCTGCTAATTTTTTAGCTGACATGGGTTGCAATTTAATGGACTTTATGAAATATGTGGGAATTTCTATTCCTAGCAAACTTGTGGGGTTAGCTAGACTTGAACATATGGGTATGCCTTCTATTAGAAGCTACTAATTTGTTGCTGCTTTGGTTGTCTAAGTTTATCTTTAGTTTCTTAATGTTTCAATTGAAGTTCTCTACTTTCTCTTTTTCCTTTACCTGCTGCTATCAGTTTTACTTTGGCTAGGTTTTTTGTTGGCTCTCATCGTGGGGCACCATATACATCTTTTTTGGCTTTCATGGTATTAATTTTTTAGGCACTCAGAATTTCATTATTTTATATTATGTTATTTTTATTCTCTGGGATCTGCTGCCTCTTTATGTTCTTCTTCATGGGTTTTTCCTACTCCATTTATTTTATTTATTACGGTGGTTGAAGCTTAAGCTACGATGGTAATAATTTCATGACTATGTTGACCTCATTTTTGTATGAGGTCACTGAGACCCTTCCAGAATCCAGATCCGATCCTAGACCCTAGGATCCACTCTAGACTTTAGGATCCTTCCTAGAGCCAGACCTTAGGATCCTTCTAGATCCAAGACCTTAGGGCCTACTCTAGAGCTTAAGTTTTTTTCATATCCAAATCCTAGAACTCCTCTAGATCCTAGGATCAATCCAGACTTCAAATCAATCCCCACTCTTGATCAACCTCAACCTCAAATCAATTCCTACCTTTGATCAACTCCAACTTCAATTCTATTCAGCCCTTGATCAATTCAAATCTCAAACTTTATTCAACTCAAATCCCAATTAATTCAAGCTTCAAGCACATCCAAACTTTCATTCAATCCACCTGAAAATCCAAATTCCAACCTAGACTTTGACCCTACCTTTGATCTAGCTTTGACCTTATCCATTCATTAACAATCACCACATGATTGTAAATGATTTGGATACCCCAATATTGATCATTCAAATTTGAAATCCATTCCAAATCCAGAAATCCAGACTCAAATCCAAAGTCTTAAGGCCTTGTCCTGAACACCCTTTTCAGAGATTTTTCAAATATTTTAAAACCCAGTCAAATGGTCTCTGATTCCGGGTCTATCACTTACAAAGTGATAAGACATGTCTCTAGAGGTTACCCTCCAACTTTGAGCTCATTCTGAGGTCTCTAACCCTAGAATCTGAATTAAAATCCAAAGGATGTAAAACCTTCAAATATTTACAGCCTATGCCACTAAACCTAACCCCTTTGAAGATTTTGATCTTGGGGCCCTTATCAAAGCCTCCAATCACTTCCAGACTCTTGATTTTAATCTACTGAACAGTAAACTGCATTTTTCAGACCCATTTTTGACCCTAGTTGACCAATAGGTCAAAATTGACCAAAATACCCTTATGGGATTTCAAATGGCCATTTTAACTCAAATCAATTCCAAAATCTTTGAAACCACTTTCAATGAATTTCAAATATCAAACCCAACTTGTTGAACTCAAACCCAAACCTTGGGTCAACCTGGTTGACCAAGTCAACTAGGTTTGACCCATGGACCCATACACCCCTCCTCTTTCAAAATTTTGAATCTAGTCCATTCCAAGTCCTTTGAATGTATGGGATGACCCCTTGGCTACCCAAGGGATCTTTCTTGGAGGCCCAAGCCTTGGGCTCACTTGGGTTAGCCATTTGTCTTGACTCAAGTGACCAAAGAGAGGTCTCCCTTGAGCCATCTCTCAACCTTAAACAAATTGAATCCAAATCAAGGTGCTATTGAGTTCCCATTGACCCAATACACCTTCCTTGATCAGCCCAATCCTTGGGCTCACTTGGGTCAAGAGTTAGGCTAACCCAAAGTGCCCAAAAGCACTTGGGATTGAGCCAACTCTCAACCTAAGCCCAATTGAACTTGATCAACACCTCCCATAGGTGGCTCTAGGTCCAATACACCCCCTCCAGCCAGCCCATGCCTTCAGCTAGCTTGGGTCAATAGTTAGGCTAACCCAAAGTAGCCAAAAACATTTGGACCCGAGCCATTTTCCAGCTCAGATCAAATTGGACCCAATTGCCACTTGCATTGGGTGCACCAGACCCAGACCCACTCCCAACCTCAAGCCCAGGGTCTGACCTGACCTGGATTGAGCTCAATTCGACTCAAACCAAGCAGGTTTGAGCCCAACCGAGCCACCGGATCGATCCCAGCTTCCCCAGGCCAATTTGGCTCCACTCCCAGCTCCAGTGTGTCCCCATCGGCCTTCCCTGGTCAACCCGACCCAGACCATGGCCGGTGGCGATCAGAACCAATGGAGAGCAAGCTCCGGTGGTCCCCCCAGACCGAAAGCCTTCCAAAGGCTGTGCCTCGCCGGCTTGAGGCTCACGAGCTCTCTGGAATGGTGCCCCTTTCCACTTGGCATCAATTCGAGACCCCCTCCGATTCAATCCTGGCCGTCCGAGCTCGCGGGAGGAGGCTGAATAGGCTGGTGCTCCCCAGAGCTCAAGGATCGATCCCAGTGTTTCGAAATGACTCCCCAGAGTTCCTCCAATCTCCAAGCACCTTCCCTCGAGCTCCCAGACCTCCCCTTCCATTACTTCGAGCGAACTCCGGCGAAATGCTTCGGCGTCCCGCTCAAAGTCCTACCTCCGGCCATCCTCCTGTCGCGGCCTCTAAAGGAAACCTGCTCGCCTTCGTCCCCTGAAGCTTCCAGATAGAGAAGCTCATCCGTTGAGGCTTTCTATGCGGTAATTCCTTCATCCCGAGCTCCCTAGCTAGGTAGTCCGGTCAAGTGTGAAGGAAACCTTCACCCCAACGGATTTCCACCGTTGGATTAAAGGTTTCCACCCCCCTGATCCTCCCTGTGAAATTTCGTCGAAGTTCGCCGGCGGGATCACTCGGATCACGCCAGAGAAGGTTCACGGCCTCGGATAAGAGCGGAGGTTGAAGACGAAATCTCAGTCGTTGATTCCGATAAATGGCTCGGATTAGATCCCGCTGTTTCGGAGCGCGTCTGATCCCAGCCATCCGATCCGCCATCCGACGGCTGTGGTTAATCCGACCGTTAACAGTTAGCGCCAATGATTGCCCAGCCAATCAGCGCGCGGCGCGTGTAAAGGGAGCGCTGACTGTGTAATGGCCGAATTAATAATTCCAGAAATTCAAGGGAACTTAGGAAATGCATATCTCCCTGCACACTTGTCCAAATTAGGTGTTCTTAGGCTCATTGGAAAGGTCTCAGGGAGACCTACAAAAGCCCTATAGTTCCATGCCCTGGTTAGGTCAGTGTTAGGTTTAATTTAAGTTTGAGCATTTTGTTAATTTCTTTAATTATTCTTTAAATACAAGTCCACCAGGCATGGAATTTTGGGAGATTGAATTTGAACATGTTTTTGACATGTCCAAATTTTATCTCCCCTTTTTAAGATGTTCAAGGGCATTTTCCCCAAATTTTAAGTTTAAGGGTCATGGTTTGACCCTTAAATTCAAAATGGGGTATAGACCTATCCAATGGGATTTAGGGTGTGATGTTTTGTGTGCAGATGATGTGTATGATAAGGAGTGTAGAGCCACTGATTTTGCCCCAATCCAAGCTTAGGATAGACCCCTATAGTGGTTTGAAAGGTGACTTAGAGCTCACCTTGGGTGGTTTAGTTAACCATTTTAGAGTACTCCATTTGAGCTCAAATTTGGTGAGTTTAGTCCTTAGTGTCAGGTGATCCTATGGTCCAAATTTCATCAAATTTAGAGTCCATTTGGTTTCCCAAGTAGGAACCATAATAATCCCCCTTAGAAATAACCCTTTAGTCTTAATAAAATTCTAATAAATCTGATTTAATTCTTAAAATTCCTTTAAAATACCCCCCACTAACTTTATTTCAACTCTTAATCAGTGAAAATTTAAATCCCTTTAATCTGACCTTTACATATATTCTAATTTAATTTTAGTCAAAATCAATGTTTAATCAATTAAAAATTATTAAAAATCCCAAAAAATCTTTAAACACTTTCTGATCTCTCCTTAGATCATTTCTGATCTTTGGAGTTGATTTCAAGAAGTTTAGGACTCATTTGGGTTCAAATCATTAAAAGGGCCCTTAATTGAAACAATTTAATAATTCCAATAAATACCCAAATTTCCAAAATTCATAACTAATTGTAGAAAATTTTAAATCAATCAAACTCAGTGGCTAATGACTCTAATTAAAATCTAGTATTTTCCAAAAATATTAAACCCCCTAATCTGGTCAAAGTCAAAAAGTCAACATTTTGGTCAACTCTAGGTCAAAAACTGGGTTAAAACTTCTAAAAATCATAACTTTTGATAGAAAACTCCAAATTGAGTGTGACACATGTCTAACAACTCATAATTAGGTCTAGTAATTATTAAAAATCTGAAACCCTTAAGATTAACCCTACCTTTGAAAGTCAATTTTTGACCCCTTAGTTAGCGTATCGGGATACCCTCTAAAATTCATTAACTCTCCCAAATTCCAGAATTTTCTTAATAGGTTAATAAAATTCTCAACTAATCCATTAAAATCAGTAACCAACTCCATTTAATATCAAGCCACGCTTTTAATTCCAACCAATTTAAATCAACTTAATCAACCCCGATTACTACTAGGTAACCCAGGCCTACGAGGCTATTAGCTTAGCCCCAGGGAAGGTGAAATAAACTTCACGGCCTCGGTGTGAAACAAAGGTAGTAATAAATTAACTTTTAAAATATGTTTAATTAAAATTCTTAATTTATTAATACTTAAATTTTAATCTAAATCCCCTTTTAAGCCTTAACAAACCCAGACTTTTAGACAACTTCAACTAATAACCCACTTTAGGACCTACCCCAGCCACACGACCTTTCTCACACACTTTAGATGATGTGCTAGGACAACCAACTCTAGATCTAGGTTAGGCCGGTGTTTACTTTACTGCTGTGTGCCAGATTTTTCGTAGTTTTCACTGCATGTTGTGGATGAAATTGCTTTGCTCTGTCTGCTTACTTTTTCTGTACTCTATGGATGGATTGATGTGTTTGGCGACTAGATTACCCTTAGGTTAGGTACGATCTGGATGTTGACACAGTTTTCTGCAGGTGGCCACGCTCATGCAGGGCAATATAAAAAGGGGGCAAATCAAAAAATGCATAAATATTATAAACTCTTTGCACAGGTGCTTCAGCTGCTAAAGCCCCCCAAATCATAAAAAGAGCGTGGCCAGTGTGTTTACTTTCTTTTCTGCTCATATACAACTGCTTGAGAATAACTGCTTTTTATATATTAATTGCCTAGGATAACCCTGCAGGTGAGTCTAGATTTTTATTTTGATATCAATGTAATTTGTGTAAGTGTCAAGTGTTGTGAAAATTGATTTTGAGTTGGGATACATAGATCCAAAGCTTGGATTCCAAAGAGGAAAGGATACCCCTTTAGGGAACACTCCTTTTCCATTTGGAAATCCAAATTTGGATCATACCTCCTCCTTACCCGAAGAGGAAAGAGTGGCCTTCCCCCTTAGAGGGAAGTGCCCTCATGTCCATTTGGGTAATCCACTACGAAGATTCCAAGAAGATTGAAGAAAAGGAGTCCAAAGAAGAACGAGATTGAAGATTTGAAGATTTGAAGACTGAGAGTATCCCACTCAAAATAACTTGCGTCATTATTAGTTTTGAAATCCGGGTTGTTGTCAGTGGTGCCCGACCACTTTACTTTCTGCAAAACTCTGGTTTGTAATAAGCAAGGCAATTCTGCCTATGAACATTTATTAATTAATTTATATTTGATGTGATGATTTGATTTCCTTTAGGATTACTTTCTTTTACTAGTTTTTTGGCGATTGTATGCCGCTTTTTATTTTCGCCTGGATACGTGAGACTCGTGAGGGTGTGTAAGTTTTCTACTCATAATCTTAAATGTCTAAAATTTTAGTGAGTCTAAATAACATAGAAAGATAACGAATCTAGGGAATTAGCCAGGGATAGACCCCGGGGTCGCATGCATATTTCTGCACTTCTTCTTTCCTTGTTTTAGACCCTTCCCCGCCTGCGGGTAGAGTCCGGATAGTCTGACCTATGAGGACGAGGTGCCAGACCTGGGGAAGTCCAGTCTTCTAAAAAAAATTATTTTATAAGCCTATTTTTAAAAATTTCAAGCATACTTGATTGGAAGTTGTTAACTAGCATGCATTGCATTAGATACAAACTTAAAGAGTCAAAATTTTAATTGCATCAGTTTAGCATTTTAGTACCCAACATAAGTTAAAGGGGCCAATTAGGGAAATCTCTAGATGTCGGCCCCAACTCTCCAAAACTTTAATTACAACATCCCTACCACTCTTTCATAAAAGACCGGACTCATCTCTTTTAATTCGATTAGGTGGTTAGCTGGCTCCCCAATCCAGGCCAGGATAAGTCCAGGCATTGCACTACATTAGTTAGGATCGGACGACTGTAGTTCAGTGTCCAAAATAGATTTAGGATCCGGGGCAGGTCTTTGATCATAAGACCCCAAATTTCGGGAATATAATCCCAAATTTCTAATAAAATGCTCAAATCTAATTAAAAATTCCTTTCAGTCCTAAAACATAAAGCCCAACACTTAGATTAAGTTGGGGCACTTCCGGATGATTACGAAATCTCAAAGTGTCCCCTACCTCTCTTCCTTTGAATCTGTTAATAACTGCTCAATCTTGATCCATTCCCTTTTGATTTTCTGATAATTCTATTCATGCTTTGATATCACTCATAGAAAATCTAACAAAATTTCATTCTTATTCTAATCGAGAGTTTTCGTAGGGGACTTTGTCTCCCTACGATGTAATTAACTACGAGGGCTTGCGCTCGTAGGAGGTTTGGAACCCCACACACCTGATTTTAAAATTTTATCTTTCAAAACTCAATTGGATTTGTTTGGGAAAAGTTAAAGAATGATCGTCATCGTTGCATTAGAAGAATTATCGCAGAATGGTGTCATTTCCCTTTGGGGAGATACATGCTTCTTCGATAAGGCTTTGGATGTGAATGCGACGATCGTACTTCTTGAATATTATAATTGGGTATTTAGTTGAACTCTACTTTGTTCCTTCGGGGCCATATGAAGTTCTCTTTAGGACCCGATCATAATATTCAAGATGAGTTTACATAATTCTAAGTCTGAATACCGTTATGAAAGTTTATCTTTGTGCCCCGGGGTGATATACTCTTTCTAACAAGTTGATTCGACCTTAGAATTAGAGCTCAACCTTAATCGTAAAATCCCCAGAGAAAACTAATATTTTTAAAATATGTTTTCAAATTTCCACCAACAAAAAATGGCACGCTCGGTGGGACAAATCTCTCTCTCCATCTTTTATAAGAATGAAATTTTGTTTCATCGGTAGTCTTAACTACCTTTCTTCCGTTGGTCCCTCAATCCATTTCCTTCTTGGGTGAGTGTGGCCAACATCTAAAATAACTTAAAACATCAAAAGAGAGGTTCTACCTCCCAAAAATTTGTTGCTTGTTAATTTAATCGTTCCGATTTTGACCTTCTGCCCTAGGATTTCCTATGAGGCGACAACGTCAAATCGGACCTCCAAATGTTCGTTTAAAAAAAATGTTTTAATAATGCCACTTTCAAAATATCTCTTTTGAAATTGAAAAGAAAAGACTTTTGATTATTAAGAAGATTTGAGATACACTAGTCTTAACCTCTTTACCATTTTAACTTTCAAGAATAAAGAGGCTAGACCGTTGACTTTACTTGGGATTTTCTTACAGTTCCATAAGCCTTCGGGCAAGAGGAAACTCCGTCCGGTGTATTTTGGATCTTATAAGAAGAATCCATCTCAAATCATTCAAACTTCAAATTCTTTTCAAAACAAAAATCCAAAAAACCTTTTTATTCCAAAACCTCATATGCTACCTCATATGATCACTTTATGGGCTAACATATGTTGATCTCTTCTAAAAAAAATATATATTTTTTTCTTTTGGCATGTACTTAGTCTCTTTATCTCCCTAACATGTGTTGAAGGTTCCTACCATTCGATATGTGTTGGGAGGTTGGGATTATCCTACAAGCTTTAAGTTTTAAAATGATGAACACTTCTTCTTCAAGAAATCTAATGTCAAACCATTCTTTAATTTTTAGAAAATATCCAATGGCTGGCTAGTTGATCTTTACCTTTGACCGTGAACTCTCTTCGACTGTGAACGACCAAGGGAGAACTGTTGTTTTTGGATTGAGCTTTGATACTCTTGAGTTTTACATGGATGGACAAGAGGTAGTCAAGTTGGATGCCACCAAGAATCCCACCCCTGAGCTTGAGTTGTTTGTGGGAGCTACTTCTGTTGCACTTGCTGAGATTGAGACACCAAAGTTGCCTGAGTCAGTTGTTGAGGTCCCTACTGAGGTCAAATCTGTTTTTGAAGAAGGGTCTTGTTCTGGGCTTACCTTTTCAACTAAGAATCAGAAGAAGAACTACTTAAGGAGACTTAGAAAGAAGATCTCTAAGGCTAAGAGAGTTGTACCCTTTAAGACCTTAGCTCAAGTAGAACCTGAGGCTGATGAGGAGCTACCTATTCCTGCATCCTCTCCCCTTCTGAAAGGGAGTCGCTTTTTCCCCTTAGCTTTTGCTCAAGGGGAGGAGAGGATATCTAGGATAGCCCGTTCCTCACCATGCCCAGTCGACTACTCGACTAAGAAGACTTCAAAAGAGAAATATTTACATAAGACTAGAGCACTAAGGAATATAATTCATACCTGTGCTGCACAATCTGGACAAACCAAAGAGGAGTACTTGAGCCAGCTGAAGGGAGTGATCTCCCATTGCTTCCAGAAGGAAGTGTTGAAAGAAGAGGCATCTGAGGCTAAGAACCTAACTCCACAACATGTTAGGAGAAACAAGAAATATGTTAGGCAGCCTGCCACTTCTGTGCTAGTTGATGGATATCACTGGGCGCCACGCCCTCTTTCTTCCAAGACGGAGGGTATTGTGTTGACTGGGTCCGAGAGAGCCCGCCATCCTCATGGAAGACCCCCGGTACCCCCTCCCAAAGCTGTAAGGTTGGCCTCAGTGATTGTTAACCCCAAGGGGAATCAAGCGTTAAAACATCTGGACGTTAAAGGGAAAAGACCCAAATCTCCTGAGAAGAAATATGTGCCAAAGAGGACTAAGTTGGAGAGTCTGCCACCACCACCTCCTAGAACTTCTAAGTTCATTTTCCAGCTCCAACGAGTTCCAACCAACCCCACTCCGGTTTCAGTTGACTTGATGGATGTCCAGACTAGTACCCCAGTTGTTACAGTTGACAGTTTTCCCACAGCCAGTTTAGTTCAAGATTCAATGACTACCACCCCCCCGTTGCCCCAGTTGATGATCCCCAAGGTCCGAGTGTCATTCCTAGGCTCCTTAGTCATGTGTCTGAGGACCTTACCTTGCCAGATATAGGAGCTATCACTTTACAAGCTCCTGCTTCTCCCCCCGAGGTATATGTCCCTCTCCCCGTAGAGGATGCCATTCTTCTGACTACTAGTTATGGGATAGTCGAAGAGGAGAGAATTTGACCAAGATCTAGAAATGGAAGGTGAACCGGATACAAAGTCTTAACCAGATCCTAATCCAAAACTTACAGAAATCATTTCCCGCCTGGATTCTGAAGAATTATTCGATATGGCTGAGTACAAAGGATACCTACCCCTCGATCCTAAGGCAATTGGGGATAGACCGGTTGAGGAGGTAGTTCAAGAAATAAGAAACATTTTATTGAATAAAGAGGGAATGGCCTCTTTTGACCCTGAGCTGGATGATCTCCTTGGAGATGAAGATGATTTTGTTGGTAGCATTCATATGGTTGAGACTAGGGGATCTAATAAAGAAACTGAGCCCAGCAAACGTCGATTTGTTAAAGATGATGATTCACATGCTGTCGAGTCAGATTCAGATGAGTCTTTAAAGGCCAGAGATGAAGAGCACATAAAAAACTTGGAGACTCAGCTTGCAAGCATGATGTCACAAGTTAGGGAGATGCAAGAAAATTGGATAAGTCACAGCAAGAGTCTCTTAAAATCCAGCAGTCAGCTCGAGAACTCAAGGAAAAGGCCAAAAAGGTAGAATTTAGTTCCAAACCTCTCGAGTCACCACCTGTGACCCTTCCTTGTCCAGTAGAAGCACCTCCAGTTTACCCTACGGTTTCCACCGCTCTTCCGATTCTGCCTCAGAAGGATATTAAGCAATTAATTAAGGACCAGGTAAGGGAGGCCTTAACCCTTTCTCAAGGAACTGTGTCTGTTCCAAAGGGTAGACCTTACCCCAAAGAATATGACTTAGTTCCTTACCCAAAGGGCTTTGTGCCACCAACTTTTAAAATCTTCACTGGAATTGAAAATCCGAGACAGCATCTGGCCCACTTTCGAGCAAGCTATTGCAATGCAGGGGGGGTCAGATGCTCTACTATTTCGCCAATTTGTGAGTAGTCTATCCGGCATTGCTTTTGAATGGTACGCCGATCTGCCCAATGGTTCAGTTAAAACTTTAAGCGATCTAGAAAAATCTTTTCCTTAAAAAGATTTTCTGGAGCGCAACAACGAACTACTGTGGGCGATCTTGTTGTTGAGAAAAACAAAAGCCGGGAGAGTCTCTGGTTGAGTACATCTTGAGGTGGCGAAACCTCTCGATGAAGTGTGAACCCCAGTTACAAGAGCAACATGCGGTGGAGATCCTTCTTAAGAATATCCATGGCCCTCTTGCTTTCCTCCTGAAGGGTTTCACCATTAAAACTTTTGAAAAACTACTTAATAAAGCTAGCAATCTGCAGGAAGAGGCTCATAAGATGCCATTCCTATGAGAGCAGTCTGAAGACAAAAAAGGTCCTAGATTGGATTAAGACTTTTGAGAAGAAGGCAGTAGTGTCGGCAGTTGACAAGGGAAAAAGGCCAATGACTAGTCAGCCCATTGTTCCTCCACCACCACCGCCATAGCCAGCTCAGAAGCAGCCCTTTCAGATAGTTCCTCAACATACTAGAGATCCTAACTTCATCCCTTTTAGAGAGAGATTGGCAAAGCCTTATCCATTTAAAAGGGAGTCAGTTAAGAAGATCTTTAAGAGCTTGTTAAAGAAATCTGATTTTCAGTTGCTAGAGGCTAGGAGACCCGAGGATGAGGCTAAGAAAGACGATCCTAAGTATTGTCCATACCATCGGATGCTTAGTCACCCACTTGAGGACTGTGTTGTGTTCAAAGATTGGCTTGAGAGGAACTACACCCAAGGTAACATCATAATTCCTAAGGAATACTTGGTCGATCCAGAAAAAAGCTTCCATTAAGACCATTTTAGGTAATTCTCTTAACCTTCCTTGTTTTGTTGAAGATGGTTGGGACATCGCTTTGTCCCGGGCACTTAAAAAGTCGATTAACAAGTCTTTTCGTCTTTCTCAATAGCTGACTACGATAGCCCAAGCCCCGGCATGAAAGGTTGACCTGGATGCTTCGCAGAAGGATGTTGAGCCACTTCCCTCTCCAGTAGTCGTAGGAACTACTGAGAAAAATATAAAAGAAAAGAAATTTGATTTTGTAGAGAGTAAGTGTGTGGATGAGAGATGTATTAAAATGGCGGATGGTGGTGTTAAAACCCTTTCCCCTCTTTTGTTATCTGACTTTTACTTTGCCCCATAGAAGGATAAGGGTCAAAAGATGAATAAAAAACATCCTTCTACTTCTGTCTTGATGATTGACCATGAATCTCAAATGCAAATTGTCGACTCTCCTATTTTAAGTCAAACTCCTAAAGAAATAAATCTTGATGTTAATCAAACCGACCTTCCTGAGTCGACTACTCAAGAAGATGTCGAATGTGAAGCCTTATCAGAAAGTAATTTCCCCCAATTTGATTTTCAGGGAAGTCCTATCGAGATAGAGTTTTCAAATTCTGACTCTCTTTTGGGAAACGACGATCCAATGCCTACAGTGAGTGTAGACACCGCTCTAGTTTGCCCGCCTGAGGATATCGAGCAGGTGCAACTCTGTGGCGGTAAAGTCTTACCTCCTAGGTTACCCCCTCAGGACAAAGGCAAGCAATCCCCGTTCGAAGATTTAAATCCAGATTATCCATATAGCAACCAGAAATTTCTTTGATTCCTCCGAGTTTTGAGTCTGTCGTTCCTAAGGTTGATTACAATGTTCTAGCCCACCTTAGGAAGTTGCCAGCGAAAATTAAGTATTTATGACGCCCTCCTTCTCTCCAAAGAAAATAGGGAGCCTTTAATTAAAGCACTTCTCGACCCCGAGATTTGTTTAACACAGTTGACTACAACTTCAAAAGGTGAGGCTCTCTACTTCAAAGAGGTTCCCGGGGTTACCTTTTCAGACGAAGATTTACTTTTGGGAACTGTCGACCATAGCCGCCCCCTCTACATTACCGTAGATGTTGGAAGTTTCAAGTTATCAAGAGTCCTTGTTGATCCGGGTGCATCGGTCAACGTGATGAACATAAAGACTCTTGCTTATCTCAAAGTTGATACTAGCAAGCTTTCAACCGACAGGTTGGTGCTTCGTGGGTTCAACGAGAAGGGCGAGAGGGCTTTAGGTTCAATCACTTTACTCCTAGAAATAGGAGGGTTAAAAACTGAAGCTAAATTCCACATAATTGATTCGACTACATCCTTTAACGCACTTCTAGGCAGACCTTGGATTCACGAATATAGAATGGTTTCATCTACCATGCACCAATGCGTTAAGTATCAACGAGACGGCATTGAACATGTGATTAAGGGTGCTCTACAACCATTTTCAATTCAAGAAATTGGGATCTACGAAGATGTTCCGTATTTCATACCAAAAGGGAGAGATCAAAATTGAGGAGAAAATGGTTGGACAAAAATTCAACCAAAAGAAAGAAAAAGACAAAAATATTGATCAAGAAATGACTCAATCGAGTAGTGAAGATGACTCTGATATCGTTGTCCTTAGGCCTCCAAGCACATTACCTCAAAGAGGTGGGAGGATGGCTTTAAGGGCACGAGGTCGAGGCCGTGCTTCATTAGACAGGAGAGCAGCAGCTGTGTATATTGATTTGGAATCAGACTCTAACGATGAATTAGAAAATCAGGGTGCTGCCCTCTCTCTCGATTACCTAAACATAAATACTCCTCCAAAATTTGATCTCACCTTAGACAAGGACAGTGACCCTGAGGCAGATATCTCAAAAGTTAAAAGTGACGAGCCTGAATTAACAATGTATGAAAAGCTCAGTAGAAGGATTGAGGCCCTTTCTCTGACCCCACTGTCGGCAGGCAGGATTGTAGGGTTAGAAGTCAAAATGGCCCCCAACTTGGATGGTGAAGTTAAGAAAGTCCAGAAATTCTTCCCTGGCTCCTCCTCCGCAAGGGACGAAGGTGATGTAACCCTTGAGGAGGCAGATTTCAATGAATTAATGAAATTACCTTTCGGCTACTTCCCTGTTTGTGTAAAAAATACTTTTTCTAAGGTTTCTATACCATACCGATGGACTAAGGGTCAAGCCAGATACCATGAAAATATTTGGAGAACAAAGGTAAATAAAAATCCAACAAGTGGTATTGGCTTTGGAACCGTTAGTTTATTTGATGATGATGAGTATTGCCTAATGATAACTTACCATCTCGATTCTCCAAATGTCCCTACGGATCCCTCCTGTCCTCTAGATGGGCTCTGTTTGGAGACTTTAGACGATCCCGATGATCTTCATGTTCGGGATGCACCCCCTGAATGTGAAGAGGAAATTAAATCTACAGTCGATGAGTTGAGAGAAATTAACCTGGGAAACGATGATGACCCCCGCCCGATTTTATAAGTACTTTGTTGAGCGAGGGTGAAACCCAAGACTTAATTCAGTTGTTGTCCGAGTTCAGGGATTGCTTTGCCTGGATATACGACGAAATGCCAGGTTTGCCTGCTGAGGTAGAAGTCCACAAACTTGGAGTTCGGCATGATGCCATTCCTATTAAACAAGCTCCTCGACGCATGCGCTTAGAAATCAAGCAAAAAGTCATTTCTGAGGTTAAGAAATTGGCAGAAGCCGGATTCATTCGAGAGGAACAATATCCCTCTTGGGTGGCCAGCGTCGTGCCAGTTCGAAAGAAAAATGGTCAAATTCGGATCTGTGTCGACTATAGGGATCTGAATAAGGCATGTCATAAAGATGAGTTCCCTCTACCAATACCAGAACTCATGGTGGACATTGCCTCCTCACATGCCATTTTCTCATTTATGGATGGCTCATCGGGTTATAACCAAATCAAGATGGCCCCAGAAGATGAGAGAAATACGGCGTTCAGAACCCCTATTGGAATCTTTTGCTACAAGGTGATGCCATTTGGCTTAAAAAATGTCGGAGCAACCTACCAACGGGCCATGACCCGTATCTTTGACGACTTAATTCACAATCAAGTTAAGTGCTATATTGATGATCTAGTTGTCAAGAGCAAGGTCAAAGAGGCTCACCTTTATGACTTAAGAGTTGTTTTTAAGCGGTTGCGCCGTTACGATTTGAAAATGAACACCTTGAAGTGCGCCTTCGGCGTCGCCTCAGGAAAATTCTTAGGATTCATAGTGAGGCACCGCGGAATCGAGATCGATCCTGCTAAATTGAAGCCATCCTAGATATGCCATCTCCTAAGAGCCTTACCCAGTTAAGGTCTCTACAAGGTAGATTGGCATATATAAGGAGGTTTATTACTAATCTTTCCGGGAGATGTCAACCCTTTTCTATCCTTGCGAAGAAAGATGCTAAGTTCGTATGGGACGAAAAGTGTCAAAATGCTTTCGATGATATTAAGCAGTACCTTTCCAACTCGCCAGTTTTGGCAGCCCCAATTCCGGGAAAGCCGTTAATTCTCTACACCGCAGCCTTAGATGAGTCTTTTGGTGCCCTGTTGGCTCAAGTCAACGACGAAGGGAAAGAGAATGCTCTCTATTACCTCAGTCGGAGACTTCTTCCTACTGAAATTCGATACCCGTCAATTGAGAAGCATTGTCTTGCTTTGGTTTTTGTAGCTCAGAAACTGAGGCATTACATGCTCTCCCACTCAATTAGTTTGATTTCAAGAGTTAATCCTTTGCAATATCTTATGAACCGGCCTACGTTGTCAGGACGTTTAGCTCGTTGGTCTATGATATTACTGCAATTTGAGATTACTTTCACTCCTCTTCGTGCTGTGAAAGGATAGGTTTTGTCGCCGATTTTCTGGCAGCACACCCGCTGCCGGCAGATTCTCCTCTGAATGATGACCTACCCGACGAACAAGTCATAAGTTTGAGGAAATCTGACGAGGCCATCTGGGAATTGTATTTTGATGGAGCAGCATCCTCTCGTAGGAATGCAACCCAACAATCTGCAATTCCCGGAAAGGCTAGAGTCGGTTTAATTTTTATATAACACCAGAAAAAGGAATGATGCAATTTTCCTACCCATCGGAGCCCTGCACAAATAACGAAGCTGAATACGAAGCTCTGATAACCGGTTTGAAACTTGCAATTCTAATGGAAATTAAAGAGATTAAGATCTTTGGAGATTCCCAGTTGGTGATTAACCAAGTGGCCGGAACTTATAAAGTCTTGAATCCTAATCTCCTAAAATATCACCAGTACACACTTCACCTGTTGGAACAAATTTCCACCGCTACTTTGTATAGGGTTTCCCGTGGAAGCAATTATGCAGTAGATGCCTTAGCAAAACTAGCGAAAGAATTTGCCTGTCCTGAGGAAGATTCCATCCCTATAGAGATTCAGGGTCGTAAAACCCTTTCTCTTATAGATTTGGAACACGTTAGTAAAACTCCCCTTCAGATTCTTTTTGCCTCTTCGACGACCGACAAAGAAGGCGATTGGAGACGACCCTTAATCGACTTCCTTAAGGAAGGGAAGCTTCCCAAGGATAAATCACTCTCCAACCAGATTAAGAAACGTGCCCTGTCATATGCACTAGTTAATAATTTGCTGTACCGTCAGTCCTTCGATCACATGTGGCTACGCTGTTTGGGTCAGCGAGAGGCCCTAAAGATTGTTAATGAAGTCCATTCAGGACTGTGCGGTGCACATCAATCAGGTCCAAAAATGAAATTGAGTATTAAAAGACTTGGATACTACTGGCCTACAATGATTGACGATTGCATGAATACTGCAAAGCACTGTCATCAATGTCAGGTCCATGGAGTGGTTTTACATCAGCCGCCTAATGTGTTACACCCTACGATAGCCTCATGGCCCTTCGAGAGTTGGGGCACAGATATCATTGGGCCGATTGACCCTCCCTCCTCGAGGGGTCATCGTTTCATATTAGCAACGACTGATTACTTTTCAAAGTGGGCGCAAGCAATTCCCCTACGCAACGTAACATCACACCATGTCTTAAAATTCTTTCGTGACCATATCGTATATCGATTCGGCGTGCCCCGCAGAATCATATCCGATAATGGGTCCGCATTCAAGTCTACAAAAATCAACAGTTTTGTAAGGCGCCATAATATTGATTGGAGATACTCGACAATCTATTACCCTCGGGCGAAAGGATTGGCCGAGGCCTTCAACAAAACCTTGGTGCAAATTGTTAAGAAGACCCTTGATGATAACAAACGATAGTGGGATGAGCGGTTGGTGGAAGCTTTGTGGGCTTACCGTACCACTTATAGAACCCAGACCCAATCCATCCCATTTGCACTAGTGTATGATCTGAGGCCATTTTACCCTTGGAAATACAAATCCCTAGTGCTGGAGTACGCCCTCCGTGGCACCACCCTGGCATTTGACTTGGGGATTAGTGGTGGAGTACGCCCTTCGTGGCACCATCCTGATTCACACTCGCTAGTGGTGGAGTACGCCCTTCATGGCACCATCCTAGTTTGCTAGTTTCGGTCCTCTGTGTGGAGCAAGTTTCCTCCCCACATGACCATTCGCTAGTGGTGGAGTACGCCCTTCGTGGCACCATCCTAGTTTGCAAGTTTCGGTCCTCTGTGTGGAGCAAGTTTCCTCCCCACATGACCATTCGCTAGTGGTGGAGTACGCCCTTCGTGGCACCATCCTAGTTTGCCAGTTTCAGTCCTCTGTGTGGAGCAAGTTTCCTCCCCACATGACCATTCGCTAGTGGTGGAGTACGCCCTTCGTGGCACCATCGTAGTTTGCCAGTTAATTTTCCTATTTCGAGTAAGTCTTCTGTGCATGATAGCCTAAGGTTGGGTCCTGCCCACATTAGACCATTCTAGGTATTCCCCTACCTTGGTTTCCCAGTGATCTGTCTACTAGGAGTACGTCTTCTATCAGCATCCTGTAGACCTAAGGTTGTGATGCCCTTCCTTACCCAAAGTTAGGTATTTACTTTGCCAGTTAATTTGCCTATTTGGAGTAAGTCTTCTATCAGCATCCTATAGGCCTAAGGTTGGGTGATGCCCTTCCTTAGACCCAAGGCTAGGTATTCCCTACATTGGTTTCCACAGTTGATTCGTCTACTAGGAGTAAGTCTTCTATCAGCATCCTGTAGACCTAAGGTTGGGTGATGCCCTTCCTGAGACCCAAAGTTAGGTATTCCCTACTTTGGTTTCCCAGTTAATTTGCCTATTTGGAGTAAGTCTTCTATCAGCATCCTATAGGCCTAAGGTTGGGTGATGCCCTTCCTTAGACCCAAGGCTAGGTATTCCCTACCTTGGTTTCCCAGTTGATCTGTCTACTAGGAGTAAGTCTTCTATCAGCATCCTGTAGACCTAAGGTTGGGTGATGCCCTTCCTTAGACCCAAAGTTAGGTATTCCCTACTTTGGTTTCCAGTTAATTTGCCAATTTGGAGTAAGTCTTCTATCAGCATCCTATAGGCCTAAGGTTGGGTGATGCCCTTCCTTAGACCCAAGGCTAGGTATTCCCTACCTTGGTTTCCCAGTTGATCTGTCTACTAGGAGTAAGTCTTCTATCAGCATCCTGTAGACCTAAGGTTGGGTGATGCCCTTCCTTAGACCCAAGGTTAGGTATTCCCTACTTTGGTTTCCAATTCTCTTGCCTATTAGGTGTAAGCCTTCTGTCAGCATCCTATGGGCCTTAGGTTGGGTGATCCCCTCCCTTATACTTTTAAGATCCTACTTCTATTCGGTCAATGCCAATGTGTGCAGCAGAAGTTCCTTCTACCACACACATTGGGGGTCAATTTGTTGACCTCATTTTTGTATGAGGTCACAGAGACCCTTCCAGAATCCAAATCCGATCCTAGACCCTAGGATCCACTCTAGACTTTAGGATCCTTCCTAGAGCCAGACCTTAGGATCCTTCTAGATCCAAGACCTTAGGGCCTACTCTAGAGCTTAAGTTTTTTTCATATCCAAATCCTAGAACTCCTCTAGATCCTAGAATCAATCCAGACTTCAAATCAATCCCCACTCTTGATCAACCTCAACCTCAAATCAATTCCTACCTTTGATCAACTCCAACTTCAATTTGATTCAGCCCTTGATCAATTCAAATCTCAAACTTTATTCAATTCAAATCCCAATTAACTCAAGCTTCAAGCACATCCAAACTTTTATTCAATCCACTTGAAAATCCAAATTCCAACCTAGACTTTGACCCTACCTTTGATCTAGCTTTGACCTTATCCATTCATTAGCAATCACCACATGATTGTAAATGATTTGGATACCCCAATATTGATCATTCAAATTTGAAATCCATTCCAAATCCAGAAATCTAGCTCAAATCCAAAGTCTTAAGGCCTTGTCCTGAGCACCCTTTTCAGATATTTTTCAAACATTTTAAAACCCAGTCAAATGGTCTCTTATTCAGGGTCTATCAATTACAAAGTGATAAGACATGTCTCTAGAGGTTACCCTCCAACTTTGAGCTCATTCTGAGGTCTCTAACCCCAGAATCTGAATTAAAATCCAAAGGTTGTAAAACCTTCAAATATTTACAGCCTATGCCACGGAACCTAACCCCTTTGAAGATTTTGATCTTGGGGCCCTTATCAAAGCCTCCAATCACTTCTAGACTCTTGATTTTAATCCACTGAACAGTAAACTGCATTTTTCAGACCCATTTTTGACCCTAGTTGACCAATAGGTCAAAATTGACCAAAATACCCTTTTGGGATTTCAAATGGCCATTTTAACTCAAATCAATTCCAAAATCTTTGAAACCACTTTCAATGAATTTCAAATATCAAACCCACTTTGTTGAACTCAAACCCAAAACTTGGGTCAACCTGGTTGACCAAGTCAACCAGGTTTGACCCATGGACCCATACACCCCTCCTCTTTCAAAATTTTGAATCTAGTCCATTCCAAGTCCTTTGAATGTATGAGATGACCCCTTGGCTACCCAAGGGATCTTTCTTGGAGGCCCAAGCCTTGGGCTCACTTGGGTTAGCCATTTGGCTTGACTCAAGTGACCAAAGAGAGGTCTCCCTTGAGCCATCTCTCAACCTTAATCAAATTGAATCCAAATCAAGGTGCTATTGAGTTCCCATTGACCCAATACACCTTCCTTGATCAGCTCAATCCTTGGGCTCACTTGGGTCAAGAGTTAGGCTAACCCAAAGTTCCCAAAAGCACTTGGGATTGAGCCAACTCTCAACCTAAGCCCAATTGAACTTGATCAACACCTCCCATAGGTGGCCCTAGGTCCAATAAACCCCCTCCAGCCAGCCCATGCCTTGGGCTAGCTTGGGTCAATAGTTAGGCTAACCCAAAGTAGCCAAAAACACTTGGACCCGAGCCATTTCCAGCTCAGATCAAATTGGACCCAATTGCCACTTGCATTGGGTGCACCAGACCCAGACCCACTCCCCACCTCAAGCCCAGGGTCTAACCTGATCTGGATCGAGCTCAATTCGACTCAAACCAAGCAGGTTTGAGCCCAACCGAGCCACCGGATCGATCCCAGCTTCCCCAGGCCAATTTGGCTCCACTACCAGCTCCAGTGTGTCCCCATCGGCCTTCCCTGGTCAACCCGACCCAGACTATGGCCGGCGGCGGTCGGAACTAATGGAGAACAAGCTCCGGTGGTCCCCCCAGGCCGAACCTGACCGAAAGCCTTTCAAAGGCTGTGGCTCGCTGGCTTGAGGCTCACGAGCTCTCTAGAACGGTGCCCCTTTCCACTTGGCATCAAGCCGAGACCCCCTCTGATTCAATCCTGGCCGTCCGAGCTCGCGGGAGGAGACTGAATAGGATGGTGCTCCCTAGAGCTCAAGGATCGATCCCAGTGTTTCGAAACGACTCCCAGAGTTCCTCCAATCTCCTAGCACCTTCCCTCGAGCTCCCAGACCTCCCCTTCCATTACTTCGAGCGAACTCCGGTGAAAGGCTTCGACGTCCTGCTCAAAGTCCTACCTCCGGCCATCCTCCAGTCGCGGCCTCTGAAGGAAACCTGCTCGCCTTCATCCCCTGAAGCTTCCAGATAGAGAAGCTCATCCGTTGAGGCTTTTTCTGACGTAATTCCTTCATCCCGAGCTCCCTAGCTAGGTAGTCCGGTCAAGTATGAAGTAAACCTTCACCCCAACGGATTTCCATCATTGGATTGAAGGTTTCCACCCCCCTGATCCTCCCTGTGAAATTTCATCAAAGTTCACCGGCGGGATCACTCCGATCACGCCGGAGAAGGTTCACGGCCTCGGATAAGAGCGGAGGTTGAAGACAAAATCTCAGCCGTTGATTCTGATCAACAGCTCGGATTAGATCCCGCTGTTTCGGAGCGCGTCTGATCCCAACCGTCTGATCTGCCATCCGACGGCTGTGGTTAATCCGACCGTTAACAGTTAGCGCCAATGATTGCCCAGCCAATCAGCGCGCGGCGCGTGTAAAGGGAGCACTGACTGTGTAATGGCCGAATTAATAATTCCAGAAATTCAAGGGAACTTAGGAAATTCATATCTCCTTGCACACTTGTCCAAATTAGGTGTTCTTAGGCTCATTGGATAGGTCTCAGGGAGACCTACAAAAGCCCTATGGTTCTATGCCCTGGTTATGTCAGTGTTAGGTTTAATTTAAGTTTGAGCATTTTGTTAATTTCTTTAATTATTCTTTAAATACAAGTCCACCAGGCATGGAATTTTGGGAGATTGAATTTAAACATGTTTTTGACATGTCCAAATTTTATCTCCTCTTTTTAAGATGTTCAAGGGCATTTTTCCCAAATTTTAAGTTTAAGGGTCATGGTTTGACCCATAAATTCAAAATGGGGTATAGACCTATCCAATGCAATTTAGGGTGTGATGTTTTGTGTGCAGATGATGTATAGGATAAGGAGTGTAGAGCCACTGATTTTGCCCCAATCCAAGCTTAGGATAGACCCCTATAGTGGTTTGAAGGTGACTTAGAGCTCACCTTGGGTGGTTTAGTTAACCATCTTAGAGTACTCCATTTGATTTCAAATTTGGTGGGTTTAGTCCTTAGGGTCAGGTGATCCTATGGTCCAAATTTCATCAAATTTAGAGTCCATTTGGTTTCCCAAGTAGGAACCATAATAATCCACCTTAGAAATAACCCTTTAGTCCTAATAAAATTCTAATAAATCTGATTTAATTCTTAAAATTTCTTAAAATACCCCCCACTAACTTCATTTCAACTCTTAATCAGTGAAAATTGAAATCCCTTTAATCTGACCTTTAAATATATTCTAATTTAATTTTAGTCAAAATCAATGTTTAATCAATTTTAATTAATTAAAAATTATTAAAAATCCCAAAAAATCTTTAAACACTTGATGATCTCTCCTTAGATCATTTCTGATATTTTATGTTGATTTCAAGAAGTTTAGGACTCATTTGGGTTCAAATCATTAAAAGAGCCCTTAATTGAAACAATTTAATAATTCCAATAAATACCCAAAGTTCCAAAATTCATAACTAATTGTAGAAAATTCTAAATCAATCAATCTCAGTGGCTAATGAATCTAATTAAAATCTAGTATTTTCCAAAAATATTAAACCCCCAAAATTTGGTCAAAGTCAAAAAGTCAACATTTTGGTCAACTCTAGGTCAAAACTGGGTTAAAACTTCTAAAATTCATAACTTTTGATAGAAAACTCCAAATTGAGTGTGCCACCTGTATAACAACTCATAATTAGGTCTAGTATTTATTTAAAATCTGAAACCCTTAAGATTAACCCTACCTTTGAAAGTCAATTTTTGACCCCTTACTTAGCGTATCCGGATACCCTCTAAAATTCATTAACTCTCCCAAATTCCAGAATTTTCTTAATAGGTTAATAAAATTCTCAACTAATACATTAAAATCAGTAACCAACTCCCTTTAATATCAAGCCACTCTTTTAATTCCAATCAATTTAAATCAACTTAATCAACCCCGATTACTACTGGGTAACCCAGGCCTATGAGGCTATTAGCTTAGCCCCAAGGAAGGTGAAATAAACTTCACAGCCTCGGTGTGAAACAAATGTAGTAATCAATTAACTTTTAAAATATGTTTAATTAAAATTCTTAATTTATTAATACTTAAATTTTAATCTAAATCTCCTTTTAAGCCTTAACAAACCCAGACTTTTAGACAACTTCAACTAATAACCCACTTTAGGACCTACCCCAGCCACACGACATTTCTCACACACTTTAGATGATGTGCTAGGACAACCAACTCTAGATCTAGGTTAGGCCGGTGTTTACTTTACTGCTAGTGTGCCGGATTTTTGGTAGTTTTCACTGCATTGTTGTGGATGAAATTGCTTTTCGTCTGCTTACTTTTTTCTATACTCTGTGGATGGATTAATGTGTTTGGCGACTAGATTACCCTTAGGTTGGTGTCGATCTGGATGTTGACACAGCTGCAGGTGGCCACGCTCATGCAGGGCAATATAAAAAGGGGGCCCAAATCAAAAAATGCATAAATATTATAAACTCTTTGCACAGGTGCTTCAGCTGCTAAAGTCCCCCAAATCATAAAAAGAGCGTGGCCAGTGTGTTTACTTTCTTTTCTGCTCATATACAACTGCTTGGGAATAACTGCTTTTTATATATTAACTGCCTAGGATAACCCTGCATGTGAGTCTAGATTTTTATTTTGATATCAATGTAATTTGTGTAAGTGTCAAGTGTTGTGAAAGTTAATTTTGAGTTGGGATACATAGATCCAAAGCTTGGATTCCAAAGAGGAAAGGATACCCCTTTAGGGAACACTCTTTTTCCATTTGGAAATCCAAATTTGGATCATACCTCCTCCTTACCCGAAGAGGAAAGAGTGGCCTTCTCCCTTAGAGGGAAGTGCCCTCTTGTCCATTTGGGTAATACACTACGAAGATTCCAAGAAGATTGAAGAAAAGGAGTCCAAAGAAGAACGAGATTGAAGATTTGAAGATTTGAAGACTGAGAGTATCCCACTCAAAATAACTTGCGTCATTATTAGTTTTGAAATCCGGGTTGTTGTCAGTGGTGCCCGACCACTTTACTTTCTGCAAAACTCTGGTTTGTAATAAGCAAGGAAATTCTGCCTATGGACATTTATTAATTAATTTATATTTGATGTGATGATTTGATTGCCTTTAGGATTACTTGCTTTTACTAGTTTTTTGGCGATTGTATGCCGCTTTTTGTTTTCGCTTGGATACGTGAGACTCGTGAGGGTGTGAAAGTTTTCTACTCATAACCTTAAATGTCTAAAATTTTAGTGAGTCTAAATAACATAGAAAGATAACGAAACTAGGGAATTAGCCGTGGATCGACTCCGAGGTCGCATGAATATTTCTGCACTTCTTCTTTCCTTATTTTAGACCCTTCCCCGCCTGCGGGTAGAGTCCGGATAGTCTGACCTATGTGGACAAGGTGTCGGACCTGGGGAAGTCCAGTCTTCTAAAAAAAATTATTTTATAAGCCTATTTTTAAAAAATTCAAGCATACTTGATTGGAAGTTGTTAACTAGCATGCATATCATTAGATACAAACTTAAAGAGTCAAAATTTTAATTGCATCAGTTTAGCATTTTAGCACCCAACATAAGTTGAAGGGGCCTATTAGGGAAATCTCTAGATATCGGCCCCAACTCTCCAAAACTTTAATTACAACGTCCCTACCACTCTTTCATGAAAGACCGGACTCATCTCTTTTAATTCGATTAGGTGGTTAGCTGGCTCCCCAATCTAAGCGTCGGGGTAAGTCTAGGCATTGCACATACATTTGTTAGGATCGGACGACAGTGGTCCAGTGTCCAAAATAGATTTAGGATCCGGGGTAGGTCTTTGATCATAAGACCCCAAATTTCGGGAATATAATCCCAAATTTCTAATAAAATGCTCAACTCTAATTAAAAAATTCCTTTTCAGTCCTAAAACATAAAGCCCAACACTTAGATTAAGTTGGGGCACTTCCGGATGGTTCCGGAATCTCAAAGTGTCCCCTACCTCTCTTCCTTTGAATCTGTTAATAACTGCTCAATCTTGATCCATTCCCTTTTTATTTTCCCGTTAATTCTATTCATGCTTTGATATCACTCATTATAGAAAATCTAACAAAATTTCATTCTTATTCTAATCGAGAGTTTTCGTAGGGGACTTTGTCTCCCCTACGATGTAATTAACTACGAGGGCTTGCGCTCGTAGGAGGTTTGGAACCCCACACACCTGATTTTAAAATTTGATCTTTCAAAAACTCAATTGGATTTCTTTGGAAAAAAGTTAAAGAATGATCGTCGTCGTTGCATTAGAAGAATTATCGCAGAATGGGTGTCATTTCCCTTTGGGGAGATACATCCTTCTTCGATAAAGCTTTTGATGTGAATGAGATACGATCGTACTTCTTGAATATTGTAATTGGGTATTTTAGTTGAACTCTACTTTGTTCCTTCAGGGCCATATGAAGTTCTCTTTAGGACCCACGATCATAATATTCAAGATGAGTTTACATAATTTTATGTCTGAATACCGTTATGAAAGTTTATCTTTGTCCCCTGGGGTGATATACTCTTTCTAACGAGTTGATTCGACCTTAGAATTAGAGCTCAACCTTAATCTTAAAATCCCCAAAGAAAACTAATATTTTTAAAATATGTTTTCAAAATTCCACCAACAGACTAATCAAACCCCTATGTGTTGCTCATCTATTCATGGTGAGGAGTTTTATGGGAGTTTTTTTAGTGTCAGTTTCTTTGGTCGGCTGAGCAAGTGCAGTTGGATGTTGTGTTTTTCTAGTTTGAGTAGGTTCTATTAGCTGTTCTGCCTTTCTAATTTGAGTAGGTTTGTTGTGGACTACTTTAGTTCTCACTGGATTTATTCTTTGGCTAGATGTATTTTCATGGGGCTATTAAGTATATCCATTTTTAGCTTATGGGGCTGTATCTACGGTAGTAATGTAGTATCTCTTGATTTAAATTTATATATTTCTCTCTCATTGTACCTTTGCTGGAGTGCTCCCTTTGGTGGGGATCAGGAATTAGTTTAGGGCGCGACATTTGGGGTTCTTTCATGATGGTTGGACAGATACTACAACCCCGAGCTTTCTACTACTTTTTATTTCACCTTTTGGGTTTCATTAATTTGGGCTAATGTTGTTGCTTCTTCTTAGAATTATGCAATATGGGGCTTTATGAGATGTGGTTTTAAGCATATGTTGTGCTCTTTTTTGCTGTGGTGATTGCAGCTATATTGTTTTCTTTTGCTTGGTCTTAAGTAATCTTTGTATTGTGACTTTAGGCTTGCTACACTTCTTAATTGTTTATCTTATCTGGGTTGTTGTTAAGTTAAAGCTATTATTGAACCTTATTGTGAAGTTCACTTTGGATTTGTTAAATTTAAAGGAAAATCATTTTGTGCTGTATGGTGAAGGGCTAAATTTGTTTTCTGAAGATTTTTGTGGGCTTCAATTCCAAACTTTTTCTAAACTTCTTTGTTATTACTATACTTTGCCTTACATGCTTTTCTTTTGCAGTCCTTATTTTTTGCAGGTCCTTTGGACTAAAGATTTGGTGGTAAGTTGGATCTATTTTGCTTTATCTTTTTTCTTCCTTTTTTGGGTGCTCAGTACTTGCAGCCCTAGAATGTTATTAGTCTATTTTATTAATCTTAGGATAAGGAACCATCGACTCTTAGGTTTTATTTTATCTTTATTTTTGTAGCTCTAATGAGCAGTAGTGAGCTGAAGGTTTCTTTTAAGGACCTTGTAACCATTTATTTTATTTAACGCGCAGGCCTTACCATTTGTTTCCCCTTAAAAACAAATGTGATCATATCACTTCATCTCATACCATCTATAATAGCTGGATAACGCTCACCCCTAACTGCTAATCATAATTCAACTTCATCCAGCTCACCTTCTCTAGCCACCAACTAATAAACACCTATACGCTACTACTATGGATAGATGGGATAGTTTTATACGAAGACATGACTCCTACTTTGAGGAGAAGGGAAGAAAGAAAGAAATTATTGGGAGAGGTTCTTTTGGGTGGGAAAAAGAAAAGAGAAGTTGGCACAATTCTTAATCTCTTATTGAGAGGAGCTCACCGATTAGAATAAAAAGTGGGAGAGGGAGAGGAAGGATAAATGATTGAAATTACTAGAGAAATACCTCTACAGAATCACATTATTTCTATTGTATAACTCAAGCTCCATACTTTAGAGCTCATATTATCTCTATTTTTTATTTCTAGCATGGACAATAAAGATTTTTTTTCTAGAGTATATACATCTCTAGCTCATCTTCTATTTTACCTCCTCATACTTAAACTTTGTTATATTTCCCATAACTACTCTTAGCTCTCATGTAATAACCATGTGCATCACAACATCATCCATCAAATAAAAATATAATTCAACATCATTTAAGTTGAGGTGAGCTTGGATTAATGTCGAAGGCAAGAAAACTATCATGTGCTAAGCAGCCTAAAGCCCCCAAGAATACAATAAAATTTCATCTATATAACCAACTATGAATTCAAATGCTATGAAAGTTCACCTCTTGATGCACTTTTAAGACGTTCACACTTTATTAACCTTCTAGTATGAATTGTTGGCGCACTCGAAGAACCAACTAATATCAAATCTTACCAGGAGCCACAAGCTTAAGTTTGAGCTTTAGATCTAACAGCCAATCCAACTTGTCTCAAGGTGTTAGACTAGAACTCCAGTCCAATAGCTAGATAGACTAAAGAAAACTGATATTATGGCATACTAATGCTGTATATAGACCAATCATCGAAGCAAGGGTGCACCAAGGCTTAAGGTAAACCACCCTTGAAGCTTACTAATATAAAATTGATCCTACCAATCATGTGGAAACTTTTTAGTATAATGACCTCCCTCCTCGACATTAAGGTCATCCTGCAATGTCATCTCTTCTTTAGTATTTTAAAATCGATTGGATGCAAAGGTGGTTCACTCATTGACTTCTTAGTGGGTATGATCACCTCCTTCTCTAGATTCATGTGAATGTTCATTGCATAATTTGCCAAAGCCTTGAAACTTTTTTTTGTTTTTTTTTTTTCTAAAAGCTCATAAATATTGCTAACTGTGACATAAGAACAAGATGAGTCACTGAGAAGCTTAATTTTATTATTCTAGTCTAAAATGCTTGAAGCGAATAGATTTGAACCTACGGTATATAAATTAAAAAAAAAATTATTCATTGATACTTTCTTAGAGTACAACTAAGAGTCTGTTGTAAAGTAAAGGTGGTCAGGCTCCACTAATATAAACTACGAACTATCCTTGATAATTGTAAATTTGAATATAATAATTTATTTTAGTCTACAATCTACCGGATTCTAGATCTTTTTACAAACTTTAAAAAGAAAATGATATTCAAAAGAAGAATAATTCATTTTCTTTTGGAATCTACAAGTGAATATAAATAATTATTTTCTAGTCTTTTATAAACTATTGACACTATACAAATCAATATAAATTATACAAGTATCTAAAATAATAATATTTTCATCATTTCCTCCTTCATATTTTACATAATTTTTTTAGTACATTTTTACTTTTGTAAGAATATAAAGAGTAATATAAAGATTTACATATATAAAGTTTAGTGTGCGAATACAAGTAAATAGAAAAATAGCCTAAGAGCATACTCCAAATATGCACCAACATAATTATAAAATAAATTCCATAATACATAAAGTAAACAAAAACAAATAAAAGTACCTAAATAAAGTATTGAAGTTTAGTGTTGTCATAATAAACAATTTAAATAAACCACTCCAAACTACCATCCTCGCCTAGGCTAAGAGTTAGTTGTCATAATAAACAATTTAAAGTATGTGTATAAAGCATTGTGGCTTGGATAGATTCTAGGGTTTTATTTTTGAAAATTGTCCATAATAAAATTTATTTATTTAAGGTCATTGAATGTGAGTTTGAATTCTTGTTTTTAGTGTTTAAGAAATTTTTGGTTTGTTTTAAAGGATGTTTTGATTATTGAAGTTATTTTAACTTTAAGTTTTAAAAGAGCACAACGCTCCATGATTTCCAAGTATAAAAATTTCATTAATTAGTAGGTCCTAGGATTATATTTACAATATTATTAATCCTCCAAAACTAAGATAGATAGGTTGAGTAGAGACTTTCATCTTAATTAAGTATTTTAGTCCTTGAAAGCTCTCAATCCAATACATCTTTGCATTCCTAAAATGAGTCAAGCATAAGGGTATGAAAGCTTTAATTTCTAGTTATTTTATTTTTTGGTTTCTTACTGTTTATTTTGGTTGAGTAATAATCACCTTTGTTCAACTAGATTTATGAGGTTTAATTCACCCGCTTGAGGCTTTAGCTTATAGCTTTATCCTCCTGTGTTACTCAAATTACTTCATTATTTAAATTTTAATTGTTTGTTTCTGATTTTTAACTAATTCAATTCCTTGATTACAAATTTATAAAATTTGTAATTTAACATCTATATTTTCATCAATTCATTTGTGGCGTTTATAAAAACAACAAGCACAAGGAAAGAAAAAGCCTTCTTGAGACACTTAACCTCATAGATCTCAAGGTTTCCATCCAATAAACTATATTGATGGTGCATGTAGTGTAAACTATTAATTGTATAATCCTTGAATTTATGATTTGCTGAATTTTTTGTTATTTAATAAATTTTACATAATTATTAAATTATTTTATTAAATAAGTTTGATCAAATTTTTAACTTTTTGGTTTACATTGAATTCTTGAAGTTTTCATAATTTTTTAGAAATATTAGACCTTATGATGAATTTCAACACGTTTGAGTTTGTGTATTTTTTCGTTAAATAGTTATGATTTTAACAAGTTCTCCTATATTTAACTAAATAAATTTGACCTAATGGACTTTTTGATTTATATTAAATTACAAAAAAAAATTATATTTTTCATAAATAATAGAATCAATTATGTGTTGAATACTTCTGGGTTTGTGTCCATTTGATTTTTTTTTGTAATTAGTTAAGTTTTTTTTACTAGTTTAGCCCATTTAATGAATTAATTAATTCAAAAAAATAGGGGATTTTTTTACACCAAATGAAACTCCTAACCTATTGAAATCTTTCCCAAGTGTCACCGGTGACTCATAGGGTTTGATTACAAGTGTTTAAAATTATTTTAAAATTTTTTTATCTTTTAATTTATTTTAATGAATTAATTAATAGTTTTTCATATTTTTAAATTATTTTTTATTTGTATTAAATTTTAAGGAGCTTTTATTTTTACGTCCATTAAGCTTTTAATTTTGACCATTTCAATTAGGCTCAATTTGGTTCCATTGAGTGTAATAAAATAAGATTACTTAAAAAAAATAAGTTAATTATGAATTTTGGAAGTTATAAGCAAATTTGCTAATTATTTAAACCATAAATTATATTTTTGCCACCACCTCTAATCATTGCCAATTATTACAAGGATGGCAAGCTGTAGTTTCCAATTTGACTACATCAGCGGGCCCATGGTAGCCATTTGATCGTGCCACATTTGGAAATAAATTGCAGGAATCTCCGGTTTTGTGAAGTGATTGGATCAGATTTGCTCTTTGAAATGATGACATAATGGACCTGATCTAAGTTGTTGATTTCAAAATCAATAGCTCAAAAGTCATACAAATCATGCATTATCAAAAAAGGTCTTAAGGATGAAGATTTTTTATAACTTCCTATATACTTATTAAATTTCAATGAAATTATAAAAGCATATTCCCCACACTCAAAGGAAGAGTGGAGTTGTTTATAAAGTCTCCGATAAAAGATCTTTTTATAAATCTATTTTGATTTGAAGATTATTGAACTAGGTTTGGCTAAATAACTTAATAAAAATGATGAAATTCCCAATGTTTTTGGGACCCTTGTACTCTAACAGAGGACCTCTTGATCTTCCTTAAAGTCCTCAAGGTCTGAAATCCACTAGATTGAGAGCAATTTTAATAGGAAGATTTGGTCTCTCTTCTGTTTTTCTAAATACCCACACTTGAACTTTTTTATAAACTCAGCTGGAAAGTCAGTGGAGAAAGTTAGTGACCCCCCCCCCCCCCCCCCCACAAGTCAGAATGGGATTTCAAATTTCTGTTTCAGTGCGGGTTCTTGCGTTTTGTGTCTGGTGTTGCCCGGCGATCTGCCGGCACTCGGCGGCGAACTGGAGGGACGTTCATGGAGCAACAAGGTCTCCTCCCTTTCGGAAGCTTTCGGAAGAATTATAGGAAAGGTTTGGCTGTACCGGTTCTTGATTCTTCAGAAGTTTTTAATGGGGAATCAAAAGTCCTGGATGGGTTTAATCAGAATTTCAATGGTTTTAAAGAAAAACTCATTGATCATTAATGAAGGTGGACTGTTGGGTAGAAGGAAATTTACACGTTTTGGCTGTCCTTGGTAAAGGTATAAGGATGTTGTTATAGGAGATGGTCCGAAGTTTCTGGAGGTCTGGCCAATCCCGGATGGTAGTGATAAGGCTATTGGACGGGCGAATTTTGAAGCCTCATCTTCTGATGGAATTGAGGATTTCTCCAACTTCGGTTTTAATTCAAAATCTCTGCCTTCGTCTTTCCGACTGAATAGAGCTGTTTTTAGTGTTGATACCGGAGATTCACAATTCTCTGGGAGCAAGCCAATGTGGATGAGGTTTCTGTCTCTTAAAAGGAGTTTGAGTAATTTATTCCAGAAGAAGGTCTCAAATATATTCTTGCTGGGTTATACTTCGGAAGAGTGTAAGGAGAACAATGTGCGGGTTCAATTCGGCTTGGGTGAAAAAAAATCTGTATGTTGAAGGTGGAGAATCTGGAGTAGTTGGGCTCTTTTTATCCGATGGATGGGAAGGGTGGTGATCCTACAAGCCGAGAAAGAAGTGGAAAAATGCCAAAAACCAGGCTTGATAAGGCTGTTGTGAAAGTTTCGTTAGGGGATGTTAAGCCCTATAGAACTGGCCAAGCTAACCAAGAACAAAGTGCGGAAGAAAAATAAATGCGGAAGCGATAATAAGAAAAGAAACACACCGGATTTATAGTGGTTTGGTCAAACCTTGACCTACTTCCACTCCTTGGAGGCACCCTCCAATTATTGCACTAAAACAAGTGTCTCTCCTTTAGCCCCCACAGCTAGGCGGAGAAGCCCTTACAAAATCACTTCCACCTTCCCCGTGCGGCGGAGTCGCCGGGTCCTTTGACACCAAAGAGATCTTCTTCTTTGGTGAACTTACCTCGAGACGAGCCTTGAATCCGACGGTATTAAGATGCAAGCCTGCCGGAGCAACCGTGTGGAATCCCCCTCCACACTCCCTTGAGTCCCCGCTACAGGATCTTCTCCCGCCCAGACTTCACCCGTTCCTCACTCCCTTTCAAGCTCTCTCTTAAGTCTCCCCCACAAGAACGAACCTACAATGGCTTCCAAAGACACTTACAAAAGTTGCCATGCCAAAGCTTAAATAGAAGCTCTCAAAACGAGCTCATTAATGCAAGTTGCCGACATTATCGTCCCAGGATGATTTGTATATACTTCTGGCCGATTTAGTTCAAATTTAGCTCAAACGCCTGGGACGACTTGGGACGATCAGAAGAGAAAATTGGTTATATCGTCCTGGGCGATCTCATGATCATCCCGGACAATTAGTTTAAAATCCTGATTTTAATCGTCCTGATCATTCGCTCCTAATTTGGTGTTGGGCGGAAGTCAATCATCCAGGCCATCGTCCTGGCCGATCATAAGATCGTCCTGGATGATGCAATCATATCAATCAGCCATTAATGATTTCCAAATAATACCAGATCAATTTAGGTATGATTGATTTAGATCATCCTAGACGATATAAATACCCGTCCTGGACCGATTTCCTAAAATAAAGAATACCTAAAAATGGAGATTATGGTGGCTGATTTTTTTCTGAATTAGAATATCGTCCTGGCCATATGTTTTTATGACGGCTTGCCTTAATGAGGATGCCCTTAATTAAGGTTTCTAATTTCTGATTTTGATATATCGTCCATGACGATATAAATATCGTCCCGGTCCGATATTACCAAAAATAGAAATCTTTTAGGGAATAGCAGGAAATCTTCCAAGTTACAAATCAATAGGTCCCACAACAAATACAACAGACTCAAGAAAAAGAAAAAGATTACAAACTGACTCAGACCTAGTCTACCCAATCTTGAGCTGGTTCCAAATTGTAGTCCGCCGATCATGTGAACCTGAAATGTTAGCACATAAGGCAATCATAGGGAAATAAGGAATGTTTGCTATCATCAAAATCATAAACCATAGATCCGCAACAATCTCCCCCTTTTTTATGGATGGCAAATAATTTCAATTTGAATTTTTTTAAAAAGAATATTTTCTTTCTTCCTAATCTCCCCTTTACTAGAATAACACTTAAAAAAAAGGAAGATAATAATATTTTTTGTTGTTTTAAATTTTTTGAAAAGAAGGATACAAATTCAACAGAATATTCTCCCCCTTTGACATTATCAAAAAAGAGAGGAGGAATGAAAAAAAAAAACACAAAAAATATTTCCTGATCTAGTGAGAAAACAAAATATTCTTAAAATGATAAAGTTATCTCTTGGTTTTAATCAAAATCATAGTAGAATCGGATTTGACAACGCATAGCTCAGAAAAGGAGGTTAGAAACCCAAAGAGATGATAATCCAAACTCAGGTTCTTTAAAAAGGAAAAAAAAAAACTTTTTGGTTCAAGATCTAAATCAAGGAATAAATTAGAGAAAGAAACAAAATTTTTCAAAAAACTCCTTCCATAAAATATATTATTAGAAGATCAATGCACAAATTTTTGAATCAAGAATCAAGATTTTCAAACTCAAGTATTGAAAGTATCAAGGATTTTCTTAAGCTTTTTAAGAAGTACAAGAATGGTAAGCATTAACTTTGTGGGCTCATTTTATGCCTCTTGAAAATTGGTTGGCGCACTGCGCATCTTTTGATACACTTTGTGTATTTCCTATATTTTTCAATTTGGCGTCTTTGCGCATCTTTTATTTTTGCATCATTGGCCAATTTTTTTGAATATGCTTCCTTTCTTAAATCTTAAAAACAAAGACAAAACCCATCTTAGTGACAAAGTGAAATTGCTTGATTAAGAAAATTATGAGTTAGATTCAAAAACTTGCAAAAGATTCATATGCGATAAATAAAATGTAGGGAGATAAAAAATTTTGTTTCAAAAACCCATTTAAAAGATGAAAAAGATTTTAAATCAAAAGTAGGATAACCTTAGAAAAACAGAGATTGAGAGTTAAAAATAAATGAGTTTCTTTCCTTTGACTGTTTTAGAGAAGTCAAACACAACTTACCAAAGATTTCAAGAAAAATCAGGAAGTATATTTTTTCGATTTTTAGAAAAAGTGAACGTGTGTGTTGATGAGAGAAAAAAATTTAACGAAAACAAAAACACGAAAAAAAAATAAAAAAATAAAAAAAATGAAAACAAAAAAGAAAGACACAAATTAGACATTTAACCATTATCTCTTTCATGGTCTGATGCTTCAGAGACCATATCTGCCCATGAGATTTTTTGCTTTTCATTATTTCCCCAGTTTAAATTTAGCTTCGCCTTACCATTTTTCTTTTGCAGGATCTGAACATTAGTGTTTGGAGAATTAGATTTGGGAAATTGGATTTTTGTTTGATTTTGATTTGCTAAATGATTTGTGAATTGGATTTTAGATTATTTTGCATAATCTTAGATTATACCTATAAGAGTCTCCTAAAGAGTCGTTGGATGAAGTTTGGATCATCTAGTATAATCATAAGGTCATATATTAACAAGACACACTTGAGTGCTCTCTGGATGATATTTTGGTTCATTATGAGTGATAAAATAGAGATCAAATACTATATGATTTGATCTTAATTTAAATTATTTTACTATATTGATCAGTTAAGAAATTAAACTCATATCAGTAACTAACATTTGGTAACTATCAAGTGATGGACCAGTTTTTTGATCAAATAACAAGCACAATTAATTATTAAAGTGATGATTTTGGGTTCAATTATATGATCACTATGACAAAACACATTGATGAATTTTATTTGAAGCTTGGAATAAATTTCAATGATATATTTGTGGGGATTAGTTTTTTTTATTTGGATAATGGCCTTCACTCAAAAATAAGGTCAACTAATGGACCCCAAATAGGTGTTATGATGAACTTAAAAAGTAAATCACATGTGTTGATGTTGACTAAAGAGTTCAACATAATAATAAAGATTATTTGGTATTTTGATTTTGATTATAGATTGATTGGCCATTTATTTGAATTATAATTTAAATGGATTCTTGAGAGAGGGGATGGTCCTACACAAGCAGATTTGAGTGATCATATCATAATAACTCCTAAAAATTTTATCTCTAATCAACCCAAATTTAAAAGAAAGGATGTTGATAGGAAACCTATACCAATCTGAAGAATAAAAATGTTTACTCTTGAATGAGATAATGATGCTACAAAAGGTGTATTTATACTTGATTATTTATAGCTTTTGAAAATTTGGATCCAAGTAATATGATTTTGATGATAAAAAAACATTATTATTTAATTAATTTCTATTTATTACATATCTATTTTTTTTTGCTGCTCACTAAACATTTTGTAGGTCCACCATTCACTTGAAACTTCATTCATCTTAATTGTATTGTACTAGGTAGACTAGGGTTGAGGTTTGTTTATAATTTCAACTTCATTGTAAATTTACCTTTTAACCTTGAGTCAAGTCAGGTATATTTTGGTGGATACTAAGACTAATTTAACCAACATACTCATGCACACACACACACACACTTAATGGAGAGAGTTTATGAGTTAGAATTTTATCAGATTTTTTAACTAATTGCATTGTACAGTACTATTTATACTATAACATGAACGATCCATTAAAATAAAAAACCCTTACATTTCTGATGGTACCTTATTTAGTTTACAAGTGATTATACTCATTCTGACTATACCCACTAATGTCAAACATCTCTATATAGATCATATAGCATTATAAGTTTATAATACAACAAAATATAATAACCATTCATCAATTTAGGTAATATTTTATTGAAAATTCAAAATTTGTGTCCAATCATTATCGAATCAAAATTCATTGTACATATATCGATCAAACGACAACTATGCTTAAATTTTGATATTGTCATTGGGCATTATTTAAATTATGGTTAAATTATTCAAATCTGATCAATATAATGGATTAAGATTGGAGACATCGATCATACTATACGGACTTAAGTTTTCTGATCATGGTGATGATATAACTAAATGCCAGACCCATAATTTAAGTATAAAAAAATTATAATTTTTCACTAATGTATAGGATGATCCCAAAAACTTTATATCGTATCCAAAACTGTTTCTCTATATTGGATGATATTTAATCACCAGTTTCTATACTAGATGATCAGCTCATTTCTTAAACAAGAATCATACAGGACGATCGCAAGGGCCATACAAGATGACTAATACAATCTCACTTGAACTGATCTTACAAACTAATGTAGTTCATTAAGATGGTTATAGGAGTTGCTATTTTTTAGTAATCTTACTCCAAGATAAATCTAATAATGTATTATATTGGATGATCAAAAATAAGTGTATGAGGATTGAAATTTTAAGGCTTCTTTGGGCATACGTGTCTCTATTTGTATGCTCTCATATAATCTTGAAAAGATAATCTTTTGTAGTTGAATTACTAGAGGGAGCTTAGAGAGAGAGTTGAGGAGAGCTTTGGGAGATAAGAGAGTGAGAGTTTTTGTGTTGGGGAGTTGTGATAGCTTAACAAGGTTTTCCAAGAAAAGTTCCTTCCAATGTTCTTCAAGTCTCTTCTTAGATTCTTAGGTGGTCTCTGAGCAGACATTTTTTAGCACCAGATCTTAGTTTTTATGCCAACTACAGGAGAGACTAAATGGATTCATTGTTTATATATGAACCCTAAGAGGGAGTAAAAGGATTGTGAGTCTCTCTTACCAACTCTAGGAAGGAGTAAAAGGGTTCATGGTTCTTTTCCAACTCCAGGAGGGAGTAAAAGGATTTCTTAATTATGTACCTTCTCTACAAGGGAGAAAAAGGATTTCAAGTTCTATGCCTTCACCAAGAGCTGGTGAAAAAATTTTATGGTACTTACTACCATATTGGGTTGGTGGAATTAGATTTTTGTAAGGGCTTCTTCGCCTAGCTGTGGGGGTTAAAGGGCTAAAAGGTTTAGTGCAATACCCTGGAAGCAAAGGCCCACTGAGGAGTCGAGAGTATAGTTCAATTTGTCCAAACCTGCTATAAATTCTTGTGTATTTATTCTTTTTCTTATTTGCATTTTACCGTTCAACTTTTTTTTTTTTATTTTTTATGTGCTTTAAAACTCTGGATTTATATTTTTTATTATGAAATTAATCTGCTTCCACGACAAGGGATATAAAATTGAAATTTTCATATATTTTAAAAAGTGTTAAAGAAGTGGATTTATTTTTCTTAAAGAGGTTTTAAAATTACAAATTCACCTCCCTCTTGGTTAGCCTCGAGCTAGTTCCTAGAGGTTTAATAACCTTTTTAAACTTTCAAGTGGTATCAGAGCGATGATTCAAAAATTATGATTAAAATAATTTTTAAAAAATTGATAAAATGGCTAACTTTAAAAATCATAATAGCGCAAAAAGGATATTCAATCACTTTTATTTGGAAAAATTTGTATGTCTATTTTATTTACTATCGATAGATTATTACATGTGGATGTTAGTTCAAGAAAGGACATTCTGTGCCTTCACATTTTATTATTGGCATAAAAAACTCAACTCCCTGTTTTCTAAATGAGGATAAGAGATTTAAGCCATATTAAATGCTAAATATTTAAAACGTGTTTTTTCTATGCATTAAATTTTGAAGATTATATGTGTGTTTTTTATGTTGCACAACTGGTTAAAGAAATTTGGGACAAACTTTGCATAAACCTATGAAGGAAACAAATGAAGTAAAAATAATCTAGATTGAACCTTCTTGCTTGGAATATGAACTTTTTTGCATTAGAAACCTAATAAATCATAAACTCCTAAAAATAATATACTAGTTTCACCCAAAATTAGTACTTCCCTTTATAGTTTAGGCAGAGAGAAACTTTACTAACTAAGTAACAAAATTAACATAATCTTATATTGGTTTCCAGACTTCATATGAAGCAAAAATCAACTGCTCATTAACTGAATATAAGTAATATGACTGTTATACTCCATTTGATAACATACTTGGATCATAGAATTGCCTTCTGAGTAAGGAGTAATAGGTTAAAAGACAAAATGATGAAGCGTGAAAGAAGAAAGAAGCAAAATGTAGCCTTTAAAGGCTAATGAATTTGATTAGTGAAAATTTGAACCTGCCGGATTGATGATGAATAACACTGAGTGAAATGTATGTTAGTGCATTCTAAAGAAAATGAAAGCTGTCATCAACAATGAAGTAAAGGTAAAGCTAACAAAAATTCTAAAGTTTTTGTTGATGTTATCTATTTTGAATGCAGGAAGTCTGGGCACTTGAAGTTGGATTTCCCAAATCTAAAAACTCATCCAATCAAGGAGAATGGTGAAGTTTTCCTTAGTTTAAAAAGGGAAAGTAAAGGAGTCAAAAGGGTTTTCTGGTAGACTCTAGTTAAAACTCATATGAAATAAAAGCAACAGAGGGGTTAACCAACTTTTTCTTAATGGAAGATAAAGAACTTGATCATTATGATAAATAAGAAGTATCGAGCTTTCCTATGATAAATTATTTGAAGTTTCTAAAATTCATAATGCATATAGGAAGCACAAGAATTTTTATGCAAGTTTGAAATATGATTTTTCAAAATGAAAAGAAGAGCATGATGTTGCGGATCTATAGTTTATGATTTTGATGATAACAAATATTACTTATTTCTCTACGATTTCTTTATGTGCTAATGTTTCAGGTTCACATGATCGGACTAAAATTTGGAACCAGCTCAAGATTTGGTAGACTAGGTCTGACTCAGTTTGTAATCTTTTTCTTTTCTTGAGTCTGTTGTATTTGATGTGGGACCTATTGATTTGTAACTTGAAAGATTTCATGCTATTCCCTAAAAGATTTCTATTTTTGGTAATATCGGCCGGCACGATATTTATATCGTCCTTGATAATATGTCCAAAATCAGAAACCTTAATTAATTTGATTAAAATTATATTTTTAAAAAGGTTTGTTCATCTCACTAACTCAATGCTTCTAATTGAGCGATGAATGGTTGTAGTAGAACATAATGTTAGGTTCGAGCAGCGGAGATGGATGTGAGATTTTTGAGGATATGGAGAAGTTTCTATTTGAGAACTTCGTAACATTCAGCCTTTATTCCACCCGGGATAATAAGTTGAAACTTATCCAGGACTTTGTAAACAAAAAGGAGAAGAGAAGAAAGTAGAAGATGATGGTTCTTAGTTCAAAATGTTTTTATCATTGGAGATCCCATTTAAAAAGATTGTACCGACGAATGCGCCCACCTTACTAATCTACGGGTGATGTGGATGTTGTTCGGCCTAGCTACTCATGCAGCATGGGCAACTAATAAGAAGGGTGGTATAATGGGGTCCTAGGTATCAGAATCCGAAAGATGGTTAAGCTATTCAAAACTGGTCAAAGTAATGATAAAGAGGATAAAAATAAAAAAGTAGTTGAAAGGCCTTCTCCTACAAACAAAGCATTACAACAACTGCTTGTAATTGACATTGAAAAACATAAAATCACCAGAACCAATACCAGATGTAGTAGAATTAGATTATCTTTGGGAGGGAAATTATAAATAAAGAAAAAGAAGACCTTTCATCGACACCTGCCCTCAAAATTATATTAATAAGTAACTTTGAATTATGTTGCAGGTTTAAGTTTAAAGGCTTGATACAAGGCATCTGGATTTTCTCTCGGTACTACTCAGTTCCGCTCAGTATTTATTAGTAATATCGATCAACTGAATAGAACCTCTAGGTACCACTGGATATAAGTCTACTTTTATTATTTCTAGAGAACTTGCAAACGCCATGTAATCTAGGGTATCGTTTGGTACCAATTCGGCACCTCTCTTGGTACCGACACCTGAATATCAACAGTAGCTGCTTGGCTGCTGAGCTTTTCTATTTTTAGGAGTGACATTATTTATTATGCAGAGAATAGTTATTTTTTTAGAAGTCAGATAGATGAACATTTTAGCTAACCAATACCTATACAACAACCACATTGATACCTTTTACCATTTTGCTAGCTGAGAAGAACAAACTACGGCCACGACTTCATTAACCATTCATTTTTTTTTCTTAGCCCGCATTGGGTAATCGTAATAACTTATTATTTAATAAATATGTATAGGTTCTTATAAATACCCTTGAACATGTACCATAACAGGGTTCTATATTATATAAGTATGGATTGTAGACAATATGTTTTCTCATGTTACAAAGGAGGGTGCATTAGTGTTTCCAATTTCTTGCTATTGTTAGAAGCTGAGAAGAACCATTGGACACTTCTTTGGTAGCAGATTTGAAGAAATCAGCTTGGATTTTCGTTAATTCTTTTCCTAACCTGACATATCAAGCCATGCTTCCAGATGTCATTAGTGAAGAATCATACATTCTAACAAATCAATTATTTTTTTGGACACATTTATTTATAATAAGTTAATTTTTTGTGTAGATAAATAATTTGTACAAGGAAATTGAAGATTGTTTTGAAGGTGACATCAAGACTTGGCAAGTCGATGTTGCTAATGGAATACTAACCCAAATAAATGGCATCAATTGTGGGATATTTGTTTGTAAATATATGGAAGCGTAGTCCTTCATTAGTCTGTTAAGTGGGAAGAACTATTATATTGCCAAGATAAAATGGACAAAGTACAGATAAGAATTTGCAATTGTAAATTCTATGTTCAATGCTTAAAAGATTATTAAGTATGTACTTACATCAAAATGTATTTATACATTATAACAAGTTTATTTGTACATAATATTTTATACATTCTAACAAATCATAGGTTTATTGAAAATGCTTGCTGTGCTTAAATACTTTATTTCTAGATAATAATTTTATAAAGGTTTACCTCTTAATCAAATTACAAAATACGTTGATGGAGTTGAGTTTGTATAGGAGAGGGCATCCAAACATTATCATCAGCTTAAAATGTAAATATAACAAACCACATAAATTCAGGAACTTCTTTCGCTTACTTCTATACACATGCTGCTTTAATTAATTGCTTATACAAGTTTAGTAAAAATGCATCTTTAACAGGATCCCAAGGGTGGTATGGAATTACATTTTCTAGTTCACAAAGTTGCCTAACTGCATAATTAGAGCAGGACACTTTGTCTTTAGATCTTAGCTCATGATGACACTGTTGCAGGAAATGAGGACAAGCCAGATGAAGATATTTTTAAAAAAATTTACTTTGCATGCATCGCCATCCTTTAGTATTTAGGAAACATCCTATTTTATTTGGCTTATCATCCATCACTTCTCTCCATAACACTTTAAGCACACTATCACAATATTCATTGCCATGTATGAACACAATATTTGTATATTTCATTTTCCCTATATTATTGCTAAAGATGATAGTCAGTACGTTAAGCCAGGCATTCATGCATTCTAATGTTGGCAATGTCGACAAAATCTTTCATAGGCATACCTAATGCAATTTAGCATCCAGCCAATCCAGTTTATAGACCATAATCAAAATATGTGGAATAACAAAACTATCTCAAGTTATATAGCTTATAAGTTCAACTAATGAATAATAAATATCATTACAACTCATCTTAAATAGGTGAACCACAATTTTGGGTCAATAAGTTAGTGAGAGAAGCTCCTGGATTTAGGAAGAGAAAAGTTTAGTTAAAATTCAAATTTTAACGGTCTGATTTCGGTGGAGGGTTGTTCTCCGCCGATGGTAATGGATGCGGCGTTCACCGTAGATCATCGATTCCACCTAGCGACACCACTCGCAATTCTGTTCACAAAGATGCTTTGCTCAGAGTTCAAATATCTAGTACTCTACAAATTAACGAACCATCTAAAGTGGTTTTGAAGAAATCTTCGATCGTTCAAGGCAAAGGAAAAGGGATTTTGTATCAATCTCCTGTGAAGGTCTTCAAGTCTCCTATTGGTCACAAAAAGGATTTGGTGGATAATGGAGCGTCGTCTTCGTCTTGGCTGAAGTTGTTTGTGAATAAGTTCAACAATCCTACACAAGACTCAATTAGTTGAAAAGGAGTCTCATTTTCTCAGAAACGGATGGCAAACACATCAGATATTCAAAGTAATGCCGAGGTAGATGATTTTATTAATGAAGCTTTGCCCAATCCTGTTGACACTTGGTCCAGGATGCCGGATATCAAAATTTCTTTTAAAGGAAATGAATCTTTTCTATCAGAAGATGGTGAAGCTGTTAAAATGAATGAAGACTGTTTGAAAATAAATGCAGACAAATTACAATTGTATTTGGTGGTAAAGGTTTTTGGAGATAATGCTCCTGTTTATGTGATTGTAAGAGAGCTTCGTCATCAATGGAGTAAATTCGGGAAATTTCATATTACTTTCCCTTGGACTTGGCTGATTTTGTGCTCCTTTTTTAATAAGGTTGTTGCTGATAAGGTTTTGGAAGGTGGTCCATGGTATGCCAATGGCCACATTGTGGGTATTGATAAATGGTCTCCAGTGTTTTCCCCTACCTCCTTAAAAGGTTTATCATACCCAATTTGGGTCAGATTTCCTCATCCCCCTTTGATTTGTTGGGATGAAGAAAATGTTGCTAGAATTGCTACTAAAATCGGAGTTCCACTGTGGATTGACGGTAATATGTTTCAATGGAGCAAGAGGGAGTATGCAAGAATCTGTGTTCGTATGTCACTGGATTAGAAATTTCCTAAATGGAGTTTGTATCAAAGGCTCCTTTGGTCGTTTCTTTCAAAAGGTAGAATATGAGAAAGTTTCCAATTTTTGTTTCAAATGTGGGAAAATTTGTCATCTAGATGCCAATTGTAGAGATGGGTTGATGACAAACCAAACAGAACCAGCTGAAATGTTGGATAAGGGAGCTCAATCTTCTACCATTCAGTCTCAGCAAGATGCAGATTATAAGAAAAGCTTATGGGCCATGGATTGTTGTCCAAAATTCAAGGAAAAAGAAAGAAGCCAACAATTTTTAAAGAGAAGGACTTCATAAAAAATTCCAGCTTCAGGAAGACTAAGAATGTTATGTTCAGAAATCATACTCCAAGCCGCCATTAAGCTCTGTTATTGAGGAAGTTGGCAAGGAATCTGCATTTGATCCTGATAGAGTTGATGAAGAACTTCTTTGATCCTGTTGCTGAAGAGGAAGTGAATGCAGAGAACAAGATAATTCCTAATCCTGATGTTAACAAGGATGAAAATCTGAACGTAAAATTCTTATTGAGTGGAGCCTTAGCAGAAGAAAACAGAAATTCGGAGATGACAGTTCTCCTCCCTACCATTTCATCTAATTCTACTGAAGATCCTAATAAGTTCAATTTACTGGAGTGCCTTAATCCAGAAGCTGTATCTTACAAAAAGTAGGAGACCTTGAAGAAGGAGAAATTGCCAAATCTTCTCCAGATGTTCATACAAAAGACAAGATGGAAGATTCTATCAGAAGCAAAGGTAAACTTTTCAAAGAGCTTAATTCTTTGGGAAGAGACAATATTTTGTTACAAAAAAGGAAAGGAGAAGCTAATAAGAAGATTAAAAATGGGAGTAATCCCATTTTTAAATCCAAATGACGTCTCTATCATTTGGAATTGTAGAGGGGCTAGGAAGGTTGAGGCCTCTCGATACTTAATTGAATTTTTCAAGGATCTTGAAGTTTTTTTGTTGGACTTATTGAAACTAAAGTCTAATCTTTTGATAGAATTGAAATTAACAAAATTGAAGATACAAAATGGAAGTGAATGGCTAATTGCGACCACTTATGGCCGCAAAGAAGTTTATAGAAGAAGACAACTTTGGGAAATTTACAAATATATACTAATTCCAACATCCCTTGCATTTATTGTAGGAGACTTTAATAGCATTCTCTCTCAAGAGGAGAAGAGAGCTGGGAAGAGATTTGTTTTTCTCTCAAAGCCCTCAAGATATATAAATGTTTAAGAAGAGGTGTGATTTCCATGCCATTGGGATTATAGGTTCCAAATTTACTTGTTGTAACAATAAAAATGGAGGAGCACACATCCTTGAGAGGCTAGACCGATGTTTACTGAATTCAGCAACTTTGAAGATCATTCAATCTACAGCAGTTCGTCTTCTTGGAAGAATTTCTTCTGACCATTGCTCAATAGCCATTAGTATTTTGTGGTTCGAAATTTAAGAAGAATAGAATACTGATGTTCGAAGAAGTCTAGATCTCCTATCCAGCTTCTAAAGGAATTGTAGCCAATTCTTGGAAGAAGCCAGCAGGTGGAGATGAAGTCCATAAATTAAATCTCAAACTCAAAAGAGTCCTTAAAGCTTTATTTCACTGGAGTAGAGCCCAAACATGCAAATCTCAACATTTTGAAAGATAATTTGAAGGCAGAGATCATGTCTTTGCAAGAGGAGGAGTCCAATTCAGGGAGTTTTTCAGATGACAAAATATCTTTGTTAAGATTCAAAATTAAGGAGTTGAATTCTACCTTGGGTAGATTAAGCTCTTGGTGGAGACAAAGAGCTAAAGTAAAATGGTATAAAGAAAGTGATTCTAACTCTGAATACTTTCACTCGGTGGCTTAGGTGAGACGTAACATCAACTTTATTAAATAAATCAAAAGCTCAGATGGCTCTCTAACTGAAGATCAAAGATGCATTGAAGAAAATCTTCTCTAATTATTTCCATGAGAAATGGAAGTTTAAAATCTGCTCTCTCACTGGTTGGCCAAGCTTTTCCAGATTTATTGAAGAAGCTATCAGGGAACGACTCATGGCAGAATTTTCTGAGGAAGAATTGGAGAATGTTATCTCACATTTGGAAAGAAATATTTCACCTTGTATTGATGGTCTCTTCTACTCTTTTTTTATATGCTATTGGAATATTTTTTTTTTAATTCTGGTTTGATGTTTGATGAATAGAAAGAAACCATTGTGGTTGTCATTCCTAAACTCAAAAATCCTTTAACTCCTTCTAATTATAGACCTATTCTTCTATGCAATTCTATCTATAAGATAGTGACAAGGATGTTATTGAAGAGGATTATCAATATTATTCCAAAGATTATTTCAGAAATTCAAGTAGCATTTATCAAAGGTAGATCAATTTTCTGAGAATATTTTGCTCACTCAAGAAATATTTCACAAATTTAGAAACTCTATAGCAAAGAAAGGGTTGATGGCCACTAAGGTGGACATGGAGCAAGAATACGATAGTATGGGGTGGAACACCTTAAAGAATGTTTTTGGAACTTTTTGGCTTTCCAAGGTTTTTTGCTAATCTATTAATCCAATGTGTGGTGGACACCAAGTATCTATTAATGTTAATGGTAGAAATACTAATTGGATTCGAGAGGAATGTGGCTTTAGGCAGGGATGCCCTATATCCCCTTATTTGTTTATCATGTGCTCTCAACTTCTCATTGAAGCATTCAATAGAGATGGAGCTAAAATAGGGGTGAAGGTGGCACCGAATGCAGAAAAAGTTTCACATCTTCATCATGCAGATGATATCATTATTTTTGCTGAAACTAATAGGAGAAATGCTATTAAAATCAAGAAGATCCTTAAGAAATAGAGCGGCTGGACAGGGCAGAAGGTAAATAACTAAAAATCTTCCTTGATTTTTGGCAAAGCAGTACACAGAGATAAATCCAGAATTCTGTCCATTATCATGGGATTCAAAGCTGTTGGTGAATTGAACTATCCCCGGCATCAAGATGGCTATGAGAAGGCTTAGAGCTTATGATTTCCAAGATGTATTGGAAAAATCTTTTGATAAACTCAACGTTTGGGGTAATCTCTCTCTTACTTTAGCTAGTAAACTTCAGTTGATTAAATCAGCACATTTATCCATTCCTATTTTCATCTCTACCCAGCCAATGGGGGTGTTAAGAGACCTTGACAAGTTGTGTAGGGATTTTCTCTAGACGAAATAGGACAAGAGTAAAGGAATTCACTATGTGGAATGCAAAACCCTTTGTAAGCAGATTAAGTTCGGAGGTCAAGGTGTTATGTCGGCTGCTGATAAAGTTGGTTCGTGGAGAGCCAAATTTTCTTGGAGTATGTTATCTAATTCCTCTTCTCTTATTGAACAGAATTATCATTGCCAAATATGGAAGAAGCTTCTATTTTTCTGAAGCTAAAGTTGGGTTGTTCACCAACTTGGAAAATTATAAATTGTGGAGGCAAACTTCTTCAGCAAATTACTAGATGGAAGATTTTTGATGGTATAAAAACAACACTACTAAGGATATTTGGATCCTAATAAGTGTTTATAAAAATGGCCTACATTTGTATCCAACTTACATGAAGATCAATGTTATTTGAAGTATTTTCTTAAAGATGGAAACTAGAACATCCAAAGATTATATGAGGCATTCAGTAAGGAGTTAGCATACTTGATTTCTTTGGTTCCTTCAAATGTTGGAGCTCATGAAGATAAAGTGGAAATCATGTATAAGTTTTCTGGGAAATCAATTGCAGCATTAATTTATGAACAAAGCAAATTAAATGAGGAAGAGGACACTAACTTGAGATGGCTTAAATTGTTGAAGTTGAGGCCAAGAGTTAATATCTTTTGGTGGAGATTGATTCACAAAGCAATTCCATCCAATGATTTCTTAATGTATAGAAGGATTGTCAATCACAATGGATGCCCAAGAGGATGTTGTGCTATAGAGAACGCAAGTCATCTAGCTGTTAATTGTTTTTTCTTGATTAATATCATTAACTCATTAAAAAGCTGGGGTTATGATATCCCAGTTTTCACCAATTTGGAGAGCTATTTTAATTGGCTTTCTAAGCTATCTATTTCCAATCCTTTTATGGACAATTTGTACTGTTCTGGTATTTTTTTCTCCTGGAAGAGCAGGAATAAACGGGTGCATGGGTCAGTTGAAGACATCATATCATCTATTATAGCCAATGTAGTCAGTTTCGCTTCTTTATCCTTCAGCCAAGATCTGATTTCGGCCAAATGAGTTTTTAATCAGCAATTGCTGTTTCAAATTACTTGGAAACCCCCTCCAACCGAATGGATTAAACTAAATGTGGATGCTTCTCTCGACAGCAATTATTCTGCAGGAATTGGTGGAGAAATTAGAGATAACAAAGGTGGATTATTATTTGCCTTTGGTTTCAAAAGCGTACACTGGGATATCTAGGCTCTTGAATTGGATGCTTTGTTAGCTGTAAAGAAGATTACTCAAGAGTGGATGTATGAAGTTAAAGGTATCATTATACAAGGGGACAACTACAATGTTATGAAGCACATCCAAGACATTTTTAAAAAGGAACCAGCTGTAAGTAATCATTCCGAATTACTTGATTTTTTCTTTCTTAGGAAATTTCAATCAAGTCATTTTTCAATTTGTGAATAGAGGATGTAATAAGTTAGCCGGTTATTGTGCTAACCATGCTAAGTTGGGTGATTATATTTGGAATAACTTGATTATCAGTAGCGTTCCTCCCATGTTCTTCAAATTGTTGAAGGAGGAATGTCATAATCTTAAATTTGTTTAGCTTTTTTTTTTTTCATTTTCAATAAAATTGCTTGATGCATCTTCTCAAAAAAAAAAAAGGTGAACCACCACAACTACCTATTAAACATGTGATTAAAAAACAAAGTAAATATATCAAATGCCCTCCAACCACTATATTGTTGACTTCTAGAAGTGAAAGGTACCGAGAGGTGCCTAGCGGTACCTAGTGGTATCGGGATAAATATACAGAGTAATACCGGTGTGTTACTTATCGATACTTCTTGGTACCAACTCCTAGAAGCAGACGGTCTGAGCAGAACTAAGCGGTACCTAACAGTATCGACCAGTACCAAGCGGTATCGAGTTTTACCTAGAAAATATATAGCATAATGAAGAATAAAGATTTATAATATCTTAACAGATACAAATTCCAAAAAATGGTACATCAAGAATTATATATTTTAGTTCTGAGATAATATAGAGTAACATTTGAACAAACAAATACAAATTAAAATTAACAAATTTTCAAAAATCAATGAAGTCTCTCTACATCAATTATTCCATTCATCTTCTTTAGCTATTCAAGGGTCAGTTGGCTAGTTGATAGCCGAGGGTGAACTCATCTATGAAGCATTCTGATATGCTTGGGAAGATAACCTGACAAATTGGTTTCACTAGTGTACATTATTCAGTTGATGGAGTAGCTTGTTCCTCAGTTTACTTTTTCTTAGATTTTCTTTTCTCCTAATGACTCTTTAACCTTACATTAGATATGACTTTGGGACCTGCACTTTAGTGGGTACTTAATTTTTTTTTGTCCCACTTGTATTCACAATGAACTTATGATTCGTCTTCCCATCTTGTATCAAGTTAACATTTTCATCCATGGCAATCATTATAGCTAACATATACTATTATGCTTCCTCATTCCCTTACCCTTGTGTGCTAATTTGATATGCAAATCTACTGAAATAATTTTAGAATATCATACCTCCTAAGCCTTGAGATGGGGTAACTTTGTTTTACATACATGTCATCATTCGACTAGTATAAATGTCTTTTCTAGCTTTAACTGACCATCTCATATGTAGGTATTTTAGAAGAATATTAATTATATTAAACTTCCTTATTACTCTCAAGAAGTGAGAATATAATAACCCCATCACATTGAACTTTCCATAACTACATTCAATGGTACCATATTTTTCATCAAAATGAACAGTCCAATGGTGAGATTGATCAATCTTGTCTACAATTTTAACAAAAAATATTGATGAGTCGCTTGAGGCATGAGCTATGGACATTCCAACTACACCCTATAAAAATTCCTCAAAGAATAAATATAATTCCCATGAATAAAACTGAGCAGCTTTCTTGAGTATTACACTACTTTTAACTAAAGGTATAATATCGGATTGATTGCATTTGAAATCTTCATCCTGTTCATTCTAATGCCATGTCTTCACCACCTTCTCTAACCATAAAAAATAATCTGTTATGCTACTTGTATGCTTAGAAATTCCGTGGCACACCAAGTTAGTGAATTTGCTATGTTGTGTTTAAAGAGTACCAAGGTTAAAACAACTCTTGCTGAATGTTAAGGACCATTTCTTCCTTATTTTGTAAAGTTTGTTCAACCAGTTATGGTTGTGGAGGTCCCCTTCATTGATCATTTTAGCCCAAGTACCCTCAAACACCTCGTTGGAATCACACTTTCTTAAATATCTATAAAAGAGACCTCTAACATTGTTGTTGCTATTGAAGCAACACCTTAGATGACACCTTCTTGGTGATGTGCCATTGGCATAGCTTGTGGCGTGTTTAAGGTAACTCAATTTCTATTGCCCAAGCCATTGCCTAGTCTTGATCAACAAATATTGTAATGGGATGTTTATCACATATAATTCATAAGAATGTTCTAAATAACCTTGTAAATGATTCAATTATTTCCTTTGATAGAAATCCCACACCGCTAAAAAAAATATTCTGCCAATGATTATTAACTTCAACAAAAGGTGCACATGCTAGATTATATTTGTTAAGTCTATAGCTAGTATAAAAAAATTATCACATCTCTAAAGCTGTCATAATCTATTCTCTCCACCCTATCAACCCAAAAAAATTCAACAATCTATCATCTTTGTCAGTTTAAAACGTCCCATACAAACTTGTTATCATCAATTAGTCGATCTTTGAAAAGTTTAATTAGGGAATTAGTGTCCCCATTCTCAATCTTAGCTATTTTCTCTTTCTGAATATGGTTATATGCGACCCTTTTAGAAAATCCTATATTCTCTCTTCTATTAATTTCATCAACTAGGTATGTAAATGCATTAATAGTTCTTATCCCAGCTTATATCATTGATTTAAGAATAGATGCTTTCTCATCACTAATATTCCTATATGATCTAAGCAAATATTGATCTTCAGGCCTTGCTGTTTCGTGATTGTGGCCCTCTATGCATTTTTGTACCGTCCATACTCTATGTAGGTCGACTGAAAATCTAATCATTGCGGGACACCCGGTCTTAGTATTGGATTTTATGTATTTTGATTTGGAGTTGAAGTCAACACCCTTCTTAAATCAGGTTTTTGAATATACAAAATCCTTGCATCTTATGTTTCTTGAATTTGGCCAGTAATAGTGATGTTCTTTGCGAACACTAAAACCAAGATTATGAGCGTAATGACAATACATGTCATATGCTTCTTTGTCACTATTACATATAACTTGTGAATAAGAAAAAATAATTAAACACTTTGAATTTAACATTAGAAGTAAACAAACAAATTGTACCCACTGGTACACAGCATCAGTACCTAGCGGTACCTAGGGGTACCTAGCATTAGAAAGTGGTGGCATACGAGTGAGAATAGCCAATAAAAAATATTTCAGGGTAATTTTATAAAATAATTGGTGAAATATCATATTTAGTGATAATATCACTGACTTATCTTCGGTACTTTACCGCAGAATTTCTTTCTTACTTGGTTGTGTCTCTTGCATAACGCCTTCCATGTCTACGCAATATTTAACATCCTCCAGACCGGTTTCCATCTTCATAGCTTCCTCAGTTCTCTTTCTCAGCTTTCAGATGATGAAAAAATTTGTATTAAGTGAGGTAAATACCCCGTGCCATCTACAAAAATCTTAGCAATTATTAGTTTTTTTTTACCTTGTCGCGAATAGGGGGGGTGGGGTCATCGAGCTACGCTATAAAAATGTGGTAGTTAGAATGGTGGGGTAATGGTGGGCTCCACGTGGCGCGATGTTACAAGGTTGCAGACATAGAGCTATGCCCGAACTCCACACCCAATAACTCATGCTTAAATGGGTACAATTAATCTAAAAAAATATTTTTTTGATCCGTTTTTGGGCTCAGAATTATAGTTTGAAAATTCTAAAAATTATAGGGACTCATATATGACTTTGACTCATGAATTATTAGTGGTATGAGATAGTTATTAGGAAGACGAATGAAATTACACCTAAAACATTAAAAGCACAAATTTTAATTGATTGTTTTAATACATTCTACTTATTTCAAAACAAATTTAATAATTTTGTGATTAGGAGTGTAAACGAGTTGTGTCGGGCTCGACTCACTCATGGCTTAAGATTGAGCTTGGTTAATTAATCATATTCAAGTTTGATTCTATGAGTACGAGTCGACTTACAAGCCAACTCATTTATTATGAAAAAGAGAAAGTAGTTATGATTCAAACAATTTTTATAATAAAATAATCAAAGAAAAAAAAATTAGAAAAGAAATAATAAAAAACTCACTTGATATAAAGAAGCTTGGTATCAAATTATATATATATTTTTAAACATTATAATTTAGCTCGTGAATGCTATTATATTTTAAATGTATTTTAAATTAATATTGTCTAAATGAGCTACTTCGCAAGCTAAAGAGTTTAGTCAGGGCTAGCCTGAGTTTGATTTGTTTGCAGATTGAGCTCGACCCATGAGCTATTTTTCAGTTGAGCTTTAGCCGACTTGACTCACTTGTACTCTATTTATTGAATTATTTTTCTGATTGTGGCGGCTATAATTGATCGTCTAGCTATTTCATCTAATGGTAGTCTCTATGAATGGGCCTCCAATATCTTTTGGGCCGCTCAAATGGTTTTATATTTATTTTTGTGATCGATTAGGTGGTGATGGGCAGTTCCTGCCCAATTTTGTGCTGTTTGGAGGATCCAAATATCTGATAAGCCACAATTGATTGGAGGTGTTAGATCTAGATGAACGATGTAGATTACTCTATATGCTGTATCTAAGGCACGATTTTTGATCAAGCGGTGGTTGTTGTTTGATTTTTTTTTTTTTTTTTTTTTTTAATTTTATAATTTGATCCCATAGATGAATAATAGTCGTTGGATGCTGTCCAACGATACCGGTGAACTTATCCCTTAGCTCAGGCTGCTTCGATTTAAATTCTCATAAAAGGGTTTATAGGCTTGGACGAGCTTTTTTTGAGCTTAAATTGAAACAAATAGTTTGAAGGCATTGATTTTTAATATATATAATATAAAATATTTTTCCTTTTTACACTCTTTTCTTTCTCTTTAATTTCACTCTTTTTTTTATAGGATTTAACTCAATTACAATTTAGTAAATCCTCAAAATTTGGATTTTGTAATATTAAAAGAATTACTAACAATTGTTAAATTTTGCAATATAATTTTAAATATTTGCAACCAAATGCCTTCTTAATATGCAGTTTGGTGAGCATATGCTTTCGACAATGAATTATTATTATTTTTTAAGTTTCTTTTACTTCCATCATCATTCCTTCTTTTATGTAAAGATGAGTTTTCTTTGAGCACCTAGATAGAATAGGCCTCGTAATGCATTATGGGGGTATGCAATGCTACTAGCTAGGTTTACTTCAAAAATCAAATATGTTAGAAACATGAATATCAAGGCAACAAATTTATATTTTTAAATGTTCAAGCATTTTTGAGTGGTCAACCAAAGTTAGGAAACAAGGTGGCCAATTATATAAGTTGAAATCTTTTGATTATATTGCTAGGATCATCAATAGACATATCATCATAAACATTTGACTCAAATTATAATTGAACGATATTGAGCTAAGTAATTTTAAATCACCTTCTTATGTTTTATATATATATATATATATATATATATATATATATATATATATATATATATATATATATATATATATATATATATATATACTTTGATTTGATTATGCTGAATAAATTATTAAATTGTTTCTGTTGCTATGAAGCCTCAAAATAGAAGAATGTGGTCACATCCATTAATGGTTGGTGGATTTTATGAGTAAGAAATATTAAATAATTGTTGGATGTATTTTATTATTTAGTGTTAGCCCCATGAGCCTTGGTGTAGGTCACTTTGATTTTGATGATAACAAACAATGTTTGGTGTGACTAATGTTTCAAATTTAGTGTTTCATGGTTGGTGGATTTTCAAATATCACAAGTCTTTTTGATCAACTAGTTATGGATTTTTCATATTATATGTTTTAGATATAGTTTCAATCGATTTGTGACATTCTTTAAGAATATTTTCAAATGATTTTATTTATTTGGAATCATCATCTTATTTGTGAATGAATTCATATTTTTATAGAATTTATAAAGATCAAATTCAATTGTATTAATATATGTTACTGATTTAATTAGTTGAGATTTTATAGTAAAAATATTTGGAGACTTTTTTTTTTTTTTCATTTGTGGCTATTCTATTAAATATTTTTGTGACATTTACTTTCTGTATCTTATTCATATTGTTAGTTATTTAAATAATGCAGTTCAAGATCCTTTTGATTTTTAAAATATTAATGTTGCTTGGTTCTTTAAGTCGAAGTTTGGTATATTGTGTGCACTTGTCACATACATCTTTATTTGAAAATTTTTGTGAAACCCTTATTGTCTATTTTTTTTATAAATGAAAGCTCTGATCATTTAAAGATTTTAAATAATTATGATATTTTCTTAAAAACAATTCTAAAATATTTTAATACTGGACATCTTTTCAAAAAAAAATACTTTCATTGTATATCATGTTGTGATTTAGTGACATGTTATGGAACTTGGTTTTAACTTGTGTTAGGATCACCTTTTTGTTTAACTTATATATTGATTTATCTATCATCTAAGGTGTATTTAAAATATTATTACAAAAAATTAAAAAAATTATATAAATGGCACTCTTTGGTCAAAATTTCATGTAAGACTAGTTGCTTTTAGCTTAAGTGTGGTTTTGAGTCTTGCCATATTTTTGTAATTATTTTATATTTAAGTTTTTAAATAATATTTTGTGTGCTAAGTTTTTGTCATCCTAACATATTTTTAAAAATTTTCTAGAGACATTTATTTTTGCAAAATAACATAAATTTTCAAGTACTGACATTGCTTCATTGTGCACATTACCTAGTCTTGAAAAATTATTTTGAAAAGGTTTTTGCTCTCTTTTTCCTTTTCAAATACATTAAAAAACATTATTTCATCATATTTGAGTATTCATATAATTTAAAATTAGAGAGAAAGTCATTTTCTTTTTTGTGATTAAAACTTTATTTTTGTGTAGGGCTTAAGAGCAATTTTTCTCAGAAACAATTTATTTTGGAGATCAAAATTGTTACACTTTTTTTTTTCCTTTCTTTTGTGACTTATTATTGTTGTGATGCCCTCACCATCATGTGAGGTAGTTTCTTCCTAGCGTTAGGAAGATATGGTTGTTGTAATGTTTTTGATTGTTAGTTGAATCCTTATTTTGGGTTGGATTAGGCGTGGAGTTTTAGTTTTGGACCAAACAACATAAAAATTCTTTTTATTCTTTTTATTGTGATTTGAATTTTTTTTTTGATGTTACACTCATATCATTAATTTTCTACAAAGCAAAGTTAAATATATATATTTTTTAATTTTGCTCTAATTAGTGTGAAACGTAATTCATCCCCCTCTTCAATTGCCATAGTATTTCTCTTTTACTTTTTGAGACAACATGTAGTGCTTAACTTTTAAGTAGTGAAGATCATCAAGGCCAAATAGTATTTCTTAATTAAAGTTAATTCATTTTGATTGGAAGTAGCCATCTGTTAGATAAAAAAATGTATTCTTTTTAAGTTCCTCATTAGCTCGAGTTAATATGGCACCAAGAGAATCACGTAAAGGCATTGTATACAATATTAATGGCTTCTCTGATATTAAACCAACCATAGCTAAATAATTGATCAAATAATTTTTAATGATTTCTCTGATATTAGTCACACTTTAAAAAGTTCATTTTTTTATTAAATTATTGAAATAATTCAAAAGCAATTTATAAGTAAAATAAATGGTCATCACATTCATGAATTTTAATGACTTGATCATCAATATAATATTTAACAAGTTGGTGTATAAACTTAACAAAAATCGCCATCATTTTTTTCTGCTATGTTGTTACATTATTATTTAGTGTAAAGGGAATAACTTTGTAGTAGTAGACTCCTATCAGCAATTTGAAGTTCCTCACTTAGTGAGGAAATTCTTTATCTGTCAAAGCCAGAACAAAGATTCTCATGATCAGTACATCCAGGAGTTACCAACATACATTATCGAACTCAAAGACCTCCCTCCCACATATGATTAAATATAATAACTACATGTTACTTTACCATTGTTCAATGGGGTTTGGGGTCGGGAGGCATCTTTTTGCAAGATAATTGGTTTAGTTTCTCCTCTATTGATAGCTTGCATAATACTCGTACTAGTAGTACTTGTAAAGTATCTCATTTTCTTCATGATGGAATGTGAATTATCATTCTGAGATGGTGCCTAATATAATCATTAATCTTATTTTGAGATTTCCCCTCCAACTTGATAAGAAGGACTACATTTTTTAAAATATTCTAATGATGGTAGTTCTATTTTCAATGAAGTTTGGCATTCCATTAGGAACTCTCAAGCTAAATCTCAGATTTTCTCTTCCATTTAGCATAAAGGTATTTTTGCTTCTTATTCTATTCTTACATGGAGAATTTTGAATAATTAGATATTTGTGGATACTATTTAATCAAAAGTGGTTTAAATATTGTTTCCAAATGCAAATTTTTCTTTCACTTAAATAATATAAATCATTATATTTCTATTGGTCCCATTGCTATAAAAGTGTGGTTGTTTTTTGATAACCTTTGTAATAAATAACTTTGTAAGGAGTATAATAATATTCAGAGTATTATGCAAGATTGGTATGTGTCTTCTAATGGTAACATTCAGGATATTCTTCCTGTTATTATTTGTTGGTATCTCTGGAAGAGTAGAAATGAATCGAAACATGATAACATTACCATGAATGCTTTAAGCATTATTTTTAAAATTAAGGATAAAGGTAGACAGTTATATTTGGCTAATTTGTTTAATGGGAGTACTTTCAACGGTTGTTTTAAAATTGCTGAGTTATTTGATATGAATATTTCTAGTAATACCCATAATCATAAATATATTATTGTTAAATGGATGAAACCTCCCATTTGTTTTTATAAACTTAATATTGACGGTACCTTTAAAACTTTGGATTTTGGTTATGGTGGGATTATCCGTGATTATAATAGTGATATTATTGTGGCTTTTATGGGTCCCTCCCCTATTAAGAATGCCATTATGGCTAAACTTCAGACTTTAAAGTATGGTGTTCAATTACGTATTTCTTTAGGGATTACTAGTGTTTGGATTTAAGTTGTTGCTAAGCTTATGATTCATTAAATTAATGGTAAAATTAATGCCAATCCCTCTTATTTATACATTATTAGGGAAATTCAATGGTGGCTTTCTCTCATCTACTATTCTAGTTCTCCTATTTATATGAATGGTAATTTGGCTGCTAATTTTTTAGCTGACATGGGTTGCAATTTAATGGACTTTATGAAATATGTGGGAATTTCTATTCCTAGCAAACTTGTGGGGTTATCTAGACTTGAACATATGGGTATGCCTTCTATTAGAAGCTACTAATTTGTTGCTGCTTTGGTTGTCTAAGTTTATCTTTAGTTTCTTAATGTTTCAATTGAAGTTCTCTACTTTCTCTTTTTCCTTTTCCTGCTGCTATCAGTTTTACTTTGGCTAGGTTTTTTGTTGGCTCTCATCGTGGGGCACCATATACATCTTTTTTGGCTTTCATGGTATTAATTTTTTAGGCACTCAGAATTTCATTATTTTATATTATGTTATTTTTATATTCTCTGGGATCTGCTGCCTCTTTATGTTCTTCTTCATGGGTTTTTCCTACTATCCATTTATTTTATTTATTACGGTGGTTGAAGCTTAAGCTATGATGGTAATAATTTCATGACTATGTTGACCTCATTTTTGTATGAGGTCAATGAGACCCTTCCAAAATCCAGATCCGATCCTAGACCCTAGGATCCACTCTAGACTTTAGGATCCTTCCTAGAGCCAGACCTTAGGATCCTTCTAGATCCAAGACCTTAGGGCCTACTCTAGAGCTTAAGTTTTTTTCATATCCAAATCCTAGAACTCCTCTAGATCCTAGGATCAATCCAGACTTCAAATCAATCCCCACTCTTGATCAACCTCAACCTCAAATCAATTCCTACCTTTGATCAACTCCAACTTCAATTCTATTTAGCCCTTGATCAATTCAAATCTCAAACTTTATTCAACTCAAATCCCAATTAATTCAAGCTTCAAGCACATCCAAACTTTGATTCAATCTACCTGAAAATCCAAATTCCAACCTAGACTTTGACCCTACCTTTGATCTAGCTTTGACCTTATCCATTCATTAACAATCACCACATGATTGTAAATGATTTGGATACCCCAATGTTGATCATTCAAATTTGAAATCCATTCCAAATCCAGAAATCCAGACTCAAATCCAAAGTCTTAAGGCCTTCTCCTGAACACCCTTTTCAGAGATTTTTAAAACATTTCAAAACCCAGTCAAATGGTCTCTGATTCCGGGTCTATCACTTACAAAGTGATAAGACATGTCTCTAGAGGTTACCCTCCAACTTTGAGCTCATTTTGAGGTCTCTCTAACCCCAGAATCTGAATTAAAATCCAAAGGCTGTAAAACCTTCAAATATTTACAGCCTATGCCACTGAACCTAATTCCTTTGAAGATTTTGATCTTGGGGCCCTTATCAAAGCCTCCAATCACTTCCAGACTCTTGATTTTAATCCACTGAACAGTAAACTGCATTTTTCAGACCCATTTTTGACCCTAGTTGACCAATAGGTCAAAATTGACCAAAATACCCTTATGGGATTTCAAATGGCCATTTTAACTCAAAACAATTCCAAAATCTTTGAAACCACTTTCAATGAATTTCAAATATCAAACCCAACTTGTTGAACTCAAACCCAAACCTTGGGTCATCCTGGTTGACCAAGTCAACCAGGTTTGACCCATGGACCCACACACCCCTCCTCTTTCAAAATTTTGAATCTAGTCCATTCCAAGTCCTTTGAATGTATGGGATGACCCCTTGGCTACCCAAGGGATCTTTCTTGGAGGCCCAAGCTTTGGGCTCACTTGGGTTAGCCATTTGTCTTGACTCAAGTGACCAAAGAGAGGTCTCCCTTGAGCCATCTCTCAACCTTAAACAAATTGAATCCAAATCAAGGTGCTATTGAGTTCCCATTTACCCAATACACCTTCCTTGATCAGCCCAATCCTTGGGCTTACTTGGGTCAAGAGTTAGGCTAACCCAAAGTGCCCAAAAGCACTTGGGATTGAGCCAACTCTCAACCTAAGCCCAATTGAACTTGATCAACACCTCCCATAGGTGGCTCTAGGTCCAATACACCCCCTCCAGCCAGCCCATGCCTTCGGCTAGCTTGGGTCAATAGTTAGGCTAACCCAAAGTAGCCAAAAACACTTGGACCCGAGCCATTTTCCAGCTCAGATCAAATTGGACCCAATTGCCACTTGCATTAAGTGCACCAGACCCAGACCCACTCCCGACCTCAAGCCCAGGGTCTGACCTGACCTGGATCGAGCTCAATTCGAGTCAAACCAAGCAGGTTTGAGCCCAACCGAGCCACCAGATCGATCCCAGCTTCCCCAGGCCAATTTGGCTCCACTCCCAGCTCCAGTGTGTCCCCATCGGCCTTCCCTTGTCAACCCGACCCAGACCATGGCCGGTGGCGGTCGGAACCAATGGAGAGCAAGCTCCGGTGGTCCCCCCAGACCGAAAGCCTTCCAAAGGCTGTGCCTCGCCAGCTTGAGGCTCACGAGCTCTCTGGAATGGTGCCCCTTTCCACTTGGCATCAATCCGAGACCCCCTCCGATTCAATCCTGGCCGTCCGAGCTCGCGGGAGGAGGCTGAATAGGCTGGTGCTCCCCAGAGCTCAAGGATCGATCCCAGTGTTTCGAAATGACTCCCCAGAGTTCCTCCAATCTCCAAGCACCTTCCCTCGAGCTCCCAGACCTCCCCTTCCATTACTTCGAGCAAACTCCGGCGAAATGCTTCGGCGTCCCGCTCAAAGTCCTACCTCCAGCCATCCTCCTGTCGCGGCCCTCTGAAGGAAACCTGCTCGCCTTCGTCCCCTGAAGCTTCCAGATAGAGAAGCTCATCCGTTGAGGCTTTCTATGCGGTAATTCCTTCATCCCGAGCTCATGGAGAGTAGAAATAGAATTTTTAATGGGAGAATTTTTAGTTTTTTGTTTGAAGGGGTGGTGTTGTATTGGGGAAAGAAAAAGTTAAATGTCTGCAAATATTATGGTTTGTTTGTAGATAGTATTTATGAATATGGAAATTTATTAAGGAATTTATAGTTGAATGTGATGAGTTGATTGACCTTTTTAGGATTAATTGCTTAACTAGTTTTTTGGGCGATTGGATGACCGCTTTTTGTTTTCCCCGGCTTGTACGTGGAGACTCGTGAGTTTGTGAAAGTTTTCTAACTCATAACCTTAAATGTCTAAAATTTTAGTGAGTCTAAATACAAAAAAGATAACGAAACTAGTGAATTAAGCCAGATCGACTCCGAGTCGCATAATATTTCATTCACGTTCTTCTTTCCTTATATTAGAACCCTTCCCCGCCTGCGGTAGAGTACCGGATAGTTCTGACCTATGTGACAAGGTGTCGACCTGGAAGCCAGACTCTAAAAAAAATTATTGTTATAAGCCTATTTTTAAAAAATTCAAGCATACTTGTGATTGGAAGTTGTTAACTAGCATGCATATCATTAGATACAAACTTAAAGATCAAAATTTTAATTGCATCAGTTAGCATGTTAGGCACTCCAACATAAGTTTAAGGGGCCTAATTAGTGAAATCTCTAGATATCAGGCCCCAACTCATCCAAAACTTTTAATTACCAACGTCCCTAACCACTCTTCCATAAAGACCGGACTCAACTCTTTAATTCGATTAGTGTTTAGCTGCTCCCCAATCCAAGCCGTGAAATCTAGGCAATGCACTTACATTTGTTAGGATCGGACGACAGTGGTCCAGTGTCCAAAATAGATTTAGGATCCGGGGCAGGTCTTTGATCATAAGACCCCAAATTTCGGGAATATAATCCCAAATTTCTAATAAAATGCTCAACTCTAATTAAAAATTCCTTTTAGTCCTAAAACATAAAGCCCAGCACTTAGATTAAGTTGGGGCACTTTCGGATGGTTCCGGAATCTCAAAGTGTCCCCTACCTCTCTTCCTTTGAATCTGTTAATAACTGCTCAATCTTGATCCATTCCCTTTTTATTTTCCGTTAATTCTATTCATGCTTTGATATAACTCATAGACAATCTAACAAAATTTCATTCTTATTCTAATCGAGAGTTTTCGTAGGGGACTTTCTCCCTACGATGTAATTAACTACGAGGGCTTGCGCTCGTAGGAGGTTTGGAACCCCACACACCTGATTTTAAAATTTGATCTTTCAAAACTCAATTGGATTTCTTTGGGAAAAGTTAAAGAATGATCGTCGTCGTTGCATTAGAAGAATTATCGCAAAATGGTGTCATTTCCCTTTGGGGAGATACATCCTTCTTCGATAAGGTTTTGGATGTGAATGAGACGATCGTACTTCTTGAATATTGTAATTGGGTATTTAGTTGAACTCTACTTTGTTCCTTCAGGGCCATATGAAGTTCTCTTTAGGACCCGATCATAATATTCAAGATGAGTTTACATAATTTTATGTCTGAATACCGTTATGAAAGTTTATCTTTGTCCCCTGGGGTGATATACTCTTTCTAACGAGTTGATTCGACCTTAGAATTAGAGCTCAACCTTAATCTTAAAATCCCCAAAGAAAACTAATATTTTTAAAATATGTTTTCAAAATTCCACCAACAGACTAATCAAACCCCTATGTGTTGCTCATCTATTCATGGTGAGGAGTTTTATGGGAGTTTTTTTAGTGTCAGTTTCTTTGGTCGGCTGAGCAAGTGCAGTTGGATGTTGTGTTTTTCTAGTTTGAGTAGGTTCTATTAGCTGTTCTGCCTTTCTAATTTGAGTAGGTTTGTTGTGGACTACTTTAGTTCTCACTGGATTTATTCTTTGGCTAGATGTATTTTCATGGGGCTATTAAGTATATCCATTTTAGCTTATGGGGCTGTATCTACGGTAGTATGTTCTCCTTGATTTAAATTTATATTTCTCTCTCATTGTACCTTTGCTGGAGTGCTCCCTTTGGTGGGATCAGGATTAGTTTAGAGCGACATTTGGGGTTCCTTCATGATGGTTGGACAGATACTACAACCCCGAGCTTTCTACTACTTTTTATTTCACCTTTTGGGTTTCATTAATTTGGGCTAATGTTGTTGCTTCTTCTTAGAATTGAGCAATATGGGGCTTTATGAGATGTGGTTTTAAGCATATGTTGTGCTCTTTTTTGCTGTGGTGATTGCAGCTATATTGTTTTCTTTTGCTTGGTCTTAAGTAATCTTTGTATTGTGACTTTAGGCTTGGCTACACTTCTTAATTGTTTATCTTATCTGGGTTGTTGTTAAAGTTAAAGCTATTATTGAACCTTATTGTGAAGTTCACTTTGGATTTTTGTTAAATTTAAAGGAAAATCATTTTTGTGCTGTATGGTGAAGGGCAAAATTTGTTTTCTGAAGATTTTTGTGGGCTTCAATTCCAAACTTTTTCTAAACTTCTTTGTTATTACTATACTTTGCCTTACATGCTTTTCTTTTGCAGTCCTTATTTTTTGCAGGTCCTTTGGACTAAAGATTTGGTGGTAAGTTGGATCTATTTTGCTTTATCTTTTTTCTTTCTTTTTTGGTGTGCTCAGTACTTGCAGCTCCCTAGAATGTTATTAGTCTATTTTATTAATCTTAGGATAAGGAACCATCGACTCTTAGGTTTTATTTTATCTTTATTTTTGTAGCTCTAATGAGCAGTGGTGAGCTGAAGGTTTCTTTTAAGGACCTTGTAACCATTTATTTTATTTAACGCGTAGGCCTTACCATTTGTTTCCCCTTAAAAAACAAATGTGATCATATCACTTCATCTCATACCATCTATAATAGCTGGATAACGCTCACCCCTAACTGCTAATCATAATTCAACTTCATCCAGCTCACCTTCTCTAGCCACCAACTAATAAACACCTATACGCTACTACTATGGATAGATGGGATAGTTTTATATGCGAAGACATGACTCCTACTTTGAGGAGAAGGGAAGAAAGAAAGAGAAATTATTGGGAGAGGTTCTTTTGGGTGGGAAAAAGAAAAAGAGAAGTTGGCACAATTCTTAATCTGTTATTGAGAGGAGCTCACCGATTAGAATAAAAAGTGGGAGAGGGAGAGGAAGGATAAATGATTGAAATTACTAGAGAAAATACCTCTACAGAATCACATTATTTCTATTGTATAACTCAAGCTCCATACTTTAGAGCTCATATTATCTCTATAATTTTTATTTCTAGCATGGACAATAAAGATTTTTTTTCTAGAGTATATACATCTCTAGACTCATCTTCTATTTTACCTCCTCATACTTAAACTTTGTTATATTTCCCATAACTACTCTTAGCTCTCATGTAATAACATGTGCATCACAACATCATCCATCAAATAAAATATAATTCAACATCATTTAAGTTGAGGTGAGCTTGGATTAATGTCGAAGGCAAGAAAACTATCATGTGCTAAGCAGCCTAAAGCCCCCAAGAATACAATAAAATTCATCTATATAACCAACTATGAATTCAAATGCTATGAAAGTTCACCTCTTGATGCACTTTTAAGACGTTCACACTTTATTAACCTTCTAGTATGAATTGTTGGCGCACTCGAAGAACCAACTAATATCAAATCTTACCAGGAGCCACAAGCTTAAGTTTGAGCTTTAGATCTAACAGCCAATCCAACTTGTCTCAAGGTGATAGACTAGAACTCCAGTATAATAGCTAGATAGACTAAAGAAACTGATATATGGCATACTAATGCTGTATATAGACCAATCATCGAAGCAAGGGTGCACCCAAGGCTTAAGGTAACCCACCTTGAAGCTTACTAATATAAAATTGATCCTACCAATCATGTGGAAACTTTTTAGTATATGACCTCCCTCCTCGACATTAAGGTCATCCTGCAATGTCATCTCTTCTTTAGTATTTTAAAAGATTGGATGCAAAGGTGGTTCACTCATTGACTTAGTGGGGTGATCACCTCCTTCTCTAGATTCATGTGAATGTTCATTGCATAATTTGCCAAAGCCTTGAAACTTCCTAAAAGCTCATAAATATTGCTAACTGTGACATAAGAACAAGATGAGTCACTGAGAAGCTTAATTTTATTATTCTAGTCTAAAATGCTTGAAGCGAAAGATTTGAACCTACGGTATAAATTAAAAAAAAATTATTCATTGATACTTTCTTAGAGTACAACTAAGAGTCTGTTGTAAAGTAAAGGTGGTCAGGCTCCACTAATAATAAACTACGATTTCTATTCCTTGATAATGTAAATTTGAATATAATAATTTATTTTAGTCTACAATCTACCGGATTCTAGATCTTTTACAAACTTTAAAAAGAAAATGATATTCAAAAGAAGAATAATCATTTTCTTTTGGAATCTACAAGTGAATATAAATAATTATTTTCTAGTCTTTTATAACTATTGACACTATACAAATCAATATAATTATACAAGTATCTAAAATAATAATATTTTCATCATTTCCTTCATATTTACATAATTTTTTAGTACATTCTACTTTTGTAAGAATATAAAGAGTAATATAAAGATTTACATATATAAAGTTGTGTGCGAATACAAGTAAATAGAAAATAGCCTAAGAGCATACTCCAAATATGCACCAACATAATTATAAAATAAATTCCATAATACATAAAGTAAACAAAACAAATAAAAGTACCTAAATAAATTATTGAAGTTAGTTGTCATAATAAACAATTTTAAATAAACCACTCCAAACTACCATCCTCGCCTAGGCTAGAGTTAGTTGTCATAATAAACAATTTAAAGTATGTGTATAAAGCATTGTGGCTTGGATAGATTCTAGGGTTTATTTTTTGAAATTGTCCATAATATAATTTATTTATTTAAGGTCATTGAATGTGAGTTTGAATTCTTGTTTTAGTGTTTAAGAAAATTTTGGTTTGTTTTAAGGATGTTTTGATTATTGAAGTTATTTTAACTTTAAGTTTTAAAGAGCACAACGCTCCATGATTTCCAAGTATAAAAATTCATTAATTAGTAGGTCCTAGGATTATATTTACAATATTAATAATCCTCCAAAACTAAGATAGATAGGTTGAGTAGAGACTTTCATCTTAATTAAGTATTTTAGTCCTTGAAAGATCGCAATCCAATACACCTTTGCATTCCTAAAATGAGTCAAGCATAAGGGTATGAAAGCTTTAATTTCTAGTTATTTTATTTTTGGTTTCTTACTGTTTATTTTGGTTGAGTAATAATCACCTTTGTTCAACTAGATTTATGAGGTTTAATTCACCCGCTTGAGGCTTAGCTTATAGCTTTATACTCCTGTGTTACTCAAATTACTTAATTATTTAAATTTAATTGTTTGTTTCTGATTTTTAACTAATTCAATTCCTTGATTACAAATTTATAAAATTTGTAATTTAACATCTATATTTCATCAATTCATTTGTGGCGTTAAAACAACAAGCACAAGGAAGAAAGCCTTCTTGAGACACTTAACCTCATAGATCAAGGTTTCCATCCAATAAACTATATTGATGGTGCATGTAGTGTAACTATTAATTGTATAATCCTTGAATTTATGATTTGCTGAATTTTTTGTTATTTAATAAATTTTACATAATTATTAAATTATTTAATTAAATAAGTTTGATCAAATTTTAACTTTTTGGTTTACATTGAATTCTTGAAGTTTCATAATTTTTAGAAATATTAGACCTTATGATGAATTCAACACGTTTGAGTTTGTGTATTTTTCGTTAAATAGTTATGATTTTAACAAGTTCTCCTATATTTAACTAAATAAATTTGACCTAATGGACTTTTTGATTTATATTAAATTACAAAAAAAATTATATTTTCATAAATAATAGAATCAAAATTATGTGTTGAATACTTCTGGGTTTGTGTCAATTTGATTTTTTTTTTAATTAGTTAAGTTTTTTTTTTACTAGTTTAGCCCATTTAATGAATTAATTAATTCAAAAAAAATTAGGGGATTTTTTTACACCAAATGAACTCCTAACCTATTGAAATCTTTCCCAAGTGTCACCGGTGACTCATAGGGTTGATTACAAGTGTTTAAAAATTATTTTAAAATTTTTTTTATCTTTTAATTATTTTAAATGAATTAATTAATAGTTTTTCATATTTTTAAATTATTTTTTATTTGTATTAAATTTTAAGGAGCTTTTATTTTTCGTCCATTAAGCTTTTAATTTTGACCATTACAATTAGGCTCAATTTGGTTCCAATGAGTGTAATAAAATAAGATTACTTAAAAAATAAGTTAATTATGAATTTTGGAAGTTATAAGCAAATTTGCTAATTATTTAAACCATAAATTATATTTTTGCCACCACCTCTAATCATTGCCAATTATTACAAGGATGGCAAGCTGTAGTTTCCAATTGACTACATCAGCGGGCCATGGTAGCCATTTGATCGTGCACATTTGGAAATAAATTGCCAGGAATTGGTTTTTGAAGTGATTGGATCAGATATGCTCTTTGAACTGATGACATAATGACCTGATCTAAGTTGTTGATTTCAAAATCAATAGCTCAAAGTCATACAAATCATGCATTATCAAAAAAGGTCTTAAGGATGAAGATTTTTTATAACTTCCTATATACTTATTAAAATTCAATGAAATTATAAAAGCATATTCCCCACACTCAAAGGAAGAGTGGAGTTGTTTATAAAAGTCTCCGAAAAGATCTTTTTATAAATCTATTTTGATTTGAAGATTATGAAACTAGGTTTGGCTAAATAACTTAATAAAAATGATGAAATTCCATGTTTTTGGGACCCTTGTACTCTAACAGAGGACCTCTTGATCTTCCTTAAAGTCCTCAAGGTCTGAAATCCACTAGATTGAGAGCAATTTTAATAGGAAGATTTGGTCTCTCTTCTGTTTTTAAATACCACACTTGAACTTTTTTATAACTCAGCTGGAAAGTCAGTGGAGAAAGTTAGTGAGAGAAAGTCTGGGATTTCAAATTTCTGTTTCGGCGGTTCTTGCGTTTTGTGTCTGGTGTTGCCCGGCGATCTGCCGGCACTCCGGCGAACTGGAGGGACGTTCATGGAGCAACAAGGTCTCCTCCCTTCGGAAGCTTGGAAGAATTATAGGAAAGGTTTGGCTGTACCGGTTCTTGAGTCTTCAGAAGTTTTTAATGGGGAATCAAAAGTCCTGGATGGGTTTAATCAGAATTTCAATGGTTTTAAAGAAAAACCATTGATCATTAATGAAGGTGGACTGTTGGGTAGAAAGGAATTACCCGTTCTGGTGCCTGGTAAAGGTAAGGATGTTGTCAAAGGAGATGGTCCGAAGTTTCTGGAGGTCTCGCCAATCCCGAATTGTAGTGATAAGGCTATTGGAGGGCAGAATTTTGAAGCCTCATCTTCTGATGGATTGAGGATTTCTTCCAACTTTGGTTTTAATTCAAAATCTCTGCCTTCGTCTCCGACTGAAAGAGCTGTTTTTAGTGTTGATACGGAGATTCACAATTCTCTGGGAGCAAGCAATGTGGATGAGGTTTTGTCTCTTAAAAGGAGTAAATTTATTCCAGAAGAAGGTCTCAAATCTATTCTTGCTGATTATACTTCGGAAGAGTGTAAGGAGAACAATGTGCGGGTTCAATTGGCTTGGGTGAAAAAATCGTATGTGAAGGTGGAGAATCTGGAGTTGGGCTCTTTTTATCCGATGATGGGAAGGTGGTGATCCTACAAGCCGAGAAAGAAGTGGAAAATGCCAAAAGGCTTGATAAGGCTGTTGTGAAAGTTCGTTAGGGATGTTAAGCCCTATAGAACTGGCCCAAGCTAACCAAGAGGAAGGTGAATTGGAAAAACTTTAAAACCAAAAACACGAATCAAATCACCACAAACAAAGTGCGGAAGAAAAATAAATGCGGAAGCGATAATAAGAAAAGAAAACACCGGATTTATAGTAGTTTGGTCAAACCTTGACCTACTTCCACTCCTTGGAGGCACCCTCCAATTATTGCACTAAAACAAGTATCTCTCCTTTAGCTCCCACAACTAGGCGGAGAAGCCCTTACAAAATCACTTCCACCTTCCCCGGTGCGGCGGAATCGCCGGGTCCTTTGACACCAAAGAGAACTTCTTCTTTGGTGAACTTCCCTCGAGACGAGCCTTGAATCCGACGGTATTAAGATGCAAGCCTGCCGGAGCAACCGTGTGGAATCCCCTCCACACTCCCTTGAGTCCCCGCTCATAGGATTTTCTCCCGCCCAGACTTCACCCGTTCCTCACTCCCTTTCAAGCTCACTCTTTAAGTCTCCCCCACAAGAACGAACCTACAATGGCTTCCAAAGACACTTACAAAAGTTGCCATGCCAAAGCTTAAATAGAAGCTCTCAAAACGAGCTCATTAATGCAAGTTGCCGACATTATCGTCCAGGATGATTTGTATATACTTCTGGTGGATTAGTTCAAATTTAGCTCAATGGCCTGGGACGATTTGGGACGATCAGAAGAAAATTGGTTATATCGTCCTGGGCGATCTCATGATCATCCCGACCAATTAGTTTAAAACCGATTTTAATCGTCCTGATCATCGCTCTAATTTGGTGTTGGCCGAAGTCAATCGTCCAGGCCATCGTCCTGGCCGATCATAAGATCGTCCTGGATGATGCAATCATATCAATCAGCCATTAATGATTTCAAAATACTACCAGATCAATTTAGGTATGATTGATTTAGATCATCCTAGACGATATAAATACCGTCCTGGACGATTTCCTAAAATAAAGAATACCTAAACTGATTATGGTGGCTGATTTTTTCTGAATTAAGAATATCGTCCTGGCCAATGTTTTTATGACGGCTTCCTTAATGAGGATGCCCTAATTAAGGTTTCTAATTTTAGACATATCGTCCATGACGATATAAATATCATCCCGGTCGATATTACCAAAAATAGAAATCTTTTAGGGAATAGCAGGAAATCTTCCAAGTTACAAATCAATAGGTCCTACAACAAATACAACAGACTCAAGAAAAGAAAAAGATTACAAACTGACTCAGACCTAGTCTACCCAATCTTGAGCTGGTTCCAAATTGTAGTCCGATCATGTGAACCTGAAATGTTAGCACATAAGGCAATCATAGGGAAATAAGGAATGTTTGCTATCATCAAAATCATAAATCATAGATCCGCAACAATCTCCCCCTTTTTTATGATGGCAAATAATTTCAATTTGAATTTTCAAAAAAGAATATTTTCTCCTAATCTCCCCCTTACTAGAATAACACTTAAAAAAAAAGGAAGATAATAATATTTTTTATTGTTTTAAAAATTTTTTGAAAAGATGGATACAAATTCAACAGAATATTCTCCCCCTTTGACATTATCAAAAAGAGAGGCGGAATGAAAAACAAAACACAAAAAACATTTCCTGATCTAGTGAGAAAACAAAATATTCTTAAAATGATAAAGTTATCTCTTGGTTTTAATCAAAATCATAGTAGAATCGGATTTGACAACACATAGCCCAGAAAAGGTTAGAAACTCAGAGATTTATAATCCAAACTCAGGTTCTTTAAAAAGGAAAAAAAAACTTTTTGGTTCAAGATCTAAATCAAGGAATAAATTAGAGAAAGAAACAAAAGTTTTTCAAAAACTCCTTCCATAAAATATATCTAATAGAAGATCAATGCACAAATTTTTGAATCAAGAATCAAGATTTTCAAACTCAAGTATCGAAAGTATCAAGGATTTTCTTAAGCTTTTTAAGAAGTACAAGAATGGTAAGCATTAACTTTGTGGGCTCATTTTATGCCTCTTGAAAATTGGTTGGCGCACTGCGCATCTTTTGATACACTTTGTGTATCTTATATTTTCAATTTGGCGTCTTTGCGCATCTTTTAATTTTGGCATCATTGGCCAATTTTTTGAATATGCTTCCTTTCTTAAATCTTAAAAACAAAGAAAAACCCATCTTAGTGACAAAGCAAACTCCTTGATTAAGAAAATTATGAGTTAGATTCAAAAACTTGCAAAAGATTCATATGCAATAAATAAAATGTAGGGAGATAAAAAATTTTGTTTCAAAAACCAATTTAAAAGATGAAAAAGATTTTAAATCAAAAGTAGGATAACCTTAGAAAACAGAGATTGAGAGTTAAAAATAAATGAGTTTCTTTCCTTTGACTGTTTTAGAGAAGTCAAACACAACTTACCAAAGATTTCAAGAAAAATTAGGAAGTATATTTTTGATTTTTAAAAAAGTGAACGTGTGTGTTTATGAGATAAAAACTTTAACGAAAACAAAAACACGAAAAAGGAAAAAAATAAAAAAAATGAAAACAAAAAAGAAAGACACAAATTAGACATTTAACCATTATCTCTTTCATGGTCTGATGCTTCAGAGACCATATCTACCCATGAGATTTTTTGCTTTTCATTATTTCCCCAGTTTAAATTTAGCTTCGCCTTACCATTTTCTTTTGCAGGATCTGAACATTAGTGTTTGGAGAATTAGATTTGGGAATTGGATTTTGTTTGGATTTGATTTGCTAAATGATTTGTGAATTGATTTTAGATTATTTTGCATAATCTTAGATTATACTATAAGAGTCTCCTAAAGAGTCGTTGGATGAAGTTTGGATCATCTAGTATAATCATAAGGTCATATTACAAGACACACTTGAGTGCTCTCTGGATGATATTTGGTTCATTATGAGTGATAAAGAGATCATACTATATGATTTGATCTTAATTTAAATTATTTTACTATATGATCAGTTAAGAAATTAAACTCATATCAGTAACTAACATTTGGTAACTATCAAGTGATGGACCAGTTGATCAAATAACAAGCACAATTAATTATTAAGTGATGATTTTGGGTTCAATTATATGATCACTATGACAAAACACATTGATGAATTTTATTTGAAGCTTGGAATAAATTTCAATGATATATTTGTGGGGATTAGTTTTTTTATTTGGATAATGGCCTTCACTCAAAAATAAGGTCAACTAATGGACCCCAAATAGGTGTGATGAACTTAAAAAGTAAATCACATGTGTTGATGTTGACTAAAGAGTTCAACATAATAATAAAGATTATTTGGTATTTTGATTTGATTATAGATTGATTGGCCATTTATTTGAATTATAATTTAAATGGATTCTTGAGAAGGGGATGGTCCTACACAAGCAGATTTGAGTGATCATATCATAATAACTCCTAAAAATTTTATCTCTAATCAACCCAAATTTAAAGAAAGGATGTTGATAGGAAACCTATACCAATCTGAAGAATAAAATGTTTACTCTTGAATGAGATAATGATGCTACAAAAGGGTATTTATACTTGATTATTATAGCTTTTGAAAATTTGGATCCAAGTAATATGATTTTGATGATAAAAAACATTATTATTTAATTATTTCTATTTATTACATATCTATTTTTTTTCCTGCTCACTAACATTTTAGGTCCACCATTCACTTGAAACTTCATTCATCTTAATATTGGGTAGACTAGGGTTGAGTTTGTTTATAATTTCAACTTCATTGTAAATTTACCTTTCTTGAGTCAAGTCAGGTATATGGTGGATACTAAGCTAATTAACCTTGCACACACACTTAATGGAGTGAGTTTATGAGTTAGAATTTTTTTTTTAACTAATCATACAATACTATTTATACTATAATGAACGATCCATTAAAATAAAAAACCCTACATTATGGTACCTTATTTAGTTACAAGTGATTATACTCATTCTACTATATGATATAGATCATATAGCATGATCAGTTATAATCAACAATATAATAACCATTCACAATTTAGGTAATATTTTAAAATTCAAAATTTGTGTCCAATCTATCGAACAAAATTCATTGTAATATACGATCAACGACAACTATGCTTAAATTGATATTGTCATTGGGTATTTAATTATGATTAAATTATTCAATCTGATCATATAGGATGATTGGAGACGATCATACTATACGACTTAATTTCTTCATGGGATGATAACTAAATGCCACCCATAATTTAAGTATAAAAATTATAATTTTTCACTAATCGTATAGGATGATCCCAAAACTTTATATCGTATAAACTGTTCTCTATATTGGATGATATTTAATCACCAGTTATATACTAGATGATCAGCTCAATTTCTTAAACAAATCATACAGGACGATCGCAGGGCCATACAAGATGATCATTACAATCTCTTGAACTGATCTTACAAACTAATGTAGTTCATACTGCATAGGAGTGCTATTTTTTAGTAATCTTACAAGATAATCTAATGTTTATATTGGATGATCAAAAGTGCTGGATTGAAATTTAAGGCTTCTTTGGAGTGTCTCTATTTAAGCTCTCATATAATCTTGAAAGATAATCTTTTGTAGTTGAATTACTAGAGGGAGCTTAGAGAGAGAGTTGAGGAGAGCTTTGGGAGATAAGAGAGGGAGAGTTTTTGTGTTGGGGAGTTGTGATAGCTTAACAAGGTTTCTCCAAGAAAAGTTCCTTCCAATGTTCTTCAAGTCTCTTCTTAGATTCTTAGGTGGCTCTGAGCAGACATTTTTTAGCACCAGATCTTAGTTTTATGCCAACTACAGGAGAGACTAAATGGATTCATTGTTATATATGAACCCTAAGAGGGAGTAAAAGGATTTGTGTCTCTCTACCAACTCTAGGAAGGAGTAAAAGGGTTCATGGTTCTCTTCCAACTCCAGGAGGGAGTAAAAGGATTCTTGATTATGTACCTTCTCTACAAGGGAGAAAAAGGATTTCAAGTTCTATGCCTTCACCAAGATGGTGAAAAATTTTATGGTACTCTACCATATTGGGTTGGTGGAATAGATTTTGTAAGGGCTTCTTCGCCTAGCTGTGGGGGTTAAAGGGCTAAAAGGTTTAGTGCAATACCTGGAGCAAAGGCCTCTGAGGAGTCGATATAGTTCAAATTTGTCCAAACTGCTATAAAATCTTGTGTATTTATTCTTTTACTTATTTGCATTTTACGTTCAACACTTTTTTTTATTTTTTATGTGCTTTAAAACTCTGATTTTATTGTTATTATGAAATTAATCTGCTTCCACGACAAGGGATAAAATTGAAATTTTCATATATTTTAAAAAGTGTTAAAGAAGTGGATTTTATTTTTCTTAAAGAGGTTTTAAATTACAAATTCACCTCCCTCTTGGTTAGCCTCGAGCTAGTTCCTAGAGGTTTAATAACCTTTTTAAACTTTCAAGTGGTATCAGAGCGAGATTCAAAAATTATGATTAAAATAACTTTTAAAAATGATAAATGGCTAACTTTAAAAATCATAATAGCGCAAAAGGATATTCAATCACTTTTATTTGGAAAATTTGTATGTCTATTTTATTACTATCGATAGATTATTACATGTGGATGTTAGTTCAAGAAGGACATTCTGTGCCTTCACATTTTATTAATGGCATAAAAACTCAACTCCCTTTTTCTAAATGAAGATAAAGATTTAGCCCAATTAAATGCTAAATATTTAAAATATTTTTTCTATGCATTAAATTTTGAAGATTATATGTGTGTTTTTTATGTGCACAACTGGTAAAGAAATTTGGGACAAACTTTGCATAACCTATGAAGGAACAAATGAAGTAAAATAATCTAGATTGAACCTTCTGCTCCTGACTATGAACTTTTTTGCATTGAACCTAATAAATAAATCTCTAAAATATATACTAGGTTCACACAAATTATTACTTCCCTTTATACTTAAGGAAGAGAACTTACTAACTATGAACAAATTAACATAATCTTATATTGTCTACATACTTCATATGATGCAAAAATCAATGCTATTACTGAATATAAGAATATGTATGTTTACTCCATTGATAACTTACTTGGATCACTCATTGCCTATGAGTAAGGAGTAAGTCAAAGACAATATGATGTAGGTGAAAGAAGAAAGAAGAAAAATGTAGCCTTAAAGGCTAATGATTCTGATAGTGAAAATTTTGAACCTGAGGATGATGATGACATAACACTGATGAAATGTCATTTTAAGTGCATTCTAAAGAAAAATGAAAAGCGTCATCAACAATGAAGTAAAGGTAAAGCTAACAAAAATTCTAAAGTTTTTGTTGATGTTATCTATTTTGAATGCAGGAAGTCTGGGCACTTGAAGTTGGATTTCCCAAATCTAAAAACTCATCCAATCAAGGAGAATGGTGAAGTTTTCCTTAGTTTAAAAAGGGAAAGTAAAGGAGTCAAAAGGTTTTCTGGTAGACTCTAGTTAAAACTCATATGAAATAAAAGCAACAGAGGGGTTAACCAACTTTTTCTTAATGGAAGATAAAGAACTTGATCATTATGATAAATAAGAAGTATCGAGCTTTCCTATGATAAATTATTTGAAGTTTCTAAAATTCATAATGCATATAGGAAGCACAAGAATTTTTATGCAAGTTTGAAATATGATTTTTCAAAATGAAAAGAAGAGCATGATGTTGCGGATCTATAGTTTATGATTTTGATGATAACAAATATTACTTATTTCTCTACGATTTCTTTTATGTGCTAATGTTTCAGGTTCACATGATCGGACTAAAATTTGGAACCAGCTCAAGATTGGGTAGACTAGGTCTGACTCAGTTTGTAATCTTTTTCTTTTCTTGAGTCTGTTGTATTTGATGTGGGACCTATTGATTTGTAACTTGAAAGATTTCATGCTATTCCCTAAAAGATTTCTATTTTTGGTAATATCGGCCGGCACGATATTTATATCGTCCTTGATAATATGTCCAAAATCAGAAACCTTAATTAGAGCATCCACATTAAGGCAGCCGTCATAAACATATCGGCCTGGATGATACTTATATCGGCCAGGATGATATTCTCAATTCAGAAAGAATCAGCCTCCATAATCAGTTTAGGTATTCTTTATTTTAGGAAATCGGCCAAGAAGGTATTTACATCGTCCAGAGCGATCTAACTCAATCATACCTAAATTGATCTGGTATTATTTGGAAATCATTAATGTTTGATTGATACGATCACATTGTCCGGGACGATCTTATGATGGGCCAGGATGATGGCCTGGACGATTGACTTCGGCCAACACCAAATCAGGGCGATGATCAGGATGATTAAAATCGGTTTTAAACTAATCATACGGGATGATCGTGAGATCGGCCAGGATGATAAAACCCATTTTCTTGTGATCGTCCCAAATTGTCCCAGGCCGTTGAGCTGAATTTGAACTAATCCGCCAGAACTATATACAAATCATCCTGGATGATAATGTCGGCAACTTGCATTAATGAGCTCGTTTTGAGAGCTTCCATTTAATCTTTGGCATGGCAACTTTTGTAAGTGTCTTTGGAAGCCATTGTAGGTTAGTTCTTATGAGAAACTTGAAGATAGAGCTTGAAAGGGAGTGAGAAAAGGGTGGAGTTTGAGAGAGGGAGAAGATCCTGTGAGGGGGGACTCAAGGGAGTGTGGAGGGGGATCCACACGGTTGCTCCGACAAGCTTGCACCTGAATACCATCGGATTGAAGGCTTATCTCGAGGGAAGTTTACAAAAAAAGAATATCTCTTTGGTGTCAAAGGACCCGACGACTCTGCCGCACCGGGGAAGGTGGAAGTGATTTTGTAAGGGCTTCTCCGCCTAGCTGTGAGGGCTAAAGGAGAGACACTTGTTTTAGTGCAATACTTTGAGGGTGCCTCCAAGGAGTGGACGTAGGTCAAGGTTTGACCGAACCACTATAAATTTGGTGTGTTCTTTCTTATTATTTGCTTCCGCATTTAATTTCCACATCATTGGTTTTGATTGTGGTGAATCTTATTTTTTGGATTTAAGATTGTGTTTGTTTTAAATACTGATTCACCTCTCTATCTCATTATTAGCCTTGGGCCAAGTCATAAAAGCTTAACATCCCTAACAAACTTTCAAGTGGTCTCAGAGCACTTTCTAGTGTCATCTGAGCACTTTCACTTGGTATCAGAGTCGTATTCATAAAATAAGTTTTTAAAAGCTTATGAATTTTGATCCATGGCTAATTTTTCAAATCATAATATTGTGGAAGGTTATTCAATCACCAGACCTCCTTTATTTGAAAATATGTCATTTGATTTTTGGAAAACTCACATGTCTATTTTCTTGCAATCGATTGATTTTCGCAATGTGGCATATGATTTTAACTGGTTATCCATCACCGTCACATTTTGTTAATTGAGTTAAAACTGATATTCCTTTTGATCAATGGAATAAGGAAGAACAACTGAAAGCTCAACTGAATGCAAAATCGTTAAATTGCTTTTTTTCTGCTTTAAATTGTGAAGATTTCATGTTAGTATCCACGTGCATTACTGGCAAGAAAGTTTGGGATAAATTGCACACCATATATGAAGGCACTAGTGAAATCAAGCAATCCAAATTGAATTTGTTAATGCATGATTTTGAATTATTTTCCATGAAACCTTTTGAAACGATCTTAGACATGTATATCAGATTCATTCAAATTGTAAACTCATTGCATACTTTAGGAAAAGATTTTTCAAATTTTGAAAAAGTTAACAAAATTCTTCATTGTCTACTGGATAAGTTTCATGCTAAAGTAGTTACTATTTATGAATTAAAAATTTTGAATGAGTATTCTATTGATAATTTGATTGGCTCACTCATTGCCTACGAGCAAGGTTTGAGTCAAAGATTTTTGGCTGTAGGTGAAACTATTGTTCTAAAAGCTGAAGATACATAAAGAGATAGATTAGTTGGTGACGAAAGCAATGACGTGTCAAGCAAATCACAAAGCTCACCAAAGCATAAGCAAAAGTGGAAAAAAGGTAAAAGTGGTAAGGATGTCCATATTTCTTCTTACATTATTTGCTTTCGATGCAGGAAGCCTGGACATATGAAAAATCAGTGCCCTAATTTAAAAATTCTTCCTACAAAAGAAAAGGGCAAGGCTAAGCAAAATTCAAACTGGGAAAATAATGAAAGGCAAAAAATCTCATGGGCAGATCTGGTTTCTGATGCATCGGACCAGGAGAGAGATAATGGTTAAAAGCCTTTCGTGTTTTTTTGTTGTGTTTTTGTTTTTATTTATTTTTTGCTTTTTCATTTTTTTTTATTCCTTTTTTATTTCTGTGAAATTTTTTTTTCTCATCAACACACACATTCACTTTTCTAAAAATAAAAAATATGCTTCCTGATTTTTTTTTGAATCTTTGGTAAGTTGTGTTTGACTTCTCTAAAATAGTCAAAGGAAAGAAACTCATTTTTTTTACTCTCAATCTCTATTTTCTAAAAGATGTTATCCTACTTTTGATTTAAAATCTTTTTCATCTTTTAAATTGGTTTTTGAAACAAAATTTTTTATCTCTCTATATTTTATTTATCGCATAGGAATCTTTTACAAGTTTTTGAATCTAACTCATAAGTTTCTTAATCAAGCAATTCGCTTTGTCACTAATATGAGTTTTCCTTTGTTTTTAAGATTTAAGAAAGGAAGCATATTTAAAAAAATTGGCCAATGATGCCAAAAATAAAAGATGTGCAAAGACGCCAAATTGAAAATATAGAATACACAAAGTGTATCAAAAGATGAGCAGTGCGCCAACCAATTGTCAAGAGGCATAAAATGGGCCCACAAAGTTAATGCTTACCATTCTTGTATTTCTTAAAAAACTTAAGAAAACCCTTGATACTTTCGATACTTAAGTTTGAAAATCTTGATTCTTGATTCAAAAATTTGTGCATTGATCTTGTATTAGATATATTTTCTAGAAGGAGTTTTTGAAAAATCATTGTTTCTTTCTCTAATTTATTCCTTGATTCAGATCTTGAATCAAAAAGTCTTTTTGTCTTTTTAAAGAACTTGAGTTTGGATTATCAATTTCTGAGTGTCTAACCTTTTCTGGACTATGCGTTGTCAAATATGATTCTACTATGATTTTGATTAAAACTAAGAGGTAACTTTATCATTTTTAAGAATATTTTGTTTTCTCACTAGATCAGGAAATATTTTTTTTGTGTTTTATTTTTTTCGTACCACCTCTCTTTTTGATAATGTCAAAGGGGGAGAATGTACTCTTGAATTTATATCATTTTTCTTTCTTTTCAAAAATTATAAAACATCAAAAATACTTTTATCTCCCCTATTTTTTAATGTGTTATTCTAGTAAGGGGGAGATTAGGAGAAAATATTCTTTTTTAAAAATTTAAAATTGAAATTGTTTGTCATCATCAAAAAGGGGGAGATTGTTGTGGATGTATGGTTTATGATTTTGATGATAGCAAACATTCTTTATTTCTCTACGATTGCCTTATGTGCTAACGTTTCAGGTTCACATGATCAGACTACAATTTGGAACCAACTCAAGATTGGGTACACTAGGTCTGAGTCAGTTTGTAATATTTTTTTTTCTTGAGTCGGTTGTATTTGATGTGGGACCTGTTGATTTGTAACTTGAAAGATTTCCTGCTATTCCATAAAAGATTTCTATTTTTGGTAATATTGACCAGGATGATATTTATATCATCCTGGACGATATGTCCAAAATAAAAAACCTAAATTAGGGCATCCTCATTAAGGCAGCCGTCATAAACATATCGGCCTGGACGATATTCTCAATTCAGAAAGAATCAGCCGCCATAATCAGTTTAGGTATTATTTATTTTAGGAAATTTGCCAGGACGGTATTTACATCGTCCAGGACAATCTAACTCAATCATACCTAAATTGATCTGGTATTATTTGGAAATCATTAATGGCTGATTGATATGATCACATCATCCGGGACGATCTTATGATCGGCCAGGACGATGGCCTGGACGATTGAACTTCGGCCTACACCAAATTAGGGCGATGATCAGGACGATTAAAATTGGTTTTAAACTAATTGTCCGGGACGATCGTTAGATCGGCCAGGATGATATAACCAATTTTCTTCTGATCGTCCCAAATCGTCCGAGGCCATTGAGCTGAATTTGAACTAATTGGCCAGGACGATATACCTATCATCCTGGACGACAATGTCGGCAACTTGCGTTAATGAGCTCGTTTTGAGAGCTTCTATTTAAGCTTTGTCATGGTAACTTTTGTAAGTGTCTTTGGCAGCCATTGTAGCTTTGTTCTTGTGGGGGAAACTTAAGAGAGAGCTTGAAAGGGAGTGAGGAAAGGGTGGAGTTTGAGAGAAGGAGAAGATCCTGTGAGGGGGGACTCAAGGGAGTGTGGAGGGGGATCCACACGGTTGCTCCGGCAAGCTCGCACCTGAATACTGTCAGATTCAAGGCTTGTCTCAAGGGAAGTTCAACAAAGAAGAAGATCTCTTTGGTGTCAAAGGACCCGGCGACTCCGCCGCACTAGGGAAGGTGGAATTGATTTTGTAAGGGCTTCTCCGGCTAGATGTGGGGGCTAAAGGAGAGACACTTGTTTTAGTGCAATACTTGGAGGGTGCCTCCAAGGAGTGGACGTAGGTCAAGGTTTGACCGAACCACTATAAATCCGATGTGTTCTTTCTTAATATTTGCTTCCGCATTTAATTTCCATATCGTTGGTTTTGATTGTGGTGAATCTTATTTTTGGATTTAAGATTGTGTTTGTTTTAAATACTGATTCACCTCTCTATCTCATTATTAGCCTTGGGCCAGCTCATAAGGGATTAACATCCCTAACAAACTTTCAAGTGGTCTAAGAGCACTTTCTAGTTTCATCTGAGAACTTTCACATGAGTGCCTTAGGAAAGATCGTTATACTTTAGATAGTAATCATATAGTTTTAGTAGATGAATTTGATACTTTAAATAAGAAGCATCTTGATTTAACTACTGAACATGATGAAATTAGTAGATGCGCCAAGAGGGGAGGTGAATTGCAAAAATCTTATTGCAATAAAAAAATCCTAAACAAGAGTTCTAAAAGTTTTTTATGTTTTTAAATTTTTTGACAAAAAATTAACTAATGTCGAAGCAAATTCTTGAATACAAATAGCAACAATGGATTCCAAAGAGAATTTCACCAAGAAGTTATAATGAAAATCAAATGCAAGCAAAAGTAAAAAGCTTGACCTACGTCCACTCCCAGGAGTACTCCACTATGGGAATTTCACTACAAAAACTATAGTTCTTTTTTTCACCCTCGGTAAGGCAGAGAAGCCCTCATAAGACTCACTTGAACCAACCCGGCATGGCAGAGTCCCAAATGATTTTCTCACCCTCCTGGCGACGGTAGCGTACCTTCTCATTTTTCTCCCTCCTAGAGAAGGCAGAGAACCTTAGAGAACACGGACGTAGAAGAGTCTCCACCTTAGAGACCCTCCTTCAAGATCTTCATGGGCCATAGGAGGAATAAAGTACAGCAAGAATGGTGCAATCGTGTGATCTCCCTCACACTACTTCTCCCTCACCAAGCTCACCTTCTACCTCTCTCAAACCCTAAATCTTCTCAAGATCTCTCTCCCAAGGATTCCCTCTCTACTCACGTTCCTCTCTCTTTGTTACACATTAAAAACATTACTTTTTGATACTTAAAATGGGCTCCAAAAACCCTATAATTTTTCAAATTAGCCATTACTATCGTATAGTATGATTCCACATCGTACAGTATGATTCGAATAAACGAGCTTTGTCATGGTACGAAGGTTTACAAACATTTCAAAAACTTTTGAATACCATCGTACAGTATGATATTAACTCGTACCGTACGATCCTCAACTCTTCTGTTCGTACAGGATGATAGCTGGGTGGATCAAAACTCATCTCTATACATTACAGAGAACGACCTATCAAGGTATCATCCAGGATGAAGTCAGGGATGATCAAAACTTGTCTCTGTACATTATAGGGTACGATAAACTTCGTATAATACGATTTGGAAAAAATCAAGGGATCATTCAGGATGAACTCCAGGACGATAAAAAAATAGTCCCGGTTCATCATATAGTACAAAACAGGTTCGTACTGTATGATTACCAATCTTGAATTTATTCCACTAATCATGACTTAATTTAAGCAAGTATTCAAAATAGATCGTACAATATGAATCTCTTCGTATAGTATAAACGGCTGATAAAACTTACTTAAACTAACCTGGCGGCTAGGGTTTTAGATTTGTAACACATCGTACAGTACGATACGAATCGTATAGTATGACTTGTTCACAAAAATATGTTCTAACCAGATCAGATCATAAAGAACGACATAAATTCGTATAGTACGATTAACAGAAAAAATCTATATTTTTCTTTTAAAACCCTCTCCTCTGTGTTTGTGCATGGTTGCTCAGATTTACATGCAATTTATGGCCATACTCAAGAAAAGAGAAAATAAAATAAATGAAAAAGTTATAAAATGTTATAGACTCACACTCCTACTCTACTCAGTCTTGTGTCTTCTTATTATCCTGAGTAATTTGTGATCTTCCTAAAATATTAGTACTCATAGACAATAATAGAAATCAAAGTTATTCAATGAATTACTAGTTCAGACAATATTATTTGTCATCATCAAAATCTCAAACTAGGGGTCATGGATTGCAACAATCTCCCACTTTTTTATGATTTTAAATAATATTTGTTATAATCAAATTTGCATGGAATTTTTTTTTAATTACCAACATGAAATAGTCAAGAAGAAAAAATGCATTTCATTGAAACATAAGAAAACATAAGCATAAGAAAACTACAACAACAAGACAACAAACTACAATAGACTGAACTAACTACAACAACTTCTCCCCCTTTTTATATCACTAAAAAGAAGATGCACAAACAACACTAAGAAAGAAAGTATAAAATAGATACACTTCAAAAATGAGGATCCTGATCACTTGGAGGTGGAGGTGGGTGTGGTTGGAAATATTGAAGGATTGTGTCAAAGCGGTGATCAATCAAAGTGAAGCATTCCCTAAACAACTGCATGTCTTCCTCATGTTGCTGATGCTGTTGTTATATGTGTGTGTAAAGATGACTCTGAAGTTGGTCGAAGCGTTCGACCAAATAGTCGTGAGGGTAGGTTGGTACAGGTGCTCGTGGTGCTGCATGCCGACGTGGTCGAGCAGGAGTTACTGCTGGGGTAGCTTTTCCTTCTTCATCATTAAAGTCAGGTTCTTTAGGCTCTTGCCCCCGATGAAAGAGAATACAGAAAGTTGCATCCGTATAGAAGATTTGTAAATTATCAAGTTCACCAGGATAGGTTAATTGGTACTTATTTTGAAGGACGTATCCTATAAGGTGGCTAAGGGCTAGATTTGTTTCCTGCGGGTAGTAGGGAGGCAAACTAAAGTCATATTTTGGATATAGTCAATAACTAAATTTGCTTCATCAAATTTTATGTTTGATATTATAAGGTATGTAGGGGTCATACAGATTTGGTCGCCAGCTTTGGGTATGATAGAAGTGCGAATGACGTGCATAATTTGAGCATTTCAGTTTAAGGATTGGACAAGAGGCTGGTGTTGATAGACGACTACATTCCTAAGGACACGATTGACATCACTCCAATTGAGTTCATTTGTGAGAAATGAATGAACCCTAGGTCCTTTAATGGATAGCCCAATATATTGGGCGATGTCTGCCTTAGTGATTTTTATGTGTTGGTAGTAGACAAAGGAGTGGAAGGTCAAATTGTCGATAGTGTAGGTAATGTTGGATAGAAATTCAAATAAGAGTTTGGACTTATAGTGGAAAGCCAGGATAAGTAAAAATTAGAAAGTAGTGCATACGAATAGGTTAATTACCTCGAAACTTAAAGCTGCCTGATTAAGCATCCAAGACTGTGTAATCTTACGAGCCTTGAACTTGTGATAAGCTTCCTCATTTTTAGCCTCCCATGACTAAACGACCCCGTTTGCTAGAACTCGACATTTTTGGAAAGGCAAATAGATTAAGTGAGTGTGAGTGAAATAATCTGCCAATGAAGCCAATTTATAGAATTTTTTAGACATCGTACAATACGATTTGATATCATACAGTATGATGGGGAAATTATGATGTTTGAATGAATAGGTACGAAAAGGCAGTCAAATCATATAGGATGATGGGTATCATACAGTACAATCAGAATAATTTCAATTATCTCGAGGGTCGTTTGTACGACTTTTGATGAAAAGTTTCGTATAGAACGAACAAATGGATCGTACAGTATGAACTGCAACTATATCGTACTGGATCGTACAATATGAAGAGGAGATATCGCACCGTACGAGGATCAATTATGTCGTACCAAAAAAATTGAATGACTGCACCTTTATCGTATAGTGTGAAGGGGATCGTACAGTACGATCATTAGAGCTAAATTTTGTAACTGGGTTGTGATTTATGTATATTTAGAATTATCATATAGTATGACAGTGGATCGTACAGTACGATAAAGAAAGTGTCAATTCTCAAGGTTTTTTGTAGTGAGTGTGTGATGATCAGGAACAACCTTAGAAGTAAAAGAATTTTTTTATGCACTAATGTCTATGTCACCTAGCCTCATCTTCAAAGTGCTAAAGGTGTTGAAAGCTAGTGGTTTCATGAATATATCATCTAATTGATCTTCTATAGCGATGTGATGCAATTCTATATCTCCTTTAGCCACAAGATCTTTTATGAAATGGTGTCTAATATCTATATGTTTTATTTGAGAGTATTGAATTGGATTTTTAGAGATGCATATTGCACTTGTGTTGTCGCAAATGATTGAGATGGTTCCTACTGGTAATCCAAGATCAAAAATTTGTTGTTTTTGTCATAGTACTTGTGCAACACAGCTTCCTACTGCAATATACTCTACCTCGACTGTGGTGAGAGCTACCAAATTTTGCTTCCTACTGGACCAAGAAACTAGCGATTATCCTATGAATTGGAATGTACCAGTGGTGCTTTTTCTATCTACCCTACATCCAACAAAACCAGAAACTAACTACCCTAAGATTTCAAAGGAAGTGTTGTACCTGGGATACCAAATTCCTAAGTTCGGGGTGCCTAGTAGATATCTAAGAATTATCTTGATCGCAGTTAGGTGAGACTCTTTAGAATCAGCTTGAAAATGGGCACAGAGGCACGCACTAAACATTAAGTCCGGTCTACTGGCAGTCAGGTAGAGGAGAGATCCAATCATTCCTTTATATTTTTTCTGTTCTACTGATTTTCCATCAGGGACTTTATCCATTTGAATTGTGGAAATCATTGGAGTGTTCATGGGCTTAGCACTATCTATTTTATATTTTTTTAGAACACCCTGAAAGTATTTCATATGCCTAAGGAAAGTTCCATTATCCATTTGTTTCACACTAAAGCCAAGAAAATAATTAAGTATTCCCATCATGCTCATTTCAAACTCATTACTCATTATTTTTGAGAATTCATCACAAAAAATTCTGTCTGAAGATCTAAATAAAATATCATCTACATAAATCTGAACAATGAGAATTTTCTCTTTAACTTTTTGTAAAAAGAGTGTAGTGTCCACACTATCTTTTATAAATCCTTTATCATATAAGAATGAGCTAAGTCTTTCGTACCAGGCTCTAGGTGCTTGCATTAATCCGTAAAGTGCCTTTTTTAATTTTAATACATGATTTGGAAATTGTGAGCTCTCAAATCGGGGGGTTGCTCAACATAGACATCATCCTTGATTACCCTATTCAAAAAAGCACTCTTTACATCCATTTAATTTAGTTTAAAGTTCTTGAAGCAAGCAAAAGCTAAGAGCACTCTTATGGCCTCTAGTCTAGCAACTGGGGCAAAGATTTCTTTAAAGCCTATTCCCTCAAGTTAGTTGTATCCCTTAGCTACTAGTCTGACTTTATTTCTTATTATTATTTCAGAATCATTCACCTTATTTTTAAAGATCCATTTTGTTCCAACTACACTATGTTCTATAGGTCTCTTGACTAATTCCCAAACATCATTCCTAATGAATTGGTTCAGTTCTTCTTGTATTGCTAGAATTTAGAATTCTTCTCCAAAGTCTTGATCTATACTGGTGGGTTCTATCATAGAGATGAATGCTGAGTGACTAACATCCTTCTTAAGTCCATGCCTAGTTCTTACACCTTCTGATGGGTCTCCTAAAATTAACTCTTTAGGATGACTTGAAGAATATCTCCATTCTTTAGGCAAATCTTCTTGAGATTCTACCCTTTCTCCTTTGGTCATAGTTTCTACTCCTTGAATTGCCTCTATTTCATCTTCTTCAATTTTAGATTTAGAGGGCTTATCTGATTCATCAAATACTACATGGGTGGACTCTTCTACTACTAAGGTTCTCTTATTAAATATTATATAGGCCTTGCTTATAGATGAATAACCTAAGAAGACACCCTCTTCGGACTTGGAATCAAATTTTCCTAAGGGAAGTCTATCATTATTCAAGATGAAGCACTTGCAACCAAAAGTATGTTAAGTGTGAGAGATTCAGTGTCTGACCCTTGAGGAGTTCGTAAGGAGTTTTATTCAGTTTTGACCTAATATTTATTCCATTTAAAATATAACACGCTGTGTTAATCGCTGCTACCCAAAAATATCTAGGAAGGGTGTACTTCTCTAATATTGCCCTAGCGGCTTCTACCAAGTTTCTATTCTTCCTTTCTGCTATATCATTTTGCTGAGGTGTTTTAGGGGCTGAGAAATTATGCTCTATTCCTATCTCTTGACAAAATAATCCAAATCTTTCATTTTGAAACTCTCCACCATGATCGCTATGGATTGTTGAGATTTCACATCATAATTTTCATTTAATCCAGGCAGAGAATATCTTAAATTTCTCAAATGACTCATTCTTATGTGCTAAAAATCTTATTCAAGTGAATCTAGTGAAGTCGTCTACAATAAAAAATCCATAATTTTTCCCTCTTAGGCTAGCTGTGCTAACGTGTCCAAATAAGTCAACGTGTAGGATTTCTAATGGCCTAGAGGTAATCACATCTTTAATTGAATGAAAGGATGATTTGATTTGTTTTCCTATTTAGAAAGCACACATAAATGACCCTTAGTGAAGTCTAACTTAGGTACGCCTCTAACTAGGTTTTTCTGAGTGATATTTCTAAGTGTTTTCATACTAGCATGGCATAGTCTCCTATGCCATAGCCATGAGTCATCTACTATTATTTTCAAGCAAAAAAAAATTGAACTATCAATGCAATCAAGGTCTAACATGTAAACATTGTTTATTCTTTTCCCTTCTAAAACAAGTTTGTTATTTAAACTAAATGGGCATTTATTTGAGAGAAATTTTATGTCAAAACCCTTATCACATAATTAACTAATTCTAAGTAAGTTATGCTTCAAACATTCAACTGACAAAACATTTTCATTTAAAAAATTCTTAGCAATACCAATGATACCTAAGCCTACCACTTTCCTAGTAGTGTTGTCTCCCAATATCACTTTGCCTTCGGTCCTGGTCTCCAATAAAATGAACTTCTTCATATCTCCAGTCATATGTCACGAGCAGCCACTATCCAGGTATCACATGCTCTCACTAGGTCTTTTGTGAGAGCTTCCCTACAATTTCATTCAAAGATTAGATTTGGGAACCCAAGTGAGTTTGGGTTCCTCTTAATGCATGTATGAATGAGATGTATGCATGCTATACCGTGATGGATGCAATTTAGGTCTCCATACTAGTTGTGTCCTACGGTGAATCGTGCATGTGCGGGCTATGTGACCTAGCATGCCACAAGAGAATCACCTAACACTGGAAAATGGGTTTATTAACTTATGAGAGTGGTATTTCCTCTTCCTAAAGTTTTGTGATGCATACAGTGCTAGGTGTTTGCTAAATTGGGCTAATATGAGTGATGCATTTTGTTTTTCTAGTTCTTTGATTTTTTTTAAATGTGTTATTTTGATATGTCAATCCATGAACTTCTATTTTTAACAAATGCTCACTATGATCTACTTCTAATACAAGTTTGTCTATCGTGTGAAAAGCCTCTACTAGTTTAACATGAGTGGTTTTCAAGGAATCATTCACTCCTATTAGTTCAATATGCTTCTTATTTAATGCATTATATTCTTCAAACAGGGACATGTGATCTCTATCTAAATCAGAATGTTCTTTAACTAAGTTAGCATGCTCAATTTGTAAAGTACTAAAATGAATATTAAGACTAACATTCATCCTTTTCAACTTCCTATACAAGTCATGGATTTTTTTTATAAATAAGCAGTAAATCTTCATATGAAAGTTTATATACTACATCTTTATCTGATTGATCAAGATTATCTTTATCCATTAGACACAAATTTGTTACCTCCTCCTCTGCTTCTTCTTCTGACGATTCTGAGGCAGAGTCGGTCCAAAATGCTTTTTATGTCTTTATCTTCCCTTTCTTGTACTTGGCTTTGTCCTCACCTTTTTCCTTGGCTGGTTGGCTCTTTAAATTTGGGCAGTCAGCTCAGAGATGACCTGGCTTTCTGCACTCAAAGTAGATTGTGTCAAATGAAACTTTAGTAGTCCTCAAGCTTTTACCTTTAATTCAGTTGTTTTGATGACGCCTTTGTTTTCTTTTCAAAAAGTTCTTGAACTGTCGGGTCATCAAGGCTATGTCATCTTCTTCCTCTCCTACAGAACTTTCAATTTCTGAATTGTTTGTTTTTAATGTCACCATTCGCTCATTTTCTTTTCATCTGCATCACTTTACCTTTGACTCACTCCTTACTCATATGCAATGAGTGACCCAAGCAAATTATTAATAAAATAAATGTTTAGGTCTTTAAATTCAGTGATGGCAATAATTTTAGCATCATTGGAACTAGGTAAGCATCTAAGAATCTTGTTAACTTTTCAGAATTCAAAATTTCTCTACCTAATACATGCAAGGATGTCATTATTTGGGTGAACCTAGTGTACATGTCAGATATTATTTCGCTAGGTTTCATACGGAAGAATTCATAATCAAGCAATATAATGTTAATCCTAGATTGTTTAACTTCACTAGTTCCTTCATACGTGATGCACAATATATCCCAAATCTCCTTACCAATAGCACATGTAGATACTCTCATAGGGTCCTCAAAATTTAATGCACAGAAGAAATAATTTAAACACTTTGCATTTAATTGAGCTAATTCTCTATCCTCATTGCTCCATTCACTGAAAGGCACTTAAGTTTTCACTCCATTCATAAGTTTAGAAGCTGCAACATAACCATCATTTACTAACATCCACATGTCGTAATCAATACACTATAACAAATAAACATTCTAATTTTCTAGAAATCAAACGGGATATTGTCTAAAAGAGGTGGACGGGTTACTGAATAATCCTACGCAGTATTACGATTACCAAAATAAGACATGATCGATTTTCAAGGTTTTCAAAAATGCTATTTTTAATACCCCGCTCTGATACTAATTGAAATTACTAGATGCGCCAAGAGGGGGTGTATTGTGAAAATCATGTTACAATAAAAAAATCCTAAGCAGAAGTTTAAAAAGTTTTTTATGTTTTTAATTTTTTTGATAAAAAATTAATTAATGCAGAAGCGAATACTTGAACACAAATAGCAACAATAGATTCCACAGAGAATTTCACCAAGCAGTTATAATGAAAATCAAATACAAGAAAAAATTAAAAAACAGTAAGGGAAAGATCACACTTGAGATTTATAGTGGTTAGGTCACTTGACCTACATCCACTCCCCGGAGTCCTCCACTCCGGGAATTTCACTACAAAACTATAGTTCTCCTTTTGCCGCCTCGGTAAGGCAAAGAAGCCCTCACAAGTATCACTTTCACCAACCCAACGTGGCGGAATGCAAAATGCTTTTCTTACCCTCCTGGCGACAGCAGCGTACCTTCTCATTTTTCTCCCTCTTAGAGAAGGAAGAGAACCTTAGAGAACACATATGTAGAAGAGTTTCCCCTTCAGAGAGCCTCCCACAAGATCTTCACAGGCCATAGGAGGAATAAACTGCAGCAAGAATGGAGCAACCATGTGATCTCCCTCGCACTACATCTTCCTCACCAAGCTCACCCTCTTCTTCGTCTCTCAAACCCTAAATCTTCTCAAGAGCTCTCTCCCATGTGTTATCTCTCTACTCACGTTCCTCTATCTTTGTTACACATTAAAAACATTACTTTTTAATACTTAAAATAGGCTTCAAAATCACTAGAAACTTTCAAATTAGCCGTTACTATCATACAGTACGATTCCACATCGTACAGTAAAATTCGTATAAACGAGCTTCATCCTGGTACGAAGGTTTATGAACAAGTCAAAAACTTCTGAATATAATCGTACAGTACGATATAAACTCATACAATGCAATCCTCAACTCTTCTGTTCATACAGGATGATAGTCGGGACGATCAAAACTCGGCTCTATACATCATAGGGTACGACCTACTTCATATAGAATGAATAGTCAAATTCAAGGTATCATCCAGGACAAAGTTTGGGACAATCAAAACTTGTCTCTGTACATTGTAGGGTATGATATACTTCATGCAGTACGATTAGGAAAAAATTAAGGGATTGCATGTCAAGGATGAACTCTGGGATGATAAAAAATAGTCTCGGTTTATTATATAGTATGAAATAGGTTTGTACAGTACGATTACCAATTAGAGATTAATCCTAGATTTATTCCACTAATCACGGGTTAATTTAAAAGTATTCAAAATAGATCGTACAGTATGAACGACTGATAATACTTACTTAAATTAGTCTGGCGGCTAGGGTTTTGGATTTGTAACACATCGTACAATACAATACAAATCGTACAATATGACCTATTCATGGAATGATGTTATAACCAGATCAGATCATACAGTACAACATAAATTCGTACATTACGATCAACATGAAAAATATATATAATTTTCTTTTAAAACCCTCCCCCCTGGGTGTGTGCATGGTTACTCAGATTTACATGTAGTTTGTGGCCAGACTACAGAAAAGATAAAATAAAATAAATGAAAAAGTTACAATGTTACAGGCTCACACTCCTATTCTACTCAGTCTCGAGTCTTCTTATTGTCCTAAGTAACTTGTGATCTTCCTTAAATGTTAGTACTCATAAAAAATAATATAAATCAAAGATATTCAATGAATAGTTATTCAGACAGCATTATTTGTAATCATCATAATCTCAAACTAGGGGTCACGGATTGCAACACATGATTCCTTGAAAACATCACATGTTGAATTAGAAAATACATTCATTTAACTAGAGACGCTTGCAGCTCAATTAGATAGTAGCGAACATGCTTTTAAAATGTGAAAATTGAATTCTTGAAAGTGTAAACAAATCATTGCAAGTGAAATTAACAACTTTTAAAGGAAAAAAAAATACCACATTCAATTATAGCATATTATAAACCATCAACACAATATGCATTCAAACCTACGAAGAGGCACTACAACCCACAAAGATTAATAAATCCTTTTCGTAGAATTAGAAGTTCTTATTGTGTCATGCTCGGACATATCTCCCACACTTGCACTATTCACCATAGAACACATTTAGAGTGGAGACCAAAATTTCATATATCACAGCATAATATACAAGCATCTCATTCCTTAAGTTGTATGGTGGAACTTAAACTTGTTTTGATTCCTAAACCTAACCTTTAATGATTTTATAGGGATGGTTTCACCAAAGGCCTCTTGTTAGAATTTGGCATATAGATAGTGAATGTTCAAGGCATACAATTCATGATGCAAATCAATTCATTTCATGGAGGCCATGGCAGGATGCAAGGTGACACAAAAATAATACCACAAGGAAAGTGGTGAGCTCATGTATAGTTGGCTCTTAAAATTTTCACATTAAAAATATTTTACTTGTAGATGGATCAAAACATCTACTAGTAAAGTACCCCTCAAACTTAATATTATCAGCAGAATTCAAGTTGGATGGTTGAAGTGGAGGAATGCTTCAGTCTTGTTGTGTGATAGCAAAGTACCCCTCAAACTTAAGGGAAAATTCTATAAGTTGGTAGTGAGGTCTGTAATGCTTTATGGTGCTGAATGTTCGAGATGGATGAGTGGCTTAACCCTTAGAGATGGATACAAAATGAGCATATACGTGAAAATATTGGAGTAGCTCTAGTAGAAGATAAGATTAGAAAGAGTTGCCTTAGATGGTTTGGTCACATAAAACGGCGACCTTCCAATAAGTCGGTTAGGAGAGTAGAGGTATTAGATTTGACTTATGTTTACAAAGGTAGAGACAGACCTAAAAGACCTGGTTAGAAAATATTAGGATTGACCTTTCTTTATTAGATTTAAACGAGAATTTGACCTTTAATAGGACAAAATGGTGAAAAAGGATTCATGTAGCCGACCCCACATAGTGGGATAAAGGTATTTAGATGCCCTGTCAAGATCACATACCAGGATTGTGCATAATTGCTATAGCTTTTCACCACTGGGATAAGCTGCATACCCTAGTTTCTAATATTGATTTTAACTAGGCGACGACCAATCGCTTTTTTTTTTCACACTAATGCCCCCTTTCATGTTGGAGAGAGTAGCTTTTTTCTTAAAGATGCTAGGACTATCCAGCACGTCCTTCGCACCTTTGTGATTCTCAAAGACAGTGACCAAATCCATATCACTCCCCTTCTTTCACTCACCACTTTTTACATCATGACCAATCGTGAATTCACTGCAACCGACTTGATCTTTCGCTACATCAAACATTTGACTACAATTCAAGATCTATGTCAAAGAAGGAAGCCCAATCTTAATCTAGGACACATCATTGAATATGTTCTAGAATCCAAATAAAACCATCAATATTCTACTCCTCCCGACCTTCAGCCACCCTTCTACTCAAATAGTTCCTTTAACATCCTTCACAGTACTCGTCTCCACCCTGGGGATGAGGAATCTTAGGGGGCCAAAGAGGAGGAGGCTCCTGCTCCTCATCCTGCACCTATTCCTCTTCGCCAGCACTCTCACCTGAATTAGTTGGTGGAGAGATTTGATCAGTGGGAGACCCATTTTGAGGCCTATGTTGCTGCATAGGAGTAGTAACATACTGAGGACATCATCTGTATGCATCACTAGCACGACCAGGACATGGCCTTGTTTGGATCTCATTTTGCATCATTGACCAGTTACTTTCAGCCACCACCACCACCACCTCCTCCGTCTAATGATCAGGGTCCCTCATTTTACTAGTTATTTTTATGTTGTTTTTCTATAGTGTGTTTTTCTTATGGTCGTTTTAATTTTTGTTCTTTTTTTTAGTTTTCTCCTCCTTTTTGTGATGTCAAAAGGGGGAGTAGTCTGCTATACATTATACTTTGATTCTGGAATTTAGTAAACTATTTTTTCATTACACTATTTCTATTAGAATATCAAAACTGCTTAAACTTTTCTTATTATGTTTGTCATCATCAAAAAGGAGGAGATTGTTGCAAATCTAAGTTTATGGATTAGACTTTTCATGATAGCAAACATTCATAATTATCTACGACTGCCTTACCTACTAGCTTTTTAGGTCCACAAAATCTAGTGCAACTCAAGGTAGCTCAAGATTGGGTAGATTTAGTTTGAGTTAGTTTGTAATTTTTCCTTTCTTGAGTTCGTTGTAAAAGTGGTACCTGATGCTAAGTAACCTTGCGTACACACAGTTGAGGGTTTTTCTATTATTTTCTATTTTGAGTACATCATCCTGGATGATGTTCATATCGGCTAAGACGATCCGACAAAAAATAAAAACCTAATTAGGGCATCCTGGTTAAGGTGTTGACCTCATTTTTGATATGAGGTCACTAAGGCCTTTCCAAACTCCAAATTAATTCTAAATCCTAGGATCCACTCTAGACCTTAAGATCCTTTCCTAGAGCGAGACCTTAGGATCCACTCTAGACCTTAAGATCCTTTCCTAGAGCCACACCTTAGGATCGACTCTAGACCTTAGGGCCTACTCTAGAGCTTAGGAATCTGTAGATCCTAGAACCCCTCTAGATCCTAGGACCATTCCAGACTCAAATCAATCCCTACCTTTGATCAACTCCAGACTCAAATCAATCCATACCTTTGATCAACTCCAACTTCAAGTCAATCCCAACCCTTGATCAATTCAAATCTCAAGCTTCATTCAGCTCAAATCTCAAACTTCATTCAAGCTTCAAACATACCCAAACTTTGATCCAATCAATTTGACAATCCAAACTTCAACCTAGACTTTGATCCTACCTTTAATCTAGCTTTGACCCTATCCATTCATTAACAATCACGACATGATTGTAAATGATTTGGATACTCCAACATTAATCATTCAAACTTAAAATCCATTCCAAATCCAAAAATTCAGACTCAAATCCAAAGTCTTAAGGCCCTGTCCTAAAGACCCTTTTCAAAGATTTTTCAAACATCTCAAAACAAAGTCAAATGGCCTCTGATTCAGATTCTATCACCTACAAAGTGATAAGACATTTCTTTAGAGGTTACCCTCCAATTTTGAGCCCATTCTGAGGTCTCTAACCCTAGAACCTGAATTAAAATCCAAAGGCTGTAAAACCTTCAAATATTTACAGCCTATGCCATTGGACTTAACACCTTGAAGATTTTGATCTTGGAGCCCTTATCAAAGCCTCCAATCACTTCCAAACCCTTGATTGTAACCCATTGAGCAGCAAACTACATTTTTCAAACCAATTTTTGACCCTAGTTGACCAATGGGTCAAAATTGACCAAAATACCCCTATGGGATTTCAAATGCCCATTTTGACTCAAATCAATTCTAGATTCCTTGAAACCACTTTCAATAAGTTTCAAATATCAAACCCAACTTGTTGATCCCAAACCTGGACCTTGGGTCAACCTGGTTGACCAAGTCAACCAAGTTTGACCCATTAACCCATACACCCCTTCTCTTTCAAATCTTTGAATCAAGTCCATTCCAAGTCCTTTGAATGCAAGGGATGACCCCTTGGGTACCCAAGAGACTTCTCTTGGAGACCCAAGCCCTGGACTCACTTGGGTTAGCCATATGGCTTGACCTAAGTGACCAAAGAGAGGCCTCCCTGGAGCCATCTCTTGACCTTAATCAATTGAATCCAAATCAAGGTGTCATTGGGTTCCCATTGACCCAATGCACCTTCCTTGACCAGCCCAACCCTTGGGCTAACTTGGGTCAAGAGTTAGGCTAACCAAAGTGCCCAAGATCACTTGGGATTGAGCCAACTCTCAACCTAAGCCCAATTTAACTTGATTAACACCTCCCATAGATGGCCCTTGGTCCAACACACCCCCTTCAGCCAGCCCATGCCTTGGGCTAACCTGGGTCAGGGTTTAGGCTAACCCAAAGTAGCCAAAAACACTTGGACCCGAGCCATCTTACAACCCAGATTAAATTGGACCACTTGCATTGGGTCCAGCAGACCCATACCCACTTCCCACCTCAAGCCCAGGGTCTGGCCTGACCTGGGTTGAGCCCAAATTGACCCGAACTGAGTAGATTTGGTTCAACCCGAGCCATCTTTTAACCCAGACCAAATTGGATCCAATTGCCACTTGCATTGGGTGCACCAAACCCAAACATATCTCCCATACCAAACCCAGGGTCTGACCTGACCTGGATCGAGCTCAATTCGACTCGAATCAAGCAGGTTTTGGTCCAACCCAGCCACCAGTTCAATCCAGGCATTCCCAGGCCAAATTGACTCCACCCTTGGCTCCAGCATGTCTCCATCGGCCTCCCCCAGTCAACCCGACCCAGACCATGGCCGGTGGCAGTCAGAACCAATGGAAAATGAGTTCTGGTGGTCCTGGTTCAAAGCTGCTACCCACTGGTTTCATCCCCACAATCTCCCTAGGACATCGCCATCGTCCATCTGGCAGCGATCCGAGCCCTCTCCAGTCTAATCCCGACCGTCCAAGCTCCCGAAAGGTGGTCGAATAGCCTCGAGCTCCCCAGACCTCCAGAGGCATCCACATTCGTTCGAAATCAATTCCTAGAGCTTCTTCGAACTCCCAGACGCTCCCTTAGAGCTCCCAGATCAATCACTTCGTTCGTTCGAGCAAGCGCCCCTGAAAGCTTTCGGCGTCCTGCTCGATGTCGCTCCTCCGGCCGTCCTCCAGTCCCGACGCCTGAAGGAGATCAGTTTGTTATCATCCCTGAAGCTTCTTAATAGAGAAACTCATTCATTGAGGCCTTCCCTGCGGTAATCCCTTCATCCCGAGCTCCCTAGCTAGGTAGTCTGGTCAAGTGTGAAGGAAACCTTCACCTGAACGGATCTCCACCATTGGATTGAAGGTTTCTTCAGTCCTGATCCTCCCTGTGAAATTTCATCGAAGTTTCCCGGCGGGATCACCCGGATCAAGCCGGAGAAGCTTTGTGGTCTCGGATACGCGTGGGAGGTTGAAGACGAAATCTCAGTCGTTGATTTTGATCAACGGCTCAGATTAGATCCCGTGGTATCGGAGTACGTTTGATCCCAACCGTTCGATCTGCCATCTGACGGCTGTGGTTAATCCGGCCGTTAACTGTTAGCGCCAATGATTGCTTGGCCAATCAGCACACGACGCGTGTAAAGAGCCGCTGACTGTGTAATTGCCGAATTAAAAAATCTAGAAATTCAAGGGAACTTCAAAAATTCATAACTCCCTCCACACTTGGAAAGGTCTCAGGGAGATCTACAAAAGCCCTATGGTTCTAGACCCTGGTTAGGTCAGTGTTAGGCTTAATTTCAATTTGAGCATTTTATGAATTTCTTTAATTACTTTTTAAATACTGGTACACTAGGTCTGGAATTTTGGGAGATTGAAATTGGACATGTTTTTGATATGTCCAAATTTTATCTTCCCATTTTAAGTTGTTCAAGGGCATTTTCCCCAATTTTTAAGATTAAGGGTCATGGTTTGACCCTAAAATTCAAAATGGGATATAGACCTATCCAATGGGATCTAGGGTGTAATTTTTGATGTGCTGATGATGAGTAGGATAAGGAGTGTAGAGCCACTGATTTTGCCCCAATCCAAGCTTAGGATAGACCCCTATAGTGATTTGAACGTGACTTTGAGATCACCTTGGGTGGTTTAGTTAACCACCTTAGGGTATTCAATTTGAGCTCAAATTTGGTGGGATTATTCCTTAGGGTCAGGTGATCCTATGGTCCAAATTTCATCAAATTTGGAGTTCATTTGGTTCCCCGAGTAGGAGCCTCAAAAATCCTTCTTAGAAATGGCCTTAACCCTAATCACTTGATAATGAACTATTCTTAATTTATAAAATCCATTAATATGTCCATAATTTTCCCTAATTAATCCCCTAATCAATAAGAATTGAAACCCTCTTAAATTGATCTCTAGATTGGTCTTAGTTTAGTCCTTAGATAAAATCAAGGGTTAACCAATTTTAATTAATACTAAAAATCTTCAAAATCCCAAAACAGTTTTAAACACTTGTTGATCTGTCCTTAGGTCTTTTATGACCTTTGGAATTGATCCCAAGGAGTTTAGGGCTCATTTGGGTTCAAATCCTTAGCAGACCCCTTAATCGTAATAACTTGGTAACCCCTACGAATATGTATAATTTCTAAAGTTCACTGTTAATTATAGAAAATATTTTGACTAATCAAACTCAATGACTAATGACTTCAATTAGAATCTATCATTCTCAAAAAATATTAAACCTCCATAATTTGGTCAAAGTCAAGGACTCAACATCTTAGGTGACTTTAGGTCAAAACGTGCCAGAACTTTTAAAAATCATAACTTTTCATAAAAAACTCCAAATTGAGTGTGCCACCTGTCTAACAACTCATAATTAGTTCTAGTATTTATTAAAAATCTGAAACTCTTAAGATTAACTCTAGTTTTGAAAGTCAAATTTCAACCCCTTAGTTAACGTATCCGGGTAATCCTTTAAAATCTGTTAACTTCTCCAACTCCTAAAATTCTTTTAATAGGTTATTAAAATTCTCAACCAACCCATTAAAATTAGTAATCAATTCCCCTTAACATTAATGCATTCCTTTAATTCCAACCAATTTAAAATAACTTAATTAACCCCGATTGCTACTAGGTAACCCAAGCCTACGAGGCTATTAACTTAGCCCCAAGGAAGGTGAAATAAACTTCACGGCCTCGGTGTGAAAGGAAGGTAGTAATCAATTAACTTTTAAAATAAATTTAATTAAAATTCCTAATTTATTAATATTTAAAGTTTAATTTAAATCTCCCTTTTAGGCCTTAACAAATTCAAAACTTTAGACAACTTTGACTAATCACCCAACTTAGGATTTACCCCAGCCACACGACCTTTTACACACACTTTAGATGATGTGCTAGGACAACCAACTCTAGATCTAGATTAGGCCGGTGTTTACTTTACTGCTGTGTGCCGGATTTTTCGTAGTTTTCACTGCAAGTTGTGGATGAAATTGCTTTGCTGTGTCTGCTTACTTTTCTGCACTCTGTGGATGGATTGAGGTGTTTGGCGACTAGATTACCCTTAGGTTAGGTACGATCTGGATGTTCACATAGTTTTATGCAGGTGGCCACGCTCATGCATGGTAGTAAAAGGGGGCTAAATCAATAAAAATATTAATTATTATAAGTGCTTGCATAGGTGCTTCAGCTGCTAAAGCCCCCCAAATAAGAAGATCGTGGCCAGTGTGTTTTACTTTTTTTTTTGCACATATATAATTGCTTGGGAATAACTGTTTCTTATTTATTAACTGCTTAGGATAACCTTGCAGGATAACCATGCCCGGCCACTTTATTTTCTGCAAAACTCTGGTTTGTAATAAGCAAGGCAACTTTGCCTATGGACATTTATTAATTAGTTAATATTTAATGTGATGAATTGATTGCCTTTATGATTGCCTTCTTTTCTTAGTTTTTTGGTGATTGTGTGCCGCTTTTGTTTTTGCCTAGATACGTGAGACTCGTGAGGGTGTGAAAGTTTTCTACTCATAACTTTAAAAGTCTAAAATTTTAGTGAGTCTAAATAACATAGAAAGATAACGAATCTAGGGAAATAGCCGGGGATCGACCCCCGGGTCGCATGCATATTTCTGCATTTCTTCTTTCCTTGTTTTAGACCCTTTCCCACCTGCGGGTAGAGTCCGAATAGTCTGACCAATGAGGATGAGGTGCCGGACCTGGGGAAGTCTAGTCTTCTAAAAAATTATTTTATAAGCCTGTTTTTAAAATTTTAAGTATATTTGATTTGGAAGTTGTCGACCAGCATGCATTGCATTAGATACAAATTAAAACAGTCAAAAATTTTAAATGCATCAGTTTTATCATTTTAGCACCCAACATAAGTCAAAGGGCCCAATTAGGAAAATTTCTAGACGTCGGCCCCAATTCTCCAAAACCTTAAGCACAACGTCCCTACCACTCTTTCATAAAAGACCGGACTCATCTCTTTTAAACTGATTAGGTGGTTAGCTGACTCCCCAATCCCGGCCGGGATAAGTCCAAGCATTGCACTGCATTAGTTAGGATCGGATGACTATGGTCCAGTGTCCAAATTAGATTTAGGATCCGAGGCAGATCTTTGATTATAAGACTCCAAATTTCGGGAATATAATCCCAAATTTTTAATAAATGCTCAACTCAAATTAAATCGTCTTTCAATCCTAAAATGTTAAGCCCAACACTTAAATTAAGTTGGTACACTTCTGGAGGGTTCTGGAATCTCTAAGTGTCCTCTACCTCTCTTCCCTTGATTCTGTTAATAAATGTTCAATCTTGATCCATTCCCTTTTGATTTTCCAAGAGATTCTATTCGCTTTTTTTGATATCACTCCTAGAAAATCTAACAAAATTTCATTCTTATTTTAATCGAGAGTTTTCGTAGGAGACTCTATCTCCCTACGATGTAATTAACTATGAGAGCTTGCGCTCGTAGGAGATTTGGAAACACACACACCTGATTTCAAAATTAATCTTTTTAAAAATCTTCTTAGATTTCTTTGGGAAAAGTTAAAAAATGATTGTCGTTATCATATTAGAAGAATTATCATTGAAAGGTGTTATCTCCCTTTGGGGAGATACGTCCTTCTTTGATAAGGATTTGGATCTGAATTTTACAATCATACTCCTTGAATATTATAACCAGATATTTAGTTAAACTTTACCTTGTCCCCTCGGGGCCGTGTGAAGTTCTCTTTAGAGTCTAGCTATGATATTAGATATGAATTACATAATTCTAAGTCTGAACACCGTTATGGAATTTTATTTTCGTCCTTCGTGGTGATATACTTTTCCGAACGAGTTGATTTGACTTCTAGAATTAGAATTCAATCTCAATCTTAAAATTCCCAAAGAAAACTAATATTTTTTCAAAACCTGTTTTCAAAATTCCACCAACAAAAAAAAAAAATGGCACGCCCGGTGGGACAAATCTCTCTTTCCATCTTTAATAAGAATGAAATTTTGTTTCATCGGTAGTCTTAACTACCTTCCTTCCGTTGGTCCCTCAACCCATTTCTTCCTTGGGGGAGTGTGGCCAACATCTAAAAAATAATTTAAAACATTAAAAGAGAGGTTCTACCTCCCAAAATTTATTATTTGCTAACTTAATCGTCCTGATTTTGACCTTCTTCCCTGGGATTTCCTATGAGGCGATAGTGTCAAATCAGGTCCCTAAGCATTCTTTTTAAAATTATGATTAACAAATGTCACATTCAATATGCCAACCTTTTAAGATTTAAAGGAGTTTGAAAAATCTTTAACTTTAAGAAAGTTTTGAAGTATTTTAGCCTTAACCCCTTTACTCCCCTTGAACTTTTAGGAATGAGGAGGGTTAGACTATTTACTTTACTTGGGTCTTTCTTATAATTCCATAAGTCTTTGGGCAAGGGGAAACTCTGTCCGTTGTGTTTTGAATTCCGTAGGAAAAACCCCATTTTAAGTCATTCAAAATTCCAATTCCCTTTAAAATGTGGAAAGAAAGATAATTTTCTCCAAGTTCTAAATCTTCATATGTTACCCCATACAACCATCTTATGGGCTAACATATGTTGACCTTTTGAGAAAACCTTCCTTTCGGCATGTATTTAGTCCCTTTATCTTCCTAACGTGTGTTGGGTGTGTTTTTTTCTTACCACTCAACATGTGTTGGAAGGTTGAGACTATTCTACAAGCCCTAGGTTTTAAATAACAAACTCTTTTTCACTTCTCTTAAAAAAGAAATCTAATTTCAATCCTCTCTTTAACTTTCAGAAAATTCAAATGGCTAACCAATTGATCTTCTCTTTCGACTGAGAGTTATCCTCAACTGTTAATGACCAAGGGAGCACTATCATCTTTGGAATGGGATTCAGTCCCCTTGAGCTCTCTATGGATGGACACCAGATTGTTAGTTTGGATGCCAGTAAGGAAGTTCCTCAAGTGGTTGAGTTGATTGTGGGATCTGCACCCACCTTGCCAGTAATTAGTGATGGCCATATACAGCCTGAGCCAGTTGTTGAAGCCTCCCACTGAAATCAAATCTGTTTTTAGGAAGGATCTAGTTAAGGACTTAACTTTTCTACTAAGAAACAAAAGAAGAACTACTTGAGGAGACTTAGAAAGAAGATCTCTAAGGCAAAGAGAATTGTGCCTTTTAAGACTTTAGCTCAAGTAGAGCCTGAGGCTGATGAGGAGCTACCTATTCCTGCCTCCTCTCCCCTTCTGAAAGGGATCCGCTTTTACCCCTTAGCTTTTACTCAAGGGGAGGAGAGGATAGCTAGGATAGCCCATTCCCCACCATTCCCGGTCGACTACTTGACTAAAAAGACTCCAAAAGAAAAGCATCTACAGAAAATAAGGGCTTTGAGAAATATAATCCATACCTGTGCTGCACAATCTGGGCAAACAAAGGAGCAGTACATGAAACAGTTGAAGGGAGTGATCTCTCATCGCTTCCAAAAAGAAGTGTTAAAAGAAGAGGCGTCTGAGATAAAGAATCTGACTCCACAACCTGTTAGGAGAAATAAAAAGTATATCAGACAGTCCGACACTTCAGTACTAGTTGATGGATACCACTAGGCGCCACACCCTCCTTCTTCCAAGACGGAGGGTATTGTGTTGACTGGGTCTGAGAGAGGCCACCATTCTGATGGTAGACCCCCGGTACCCCCTTCCAAAGCTGCAAGGTTGGCCTCAGTAGTTGTCAAACCAAAGGGGAATGAAACTCTGAAACATCTAGATATCAAGGGCAAGAGGCCCAAATCCCCTGAGAAGAAGTTTGTCCCAAAAAGGACTAAGTTGGAGAATTTACCACCACCTCCAAGAACCCCAAAATTCATTCTCCAACTCCAAAGAGTCCCAGCTAGACCTACTCCAGTCTTGAATGAGTCGATGGATGTTCAACCCAGTGCTCCAGTTGTTGTAGTAGATAGTTCTCTTGCAGCTAGTCAAGTTCCTGATTCAGTTATGATTCCCGTTGATGATCCAGTTGTAGATAGCACAGATTTATGTGTCATTCCTAGGCTTCCTACACAAGAGTCTTAGGACCTTACCCTACCTGATGTAGGAGCTATTTCTCTACAAGCTCCTGCTTCACCTCCTGAGGTATATGTCCCTCTCCCTATAGAGAATGCCACTTCTCCGACTACCGATCTTGGGACAGTCGAGAAGGAAGGAATTGACCTAGATCTTGAGATAGAAGAAGATCCAGTTACAGAGTCTCAATCAGATCCTAACCCAAAACTTACAGAAATCATTGCTCTCCTGGATTCTGAAGAATTATTTGATATGGCTGAGTACAAGGGATACTTACCCCTCGATCCTAAGTCAATTGGGGATAGACCAGTCGAGGAGGTAGTTCAAGAAGAATGAAATATTCTGTTAAACAAAGAGGGAATGGCTTCTTTTGATCCAGACCTGGATATCCTCCTTGGAGAGAAAGATGATTATGTTGGTAGCGTCTCCATGGTCGAAACTAGAGGTTCCAACAAGGAGGCCGAACCTGGTAGACGTCGGCTTGCTAGAGATGATGATCCACAGGTTGCCGGGTCTGATTCAGATAAGTCTGTGAGGGCTAGGGGTGAGGAGCATATTGAAGATTTGGAGAATCAGTTGACAACTATGATGTCACAAGTCAAAGAAATGCAAGAAAGATTTGACAAGTCTTAGCAGGATTCACTTAAGATTTAACAAACGGCTCGAGAGATTGTGGAAAGGGTTAAAAAGACAGAGTCTAGTCCCAAGCCTCCCGAGTCAAAACCAATGATTCCTCCTTGCCTATCAGAGGCATCTCCAGCAGCACCTACAGTTCCCCCTGTTCCTTCAACTCTGCCACAGAAAGACATTAAGCAACTGATTGAGGACCAGGTAAGGGAGGCCTTAGCCTTTTCTCAAGGAACCGCATCTATTCCAAAGGGTAAACCCTACCCCGAAGAATATGTTTCAGTTCCTTACCCAAAAGGCTTTGTACCACCAACTTTTAAAATTTTCACTAGAATAGAAAACCCGAGACAGCATCTAGCCCACTTCAGAGCAAGTTGTTGCAATGCGGGAGGGTCAGATGCTCTACTATTTTGCCAATTTGTAAGTAGCTATCCGGCATTGCTTTTGAATGGTACGCTGATCTGCCCAATGGTTAAGTAAAAACCTATAGCGATCTAGAAAACCTTTTTCTTAAAAGATTTTCTGGAGCGCAACAACGAACTACTGTGGGCAATCTTGTTGTTGAGAAACAAAAGTCGGGAGATTCTTTGGTTGAGTACATCTTGAGGTGGCGAAACCTCTCGATGAAGTGTGAACCCCAGTTGCAAGAGCAACATGTGGTGGAGATCCTCCTTAAGAATATCCACGGCCCTGTTGCTTTTCTCCTGAAGGGTTTCACCATTAAAACTTTTGAAAAACTTCTTAATAAGGCTAGCAATTTGCAGGAAGAGGCTCATAAGATGCCATTCGTACGAGAGAAGTCTGAAGACAAGAAGGGTTTCAGATTGGTTAAGAGTTTTGAGGAAAAGGCAGTAGTGTCGGCAGTCGACAAGGAAAAAACGCCAATGATTAGTCAGCCCAGTATTCCTCCACCACCGCCACCACAGCCAGCTCAGAGACAGCCCTTTCAGGTCACTCCTCAGTACACTAGAGACCCTAACTTTGTCCCTTTTAGAGAGAGATTGGCAAAACCATATCCATTTAAGAGGTAATCAGTTAAGAGCATTTTCAAGAGTATGTTAAAGAAACCAGATTTTTCAGCTGCCAGAGGCCAGGAGGCCTGAAGATGAAAGTATGAAAGATGATCCCAAGTATTGTCCATACCACCGGATGCTTAGTCACCCTCTTGAAGATTGTGTTATGTTCTAAGATTGGCTTGAGAGGAACTACACCCAAGGTAACATTATAATTCCTAAAGATTACTTGGTCGATCCAGAGAAAGCTTTGTTGAGTCTAGTAATTAGGTTATTAAGCCTAAGTTAATGTCCCAAAGGCTACCAAGAGGGGGGGTGAATTGGTAGTTTTAAAAATTTAATCCCTCTTTTAAAATTATGTTGAACCGAAATAAAAATTATTTCTTTTAAGTTTTGTAGAAAAAGTTTTTCAACCACAGAGTTTTTAAGACTAAGAATTAAAATGCGGAAACGTAAAAACAGTAAAGTAAATGACACCAGATTTATAGTGGTTCGATCTAAAACCAGACCTACATCCACTCCCCATAGGCACCCTCTGAGTATTGCACTAATACCAATAGTGACTCTCCTTTTGCACCCACAGCAAGGCGGAGAATCCTTTACAACACACTCTTTTCACCGTTCCCCGGTGCGGCAGAGAACCATCATCCTTTTACACAATCCCCAGTGTTGGCAGAGAACCGTCCGTCCTTTCACACTCTCCTAGTGTGGGCAGAGAACCCTTCGGCTATTCACACTCTCCTAGTGTAGGTAGCAAACCCTTCGGCTATTCACACTCTCCTAGTGTAGGCAGCGAACCCTTCGGCTATTCATACTCTCTAAGTGTAGGCAGCGAACCCTTCGGCTATTCACACTCTCCAAGTGTAGGCAGCGAACCCTTCGTCTGTTCACACTCTCAAAGTGTCGGCAGAGAACCGGATCTCCTTGACAGATCTTCTCACAAGAATCTATAAGGAAGAAGGAAAAGAGTGAAGTAATCTCAATTCACAAGTAGAGACTCTTACCTTTGAAATCCAAGTGAAGCCTTCTCGCTCCAATGGTAGGAATCCTCCTTTGAATGCTCTCTTCCACTCTCTCCTTGGCTATTCTCTCAAGAGGTACGAAGATCAAATGACAAAAAGATTGGGTGACAGTCTAATTTGGACTATTTATACAAAAGAAAAGAAAAACTGCCCAAAAACTGCAATTTTTCAATTCTGTACGCATTGGATCGTCCCGTACGATCGTGGATCGTCCTGGACGATTTTACTTAAATGATTTGAATAGACCCCATTTGTACATGTGTACGAAATGTCTTCGTACAGCTGATCGTCCCGTACGAACTAGGTTCGTCCGGTACGAACGGTTATTACTAGGTCGGTTCTAGAAACTGCTAAAAACCGTTATAAGTCGGTTAATCGTTTGGATGAAAATTTATTCGTCTGGACGAAATTTTTACAGAGGACCGATCGTTCTGGAAGAAAATTTAATTCGTTTGGATGAAAATTTTCCAGAGGATCGATCGCCATGGACGATAATTTAATTTCATCTGGACGAAAATTTTCCAAAGACCAGATCGTCCTGGACGATTATTAATTTCGTCTGGACGAAAATTTTCTAGAAGTCCAATCGCCATTGACGAAAATTTTACAGAGAACCAATCGTCCTGGACGATTGTAAAATTCGTCCTGGACGAATAGGACTTAGAAAAAAAATTTTTAAGCAAGTTCCTATTCGTTCCATATGCTCAATAGGAGATAACTGTCTGATCGTCCTGTATGAACGGATATCGTCCAGTACGATCAGTATAAATATTTTGTGATCTCCTTATCTGTGTGTGTATGTTTTTATTCACTCAATTACATTCACTCCCTTTCAATTTAATTTCAAAGAAATGCAAACTTCAAATTTTACAAAGTATCTCATTCTGAATTTGATTTGAAGTCTTTGTAGTCTGGAGTTCATTTTTCCTAAAATGTTAGTACACACAAGAGCAAATACAAATCTTCTAAAATAGTTAGGAGATAACTACACATTTGAACAATAATGTTTGAAATCATCAAAACTACATAGGTTGCAAAAATGTAAAGCATTCAAATAGCAACTATCTTAACAATCTCTCCCTTTTTGATGATGTCAAAACAATTATTGTTTGTATGGTTTCAATTTAAACAAATCTCCAAATCTCCCCCTGAATTGATGAATACATGAAAATATGGAGGTATTTTGAACCAAAGAACAAAACATACAAACACAATAATGACAAAACATATAAACACAATAATTTCTCCCCCTTTTTGACAACAACTAAAAGTGAAGAAGAAATACACAAGAAATATAAGTAATTATATGAAATTCATTTAAAAATTTAATCTAAATGGTGATTGTTATAAGGTATGCAATCTAAAACTAATAACATTAGGTCAATCATAGAAATTCATAAAATTTAAGAAGTGATATAACATTGTAAGTAAGAAGAATTTATCAAAGACATGATTCAATTTAGACATTCAAATATAGAAAATCATTACAAGAGAGATGTATAAAAATTATATATTTCAAAGTTCAATAGAATATAAATGAACATAAGATCAATTTGAATTAAGAGATTGAAAGAATTTGGAAAGAAGAGAATTACCACATGTGGCGCTTTGCGCATCTTTTTCATATTTTTGGGCACATTTTTGTGCATCTTTTGTCTTTGGGCTAATTTTGTGCCTCTTTTTCATATTTGCGAACCTTTGCGCATTCCTTTTGATTTTGTACTCTTTGTACAATTTTCAAGAGTAATAGAGACCAAATCTTTCCAAAATCAATAATCTAAAATGTCAAATATTTCTAAGTGCATAAATATCACTTGAGCATAGAAATACAAAATAAGAAAACATCTATATTGCAATAATAATATTAACTTTTATGTAGTCTAAATGAATAGACATGAATTTAAAAGTTCTAATTACAACAAGTCATAAACAACTTTTAAATTTAGAAAGACTAGGTTTTCTAATGTAATTAATCTTAAATTACAATCTAATTTAAGCACAATTAAGATTAAATAAGACTAATAAAATTCATAAAAATTAACTACATTCCAAAAACAAACCAAATTTGAATCAAGTACAACATGCATTAATATTAATGAAAAGGATTACATATTCATTTCATAATATTAAAATAACTAAGAAAATACAGTGAACTTTTTAATAAATACAAACTAAAACAAACACTAAAAAATAAACACTAACACAACAAAACATTTAAAACAAAAATACGAGTACAACAAACACACAGAAATTTATCTCTCATTCTCTATTCTTCTGGAGGAGGAGGAGGAATACCACCAAAAAGGTTGAAGTAGGAGGCCATCAATATTATATTGGTATTAATTTCATGTACTTCATTTCTGATGCTACCAATGTCTTGTTGCTGCTGCAAAAGTTGAGCATCAAGTTGATCAAATCTTTGATCAACATGAGTCTCTAGTCTATCAAATTTCTCAATCAGATTCTGATAATCTGACTTAGGTGTAGAAGTTTGCTCTCCTTTCTCTTCTCCTTCTGAAGCACTGACATGTGCTTTCACTTTTTCCTCCTTGAAAAGCAATCTGAAGGAAGCATCATTATAGTATACTGGCTCTTCGTATTCATCATCAGGATGCACTAAGTTGTATTTCTTTTCCAAAATATATGTAACTAAGAGCCCTAATGAGATATTCCTTTTTGTCTTTTGTTCTGCTTTTCCTATTTCTGAAAGCCCATAGAGATAATCTATGATAAGTTGGGCTTCGTCGATAGGATGACATTCCATAATCAAAAAGGTTAGAACATAAAGGATAGGGGTAATATTGATCATATCACCAGCTTTAGGAATGATTGAAGATCGAAGGATATACTGGATGATTCGGGCATTTTTGGTCATACCGGAGACTCTAGCGACATGATAGTTAAGACCACTTTGTCTAATTACCCTATTAACATCATCCCATTTGAAAGAGGTTTCAGTCATTAGGGTGTGGGCTATATATCCTTCAGTTCTTAAGTTCAGAAAGGCACCAATGTCGTGATTGGTGATTTCAACTTTTTATTTGAAAACAAAAGAACTTATGCAGGAGTGGTCAAAATTAAAACTCATGTTGGCTAGAAAGTAGAGAAAGGTTTGTTTGTTGTAAAGGTGGATGAGAGAAATGATGAATTGAAACTGGGTGGAGGCAAAAAGGTGCATTACCTTAAAGTGTATCTCGCTTTAAATCAGAATGCGTGAAGGAGTTATTTTAGCAGAGGCAAAATGAGGAAAAGATTCCTCATTTGCTTTTGACAGGAAGTTTTCAGAGGCATTCCTGTGGGGTTTCTTTGCCAACACCTTTTGTCTCTTGCTTGAGGAGGCCATTGTCAATTTTAAGTCGAAAGGAATTGAAAGAGAAGTTTGGAGATGTGATTGTTGAGTTAGAAAGCCTTCATATTTAAAGAAAAATGATACGTTCGTCCTGGACGAAAACAGTTCGTCCTGGACGAAAATTATCGTTCGTCTGGACGAAAATATTTCGTACAGACGATCAAATTCGTCCAAATTGTAACGGCTTTTTGTAATCAACATAATTTACGATGCGTCCCTTCGTACAGGCTTTTTGACATGACCGATCGTACAGACAAAAATTTTTCGTACAGACGATCAAAAAGTTAATTCGTTTTAATGTCTATTGAAAACCATCCCCTACAATGAAACGACGTCTGTTCGTCTTGATGAACACAAAGTTCGTACGGATGAACTTCACAATTAAAACTATCTTATCCACTCAACCGCTGCATTCAATCTTCTCGACGTTTGAGAGAAAAAAATTTCGTCCTGGACGATCGTCAGATCGTACAGACGATCTAATAAAAAACTGCTCTCAAAATGGTTAAAATTCGCGAAACTGAATTTTCCACACATCGTCCAGTACAAAAATAATTCGTCCCGGATGATTTCTACCAATTTTTGAATTTTAATTGAAGAAAATCAAACAAAACATTCAAAACTTAGAAAACAAAGATAAAACCACAAACTCTAAATTATACTCATTCAAAACACAAAAAAAAAATCACAAAATTCATAACAAAACAAAAAATAAATAAACTAAGAAAACATAAATATCAATGTTGCAAAAAAACATTTTTATTTAAGCATTCAAATCAATTACACCAAGTCTTATTCTTAAAGTACTGAAGGTATCAAAGGCTAAAGGTTTTGTAAAAATGTATGCAAGTTGATTTTCAGTTGAAACATGTGTGATTTCAATTTCTCCCTTGGATACATGATCCCTTATGAGATGATGCCTTATGTCAATGTGTTTGGTTCTAGAATGTTGAATAGGATTTTTGGAAATGCAAATAGCACTAGTATTATCACAATAAATTGGAATAGTACCAATAATTAATCCTAAATCAATCAACTGTTGTTTTAACCAAAGTACTTATGCCACACAACTTCCTAATGCAATGTATTCTGCTTCTGCAGTAGATAGGGCTACTGAATTTTGTTTTCTACTAGACAAAGAAACTAATGAATTTCCAATGAATTGACATGTTTCAGAAGTGCTTTTCCTATCTCTACAGCCTGCAAAGTCAGAATCTGAATAACCAACAATTTCAAATGAAGAACTAAACTTAGGATACCAAATTCCTAAGTTTTGAGTTCCTAGCAAGTATCTTAAAATCCTTTTCACTACTATCAAATGTGATTCTTTTGGATCTGATTGAAATCTAGCACATAAGCAAACACTGAACATTATATCTGGTCGGCTAGTAGTCAAGTAAAATAAGGATCCAATAATCCCTCTATATTTCTTTTGATCAACAGATTTTTCCTTAAGGTCTTTATCCAACTGAACTGAGGAACTCATTGGTGTACTAACAGGTTTAGCATTGTCCATTTCATATTTCTTGAGGATGTCCTTAATATATTTAGTTTGGCTAAGAAATGTTTCTTCCTCAAGTTGCTTAATGCTAAAACCTAGAAAGTAATTTAAATCTCCCATTAGACTCATTTCAAATTCACTACTCATTGTTTTAGAAAAATCATCACAAAGATTTTTATTTGAAGATTCAAAGATGATATCATCCACATAAATTTGAACAATGAGTATTTCATTTCCAAATTTTTTAAAAAAGAGAGTTGTATCCACACTTCCTTTTTCAAAAGATCTTTCAAGTAGGAAGGTGCTCAATCTCTCATACCAAGCCCTAGGTGCCTGTTTCAATCCATATAATGCCTTCTTTAACTTAAAAACATGATTTGGGTATTTTGAATTTTCAAATCCGGGAGGTTGTTCTACAAAAATATCTTCTTCAATAACCCCATTCAAAAAGGCACTTTTGACATCCGTTTGAAACAATTTAAAACCTTTAAAATAGACAAAGGCTAGTAAAACCCTAATTGCTTCAAGTCTAGTTACAGGGGCAAAGGTCTCCTCAAAATCAATCCCTTCAATTTGATTATACCCCTTAAAAACTAATCTAGCCTTATTTCTAATGACTACTCCTGAGTCATTCATTTTATTTTTGAACACCCACTTGGTTCCAACAACACTTTGATCTTTTGGCCTTGTGGTTAATTCCCAAACTTTATTTCTTACAAATTGATTTAACTCTTCTTGCATGGCCAATATCCAAAATTCATCAGAAAGTGCTTGATCAATATTAGTGGGTTCTATTGTTGAAATAAAGGCTGAATGATTGACTTTCTTGTTTAATCCATGCCTAGTTCTAACACCCTCACTAGGTTCACCTATAATCAATTCTCTTGGGTGGTTTTTAGAAAATCTCAAATCTTTAGGCAATGGGTTTTCTCTTTCCAAATTTTCTTCCTCATTTTCTTCCAAATTTAGTCTATCAATCTTTTGGGAGTTTTCCTCAATCTCTTCTTCAACAATATTTGGCTCTTCCAAATTTCCAAATTCATCAAATATAACATGTGTGGTTTCTTTAATGACTAAAGTTCTTTTGTTGAATACTCTATAGGATTTTCCAACACTTGAATATCCAACAAAAATTCCTTCATCTGATTTTGGATTAAATTTTCCTATGGCAGATTTTCCATTGTTATGTATGAACACCTTGAAACCAAAAATATGCAAATGTGACAAGTTAAGTGTTCTACCTTTTAGAAACTGATAGGGTGCTTTATTTAAATTTGATCTCACATTCACCCTATTCAGAACATAACATGCAGTGCTAACCGCCTCAGCCCAAAAATATCTAGGAAGTGAGTATTCTGCCAACATTGCTCAGGCAGCTTCTATTAATATTCTGTTTTTCCTTTCAACTACCCCATTTTGTTGAGGGGTTCTAGGTGTAGAAAAATTGTGATCAATCCCTTTTTCTTTACAAAAATTTTCAAATCTTTCATTTTCAAATTCTCCTCCATGATCACTTTGTAAAGAGATTATTTCACATCCTAGTTTTCTTTGAATCCAAGTTGAAAAATTTTTGAATTCCTCAAATGATTCACTTTTATGAAAAAGAAATCTAACCCAGGTGAATCTTGAGAAATCATCCACTATAACAAATCCGTATACCTTCCCTCCTAGACTTACAGTTCCTACTGGTCCAAAAAGATCCATGTGAAGAATTTCCAAAGGTTTACTGGTCCTAAGATCCTTATTGGACTTAAAGGAGGACTTCACTTGTTTTCCTAATTAACATGCATCACAAAGGTGGTCCTTAGTAAAGTCTAGTTTTGGTATACCTCTCACTAAGTTCTTTTGGGTAATTCTCCTAAGGTTTTTCATACTAGAATGACAAAGTCTCCTATGCCAAAGTCATGATTCATCAGAAACAGTTTTTAAACAAAAAATTGTAGGAGAAAGAATAGAATTCAAATCTAGCATGTAAACATTGTTAACCCTTTTTCCATTTAAGACTTCTTTTCCATTTAGGATTAATATGCAATTAGTAGGTAAAAATTTAACATTATAGCCCTTATCACATAGCTGACTTATACTTAACAGATTATGTTTTAAGCCTTCAACCAATAACACATTATCTATGAAAAAGTTTTTGAAATTTCCAATCATACCTGATCCAACCACTTTCTTTGTGGTATTATCTCCAAGTGTAACCTTGCCTCCATTCCTGGCTTCCAGCGTTATGAATTGAGCAGTATCTCCAGTCATATGCTTTGAACATCCGTTGTCCAGGTACCATATGCTCCCACGAGGTCTTGTGTGAGAGCAAACCTGCAAAATTCTCAAATGTTAGACCTGGGAACCCAAACAAGTTTGGGTTCACCTTTAAGAAATTTATAATCAGATGCATGTATGATATGTCTAGGTTTATGCATATTAGTTTTCCACACCAAATTAGATTTCATCTTCAAGGTACAGGTGTGAGCTATATGTCCCAAAAATCCACAATTATTACATTTAACATTAGGAAAAATATTCCTATGTTTTCTTCCATATGATTGTCTTCTAAGGGATTTCATGAATTTAGGATAATATTTATGATTTGTAAAATCTTCAAGTTTAGGGGAAATCCTATTATCCTCGAGAGCTCTTATTATCAATTTATAAAATGAATTCATATCTTCCAAGATTCGATTTGTATAATTGATTCGATATGTTTTTCTCTCAGATTCATCCTTAAAATTTTTAAAATCTTTTTCAAGTTTAGCATATGATGATTTTAAAATCTCAAAATTTTTATTCAAGTCATCATATTCATCAAGTAATTTCATGTGGTTGTCATCTATTAAAGCATGATCTTTCCTAAGGATTTCGTGTTCCTTCTTAAGCTCTTCTAATTCTAAACCTAAACTAGCATGCATCTTTTTCATTTTTCTATATGCATCATGCATGTGTTCAGAAACTTCAAACAATTCATCATAGGTTAAGTCACATACCTCTTCTTGATCTGATTGTTCAACATTATCTGTCATCAAGCAAAGGTTGGTGACTTCTTCTTCTTTTTCAGTCTCAGATGAGTCTGAAGCTGAGTCTGCCCAGAAAGCTCTTTGAAACTTCTTCTTGCCCTTCTTTACCATTTGTTTCTCCTTTACCTTCTCCTTGCTAGGAGTGGCTTTGAGTTTTGAATAATCAGTCTTGATATGACCTGGTTTCCTGCATTCATAATAAATTACTTCATTAGAAATCTTTCCATTTCTATTAAACTTACCTCTGTTCCATTGCTGGCGTCTCTTCTGCTTCCTCTTTAAAAAGCTTCTGAATTGTCTAGTCATCAGTGCAATATCATCTTCATCCTCAAGTTGTGAGTGTTCACTCTCTGACTCTTCCACTTTTAGTGCAATATTTTTCTCCTTTCGTGGTTCACCTACATGAATCTTTGTTTGACTTACTCCTAACTCATAAGCAATGAGTGAACCAAGAAGATTGTCAATAGAGTAAATGTTAAGATCTTTAGACTCTATAATTGCAGTAATTTTAGCATCATAAGCAGTAGGTAAACATCGAAGAATTTTATTAACCATTTCAGCATTAGTTAATTCCCTACCAAGTGCATGCAAAGAAGTGACAATTTGTGTGAATCTTGTATACATGTCAGAGATAGATTCATTAGGTTTCATGCGAAATAATTCATAGTCATGTAACAAGATATTGAGTCTTGATTGCTTAACCTCATTTGTCCCTTCATAAGTTATACAAAGTCTATCCCATATGTCCTTTCCACTTTCATAAGTAGAAACCCGCATGTAGTCTTCAGATTTTAAAGCACAAAAGAAACTATTTAGACAGTTGGCATTTAATTGTGCTAAGTCACGTTCTTCTATAGTCCAATCAGCAAAAGGTGTTTCTACCATAACTCCATCAACTAATCTAGTTGGTTTTGTGTATCCATCCTGGACTAGCATCCACATTCGATAATCAAGTGACTGTAAGAAAGTACATATGTGTGTTTTCCAAAAATCAAAAGGAATATTGTCAAACAGTGGAGGTCTAGTGATAGACTAACCTTCAGGTGTGTTTCGGTTTCCAAATGTAGCCATCTACGTTAATCAAAAAGTAGTTCAAACTTATGATTTTGAAACAAAGCTCTGATACCACTTGTTGAGTCTAGTAATTAGGTTGTTAAGCCTAAGTTAATGTCCCAAAGGCTACCAAGAGTGGGGGTGAATTGGTAGTTTTAAAAATTTAATCCCTCTTTTAAAATTATGTTGAACCGAAATAAAAATTATTTCTTTTAAGTTTTGTAGAAAAAGTTTTTCAACCACAGAGTTTTTAAGACTAAGAATTAAAATGCGGAAACTTAAAAACAATAAAGTAAATGACACCAAATTTATAGTGGTTCGGTCTAAAACAAGACCTACATCCACTCCCTAGAGACACCCTCTGAGTATTGCACTAATACCAATAGTAACTCTTCTTTTGCACCCACAGCAAGGCAGAGAAGCCTTTACAACACACTCTTTTCACCACTCCCCAGTGCGGCAGAGAACCGTCATCCTTTTACACAATCCCCAGTGTTGGCAGAGAACCGTCCATCCTTTCACACTCTCTTAGTGTGGGCAGAGAACCCTTCGGCTATTCACACTCTCCTAGTGTAGGCAGTGAACCCTTCGGCAATTCACACTCTCCTAGTGTAGGCAGCGAACCCTTCGGCTATTCACACTCTCCAAGTGTATGCAGCGAACCCTTCGGCTATTCACACTCTCCAAGTGTAGGCAGCGAACCCTTGGTCTGTACACACTCTCAAAGTGTCGGCAGAGAACCGGATCTCCTTGACAGATCTTCTCACAAGAATCTAGAAGGAAGAAGGAAAAGAGTGAAGTAATCCCAATTCACAAGTAGAGACTCTTACCTTTGAAATCCAAGTGAAGCCTTCTCGCTCCAATGGTTGGAATCCTCCTTTGAATGCTCTCTTCCACTCTCTCCTTGGCTATTCTCTCAAGAGGTACGAAGATCAAATGACAAAAAGATTAGATGGCAGTCTAATTTGGACTATTTATACAAAAGACAAGAAAAACTGCCCAAAAACTGCAATTTTTCAATTATGTACGCAGTGGATCGTCCCGTACGATAGTGGATCGTCCTGGACGATTTTACTTAAATGATTTGAATAGACCCCCATTTGTACATGTGTACAAAATATCTTCGTACAGCTGATCGTCCCGTACGAACTAGGTACGAACGGTTATTACGAGGTCGGTTCTAGAAACTGTTGAAAATCGTTCTAAGTCGGTTAATCGTTTGGACGAAAATTTATTCGTCTGGACGAAATTTTTACAGAGGACCGATCATCCTGGATGATAATTTAATTCGTCTGGACAAAAATTTTCCAGAGGACCGATCGCCATGGACGATAATTTAATTTCATCTGAACGAAAATTTTCGAGAGACCAGATCATCCTGGACGATTATTAATTTCGTCTGGACGAAAATTTTCCAGAGGACCAATCACCATTGACGATAATTTAATTTCATTTGGACGAAAATTTTACAGAGAACCAATCGTCCTGGACGATTGTAAAATTCGTCCTGGATGAATAGGACTTAGAAAAAAAATTTTAAGCAAGTTCCTATTCATTCCATATGCTCAATAGGAGATAACTGTCTGATCGTCCTGTACGAATGGATATCGTCCAGTACGATCAGTATAAATATTTTGTGATCTCCTTATGTGTGTGTGTATGTTTTTATTCACTCAATTACAATCACTCCCTTTCAATTTAATTTCAAAGAAATGCAAACTTCAAATTTTACAAAGTATCTCATTCTTAATTTGATTTGAAGTCTTTGTAGTCTGGAGTTCATTTTTTCTGAAATGTTAGTACACACAAGAGCAAATGCAAATCTTCTAAAATAGTTAGGAGATAACTACACATTTGAACAATAATGTTTGAAATCATCAAAACTACATAAGTTACAAAAATGTAAAGCATTCAAATAACAACTATCTTAACAAGCTTCAATTAAAACCATTTCAGGTAACCCTCTTAACTCTCCTTGTTTTGTTGAAAATGGTTGGGACATTGCTTTGTCCCGGGCACTTAAAAAGTCGATTAACAAATCTTTTTGTCTTTCTCAACAGCTGACTACGATAGCCCAGACCCCTGTTTGGAAGGTTGACCTGGACCCTTCGCAGGAGGATGTTGAGCCACTTTCCTCTCCACTAGTCACAGGAATTATTGTCAAATGCTTAAAAGAAAAGGAAGTTGACTTTATAGAGAGGAAGTGTGTAGATGAGAGATGTATTAGGATGGCGGATGGGGGTGTTAAAACCCTCTCCCCTCTTTTGTTATCTGACTTTTACTTTGCTCCATCAAAGGCGAAGGGTTAGAAGATGAATAAAAAACATCTTTCTGCTTCTGTCTTGATGATTAGCCATGGAAACGAAATACAAGTTGATGACTCTCATGTTTTAAATCAAAGTTCCGCTGAAGAAAGTCTTAATATCAAAGAAATTGACCTTCCTGAATCAGCTATGCAAGAAGAGGTCGAATATGAAGCTTTATCAGAAAGTGATTTCCCTCAAATCAATTTTGAAGGGAATCTTATCTTGATAGAACTTTTAGATTTTGACTCGCTTTCGGGAAATGATGATCCAACGCCTATGGTTTGCGTAAACACTGCCCTAGTTTGCCCTCCCGAAGATATCGAGCAGGTGCAACTCCGTGGCAGTAAAGTCTTACCCCCTAGGCTTCCCCCTCAGGAGAAAGGTAAGCAAATTCCCTTTGAAGATCTAAATCCAAATTCCCCTTAGCAACCAGACATTCCTTTAGTTCCTCCGGGTTTTGAGTCCGTCGTTCCTAAGGTTGATTACAACATTTTAGCCCACCTTAGGAAGTTGCCAGCAAAATTAAGTATTTATGACGCCTTCCTTCTCTCCAAAGAAATGAGGGAGTCTTTAATTAAATCACTTCTCGACCCCAAGATTTGTTTTACCCAGTTGGCTGCAACTTCAAAAGGTGAGGCATTCTACTTCAAAGAGGTTCCTGGAGTTACCTTTTCAGATGAAGATTTGCTCTTGAGAACTGCTGACCATAATCGTCCCCTTTACATTATTGTAGATGTGGGAAATTTTAAATTATCAAGAGTCCTCGTTGATCCGGGTGCATCGGTCAACATAATGAACATAAAAACCCTCGCATACCTCAGAGTTGATACTAGCAAGCTCTCAACCGTTAGGTTGGTGCTTCGTGGGTTCAATGAAAAGGGCAAGAGGGCTTTAGGTTCAATCACCTTGCTCTTACAAATAGGAGACTTGAAAACTGAAGCTAAGTTTCATATAATTGATTCGGCGACGTCCTTTAATGCCCTTTTAGGTAGACCTTGGATTCATGAATATAGAATGGTTCCATCTACCCTTCACCAATGTATCAAGTACCAACGAGATGGCATTGAACACGTGATTAAGGGTGATCTGCAACTATTTTCTATTCAAGAAATCGTGATCTACGAAGATGCTACATATTTTGTTTCAAAAGGGTCCTCGTCCTGCTCTAAGTTAGAGATCAAAATTGAGGAGAAGTTGGTTGGACAAAAGTCCAATCAAAAGAAAGAAAAAGAAAAATTTGTTGATCAAGAAATGATACAATTAAGCAGTGAAGATGACTCTGACATCGTTATCCTTAGGCCTCCAAACGCATTACCTCAAAGAGGTGGGAGGATGGCCTTAAGGGCACGAGGTCAAGGCCGTACTTCATCAGAGAGGAGAACAACACCTGTTTATATTGATTTGGAATCAGATTCCGACATTGAGTTCAAGGACCAAGGTGCTGCCTTCTCCCTCAATTATAAAAATGCAAATACTTCTCCAAAATTTGATCTCATCTTAGAGGATGACAGTGACATTGAGGGAGAAATTGTAAATGTGAAAAGTGATGAGCCTGAATTAACAATGTACGAAAAGCTCAGTAGAAGGATTGAGGCCCTTTCCCTGACCCCACTGTCAGCTGGCAGGATTGCAGGGTTAGAAGTTAAAGTGGCCCCCAACTTGAACGGCAAAGTAAAGAAAGTCCAGAAATTCTTTCCTGGCTCCTCCTCAGCAAGGTATGAAAGTGATGTAACCCTTGAGGAGGCAGATTTTAATGAATTAATGGAATTACCTTTCGACTACTTCCCTGTTTGTGTGAAAAATACTTTTTCTAAAGGTTCTGTACCATACCGATGGACTAAAGGTCAGGCCAGATACCAAGAAAATATTTGGCAAACAAAAATTAATGATAATCCTAAGAGTGGTATCGGCTTTGGAACTGTTAGTTCATTCAATGACGATGAGTATTGCCTAATGATAACTTACCATCTTGAATCGCCAAATGTCCCTACAGATCCTTTCTGTGCTCTTAATGGGCTCTGTTTGGAGACTTTAGATGATCCCGATGACCTTCAAGTTCGGGATGCACCCCCTGAATTAGAAGAAGAAATTAAATCGACAGTCGATGAATTAAAAGAAATTAACCTGGGAACCGATGATGACCCCCGTCAAATCTTTATAAGTGCTCTACTGAGCGAGGGTGAAACCAAAGATTTGATTCAACTTTTGTCTGAGTTTAGGGTGTTTGAATAGTTGCTATTTGAATGATTTATAATTGTGCAACTTATGTAGTTTTGATGATTCCAAACATTATTGTTCAAATGTATAGTTATCTCCTATCAATTTCAAAAGATTTGCACTTGCTCTTGTGTGTACTAACATTTCAGGAAAATCAGACTCCAGACTACGAAAACTTTAAATCAAATTCAACATGAGACTTTGAATTAATTTTGAAAGGGAGTGATTGTAATTGAGTGAATAAAATCTCACACACACAAAATAAGGAGATCTTGAAATTCTATACTGATCGTACAGGATGATATTTATCGTACTGGACGATCTGTCAGTTATCTCCTATAGAGCACTTGGAACGAATAGGAACTTGCTTGAAAAAATTTTTTTTCTCTAAGTCCTATTCGTCCAGGACGAATTTTAATATCGTCCCGGACGATGGGTTCTCTGTAAAATTTCGTCCAGACGAATTTTACCATCGTACGAGGCGACCAGTCCTCTGGAAAAATTTCGTCCAGACGAAAATAATTATCGTACCGGACGAACAACTCTCTGGAAAATTTTCGTCCAGACGAAACCAAATTATCGTCCCCGGCGATTGGATCTCTGGAAAATTTTCGTCCAGACGAATAAATTTTCGTCCAAACGATAAACCGACTTAGAACAGTTTTCAGCAGTTTCTAGAACCGACCTTGTAATAACCGTTCGTACTGGACGAACCTAGTTCGTACAGGACGATCAGCTGTACGAAGTCATTTCGTACACATATACAAATTGGGTCATTTCAGATCGTTTAAGTAAAATCGTCCAGGACGATCCAGGATCGTACGGGACGATCCACTGCGCACAGAATTGAAATTATGCAGTTTTTAGGCGGTTTTTCATGTCTTTTGTATAAATAGTCCAAATTAGACTGCCACCCAATCTTTTTGTCATTTGATCTTCGTGCCTATTGAGAGAATAGCCAAGGGGAGAGTGGAAGAGAGCATTCAAAGGAGGATTCCTACCATTCGAGCAAGAAGGGTTCACTTGGATTGCTAAGGTAAGAATCTCTACTTGTGAAATTGGATTTCTTCACTCTTTTCTTTCTTCCTTCTAGATTCGTGTGAGAAGATCATTCAAGAAGGTCCGGTTCTCTGCCGACACTTGGAGAGTGTGAACAGACGTGGGTTCTCTGCCTACACTAGGAGAGTGTAAAAGGAAGAAGGTTCTCTGCCTACACTTGGAGAGTGTGAACAGCCGTAGGGTTCTCTGCCCACACTAGGAGAGTGTGAAAGGACGACGGTTCTCTGCCCACACTAGGAGAGTGTGAAAGGACGACGGTTCTCTGCCAGCACTGTGGATTGTGTAAAAGGACGACGGTTCTCTGCCGCACCGGGGAGTGGTGAAAAGAGTGTTTTGTACAGGCTTCTCCGCCTTGCTGTGGGTGCTAAAGGAGAGTCACTTTGTGGTATTAGTGCAATACTCAGAGGGTGCCTCTGAGGAGTGGATGTAGGTCTGGTTATAGACCGAACCACTATAAATCTGGTGTCATTTACTTTATTGCTTTTACGTTTCCGCATTTTAAATTTCAGTTTTAACAACTCTGTGGTTGAAAAACATTTTTCTACAAACTTTAAAAGAAAATTTTATTTCGGTTCAACTTTATTATTAAGAGGGTTTAAAATTTTTAAAACTACCAATTCACTCCCCTCTTGGTAGCCGTGGGGCATTTACTTAGGCTTAATAACCTAATTACTAGACTCAACAAGTGGTATCAGAGCATAGTTTCAAAATCATAAGTTTGAACTACTTTTTGATTAACGTAGATGGCTACATTTGGAAACCGAAACACACCTGAGGGTTACTCTATCACTAGACCTCCACTATTTGACAATATTCCTTTTGATTTTTGGAAAACACGCATGTCTACTTTCTTACAGTCACTTGATTATCGCATGTGGATGCTAGTCCAGGAAGGTTACACAAAACCAACTAGATTAGTTGATGGAATAAGGGTAGATACACCCTATGCAGATTGGACTATAGAAGAACGTGACTTAGCACAATTAAATGCGAAATGTTTAAATAGTTTCTTTTGTGCTTTAAAATCTGAAGACTACATGCGAGTTTCCACTTGTAAAAGCGGAAAAGACATATGGGATAGACTTTGTATTACTTATGAAGGGACAAATGAGGTTAAGCAATCAAGACTCAATATCTTGTTACATGACTACGAATTATTTCGCATGAAACCTAATGAATCTATATCTGACATGTACACAAGATTCACTCAAAATTGTCACCTCTTTGCATGCACTTGGTAGGGAATTAACTAATGCTGAAATGGTTAATAAGATTCTTCGTTGTTTACCTACTGCATACGATGCTAAAATTACTGCAATTACAGAGTCAAAAGATCTGAACATTTATTCTATTGACAATCTTCTTGGTTCACTCATTGCTTACGAGCAAGGAGTAAGTCAAAGAAAGATTGATGCAGGTGAACCAAGAAAGGACAAGAATATTGCACTAAATGTGGAAGAGTCAGAAAGTGAACACTCACAACCTGAGGATGAAGATGATATAGCACTGATGACTAGACAATTCAAAAGCTTTTTAAAGAGGAAGCAGAAGAGACGCCAGCAATGGAATAGAGGTAAGTATAACAGAAATGACAAGGTTTCTAATGAAGTGATTTGTTATGAATGCAGGAAACCAGGTCATATAAAGACTGATTGTCCAAAACTCAAAGCCACTCCTAGCAAGGAGAAGGTAGAGGAGAAACCAATGGTAAAGAAGGGCAAGAAGAAGTTTCAAAAGGCTTTTTGGGCGGACTCAGCTTCAGATTCATCTGAGACTGAAAAAGAAGAAGAAGTCACCAACCTTTGCTTAATGGCAGATAAAGCTGAACAATCAGATCAAGAAGAGGTATGTGATTTAACCTATAATGAATTATTTGAAGTTTCTGAACACATGCATGATGCATATAGGAAAACGAAAAAGATGTATGCTAGTTTAGTTTTAGAATTTGAAGAGCTTAATAAGGAACACGAAATCCTTAGGAAAGATCATGCTTTAATTGATAGCAACCACATGAAACTACTTGATGAATATGATGACTTGAATAAAAATTTTGAGAATTTAAAATCATCCTATGCTGAACTTGAAAAAGAATTTGAAAAATTTAAGGATGAATCTGAGCACAAGACATATAGAGTAAACTATACAAATCGAATCTTGAAGGAAATGAATTCATTTTACAAACTTACTATAAGAGCTCTCGAGGATAATAGGAACCCCCCCTAAACTTGAAGATTTTACAAATCCTAAATATTATCCTAAATTCATGAAATCCCTTAGAAGACAATCATATGAGAGAAAACATAGGAATATTTTTCCTAATGTTAAATGTAACAATTGTGGATTTTTGGGACATATATCTCACACCTGCACTTTAAAGATTAAACCTAATTTGGTGTGGAGAATTAAGATGCATAAACCTAGACATATCATACATGCATCTGATTATAAATTTCATAAAGGTGAACCCAAACTAGTTTGGGTTCCCAGGTCTAACATTTGAGAATTTTGCAGGTATACTCTCACACAAGACCTCGTGAGAGTATATGGTACCTGGACAGCGGATGTTCTAAGCACATGACTGGAGATACTGCTCAATTCATAACGCTGGAAGCCAGGAGTGGAGGCAAGGTTACACTTGGAGATAATACCACAAAAAGAAAGTGTTTGGATCAGGTATGATTGGAAACTTGAAAAATTTTTTTTATAGACAATGTTTTATTAGTTGAAGGCTTAAAACATAATTTGCTTAGCATAAGTCAGCTATGTGATAAGGGCTATAATGTAAAATTTTTACCTACTAGCTGCATAATTAGCCTAAATGGGAAAATTGTTTTTAAATGGAAAAAGGGTGAACAATGTCTACATGCTAGATTTAAATTGTATTCAATCTCCTACTGCTTTTTGTTTGAAAACTGTATCTGATGAATCATGGCTTTGGCATAGGAGACTTTGTCATTCTAGTATGAAAAATCTTAGAAAAATTACCCAAAAGAATTTGGTTAGAGGAATACCTAAACTAGACTTTACTAAGGACCACCTATGTGATGCATGTCAATTAGGAAAACAAGTGAAATCCTCTTTTAAGTCCATTAAAGATCTTAGGACCAGTAAACCTTTAGAAATTCTTCACATGGATCTTTTTGGACCTGTAAGCACTGTTAGTCTAGGAGGAAAGGTATATGGATTTGTTATAGTAGATGATTTTTTTCAGATTCACCTGGGTTAAATTTCTTTTTCATAAGAGTGAATCATTTGAGGAATTCAGAAATTTTTCAACTTGGATACAAAGAAAACTAGGATGTGAAATAATTTCTATACAAAGTGATCATGGAGAAGAATTTGAAAATGAAAGATTTGAAGATTTCTGTAAAGAAAAGGGGATTGATCAAAATTTTTCTGCACCTAGAACTCCTCAACAAAATGGAGTAGTTGAAAGAAAGAACAGAACATTAATAGAAGCCGCCCGAGCAATGTTAGCAGAATACTCACTTCCTAGATATTTTTGGGCTGAGGCGGTTAGCACTGCATGCTATGTTCTGAATACGGTGAATGTGAGATCAAATTTGAATAAAACACCCTATGAGTTGCTAAAAGGTAGAACACCAAATTTGTCTCATTTGCATGTATTTGGTTGCAAGGTGTTCATACATAATAATGGAAAATCTGCCTTAGGAAAATTTGATCCAAAATCAGATGAAGGAATTTTTGTTAAATATTCAAGTGTTGGAAAATCTTATAGAGTATTCAACAAAAGAACTTTAGTCATTGAAGAAACCACACATGTTGTTTTTGATGAAAATGGAAACATGGAAGAGCCAAAAGTTGTTGAAGAAGAAATTGAAGAAAACTTCCAAAAGATAGATTAAATTTGGAAGAAAATGTGGAAGAAAATTTAGATAGAGAAGACCCTTTGCCTAGAGATTTGAGATTTTCTAAAAACCACCCAAAGGAATTAATCATAGGTGAACCAAGTGAGGGTGTTAGAACTAGGCGTGGATTAAACAAGGAAGTCAATCATTCAGCCTTTATTTCAACTGTTGAACCCACTAACATTGATCAAGCACTTTCAGATGAATTTTGGATATTGGCCATGCAAGAAGAGTTAAATCAATTTGTAAGAAATAAAGTGTGGAAACTAACTACAAGGCCAAAAGATCAAAGTGTTGTTGGAACCAAGTGGGTGTTCAAAAATAAAATGAATGACTCACAGGAGTAGTCATTAGAAATAAGGCTAGATTAGTAGCTAAGGGGTATAATCAAATTGAAGGAATTGATTTTGAGGAAACTTTTGCTCCTGTAGCTAGACTTGAAGCAATTAGGGTTTTACTAGCCTTTGCCTGCTTTAAAGGTTTTAAATTGTTTCAAATGGATGTCAAAAGTGCCTTTTTAAATGGAGTAATTGAAGAAGATGTTTTTGTAGAACAACCTCCAGGTTTTGAAAATTCTAAATTTCCAAATCATGTTTTCAAATTAAAAAAAGGCATTATATGGATTGAAACAGGCACCTAGGGCTTGGTATGAGAGGTTAAGCACCTTCCTACTTGAAAGATCTTTTGAAAAAGGAAGTGTGGATACAACTCTCTTTTTAAGGAAAATTGGAAAGGATATACTTATTATTCAAATTTATGTAGATGACATCATCTTTGGATCTTCAAATAAACATCTTTGCGATGATTTTTCTAAAACAATGAGTAGTGAATTCGATGAGTCTAATGGGAGATTTAAATTACTTTCTAGGATTTAGCATTAAGCAACTTGAGGAAGGTACTTTTCTTAGTCAAACCAAATATATTAAGGACATCCTCAAAAAATATGAAATGGACAATGCTAAACCTGTTAGTACACCAATGAGTTCTTCAGTTCAGTTGGATAAAGACCTTAAGGGAAAATCTGTTGATCAAAAGAAATTTAGAGGGATAATTGGATCTTTACTTTACTTGACTGCTAGCCGACCAGATATTATGTTTAGTGTTTGCTTATGTGCTAGATTTCAATCAGATCCAAAAGAATCACATTTGACAGCAGTGAAAAGGATTTTAAGATATCTACTAGGAACTCAAAACTTAGGAATTTGGTATCCTAAGTTTAGCTCTTCATTTGAAATTATTGGTTACTCAGATTCTGACTTTGCAGGCTGTAGAGTGGATAGGAAAAGTACTTCTGGAACATGTCAATTCATTGGAAATTCATTAGTTTCATGGTCTAGTAGAAAACAAAATTCAGTGGCACTATCTACTGCAGAAGCAGAATACATTGCATTAGGAAGTTGTGTGGCACAAGTACTTTGGTTAAAACAACAGTTGATTGACTTAGGATTAACTATAGGCACTATTCCAATTTATTGTGACAATACTAGTGCAATTTGCATTTCCAAAAATCCTATTCAATATTCTAGAACCAAACACATTGATATAAGGCATCATTTCATAAGGGATCATGTATCCAAAGGAGAAATTGAACTCATACATGTTTCAACTGAAAATCAACTTGCAGACATTTTTACAAAACCTTTAGCCTTTGATACCTTCAGTACTTTAAGAACAAGGCTTGGTGTTATTGATTTGAATGCATAACCAAAATGTCTTTGCAACATTGATACTTGTTGTGTTTTTTGTTTTTGTGATTTTGTGAATTTTGTGTGTTTTTGAATGAATTGTTTTTGGATTTATGATTTTGTCTTATGTTTTCTGTGTTTTTTTGATTGTGTTTTTGTTGATTTTGTTAAATTAAAAAATTTAAAATTAAAAATTGTTTTTGGAGGAAATCGTCCAGGACAAAAATTTTCGTACGGGACGATGTGTAAAGAAACAGTTTGCACGAATTTAAACCGTTTTGAGAGCAGTTTTTTATTAGATCGTCTGTACGATCTGTGATCGTCCAGTACGAATTTTTTTTTTCTTTTTCTCAAACGTCGGGACGATTGAATGCAGCGGTTGAGTGGATAAGACAGTTTCTAATACGAACTTCGTCTGTACGAATTTTTTTTTTCGTCTGTACGAACATGTGTCAGTTCATTGTAGGGGACGGTTTTCAAGAGTCATTAAAACGAAACACTTTTCGATCGTCTGTACGAAATTTTTTTTCGTATGTACGATCGGTCAAGTCAAAAAGCCTGTACGAAGGGTCGCATCGTAAGTTGTGTTGAATACGAAAAGCCGTTACATTTTGGACGAATTGGATCGTCTGTACGAAATTACTTCGTCCAGACGAACGATAATTTTTCGTCCAGGACGAATATTTTCGTCCAGGACGAACGTATCATTTTTCTTTAAATATGAAGGCTTTCAAACTTGACAATCACACTTTCAAACATCTTTTTCAATCCCTTTCTACATCAAATCAACTATGGCCTCCTCTAGCAAAAGACAAAAAGTTTTGGCGAAGAAACCTAACAGGAATGCCCCAGACAACTTTCTTTCCAAGGCAAATGAGGAATCTTTTCCTCGTTTTGCATCTGCAAAAATCACTCCGTCTCGCATTCTTATCCAAACAGAGTTGAAATTTAGGGTATTACACCTCTTCGCCTCACCCCAATTTCATTTCATTCTTTCTCTTGTCCACTTATACAATAAGCAAACCTACCATTACTTCCTAGCCAACATGAGTTTCAATTCTGACCACTCTATCATTAGTTCTTTTGTTTTTAAGAAAAAAGTTGAGATCACCAAACACGACCTTGGTGCATTTTTAAACTTAAGAACTGAAGGATATAGAGCCTACACCCTAGCATTAGAAAACACCTTCCAATGGTTTGAAATCAATAGGGTAATTAGAGAAAATGCAATTGACAATCATGTTGCTAGAGTGGCCGGTATGACCCAAGATGCCCGAATCATCCAGCATATCCTTAGATCCTCAATTATTCCTAAAGCTGGTGATAGGATTAACATTACTCCTCTCCATTCTTGTCTAACTTTTTTAATCATGAAAAGACAACCTATTGATGAAGCCCAACTCATCCTAGATCATATCTATGGGCTTTCAGAAATAGGACATCCTGATCAGAAGAGGAAGAAGAACATTTCTTTAGGGCACTTGATTACTTATATTTTGGAGAAGAAGTACAATATAGTCCATCCTGATGAGGAATATGAAGAGCCAGTTTACTACAACGATGCATCATTCAGACTGCTCTTCAAGGAGGAAAAAAAGAAAAGAAAAAGCACATGGCAGTGCTTCAGAAGAAGAAGAAGAAGAGTGGAGTGCAAGCTTCTGCTTCTCAATCAGATTACCAGAATCTGATTGAGAGATTTGATAGACTAGAGACTCACATTGATCAAAGGTTTGATCAATTTGATGCTCATCTTACGCAGCAGCAACATGACATTGGTAATATTAGAGATGAAGTTCATGAAATAAATACCAATGTAATATTGATGGCCTCCTACTTCAACCTCTTTGGCGGCATTCCTCCTCCTCCTCCTCCAGAACAGTAGAAGTTTTTTTTTTTTCTTATATGTGTTATTGTGATTGTTGTGATGTGTTTGTTTAAGTTCAATGTTTTTTATTTTTTTTTTAATCAATGAAAGTTTGTTTGTTTTAGATTTGTTTTGAAATGTGGCTAATCTTTATGAATTTCATTAATATTGTTTTTAATCTACATTGTGCTCAAATTCGATTGTAATGTGAGATTATCTATATTAGAAAATCTAGACTTTCTAAATTTATAATTTGTTTATAACTTGTTGTATTTAGAATTTTTTAAATTCATGTCTATTCATTTAGACTACATAAAATTTAATATTGTTATTGCAATTTTGATGTTTTCTTATTTTGTATTTCTATGCTCAAATGATATTTATGCACCTAGAAATATTTGAAATGTTAGATTATAGATTTTGGAAAGAATTGGTCAAATTACTCTTGAACATTGTACAAATGTACAAAAATCAAAAGGGATTCACAAAAACTTTGCAAAGTGAAAAAGAGGCACAAAATAAGCCCAACCAAAGAAAAATGCACAAAAATGTGCTCCAAAACTTTGAAAAGATGTGCAAAGCACCACATGAGGTAATTCTCTTCTTTCCAAATTCGTTTAATCTCTTAATTCAAGTTGATCTAATGTTCATTTATATTCTATTGAACTTTGAAATATAGAATTTTTTTACATCTCACTTGTAATGATTTTCAATAATCAAAATGTCTAAATTGAATCATGTCTTTGATAAATTCTTCTTACTTACAATGTTATATCATTTCATAAATTTTATGAATTTCTATGATTGACCTAATATCTTTAGTTTAAAATTGCATACCCTATGTCAAATCACAATTTAGATTAAATTTTACAAATGAATTTCATATAATTATTTACATTTCTTGTCTTTTTCTTCTTCACTTTTTGTTGCTGTCAAAAAGGGGGAGAAATTATTATGTTTGTGGTTTGTGTTTTGTGATTATGTTTGTGTTTGTGTTTTGTGTTAAAAAATTTTGAAAAAAAAAATATTATTCTTTAATGCCTCCTTATTTTAATGTACTCATAAATTCAGGGGGAGTTTAGGAGATAAGAGATTTGTTTTAACTTGAAACCATACTAACAATAATTGTTTTGCCAACATCAAAAAGGAGGAGATTGTTTGAATAGTTGCTATTTGAATGATTTATAATTGTGCAACTTATGTAGTTTTGATGATTCCAAACATTATTGTTCAAATGTATAGTTATCTCCTATCAATTTCAGAAGATTTGCACTTGCTCTTGTGTGTACTAACATTTCAGGAAAATCAGACTCCAGACTACGAAAACTTCAAATCAAATTTAACATGAGACTTTGAATTAATTTTGAAAGGGAGTGATTGTAATTGAGTGAATAAAATCTCATACACACAAAATAAGGAGATCTTGAAATTCTATACTGATCGTACAGGACGATATTTATCGTACTGGACGATCTGTCAGTTATCTCCTATAGAGCACTTGGAACGAATAGGAACTTGCTTGAAAAATTTTTTTTTCTCTAAGTCTTATTCGTCCAGGACGAATTTTAATATCGTCCCGGACGATGGGTTCTCTGTAAAATTTCGTCCAGACGAATTTTACCATCGTACGAGGCGACCAGTCCTCTGGAAAAATTTCATCCAGACGAAAATAATTATCGTACCGGACGAACAGCTCTCTGGAAAATTTTCGTCCAGACGAAACCAAATTATCGTCCCCGGCGATTGGTTCTCTGGAAAATTTTCGTCCAGACGAATAAATTTTCGTCCAAACGATAAACTGACTTAGAACAGTTTTCAGCAGTTTCTAGAACCGACCTTGTAATAACCGTTCGTACTGGACGAACCTAGTTCGTACAGGACGATCAGCTGTATGAAGTCATTTCGTACACATATACAAATTGGGTCATTTCAGATCGTTTAAGTAAAATCGTCCAGGACGATCCAGGATCGTACGGGACGATCCACTGCGTACAGAATTGAAATTATGCAGTTTTTAGGCGGTTTTTCATGTCTTTTGTATAAATAGTCAAAATTAGACTGCCACCCAATCTTTTTGTCATTTGATATTCGTGCCTATTGAGAGAATAGCCAAGGGGAGAGTGGAAGAGAGCATTCAAAGGAGGATTCCTACCATTGGAGCAAGAAGGGTTCACTTGGATTGCTAAGGTAAGAATCTCTACTTGTGAAATTGGATTTCTTCACTCTTTTCTTTTTTTCTTCTAGATTCGTGTGAGAAGATCATTCAAGAAGGTCCGGTTCTCTGCCGGCACTTGGAGAGTGTGAACAGACGTGGGTTCTCTGCCTATACTAGGAGAGTGTAAAAGGAAGAAGGTTATCTGCCTACACTTGGAGAGTGTGAACAGCCGTAGGGTTCTCTGCCCACACTAGGAGAGTGTGAAAGGACGACGGTTCTCTGCCAGCACTGTGGATTGTGTAAAAGGACGACGGTTCTCTGCCGCACCGGGGAGTGGTGAAAAGAGTGTTTTGTACAGGCTTCTCCACCTTGCTGTGGGTGCTAAAGGAGAGTCACTTTGTGGTATTAGTGCAATACTCAGAGGGTGCCTCTGAGGAGTGGATGTAGGTCTGGTTATAGACCGAACCACTATAAATCTGGTGTCATTTACTTTATTGCTTTTACGTTTCCGCATTTTAAATTTCAGTTTTAACAACTCTGTGGTTGAAAAACATTTTTCTACAAACTTTAAAAGAAAATTTTATTTCGGTTCAACTTTATTATTAAGAGGGTTTAAAATTTTTAAAACTACCAATTCACCCCCCTCTTGGTAGCCGTGGGACATTTACTTAGGCTTAATAACCTAATTACTAGACTCAACATAGGGATTGTTTTGCTTGGACATACGACGAAATGTCAGGTTTACCTGCTGAGGTAGCAGTTCATAAACTTGGAGTTCGGCACGATTCCATTCTTGTCAAACAAGCTTCTCAACGCATGCGCTTGGAAATTGAACAACAAGTCGTTTCTGAAGTTAAGAAATTGGCCGAAGCTGGGTTTATCCGAGAGGAACAATACCCCTCTTGGGTGGCCAGCGTCGTGCCGGTCCAAAATAAAAATGGTCAAATTCGGATTTGCGTCGATTATAGGGATCTGAATAAGGCATGTCCTAAGGACGAGTTCCCTCTACCAATATCAGAACTCATGGTGGACATTGCCTCCTCATATGCCATTTTCTCATTCATGGATGGTTCGTCGGGTTATAACCAAATCAAGATGTCCCCAGAAGATGAGAGAAATACTGCGTTCAGAAACCCTATTGGAATCTTTTGTTATAAGGTGATGCCATTTGGCTTAAAGAATGCCGGAGCAACCTACCAACGGGCCATGACCTGTATCTTTGACGACTTAATTCATAATCAAGTTGAGTGTTATATTGACGATTTAGTTGTCAAGTGCAAGGTCAAAGAGGCTCACCTGTATGACTTGAAAGTTATATTTGAGCGGTTGCGCCACTACGATTTGAAAATGAACCCCTTGAAGTGTGCCTTTGGCGTCACTTCAGGAAAATTTTTAGGATTCGTAGTGAGGCACCGAGGAATCGAGATCGACCCTGCTAAAATTGAAGCCATCTTAAATATGCCATCTCCTAAGAGCCTTACCCAGTTAAGGTCTATACAAGGTAGATTGGCGTATATAAGGAGGTTTATTTCTAATCTATCTGGGAGATGTCAACCCTTTTCTGTCCTTACAAAAAAAGACACCAAATTCGTATGGGACAAGAAGTGCCAAAATGCTTTCGATGACATTAAATAATACCTTTCTAATCCGCCAATTTTGGCAGCTCCAATTCCGGGAAAGCCGTTAATTCTCTACACCGTAGCCTTAGATGAGTCTTTAGGCACCATGTTGGCTCAAGTCAACGACGAATGAAAGGAGAATGCTCTCTATTACCTTAGTCGAAGACTTCTTCCTACTAAAATTTGATACCCATCAATTGAGAAGTATTGTCTTGCTTTGGTTTTTACAGCTCAGAAACTGAGGCACTACAGGCTCTCCCACTCAATCAGCTTGATTTTAAGAGTTAATCCTTTACAATATCTTATGATTCGACCTACGTTGTCAGGACGTTTAGCCCGTTGGTCTATGATATTACTATAATTTGAGATTACTTTCACTCCTCTTCGTGCTGTGAAAGGACAAGACGTTGCCGATTTTCTGGCAGCACACCCGCTGCTGGCAGATTCTCCTCTGAATGATGATCTACCCGACGAACAAATCATGAGTTTGAGGGAATCTGGTGAGGTCGTCTGGGAATTGTATTTTGATGGAGAAGCATCCTCCCGTAGGAATGCGACCCAACAATCTGTAATTCCTGGAAGGACTGGAGTCGGTCTAATTTTCATAACGCCGGAAAAGGGAATGATGCATTTTTCCTACCATTTATCGGAGCCCTGCACAAATAACGAAGCTTAATACGAAGCTCTGATAACCGGTTTAAAACTTGCAATTCTAATGGAAATTAAAGAGATTAAGATCTTTAGAGATTCCCAGTTGGTGATTAACCAAGTGGCTTGAACTTATAAAGTCTTGAATCCTAATCTCCTAAGATACCACCAGTACACACTTTACTTGTTGGAACAAATTCCAACTGCCACATTGTATAGGGTTCCCCGTGGAAGTAATTCCGCAGCGGATGCCTTAGCAAAACTTGTAAAGGAATTTGCATGTCCGGAGGAGGATTCCATCCCAATAGAGATTCTGGGTCATAAAGCCCTCTCTCTTATATATTTGGAACACATTAGTAAGACTCCCCTTCAGATCCTTTCTGCCTCTTCGACAACTGACGAAGAAGACGATTGAAGACGACCCTTAATCGACTATCTTAAAGAAGGGAAGCTTCCCCAGGATAAATCACTCTCCAACCAGATTAAGAAATGTGCCCTATCTTATGCACCAGTCAATAATTTGTTGTACCATCGGTTCTTCGATCACATGTGGCTGCGCTATTTAGACAAGTGAGAAGCCCTGAAGAATGTTAGTGAGGTTCATTCAGGACTATGCGGTGCACATCAATCGGGTCCAAAAATGAAATTGAAGATTAAAAGACTTGGATACTACTGGCCTACAATGATTGACGATTGTATGAATACTGTAAAGCACTATCATCAATGTCAGGTCCATGTTGTGATTTTACATCAGCCGCCTAATGTGTTACACCCTACGATAGCCTCGTGGCCCTTAGAGAGTTGGGGCACAGATATCATTGGGCCGATTGACCCTCCCTCCGCGAGAGGTCATCGTTTCATATTAGTTGCGACTGATTACTTTTCAAAGTGGGTGGAAGCAATTCCCCTACGCAACATAACATCACACCATGTCTTAAATTTCTTTCGTGACCATATCGTATATCAATTCGGCGTACCCCGCAGAATCATATCCGATAATGTGTCCACATTCAAGTCTACAAAAATCAACAGTTTTATGAGACGCCATAATATTGATTGGAGATACTCGACGATCTATTACCCTCGGGCAAATGGATTAGCCGAGGCCTTCAACAAAACCTTGGTGCAAATTATTAAAAAGACCCTTGATGATAACAAATGACAGTGGGATGAGCGGTTGGTGGAAGCTTTGTGGGCTTATCGTACCACTTATAGAACCCCGACCCAATCCACCCCGTTTGCACTAGTGTATGGATCTGAGGCCGTTCTACCATTAGAAATACAAATCCCTTCGCTCAGTATTGCAGTTCAGAATCAAATCACAAATGAACAAAATACAAAACTGCGGTTGGAAGAACTCGAAGGCCTTGATGAGCGATGTATCCAAGCTCAACAAAGTTTAGAGTTATATAAGTCCCGTATGGTTCAAGCCCAGGAAAAGCTAGTGCGACCTAGGACCTTCCAAGCGGGAGACTTGGTGTTGGTTCTTCGGAGGCCTATCTTAGCCCATCAAAAGTTGGGAGGCAAATTTGAACCCACTTGGGAAGGACCCTTCATCATAGAGACTGTCTACGAAGGAGGCTCGTATCAGTTATAGATTGTAAAGGAAACCACCCAATGTTACCTGTCAATGGGAGTTTCCTTAAGAAATACTATGCTTGATGTAGCTCATTTTATCAATTAATGAATTTTCTTTCTTGCTTCGCAATCCGGTTCTTTCTTTTTAAATTCTCTTGCTTTTTTAACGCTCTTCACCTCCTCCTTAGGGTCGGATTGTTCCCTCCCTTAGGATCACACCTGCTAGTGGTGGATTACGCCCTCCGTGGCATCACCCTGGCATTTGACTTATGGATTAGTGGTGGAGTACGACCTTCGTGGCACCATCCTAATTCACACTTGCTAGTGGTGAAGTACGCCCTTCGTGGCACCATTCTAGTTTGCCAGTTTCGATCCTCTGTGTGATCATGTTTCCTCCCCACATGACCATTCTCTAGTGGTGGAGTACGCCCTTCGTGGCACCATCCTAGTTTTCCCGTTTCGGTCCTCTGTGTGGAGCAAGTTTTCTCCCCACATGACCATTCGCTAGTGGAGGAGTACGCCCTTCGTGGCACCATCCTAGTTTGCTATTTAATCTGTCCATTAGGAGTAAGTCTTCTATCAGCATCCTATGGACCTAAGCTTGGGTGATGCCCTTCCTTAGACCCAAAGCTAGGTATTCCCTACTTTGGTTTCCAGTTAATTTGCCTATTTGGAGTAAGTCTTCTATCAGCATCCTATAGGCCTAAGGTTGGGTGATGCCCTTTCTTAGACCCAAGGCTAGGTATTCCTTACCTTGATTTCCAGTTGATCCGTCTACTAGGAGTAAGTCTTCTATCATCATCCTGTAGACCTAAGGTTGGGTGATGCCCTTCCTTAGACCCAAAGTTAGGTATTCCCTACTTTGGTTTCCAGTTAATTTGTCTATTTGGAGTAAGTCTTCTATCAGCATCCTATAGGCCTAATGTTGGGTGATGTCATTCCTTAGACCCAAGGCTAGGTATTCCCTACCTTGTTTTCCAATTGATCTGTCTACTAGCAGTAAGTCTTCTATCAGCATCCTGTAGACCTAAGGTTGGGTGTGCCCTTCCTTAAACCCAAAGTTAGGTATTCTCTACTTTGGTTTCCAGTTAATCTGCCTATTTGTAGAAAGTCTTCTATCAGCATCCTATAGGCCTAAGGTTGGGTGATGCCCTTCCTTAGACCTAAGGTTAGGTATTCCCTACCTTGGTTTCTCTAGTTCCCTTGTCTAATAGGTGTAAGCCTTTTATTAGCATCCTGTAGACCTAAGGTTGGGAGATCCCCTCCCTTACACTCTTAAGATTCTACTTCTATTCGGTCAACGCCAATGTGTGCAGCATAAGTTCCTTCTACCACACATATTGGGGATCCATTTGTTGACCTCATTTTTGATATGAGATCACTAAGGCCTTTCCAAACTCCAGATTAATTCTAAATCCAAGGATCCACTCTAGACCTTAAGATCCTTTCCTAGAGCCAGACCTTAGGATCCACTCTAGACCTTAAGATCCTTTTCTAGAGCCAGACCTTAGGATCCACTCTAGACATTAGGGCCTACTCTAGAGCTTAGGATTCTCCAGATCCTAGATCTTAGAACCCCTCTAGATCCTAGGACCATTCCAGACTCAAATCAATCCCTACCTTTGATCAACTCCAGACTCAAATCAAACCCTACCTTTGATCAACTCCAGACTCAAATCAATCCCTACCTTTGATCAACTCCAACTTCAAGTCAATCCCAACCCTTGATCAATTCAAATCTCAAGCTTCATTCAGCTCAAATCTCAAACTTCATTCAAGCCTCAAACATACCCAAACTTTGATCCAATCAATTTGACAATCCAAACTTCAACCTAGACTTTTATCCTACCTTTAATCTAGCTTTGACCCTATCCATTCATTAACAATCACCACATGATTGTAAATGATTTGGATACTCCAACATTAATCATTCAAACTTAAAATCCATTCCAAATCCAGAAATTCAGACTCAAATCCAAAGTCTTAAGGCCCTTGTCCTAAAGACCATTTTCAAAGATTTTTCAAACCTTTCAAAACCCAGTCAAATGGCCTCTGATTAAGAGTATATCACCTAAAAAGTGATAAGACATGTCTCTAGAGGTTACCCTCCAATTTTGTGCCCATTCTGAGGTCTCTAACCCCAGAATCTGAATTAAAATCCAAAGGCCGTAAAACCTTCAAATATTTACAGCCTATGCCATTGGACTTAACACCTTGAAGATTTTGATCTTGGAGCCCTTATCAAAGCCTCCAATCACTTTCAAACCCTTGATTGTAACCCATTGAGCAGCAAACTGTATTTTTTAGACCCATTTTTGACCCTAGTTGACCAATGGGTCAAAATTGACAAAAATACCCCTATGAGATTTCAAATGCCCATTTTGACTCAAATCAATTCCAGATTCCTTGAAACCACTTTCAATAAGTTTCAAATATCAAACCCAACTTGTTGATCCCAAACCTGGACCTTGGGTCAACCTGGTTGACCAAGTCAACCAAGTTTGACCCATTAACCCATACACCCCTTCTCTTTCAAATCTTTGAAATGCAAGGGATGACCCCTTGGATACCCAAGAGACCTCTCTTGGAGACCCAAGCCTTGGACTCACTTGGGTTAGCTATATGGCTTGACTCAAGTGACCAAAGAGAGGCCTCCCTTGAGCCATCTCTTGACCTTAATCAAATTGAATCCAAATCAAGGTGTCATTGGGTTTCCATTGACCCAATGCGCCTTCCTTGACCAGCCCAACCCTTGGGCTAACTTGGGTCAAGAGTTAGGCTAACCCAAAGTGCCCAAGATCACTTGGGATTGAGTTAACTCTCAACCTAAGCCCAATTGAACTTGATTAACACCTCCCATAGATGGCCCTAGGTCCAACACACCCCTCTCCAGCCAACCCATGCCTTGGGCTAACCCAAAGTAGCCAAAAACACCTTGACCCTAGCCATCTTCCAACCCAGATCAAATTGGACCCATTTTCCACTTGCATTGGGTCCACCAGACCCAGACCCACTTCCCACCTCAGGCCCAGGGTCTGGCAAGACCTAGGTTGATCCCAAATCGACCCGAACCGAGTATATTTGGATCAACCCGAGCCATCTTTTAAGCTAGACCAAATTGGATCCAATTGCCACTTGCATTGGGTGCACTAGACCCAGACCTATCTCCCATAACAAACGCAGGGTCTGACCTGACCTGGATCGAGCTCAATTCGACTCGAATCGAGCAGGTTTGGGTCTAACCCAGCCACCAGTTCAATCCAGGCATTCCCAGGCCAAATTGACTCCACCCTTGGCTCCAGCATGTCCCCATCGGCCTCCCCACTCAACCCGACCCAGACCATGGCCGGCGATGGTCGGAACCAACGGAAAACGAGTTTTGGTGGTCCCCCCCAGACAACTCCTGGTTCAAAGCTGCTACCCACCGGTTTGATCCCCACGATCTCCCTAGGACGTCGCCATCGTCCACCTACCAGCGATCCGAGCCCTCTCCAGCCTAATCTCGACCGTCCAAGCTCCCAAAAGGTGGCTGAATAGCCTCAAGCTCCCCAGACCGCCAGAGGCATCCACATTCATTCGAAATCGATTCTGAGAGCTTCTTCGAACTCCCAGACACTCCCTTCGAGCTCCCAGATCGATCCCTTCATCCGTTCGAGCAAGCGCCCCTGAAAGCATTCGGAGTCCCGCTCGAAGTCGCACCTCCGGTCCCGATGCCTGAAGGAGATCAGTTCGTTATCATCCCCTGAAGCTTCCTGATAGAGAAGCTCATTCGTTGAGGCCTTCTCTGCGATAATCCCTTCATCCCGAGCTCCCTAGCTAGGCAGTTTGGTCAAGTGTGAAGGAAACCTTCACCCCAACGGATCTCCACCGTTGGATTAAAGGTTTTTACAGTCCTGATCCTCCTTGTGAAATTTCATCAGAGTTCACTGGCGGGATCGCCCGGATCAAGCCGGAGAAGCTCTACGGTCTCAGATATGCGTGGGAGGTTGAAGATGAAATCGAATTAGATCCCGCGGTATCGAAGCGCGTTTGATCCCAGCCGCTCGATCCGCCATCCGATAGCTATGGTTAATCCGGTCGTTAACGGTTAGCGCCAATGATTGCTTGGCCAATCAGCGCGCGGCGCGTGTAAAGAGCCGCTGACTGTGTAATTGCTGAATTAAAAAATCCAGAAATTCAAGGGAACTTCAAAAATTCATAACTCCCTCCACACTTGTCCAAATTAGGTTTTCATAGGCTCATTAGAAAGATCTTAGGGAGATCTACAAAAGCCCTATGGTTCCAGACCCTGGTTTGGTCAGTCTAAGGCTTAATTTCAATTTGAGAATTTTATGAATTTCTTTAATTACTTTTTAAATACAGGTCCACCAGGTCTGGAATTTTGGGAGATTGAAATTGGACATGTTTTTGACATGTCCAAATTTTATCTTCCCATTTTAAGTTGTTTAAGGGCATTTTCCCCAATTTTTAAGTTTAAGGTTCATGGTTTGACCCTTAAATTCAAAATGGGATATAGACCTATCCAATGGGATTTAGGGTGTGATTTTTGGTGTGCTGATGATGAGTAGGATAAGGAGTGTATAGAAACTAATTTTGCCCCAATCCAGGCTTAGGATAGGCCCCTATAGTGATTTTAAGGTGACTTAGAGCTCACATTGGGTGGTTTAGTTAAATACCTTAGAGTATTCCATTTGAGTTCAAATTTGGTGGGTTTAGTCCTTATGGTCAGGTGATCCTATGGTCCAAATTTCATCAAATTTGGAGTTGATTTGGTTCCCCAAGGAGGAGCCTCAAAAATCCTTCTTAGAAATGGCCTTAACCCTAAACAATTGATAATGAACTATTCTTAATTTATAAAATCTATTAAGATGTCCATAATGGTCCCTAATTAATCCCCTAATCAATAAGAATTGAAACCCTCTTAAATTGATCTCTAGATTGCTCTTAGTTTAGTCCTTAGATAAAATCAAGGGTTAACCAATTTTAATTAATCCTAAAAATCTTAAAAATCCCAAAAGGGTTTTAAACACTTGTTGATCTATCCTTAGGTCATTTATGACCTTTGGAATTGATCCCAAGGAGTTTAGGGATCATTTGGGTTCAAATCCTTAAGCAGACCCCTTAGTCGTAATAACTTGGTAACCCCTACGAATATGTATAATTTCTAAAGTTCACTGTTAATTATAGAAAAAATTTTGGCTAATCAAACTCAATGGATAATGACTTCAATTAGAATCTATCATTCTCTAAAAATATTAAACCATCATAATTTGGTCAAAGTTAAGGACTCAACATCTTAGGTGCTTTAGGTCAAAACGGGCAAAAACTTTTAAAAATCATAACTTTTCATAGAAAACTCCAAATTGAGTGTGTCACCTATCTAACAACTCATAATTAGGTCTTGTATTTATTAAAAATCTGAAAACCTTAAGATTAACTCTAGTTTTGAAAGTAAAATTTTGACCCCTTAGTTAACGTATCCGGGTAATCCTTTAAAATCTGTTAACTTCTCCAACTCCTAAAATTCTTTTAATAGGTTATTAAAATTCTCAGCCAACCCATTAAAATTAGTAATCAATTCCCCTTAACATTAATGCACTCCTTTAGTTCCAACTAATTTAAAATAACTTAATTAACCCCGATTGCTACTGGGTAACCCAAGCCTACGAGGCTATTAACTTAGCCCCAAGGAAGGTGAAATAAACTTCACGGTCTCGGTATGAAATTAAAGTAGTAATCAATTAACTTTAAAAATACGTTTAATTAAAATTCCTAATTTATTAATATTTAGAGTTTAATTTAAATCTCCCTTTTAGGCCTTAACAAATTCAAAACTTTAGACAACTTTGACTAATCACCTAACTTAGGATTTACCCCAGCCACACGACCTTTTACACACACTTTAGATGATGTGCTAGGACAACCAACCCTAGATCTAGGTTTGGCCGGTGTTTACTTTACTGCTGTTGCGGATTTTTCGTAGTTTTCACTACATGTTGTGGATGAAATTGCTTTGCTGTGTCTGCTTACTTTTCTGCACTCTGTGGATGGATTGATGTGTTTGGCGAGTAGATTACCCTTAGGTTAGGTACGATCTGGATGTTCACATAGTTTTTTGCAGGTGGCCACGCTCATGCAGGGCAGTAAAAGGGGGCTAAATCAATAAAAAATATTAATTGTTATAAATGCTTGCACAGGTGCTTCAGCTGCTAAAGCCCCCCAAATAAGAAGAGCGTGGCCATTGTGTTTTACTTTCTTTTCTGCACATATATAACTGCTTGAGAATAACTAATTCTATTTATTAACTGCTTAGGATAATCTTGCAGGAGAGTCTAGATTTTTGATTTGATAAAAATGTAATTTTTTTAATTATCAAGTGTTGTGAAAGTTAATTTTGAGTTGGGATACATAGATCCAAAGCTTGGATTCCAAAGAGGAAAGGATGCCCTTTTGGGAAGTATTCCTTTTTCCATTTGGAAATTTAAATTTTGATCACACTTCTCTTATACTCAAAGAGGAAAAAGTGGCCTTCTCCTTAAAAGGAAGTGCCCTCTTATCCATTTGGGTAGATTACCTCAAAGAATCCAAGGAGCTCAAAGAAAAGGAGCCCAAAGAAGAACAAGATTGAAGACTTGAAGATTGAGGTATCCCACTCAAAATTACTTGCGTCATTACTAGGCTTAGAATCCGGGTTGTTATCAGTGATGCCCTGCCACTTTACTTTCTGCAAAACTCTGGTTTGTAATAAGCAAGGCAACTTTGCTTATGGACATTTATTAATTAGTTAATATTTGATGTGATGAATTGATTGCCTTTAGGATTGCCTGCTTTTCCTAGTTTTTTGGCGATTGTGTGCCGCTTTTGTTTTCGCCTGGATACGTGAGACTCATGAGGGTGTGAAAGTTTTCTACTCATAACTTAAAAAGTCTAAAATTTTAGTGAGTCTAAATAACATAGAAAGATAACAAATCTAGGGAATTAGCCGGGGATCGACCCCGGGGTCGCATGCATATTTCTGCATTTCTTCTTTCCATATTTTAGACCCTTTCCCGCCTGCGGGTAGAGTCCGGATAATCTGACCTATGAGGATGAGGTGCCGGACTTGGGGAAGTACAGTCTTCTAAAAAATTATTTTATAAGCTTGTTTTTAAATTTTCAAGCATATTTGATTTGGAAGTTGTCGACTAGCATGCATTGCATTAGATACAAATTAAAAGAGTTAAAAATTTTAAATGCATTAGTTTTAGCATTTTAGCACCCAACATAAGTTTGTTGGTGGAATTTTGAAAATATGTTTTAAAAAAATTAGTTTTCTTTGGGAATTTTAAGATTAAGGTTGAGTTCTAATTCTAAAGTCGAATCAACTCGTTAGAAAGAGTATATCACCCTGAAGGACAAAAATAAATTTTCGTAACGGTGTTCAGACTTAGAATTATGAAATTCATCTTGAATATTATGACCGGATGCTAAAGAGAACCTCATATGGCCCCGAAGGGTCAAAATGAGGTTCAACTGAATATTCAACTACAATATTCAAGAAGTGTGATCGTTAGGTTCACATCCAAAGCCTTATCAAAGAAAGATGTATATCCCCAAAGGGAGAAAATATCATTCGATGATAATTCTTTGAATATGATAACAATGATCACTAGTATTTTAAGTTTTTCCAAAGAAATCCAATTAAGTTTTAAAAATCATTTTTTAAAATCAGGTGCATGTGTGGTTCCAAATCTCCTACGAGCGCAAGCCCTCGTAGTTAATTACATCGTAGGGAGACAAAAATCTCCTACGAAAACTCCCGATTAAAATGGTGGCAGAATTTTGTTAGAGTTTCTAGGAGTGATATCAAAGCATGAATAAAATTATTGGAAAATCAAAAGGGAATGGATCAAGATTGAGCAGTTATTAACAGATTCAAAGGAAGAGAGGTAGGGGACACTTTGAGAATCCAGAACTATCCGGAAGTGCCTCAACTTAATCTAAGTGTTGGGCTTTATATTTTAGGACTGAAAGGAATTTTTAATTAGAGTTGAGCATTTTATTAGAAATTTGGGATTATATTCCCGAAATTTGGGGTCTTATAATCAAAGATCTGCCCCGGATCCTAAATCTATTTTGGACACTGGACCACAGTCGTCCGATCCTAACTAATACAGTGCAAGGTTTGGACTTACCCCGGCCTGGATTGGGGAGCCAGCTAACCACCTAGTCGATTTAAAAGAGATGAGTCCGGTCTTTTATGAAAGAGTGGTGGGGACGTTGTATTTAAGGTTTTAGAGAGTTGGGGCCGACATCTAGAGATTGTCCTAATTGGCCCCTTTAACTTATGTTGGGTGCAAAATGATAAGGACTATGCAATTAAAATTTTGACTCTTTAAGTATGTTTCTAATGCAATGCATGCTGGTTAACAACCTCAAATCGAGTATGATTGAAATTTTAAAAACAGGCTTAGAAAATAATTTTTTAGAAGACTGGACTTCCCCAGGTCCGGCACCTCGTCCTCATAGGTCAGACTATCCGGACTCTACCCGCTGGCGGGGAAGGGTCTAAAGCAAGGAAAGAGTAATGCAGAAATATGCATGCGACCCCGGCTAATTCCCTAGATTCGTTATCTTTCTATGTTATTTAGACTCACTAAAATTTTAGACTTTAAGGTTATGAGTATAAAAATTTTCACACCCTCACGAGCCTCACGAGTCCAGGCAAAAACAAAAGCAGCACACAATCGCCAAAAAACTAATAAAAGCAGGTAATCCTAAAGGCAATCAGATCATCACATCAAATATAAATTAACTAATTAATAAATGTCCATAGGAAAAGTTGCCTTGCTTATTACAAACCAGAGTTTTGCAAAAAGTAAAGTGGCCGGGCACCACTGACAACAACCTGGATTCTAAACCTAGTAATGACGCAAGTAGTTTTGAATGGGATATTCTCAATCTTCAAATCTTCAAATCCTCAATCTCGTTCTTATTTGTACTCCTTTTCTTCAATCTTCTTGGAATCTTCGTAGTGGATTACCCAAATGGATAAGAGGGCACTTCCCTCTAAGGGGGAAGACCACTCTTTCCTCTTTGGGTAAGAAGGAGGTATGATCCAAATTTGGATTCCCAAATGGAAAAGGAGTGTTCCCTAAAGGGGTATCCTTTCCTCTTTGGAATCCAAGCTTTGGATCTATGTATCCCAACTCAAAATCAACTTTCACAACACTTGACACTTACACAAATTACATTAATATCAAAATAAAAATCTAGACTCACCTGCAGGGTTATCCTAAGCAATTAATATATATATATAAAAAAGTTATTCCCAAGCAGTTGTATATGAGCAGAAAAAAAAGTAAACACACTGGCCGCGCTCCTTTTATTTGGGGGCTTTAGCAGCTGAAACACCTGTGCAAGCAGTTATAACGATTGATAATAATTTTTTTTATTGATTTAGCCCCCTTTTTATATTGCCCTGTATGGGCGTGGCCACCTGCAAAAAACTGTGTCAACATCCAGATCGTGCCTAACCTAGGGGTAATCTAGTCGCCAAACACATCAATCCATCCACAGAGTACAGAAAAAGTAAGCAGACACATCAAAGTAATTTCATCCACAACATGCAGTGAAAACTACGAAAAATTTGGCACACAGCAGTAAAGTAAACACCAGCCTAACCTAAATCTAGAGTTGGTTGTCCTAGCACATCATCTAAAGTGTGTGTAAAAGGTTGTGTGGCTGAGGTAGGTCCTAAAGTAGGTAATTAGTTGAAGTTGTCTAAAAGTCTGGGTTTGTTAATGCTTAAAAGGGGATTTAGATTAAAATTTAAGTATTAATGAATTAAGAATTTTAATTAAACATATTTTCTGGAAACCTTCAATCCAACGGTGGAAATCCGCTGGGGTGAAGGTTTCCTTCACACTTGACCGGACTACCTTGCTAGGGAGCTCGGGATGAAGGAATTACCGCAGAGAAAGCCTCAACAAATGAGCTTCTCTATCTGGGAGCTTCAGGGGACGAAGGCGAGCAAGTTTCCTTCAGAGGCCGCGACTGGAGGACGGCTGGAGGTATGACTTCGAGCGGGACGCCGAAGCCTTTTGCCGGAGTTCGCTCGAAGTGATGGAAGGGGCGGTCTGGTAGCTCGAAGGAAGATGATGGGAGATGGATGGAGCTCCGAGGAATCGTTTGAAAACACTGGGATCGTCTCTCGAGCTCTGGGGAGCACCAACCTATTCAGCCTCCTCCCGCGAGCTCGGACGGCCAGGATTGAATCGGAGGAGGTCTCGGATTGATGCCTAGTGGAAAGGGGCACCATTCCAGAGAGCTCGTGAGCCTCAAGCCGGCGAGCCACAGCCTTTGGAAGGCTTTCGGTCAGGATCGGCCTGGGGGGACCACCGGAGCTTGCTCTCCATTGGTTCCGACCGCCGCCGGCCATGGTCTGGGTCGGGTTGACCAGGGAAGGCCGATGGGGACATACTGGAGCCGAGAGTGGAGCCAAATTGGCCTGAGGAAGCTGGGGTCGATCAGGTGGCTCGGTTGGGCTCAAACCTGCTTGGTTCGAGTCGAAGTGAGCTCGATCCAGGTCAGGTTAGACCCTGGGTTCGGTATGGGAGGCAGGTCTGGGTCTGGTGCACCCAATACAGGTGGCAATTGGGTCGAATTTGATCTGGGCAGGGAGATGGCTCGGATCCAAGTGTTTTTGGCTACTTTGGGTTAGCCTAACTCCTGACCCAAGCTAGCCCAAGGCATGGGCTGGCTGGAGGAGGTGTATTGAACCTAGGGCCACCTATGGGAGGTGTTGGTCAAGTTCAATTGGGCTTAGGTTGAGATTTGGCTCAATCCCAAGTGCTTTTAGGCACTTTGGGCTAGCCTAACTCTTGACCCAAATGAGCCCAAGGGTTGGGCTGATCAAGGAAGGTGTATTGGGTCCATGGGAACTCAATGACACTTTGATTTGGATTCAATTTGAATAAGATCAAAAGATGGCTCAAGGGAGACCTCTTCTTGGTTACTTGGGTCAAGCCATGTGACTAACCCAAGTGAGCCCAAGGCTTGGGTCACCAAGAGGGGTTTCTTGGGTGCCCAAGGGGTTATCCCATGCATCTAAAGGACTTGGAATAGGATTGATTCAAAATTGTGAAAGGGAAGGGGTGTATGGGTTAATGGGTCAAACCTGGTTGACTTGGTCAACCAGTTTGACCCAAGGTCTGGGTTTGAGTTCAACAAATTGAATTTGACATTTGGAATTCATTAGAAGTGGTTTCGAAGAGTTTGGAATTGATTTGATTTGAAATGGCCATTTGAAATCTCATAAGGGTATTTTGGTCAATTCTGACCTATTGGTCAACTAGGGTCAAAAATGGATTTGAGAAATGCAGTTTACTGCTCAGTGGGTTAAAATTAAGAATCGGGAAGTGGTTGGAGGCTTTGATAAGGGCTCCAAGATCAAAATCTCAAAGGGGTTGGGTTCAGTGGCATAAGCTGTAAATATTTGAAGGTTTTACAGCCTTTGGATTTTAATTCAGATTCTGGGGTTAGAGACCTCAAAATGGGCTCAAAATTGGAGGGTAGCCTCTAGAGACATGTCTTATCACTTTGTAAGTGATAGACCCTGAATCAGAGGCCATTGGACTGGGTTTTGGAATGTTTGAAAATTCTTTGAAAAAGGTCTTTAGGATAAGGCCTTAAGGCTTTGGATTTGAGTCTGGATTTCTGGATTTGGAATGGATTTTAAGCTTGAGTAATTAATATTGAAGTATCCAAATCATTAACAATCATGTGGTGATTGTTAATGAATGGATAGGGTCAAAGCTAGGTCAAGGGTAGGATCAAAGTCAAAGTTGAAGTTTGATTTCTCAATTGAACTGGGTCATGGTTTGAAGGGGTCTGAAGTTTGAATTGATTTGAATTTAAATTGAATGGAGTTTAGATTTATTTGAGGTTTGAGTTAGTCAAGGGTATGGATTGATTTGAATATGGATTGATCCTAGGATCTAGAAGAGTTCTAGGACTTGGATATAGAAGAATCCTAGGCTCTAGAATAGGCCTAAAGGTCTTAGATCTAGAAGGATCCTAAGGTCTAGAATAGACCCTAAGGTTGGGCTCTAGGAAAGGATCTCAAAATCAAGAATAGATCCTAGGGTCTAGGTCTAGGAAGGGGTCTTAAGTTCTAGAGTGGATCCTAGGGTCTAGGATTAGATCTGGATTCTGGAAGGGTCTTAGTGACCTCATAAAAAAATGAGGTCAACAAATGGACCCCCAATGTGTGTGGTTGAAGGAACTTCTGCTGCACACATTGGCGTTGACCGAATAGAAGTGGAATCTCAAGGATGGAAGGGAGGTGATCTCCCAACCTCAAGCCTATAGGATGCTGATAGAAGACTTACTCCAAAGGCAGATTAACTGGAAACCAAAGTAGGGAATACCTAGCTTTGGGTCTAAGGAAGGGCATCACCCAACCTTAGGTCTACAAGATGCTGATAGAAGACTTACTCCTAGTAGACGGATCAACTGGAAACCAAGGTAGGGAATACCTAGCCTTGGGTCTAAGGAAGGGCATCACCCAACCTTAGGCCTATAGGATGCTGATAGAAGACTTACTCCTAATAGGCAAAATTAACTGGAAACCAAAGTAGGGAATACCTAGCTTTGGGTCTAAGGAAGGGCATCACCCAACCTCAGGTCTACAGGATGCTGATATAAGACTTACTCCTAGTAGACGGATCAACTGGAAACCAAGGTAGGGAATACCTAGCCTTGGGTCTAAGGAAGGGCATCACCCAACCTTAGGCCTACAGGATGTTGATAGAAGACTTACTCCTAATAGGAAAAATTAACTGGAAACCAAAGTAGGGAATACCTAGCTTTGGGTCTAAGGAAGGGCATCACCCAACCTTAGGTCTACAAGATGTTGATAGAAGACTTACTCCTAGTAGACGAATCAACTGGAAACCAAGGTAGGGAATACCTAGCCTTGGGTCTAAGGAAGGGCATTACCCAACCTTAGGCCTATAGGATGCTGATAGAAGACTTACTCCTAATAGGCAAAATTAACTGGAAACCAAAGTAGGGAATACCTAGCTTTGGGTCTAAGGAAGGGCATCACCCAACCTTAGGTCTACAGGATGCTGATAGAAGACTTACTCCTAGTAGACAGATCAACTGGAAACCAAGGTAGGGAATACCTAGCCTTGGGTCTAAGGAAGGGCATCACCTAACCTTAGGCCTATTGGATGCTGATAGAAGACTTACTCCTAATAGGCAAAATTAACTGGCAAACTAGGATGGTGCCACGAGGGGCGTACTCCACCACTAGCGAGTGTGAATCAGGATGGTGCCACGAAGGGCGTACTCCACCACTAGCAGGTGTGGTTCTAAGGGAGGGAACGATCCGACCTTAAGGAAAAAGGCTAAGAGCGTTAAGATAAAGAAAGACCTTAAACAGGGAAGAGTCAAGTTGCAAATCAAGAAAGAGAAATTTTATTAATTGATAAAATGAGCTACCTCAAGCATAGTATTTCTTAAGAAAACGCCCATTGACAGGTAGCATTGGGTGGTTTCCTTTGCAATCTACTAACTGATACGAGCCTCCTTCGTAGACAGTCTCTATAACGAAGGGTCCTTCCCATGTAGGTTCAAATTTGCCTCCCAACTTTCGATGGGCTAAAATAGGCCTCCAAAGGACCAACACCAAGTCTCCCGCTTGGAAGGTCCTAAGTCGCACTAACTTATCATGGGATTGAACAATACGGGACTTATACAACTCTAAACTTTGTTGAGATTGGAGACGTAGCTCTTCAAGGCCTTCGAGTTCTTCCAACCGCAGTTTTGCATTTTGTTCGTTTGTGATTTGATTCTGAACTGCAATCCTGAGCGAAGGGATTTGTATTTCCAAGGGTAAAACGGCCTCAGATCCATACACTAGTGCAAACGGGGTTGAATGGGTCGGGGTTCTATAAGTGGTACGGTAAGCCCACAAAGCTTCCACCAACCGCTCATCCCACTGTCGTTTGTTATCATCAAGGGTCTTTTTAACAATTTGCACCAAGGTTTTGTTGAAGGCCTCGGCCAATCCATTCGCCCGAGGATAATAGATCGTCGAATATCTCCAATCAATATTATGGCGCCTTACGAAATTGTTGATTTTTGTAGACTTGAATGCGGACCCATTATCGGATATGATTCTGCGGGGTACGCCGAATCGATATACGATATGGTCACGAAAGAATTTTAAAACATGGTATGATGTTACATTGCGTAGGGGGATTGCTTCGCCCACTTTGAAAAGTAATCAGTCGCTGCTAATATGAAACGATGTCCCCTCGCAGAGGGAGGGTCAATCGGCCCAATGATATCTGTGCCCCAACTCTCGAAGGGCCACGAGGCTATCGTAGGATGCAACACATTAGGCGGCTGATGTAAAATCACACCATGGACCTGACATTGATGACAGTGCTTTGCAGTATTCATACAATCGTCAATCATTGTAGGCCAGTAGTATCCAAGTCTTTTAATCTTCAATTTCATTTTAGGACCCGATTGATGTGCACCGCATAGTCCTGAATGAACTTTGTTAACAATCTTCAGGGCTTCTTACTGATCCAAACAGCGCAGCCACATGTGATCGAAGGACCGACGGTACAACAAATTGTTGACTAGTGCATAAGACAAGGCACGTTTCTTAATCTGGTTGGAGAGTGATTTATCCTAGGGAAGCTTCCCTTCTTTAAGGTAGTCGATTAAGGGTCGTCTCCAATCGCCTTCTTCATCAGTCGTCGAAGAGGCAGAAAGGATCTGAAGGGGAGCCTTACTAATGTGTTCCAAATCTATAAGGGAGAGGATTTTACGACCCTGAATCTCTATAGGGATGGAATCCTCCTCAGGACATGCAAATTCCTTCGCAAGCTTTGCTAAGGAATCCGCTGCGGAATTGCTTCCATGGGGAACCCTATACAAAGTAGCAATAGGGTTTTGTTCCAACAAGTGAAGTGTGTACTGGTGATATCTTAGGATATTAGGATTCAAGACTTTATAAGTTCTGGCGACTTGGTTGATAACCAGTTGGGAATCTCCAAAGATCTTAATCTCTCTAATTTCCATCAGAATTGCAAGTTCCAAACCGGTTATCAGAGCTTCGTATTCGGCTTCGTTATTTGTGCAAGGCTCCGATAAGTGGTAGGAAAAATGCATCATTCCTTTTTCTAGCGTAATGAAAATTAGATCGACTCCAGCCTTTCCAGGAATTACAGATTGTTGGGTCGCAATCCTACGAGAGGATGCTGCCCCATCAAAATATAATTCCCAGATGGACTCATCAGGTTCCCTCAAACTCATGACTTGTTCATCGGGTAGGTCATCGTTCAGAGGAGAATCTGCCGGCAGCGGATGTGCTGCCAGAAAATCGGCGACAGCCTGTCCTTTCACAGCACGAAGAGGAGTGAAAGTAATCTCAAATTGGAGTAATATCATAGACCAACGAGCTAAACGTCCTGACAATGTAGGTCGGGTCATAAGATATTGCAAAGGATTAACTCTCGAAATCAAACTGATTGAGTGGGAGAGCATGTAATGCCTCAGTTTCTGAGCTGCAAAAACCAAAATAAGACAATGCTTCTCTATTGACGAGTATCGAATTTCAGTAGGAAGGAGTCTTCGACTGAGGTAATAGAGAGCATTCTCTTTTCCTTCGTCATTAACTTGAGCCAACAAGGCACCTAAAGACTCATCTAAGGCTGCGGTGTAGAGAATTAGCGGCTTTCCCGGAATCGGAGCTGCCAAAACTGGTGGGTTGGAAAGGTATTGCTTGATATCATCGAAAGCATTTTGGCACCTCTCATCCCATACGAACTTAGCATCTTTCTTTGCAAGGACAGAAAATGGTTGACATCTTCCGGAAAGATTAGAAATAAACCTCCTTATATACACCAATCTACCTTGTAGAGACCTTAACTGGATAAGGCTCTTAGGAGATGGCATATCTAAGATGGCTTCAATTTTAGCAGGATCGATCTCGATTCCGCGGTGCCTCACTACGAATCCTAAGAATTTTCCTGAGGCGACGCCGAAGGCACACTTCAAGGGATTCATTTTTAAATCGTAGCGGCGCAACAGCTCAAATACAACTCTTAAGTCATACAGGTGAGCCTCTTTGACCTTACTTTTGACAACCAAATCGTCAATATAGTACTCAACTTGATTGTGGATTAAGTCGTCAAAGATACGGGTCATGGCCCGTTGGTAGTTTGCTCCGGCATTCTTTAAGCCAAATGGCATCACCTTATAACAAAAGATTCTGATAGGGGTTCTGAACGCTGTATTTCTCTCATCCTCCGGGGCCATCTTGATTTGGTTATAACCCGATGAGCCATCCATGAATGAGAAGATAGCATGTGAGGAGGCAATGTCCACCATGAGTTCTGGTATTGGTAGAGGGAACTCATCTTTAGGACATGCCTTATTCAAATCCCTATAGTCGACACAAATCCGAATTTGACCATTTTTCTTTCAAACTGGCACGATGCTGGCCACCCAGGAGGGATATTGCTCCTCTCGAATGAATCCGGCTTCTGCCAATTTCTTAACTTCAGAAACGACTTGTTGCTAAATCTCTAAGCGCATGCGTCGAGGAGCTTGTTTAACAGGAATGGCATCATGCCGAACCCCAAGTTTGTGAACTGCTACCTCAGCAGGCAAACCTGGCATTTCGTCGTATGTCCAGGCAAAGCAATCCTTGAACTCGAATAACAACTGAATTAAGTCTTGGGTTTCACCCTCGTTTAACAAAGTACTTATGAAAATTGGACGGGGGTCATCATCGTTTCCCAGGTTAATTTCTCTCAACTCATCGATTGTCGACTTAATTTCCTCTTCGAATTCAGGGGGTGCATCCCGAACTTGAAGATCATCGGGATCGTCTAAAGTCTCCAAACATAGCCCATCTAGAGGACAGATGGGATCTGTAGGGACATTTGGAGAATCGAGATGGTAAGTTATCATTAGGCAATACTCATCATCATCGAATGAACTAACGGTCCCAAAGCCAATACCACTTGTTGGATTTTTATTTATCTTTGTTCGCCAAATATTTTCATGGTATCTAGCTTGACCCTTAGTCCATCGGTATGGTATAGAACCCTTAGAAAAAGTATTTTTTACACAAACAGGGAAGTAGCTGAAAGGTAATTCCATTAATTCATTAAAATCTACCTCCTCAAGGGTTACATCACCTTCGTCCCTTGCGGAGGAGGAGCTATGAAAGAATTTCTGGACTTTCTTAACTTCACCATCCAAGATGGGGGCCACTTTGACTTCCAACCCTACAACCCTGCATTGTTAATTTAGGCTCGTCACTTTTAACTTTTGAGATATCTGCCTCAGGGTCACTGTCCTGGTCTAAGGTGAGATCAAATTTTGGAGGAGTATTTATGTTTTGGTAGTTGAGAGAGAAGGCAACACCTTGATTTTCTAGTTCACCATCAGAGTCTGATTCCAGACCAATATACATAGGTGCTCCCCTTCTATCTAATGAAGCACGGCCTCGACCTCGTGCCCTTAAAGCCATCCTCCCACCTCTTTGAGGTAATGTACTTGGAGGCCTAAGGACAACGATATCAGAGTCGTCTTCACTACTCGATTGTGTCATTTCTTGATTGATATTTTTATCTTTTTCCTTCTTTTGGTCAAATTTTTGTCCAACCATTTTCTCCTCAAATTTGATCTCCAATTTAGAACGGGACGAGGACCCTTTTGGTATGAAATACGCAGCATCTTCGTAGATCCCAATTTCTTGAATCGAGAATTGTTGCAAATCATCCTTAATCACATGTTTAATGCCGTTTCGTTGATACTTAACGCATTGGTGCAGCGTAGATGGAACCATTCTATATTCGTGAATCCAAGGTCTACCTAGAAGTGCGTTAAAGAACGTAGTTGAATCAATAATATGAAATTTAGCTTCAGTTTTTAACCCTCCTATTTCTAGGAGAAAAGTGATTGAACCTAAAGCTCTCTCGCCCTTCTCGTTAAACCCACGAAGCACCAACCTGTCGGTTGAAAGCTTGCTAGTATCAACTCTGAGATAGGCAAGAGTCTTTATGTTCATCATGTTGACCGATGCACCCGGATCAACAAGGACTCTTGATAACTTGAAGTTTCCCACATCTACAGTAATGTAGAGGGGGCGATTGTGGTCGGCAGTCCCCAAGAGTAAATCTTTGTCTAAAAAGGTAACCCCGGGGATCTCTTTGAAGTAGAGAGCCTCACCTTTTGAAGTTGCAGCCAACTGTGTTAAGCAAATCTCGGGGTCGAGAAGTGCTTTAATTAAAGACTACCTCATTTCTTTAGAGAGAAGGAGGGCGTCATAAATACTTAATTTTGCTGGCAAGTTCCTAAGGTGGGCTAGAACATTGTAATCAACCTTAGGAACGACAGACTCGAAACCCGGAGGAATTAATGAAAATTCTGGTTGCTGAGGGGAATCTGGATTTAGATTTTCGAATGAAGATTGCTTGCCTTTGTCCTGAGGGGGTAACCTAGGAGGTAAGACTTTACCACCACGGAGTTTCACCTGCTCGATATCCTTGGGCGGGCAAACTAAAGCGGTGTCTACACTCACTGTAGGCATTGGATCATCGTTTCCCGAAAGAGAGTCAGAATCTGAAAACTCTATCTCGATAGGACTTCCCTGAAAATCAAATTGGGGGAAATCGCTTTCTGATAAGGCTTCACATTCGACATCTTCTTGAACAGTCGATTCGGGAAGGTCGGTTTGATTGACATCAAGATTTGTTTCATTAGGAGTTTGATTTAAAACAGGAGAGTCATCAATTTGCATTTGAGATTCATGGTCAATCATCAAGACAAAAGTAGAAGGATGTTTTTTATTCATCTTTTGACCCTTCGCCTTTGATGGGGCAAAGTAAAAGTCAGATAACAAAAGAGGGGAAAGGGTTTTAACACCACCATCCGCCATTCTGATACATCTCTCATCTACACACTTCCTCTTTACAAAATCAAATTTCTCTTCTTTTACATTTTTCTCAGTAGTTCCTAAGACTACTGGAGAGGAAAGTGGCTCAACATCCTTCTGCGAAGCATCCAGGTCAACCTTCCACACCGGGGCCTGGATTATCGTAGTCAGCTGTTGAGAAAGACGAAAAGACTTATTAATCGACTTTTTAAGTGCCCGGGACAAAGCAATGTCCCAACCATCTTCAACAAGACAAAAAGAGTTAAGAGGATTACCTGAAATGGTTTTAATTGAAGCCTTTTCTGGATCGACCAAGTATTCCTTAGGTATTATGATGTTACCTTGGGTGTAGTTCCTCTCAAGCCAATCTTTGAACACAACACAGTCCACAAGAGGGTGACTAAGCATTCTGTGGTACGGGCAATACTTGAAGTCATCTTTCTTGCTCTCATCCTCAAGTCTCCTGGCCTCTGGCAACTGAAAATCAGGTTTCTTTAACAAGCTCTTGAAGATTTTCTTAACTGACTCCCTTTTAAATGGATAAGGCTTTGCCAATCTATCTCTGAAAGGAATTAAGGCGGGATCTCTAGTATACTGAGGAACTAACTGGAATGGCTGCTTCTGAGGTGGCTGTGGTGGAGGTGGAGGGCTAGGCTGACTAACCACTGGCCTCTTTCCTTTATCTACTGCTGAGACCACAGCTTTCTTTTCAAAAGTTTTCACCAACTTAGGACCCTTCTTATCTTCAGACTGCTCTCGTAAGAATGGCATCCTAGGAGCCTCTTCCTGCAAATTGCTAGCCTTATTAAGAAGTTTTTCAAAAGTTTTAATAGTGAAACCCTTCAGTAGAAAAGCAACAGGGCTGTGGATATTCTTCAAAAGAATCTCCACAGCATGTTGCTCTTGCAACTGGGGTTCACACTTCATCGAGAGATTTCGCCACCTCAAGATGTACTCAACCAGAGACTCTCCCGGCTTTTGCTTTTAAACCACGAGATCGCCCACGGTGGTGCGTTGTTGCGCTCCAGAAAATCTCTTAAGAAAGAGTTTTTCTAGCTCGCAAAAGATTCTTACTGAACCGTTGGGCAGATCGGAGTACCATTCAAAAGCAATACCGGATAGGCTACTTACAAATTGGCAAAATAGTAGAGCATCTGTCCCCCCTGCATTGCAACAGCTTGCTCGGAAATGGGCCAGATGCTGTCTCGGATTTTCAATTTCAGTGAAAATTTTAAAAGTTGGTGGCACAAAGCCCTTTGGGTAAGGAACTAAGTCATATTCTTCGGGGTAAGGTCTACCCTTTGGAATAGACGCGGTTCCTTGCGAAAGAGCTAAGGCCTCCCTTACCTGGTCCTCAATTAGTTGGTTAATATCTTTCTGAGGCGGAATCGGAAGAGCGGTGGAAACTGTGGGGTAAACTGGAGGTGCTTCTACTAGACAAGGAAGGGTCACAGGCGGTAAATCGATAGGTTTGGAACTAAATTCTGCCTTTTTGGCCTTTTCTGTGAGTTCTCGAGCTGATTGCTGAATTTTAAGAGACTCTTGCTGTGACTTATCCAACTTTTCTTACATCTCCCTAACTTGTGACATCATGCTTGCAAGCTGAGTCTCCAAGTTTTTTATGTGCTCTTCATCTCTGGCCTTTAAAGATTCATCTGAATCTGACTCGGCAGCATGTGAATTATCGTCTTTAACAAATCGACGTTTGCTGGGCTCAGTTTCTTTATTAGATCCCCTAGTCTCAACCATATGAACACTACCAACATAATCATCTTCATCTCCAAGGAGATCATCCAGCTCAGGGTCAAAAGAGGCCATTCCCTCTTTATTCAACAAAATATTTCTTATCTCTTGAACTATATCCTCAACCGATCTGTCCCCAATTGACTTAGGATCAAGGGGTAGGTATCCTTTGTATTCAGCCATATCGAATAATTCTTTAGAATCTAGGCGGGGAATAATTTCTGTAAGTTTTGGATTAGGATCTGGCTGAGACTTTGTATCCGGTTCATCTTCCATTTCTAGATCCTGGTCAATTCTCTCCTCTTCGACTATCCCAGAACTAGAAGTCAAAAGAGTGGCATCCTCTATGGGGAGAGGGACATATACCTCGGGGGGAGAAGCAGGAGCTTGTAAAGTGATAGCTCTTACATCTGGCAAGGTAAGGTCCCCAAACATGACTAGGGAGTCTAGGAATGACACTCGGATCTTGGGGATCATTAACTGGGACAACAGGGATGGTCGGTATCGGATTTTGAACTAAACTGGCTGTGGGAGAACTGTCAACTGTAACAACTGGGATACTAGTCTGGACATCCATCGAGTCAATTGAAACTGGAGTGGGGTTGGCTGGAACTCGTTGGAGCTGCAAAATGAACTTAGAAGTTCTAGGAGGTTGTGGCAGACTCTCCAACTTAGTCCTCTTTGGCACATATTTCCTTTCAGGAGATTTGGGTCTTTTCCCTTTAACATCCACAGGTCTTTGGATCTCATCCCCCTTTGGCTTAACAACTACTGAGGCCAATCTCACAGGTTTATGTGGGGGCACCGGGGTCCTACCAGTAGGACGATGGCCTCTCTCGGACCCAGTCAACACAATACCCTCCGTTTGAGAGGACGGAGGGCGTGGCACCCAGTGATATCCATCAACCAGTACAGAAGTGGCAGGCTGCCTAACATATTTCTTGTTTCTCCTAACATGTTGTGGAGTTTGGTTCTTAGCCTCAGATGCCTCTTCTTTCAACACTTCTTTTTGGAAGCGATGTGAGATCACTCCCTTCAATTGTTTTACATACTCCTCCTTAGTTTGTCCCGTCTGTGCAGCACAGGTATGAATTATGTTTCTTAAAGTCCTTGTCCTCTGGATGTATTTTTCTTTCTGAGTCTTCTTAGTCGAATAGTCGACCGGGCATGGTGGGGAACGGGCTATCCTAGATATCCTCTCCTCCCCTTGAGCAGAAGCTAAGGGGAAAAAGCGACTCCCTTTTAGAAGGGGAGAGGATGCAGGAATAGGCAGCTCCTCATCAGCCTCAGGTTCTACTTGAGCTAAGGTCTTAAAAGGTACGACTCTCTTAGCCTTAGAGATCTTCTTTCTAAGTCTCCTCAAATAGTTTTTCTTCTGATTCTTAGTGGCAAAGCTAAGTCCAGAACTAGACCCTTCCTCAAAAACAGATTTGACTTCAGTGGGAGGCTCAGTAACTGGTTCAGACTGTTTTGGTGTCTCAATCTCAACAGGTGCAACAGAAGTAGCTCCCACAATCAACTCAAGCTCAGGGGTGGGATTCTTGGTGGCATCCAACTTGACTACCTCTTGTCCATCCATGTAAAACTCAAGAGTATCAAAGCCCAATCCAAAAACAACAGTTCTCCCTTGGTCATTCACAGTCGAAGAGAGTTCACGGTCAAAGGTAAAGATCAACTTGCCAGCCATTGGATATTTTCTGAAAATTAAAGAATGGTTTGACATTAGATTTCTTGAAGAAGAAGTGTTCATTGTTTTAAAACTTAAAGCTTGTAGGATAATCCCAACCTCCCAACACATATCGAATGGTAGGAACCTTCAACACATGTTAGGGAGATAAAGAGACTAAGTACATGCCAAAAGAAAGAAGAAAAAAAGAAAAAAAAAATGTTTAGAACAGATCAACATATGTTAGCCCATAAAGTGATCATATGAGGTAGCATATGAGGTTTTGGAATAAAAAGGTTTTTTTTGGATTTTTGTTTTTGAAAAGAATTTGAAGTTTGAGTAATTTGAGATGGATTCTTCTTATAAGATCCAAAACACAACGGACTTAGTTTCCTCTTGCCCGAAGGCTTATGGAACTTGTAAGAAAATCCAAAGTAAACTCAACGGTCTAGCCTCTTTATTCTTGAAAGTTAAAATGGAAAAGAGGTTAAGACTAGTGTATCTCAAATCTTCTTAATAATCAAAAGTCTTTTCTTTTCAATTTCAAAAGAGATATTTTGAAAGTGGCATTATTAAAAAAAAATTTATTTTTAAAACGAACATTTGGAGGTTCGATTTGACGCTGTCGCCTCATAGGAAATCCTAGGTCAGAAGGTCAAAATCGGAATGAATAAATTAACAAACAACAAATTTTTGGGAGGTAGAACCTCTCTTTTGATGTTTTAAGTTATTTTAGATGTTGGCCACACTCACCCAAGAAGGAAATGGATTGAGGGACCAACGGAAGAAAGGTAGTTAAGACTACCGATGAAACAAAATTCTGCCACTATTAAAGATGGGAAGAGAAATTTGGTCCCACCGGGCGTGCCATTTTATTGTTGGTGGAATTTTGAAAATATGTTTTAAAAATATTAGTTTTCTTTGGGAATTTTAAGATTAAGGTTGAGTTCTAATTCTAAAGGTTAATCAACTCGTTAGAAAGAGTATATCACCCCGGATGCTAAAGAGAACCTCATATGGCCCCGAAGGGTCAAAATGAGGTTCAACTGAATATCCAGCTACAATATTCAAGAAGTGTGATCGTTAGGTTCACATCCAAAGCCTTATCAAAGAAAGATGTATCTCCCCGAAGGGAGAAAATATCATTCGATGATAATTCTTTGAATATGATAACAATGATCACTAGTATTTTAAGTTTTCCCAAAGAAATCCAATTGAGTTTTGAAAATCAATTTTTAAAATCAGGTGCGTGTGTGGTTCCAAATCTCCTACGAGCGCAAGCCCTCGTAGTTAATTACATCGTAGGGAGACAAAAATCTCCTACGAAAACTCCCGATTAAAATGGTGGCAGAATTTTGTTAGAGTTTCTAGGAGTGATATCAAAGCGTGAATAGAATTATTGGAAAATCAAAAGGGAATGGATCAAGATTGAGCAGTTATTAACAGATTCAAAGGAAGATAGGTAGGGGACACTTTGAGATTCCAGAACTATCCGGAAGTGCCTCAACTTAATCTAAGTGTTGGGCTTTATATTTTAGGACTGAAAGGAATTTTTAATTAGAGTTGAGCATTTTATTAGAAATTTGGGATTATATTCCCGAAATTTGGGGTCTTATAATCAAAGATCTGTCCCGGATCCTAAATCTATTTTGGACACTAGACCACAATCGTCCGATCCTAACTAATGCAGTGCAAGGTCTGGACTTACCCCGGCCTGGATTGGGGAGCCAGCTAACCACCTAGTCGATTTAAAAGAGATGAGTCTGGTCTTTTATGAAAGAGTGGTGGGGACGTTGTATTTAAGGTTTTAAAGAGTTGGGGCCGACATCTAGAGATTGTCCTAATTGGCCCCTTTAACTTATGTTGGGTGCAAAATGCTAAGGACTATGCAATTAAAATTTTGACTCTTTAAGTATGTTTCTAATGCAATGCATGCTGGTTAATAACCTCAAATCGAGTATGCTTGAAATTTTAAAAACAGGCTTAGAAAATAATTTTTAGAAGACTGGACTTCCCCAGGTCCGGCACCTCGTCCTCATAGGTCAGACTATCCGGACTCTACCCGCAGGCGGGGAAGGGTCTAAAGCAAGGAAAGAGTAATGCAGAAATATGCATGCGACCCCGGGGTCAATCCCCGGCTAATTCCCTAGATTCGTTATCTTTCTATGTTATTTAGACTCACTAAAATTTTAGACTTTAAGGTTATGAGTATAAAAATTTTCACACCCTCACGAGCCTCACGAGTCCAGGCAAAAACAAAAGCGGCACACAATCGCCAAAAAACTAATAAAAGCAGGTAATCCTAAAGGCAATCAGATCATCACATCAAATATAAATTAACTAATTAATAAATGTCCATAGGCAAAGTTGCCTTGCTTATTACAAACCAGAGTTTTGTAGAAAGTAAAGTGGCCGGGCACCACTGACAACAACCCGGATTTTAAACCTAGTAATGACGCAAGTAGTTTTGAGTGGGATATTCTCAATCTTCAAATCTTCAAATCCTCAATCTCGTTCTTCTTTGTACTCCTTTTCTTCAATCTTCTTGGAATCTTCGTAGTGGATTACCCAAATGGATAAGAGGGCACTTCCCTCTAAGGGGGAAGACCACTCTTTCCTCTTTGGGTAAGGAGGAGGTATGATCCAAATTTGGATTCCAAAATGGAAAAGGAGTGTTCCCTAAAGGGGTATCCTTTCTTCTTTGGAATCCAAGCTTTGGATCTATGTATCCCAACTCAAAATCAACTTTCACAACACTTGACACTTACACAAATTACATTAATATCAAAATAAAAATCTAGACTCACCTGCAGGGTTATCCTAAGCAATTAATATATATATAAAAAAAAGTTATTCCCAAGCAGTTGTATATGAGCAGAAAAGAAAGTAAACACACTGGCCGCGCTCCTTTTATTTGGGGGCTTTAGCAGCTGAAGCACCTGTGCAAGCAGTTATAACGATTGATAATAATTTTTTTTATTGATTTAGCCCCCTTTTTATATTGCCCTGCATGAGCGTGGCCACCTGCAGAAAACTGTGTCAACATCCAGATCGTGCCTAACCTAGGGGTAATCTAGTCGCCAAACACATCAATCCATCCACAGAGTACAGAAAAAGTAAGCAGACATAGCAAAGCAATTTCATCCATAACATGCAGTGAAAACTACAAAAAATCCGGCACACAGCAGTAAAGTAAACACCGGCCTAACCTAAATCTAGAGTTGGTTGTCCTAGCACATCATCTAAAGTGTGTGTAAAAGGTTGTGTGGCTGAGGTAGGTCCTAAAGTGGGTAATTAGTTGAAGTTGTCTAAAAGTCTGGGTTTGTTAATGCTTAAAAGGGGATTTAGATTAAAATTTAAGTATTAATGAATTAAGAATTTTAATTAAACATATTTTAAAAATTAATTGATTACTACCTTTATTTCACACCGAGGCCGTGAAGTTTATTTCACCTTCCTTGGGGCTAAACTAATAGCCTCGTAGGCCTGGGTTACCCAGTAGCAATCGGGGTTGATTAAGTTGATTTAAATTGGTTGGAATTAAAAGAGTTGCTTAATATTAAAGGGAGTTGGTTACTGATTTTAATGGGTTGGTTGAGAATTTTATTATCCTATTAAGAAAATTCTGGAATTTGGGAGAGTTAATGAATTTTAAGAGATTATCCAGATGTGTTAACTAAGGGGTCAAAATTTGATTTTCAAAATTAGAGTTAATCTTAAATGTTTAAGATTTTTAATAAATACTAGACCTAATTATGAGTTGTTAGACAGTTGGTACAATCAATTTGGAGTTTTCTATCAAAAGTTATGATTTTTAGAAGTTTTAACCCGGTTTTGACCTAGAGTTGACCAAAATGTTGACTTTTTGACTTCGACCAGATTTTGGGGGTTTGACATTTTTGTAAAATACTAGATTTTAATTAAAGTCATTAGCCACTGAGTTTGATTGATTTAGAATTTTCTACAATTAGTAATGAATTTTGGAAGTTTGGGTATTTATTGGAATTATTAAATTATTTCAATTAAGAGCCATTTTAATAATTTAAACCCAAATGAGTCTTAAACTTCTTGAGATCAACTCCAAAGATCATAAATGATCTAAGGAGAGATCAGCAAGTGTTTAAAGATTTTTTGGGATTTTTAATAATTTTTAATTAATTAAAATTGATTAAAAAGTGATTTTAGCTTAAAATTAGATTAGAATATATTTGAATATCAAATTAAAGGGATTCTAATTTCACTAATTGAGGGATGAATTGAGGTTAGTTAGGGGTATTTTGGGGGAATTTTTAAGAATTAAATCAAATTTATTAGAATTTTATTAAGGCTGAAGGGGGATTTCTAAGGGGAATTATTGTGGCTCCTACTTGGGAAACCAAATGAACCCCAAATGTGATGAAATTTAAACCAAAGGATCACCTGATCCTAAGGCCTAAACCCACAAAATTTGGGCTCAAAAGGAGTACTCTAAGGTGGTTAACTAAACCACCCAAGGTGAGCTCTAAGTCACATTCAAATCACTATAGGGATCTATCCTAGGCTTGGATTGGGGCAAATTAAATGGCTCTACACTCCTTATCGTAAACATCATCAGCACACCAAAAATCACACCCTAAATCCCATTGGATAGGTCCATATCCTTTTTTGAATTTAAGGGTCAAACCATGACCCTTAAACTTAAAAATTAGGTAAAATGCCCTTGAACAACATAAAACGGGGAGATAAAATTTGGACATGTCAAAAACATGTCAAATTTCAATCTCCCAAAATTCCAGACCTGGTAGACATGTATTTAAAAAGTAATTAAAGAAATTCATAAAATGTTCAAAATGAAATTAAACCTAAGATTGACCTAACCAGGGTCTGGAACTATAGGGCTTTTGTAGTGCTCCCTGAGACCTTTCCAATGAGCCTAAGAACACCTAATTTGGACAAGTGTGCAGGGAGTTATGAATTTTTGAAGTTCCCTTGAATTTCTGGATTTAATTAATCCGGCAATTACACAGTCAGCGACCGTTACCCACGCGGCGCGCGCTGATTCGCCAGACAATGATTGGCGCTAACTGTTAATGACCGGATTAACCACAGCCGTCGGATGGCGGATCGAACGGCTGGGATTAAACACGCTCCGGGACCGTGGGATCTAATCCGAGCCGTCGATCGAAATCAACGGCTGAGATTATGTCTTCAACATCCGCCTTTACCCGAAGCCGTGAACCTTCTCCGGCATGATCTGAGCGATCGCGCCGGCGAACTTCGACGAAATTTCACAGGGAGGATCAGGGGGGTGGAAACCTTCAATCCAATGGTGGAAATCCGCTGGGGTGAAGGTTTCCTTCACACTTGACCGGACTACCTAGCTAGGGAGCTCGGGATGAAGGAATTACCGCAGAGAAAGCCTCAACGAATGAGCTTCTCTATCTGGGAGCTTCAGAGGACGAAGGCGAGCAAGTTTCCTTCAGAGGCCGCGACTGGAGGACGGTTGGAGGTATGACTTCGAGCGGGACGCCGAAGCCTTTCGCCGGAGTTCGCTCGAAGTGATGGAAGGGGCGGTCTGGGAGCTCGAAGGAAGATGCTGGGAGATGGATGGAGCTCTGGGGAATCGTTTGAAAACACTGGGATCGTCTCTCAAGCTCTGGGGAGCACCAACCTATTCAGCCTCCTCCCGCGAGCTCGGACGGCCAGGATTGAATCGGAGGAGGTCTCGGATTGATGCAAAGTGGAAAGGGGCACCATTTCAGAGAGCTCGTGAGCCTCAAGACGGCGAGCCACGGCCTTTGGAAGGCTTTCAGTCAGGATCGGCTTGGGGGGACCACCGGAGCTTGCTCTCCATTGGTTCCGATTGCCGCTGATAATGGTCTGGGTCGGGTTGACCAGGGAAGGCCGATGGGGACATACTGGAGCTGAGAGTGGAGCCAAATTGGCCTGAGGAAGCTGGGGTCGATCCGGTGGCTCGGTTGGGCTCGAACCTGCTTGTTTTGAGTCAAAGTGAGCTCGATCCAGGTTAGGTCAGACCCTGGGTTCGGTATGGGAGGCAGGTCTGGGTCTGGTGCACCCAATGCAGGTGGCAATTGGGTTGAATTTGATCTGGGCAGGGAGATGGCTCGGGTCCAAGTGTTTTTGGCTACTTTGGGTTAGCCTAACTTCTGACCCAAGCTAGCCCAAGGCAAGGGCTGGCTGGAGGAGGTGTATTGAACCTAGGGCCACCTATGGGAGGTGTTGGTCAAGTTCAATTGGGCTTAGGTTGAGATTTGGCTCAATCCCAAGTGCTTTTGGGATCTTTGGGCTAGCCTAACTCTTGACCAAATGAGCCCAAGGGTTGGGCTGATCAAGGAAGGTGTATTGGGTCCATGGGAACTCAATGGCACTTTGATTTGGATTCAATTTGGATAAGATCAAAAGATGGCTCAAGGGAGACCTCTTCTTGTTAGTTGGGTCAAGCCATGTGACTAACCCAAGTGAGCCCAAGGCTTGGGTCACCAAGAGGGGTCTCTTGGGTGCCCAAGGGGTCATCCCATTCATCTAAAGGACTTGGAATAGGATTGATTCAAAATTGTGAAAGGGAAGGGGTGTATGGGTTAATGGGTCAAACCTGGTTGACTTGGTCAACCAGGTTGACCCAAGGTCTGAGTTTGAGTTCAACAAATTGAATTTGACATTTGGAATTCATTGGAAGTGGTTTCGAAGAGTTTAGAATTGATTTGATTTGAAATGGCCATTTGAAATCCCATAAGGGTATTTTGGTCAATTCTGACCTATTGGTCAACTAGGGTCAAAAATGGATTTGAGAAATGCAGTTTACTGCTCAGTGGGTTAAAATTAAGAATCGGGAAGTGGTTGGAGGCTTTGATAAGGGCTCCAAGATCAAAATCTCAAAGGGGTTGGGTTCAGTGGCATAGGCTGTAAATATTTGAAGGTTTTACAGCCTTTGGATTTTAATTCAGATTCTGGGGTTAGAGACCTCAAAATGTGCTCAAAATTGGAGGGTAGCCTCTAGAGACATGTCTTATCACTTTGTAAGTGATAGGCCCTGAATCAGAGGCCATTGGACTGGGTTTTGGAATGTTTGAAAATTCTTTGAAAAAGGTCTTTAGGACAAGGCCTTAAGGCTTTGGATTTGAGTCTGGATTTTTGGATTTGGAATGGATTTTAAGCTTGAGTAATTAATATTGAAGTATCCAAATCATTAACAATCATGTGGTGATTGTTAATGAATGGATAGGGTCAAAGCTAGGTCAAGGGTAGGATCAAAGTCAAAGTTGAAGTTTGAATTCTCAATTGAACTGGGTCATGGTTTGAAGGGGTCTGAAGTTTGAATTGATTTGAATTTAAATTGAATGGAGTTTAGATTGATTTGAGGTTTGAGTTAGTCAAGGGTATTGATTGATTTGAATATGGATTGATCCTAGGATCTAGAAGAGTTCTAGGACTTGGATATGGAAGAATCCTAGGCTCTAGAATAGGCCTAAAGGTCTTAGATCTAGAAGGATCCTAAGGTCTAGAATAGACCCTAAGGTCGGGCTCTAGGAAAGGATCTCAAAATCTAGAATAGATCCTAGGGTCTAGGTCTAGGAAGGGGTCTTAAGGTCTAGAGTGGATCCTAGGGTCTAGGATTAGATCTGGATTCTGGAAGGGTCTTAGTGACCTCATACAAAAATGAGGTCAACAAAGTCAAAGGGGCCAATTAGGAAAATTTCTAGACGTCGGCCCCAATTCTCTAAAACCTTAATCACAACGTCCTTACCACTCTTTCATAAAAGACCAGACTCATCTCTTTTAAATCGATTAGGTGGTTAGCTGGCTCCCCAATCCAGGTCGGGCTAATTCCAGGCATTGCACTACATTAGTTAGGATCGGATGACTGTGGTCCAGTGTCCAAGTTAAATTTAGGATCCGGGGCAGATCTGAAAGTTCGTTCGGGATGCTAAACCCTATGAACTTAGTCCCAAGCTAACCAAGAGGGGGGGTGAATTGGTATTTTTAAAAAATTCTTGAGACAAAGAAATAAATTCACAAACCAAATCACACCACCAAACCAAATGCGGAATTTAAAAGTGCAGAAGCAAAAATAAGAACACAAGATTTATAGTGGTTCGGTCGACAAGACCTACGTCCACTCCTTGGAGGCACCCTCCAAGTATTGCACTACAAAAAGTGACTCTCCTTTAGCCCCCACAGCTAGGCGGAGAAGCCCCTCACAAGAAACTCCTTTTTGCCACCCCGGCAAGGCAGAGAACCTACCTCCTTTTGCTTCCTTCTGAAGCTGGCAGAGAATCACAACCAAAAGCAAAACTCCTTACCTCTACCGACCCTTGCACGGATGAGAAACTCCAGACGAAAGACAAGCAGATCGATCCTTGAGCAACCCTTGTGAATCCCCTCACAAGCTCCCCCTCACAAGATCCTCTCTCTCTCCCTCTCTCTTTTTCTCTCCTCAAGGTCTTCTCAGGTCAAGGCAGCAGCAAAAGGTCTCTTAAAAATGTTGAAGAAGAGCTCTTTAAATAGAAGAGCTCAAGAGGAGCTCATTAATTGCAAGTAGCCGACTTTATCGTCCTGGCCGATATGGACATCGGCCTGGCCGATTAGTACAAATAAAGGAAGATCGGCCAGAGCACAGCCCTGGGAACAGTCCTGGACGATTGAAATTTGGCTTGATCGTCCAGGACGATCTCACGATCGTCCTGGCCGATTAGTTCAAATCAGAGGTAAATCATCCTGAGCACAGCCCTGGGAACAGTCCTGGCCGATTAAAATTTGGCTTGATCGTCCAGGCCGATCTCACGATCGTCCTGGACGCTATGATCATATCAATCATCCTTAATTACTCCCTTGATTTCCTGATCAATTAAGGCATAATTTGGTAATTTCGTCCAGGCCGATCCTGGAATCATCCTGGACGATAATTTCGTCCAGGCCGATCCTGGACGATAATTTAAAATTCAAGGCGGCTATCTCTTTCTATTTTGAGCTTATCGTCCTGGCCGATACACGTATCGTCCAGGCCGATATATTAATGTCGGTTGCCTTAATTAAGAATCCTTAATTAGACTTTCTGTTTTAAGCTGATCGTCCCGGATGATATAAATATCGGCCGGGCCGATGTGGGTAAAAACAGAATTTCTAAGCCTCTCAAGTGTGTGTGTGTGAAGGGTTACTTAGCATCAGTCTTTTTGATTATTACAAGTAGACTCAAAAGGTGAAAAATAAAATTACAGACTGACTCAACCCTAAACCTATGCGATCCTGGACTTGGCTTCCTCTTGATCGTCCGATCTTCGATTCCTGAAAAGTTAGAAGCAACAAGTAGTCCGAGAGAAACAGTGCTTGTCAATCATCAAAACATAAGACATGCAAAAGTAGATTTGTAACAATCTCGCCCTTTTTGATGATGGCAAACACAAGTAGGAAAATTTCATTAAAACACAGCAAGGTTACAAAATCCAAGACCAAACAATTTTTCCTACACCCTACTCCCCCTTTTGTCATCACAAAAAGAGGGTCTAGAAACACAAGAAAAAAGACTAACAAGTACACTAAAAAGGCAGGAAACACACAACACAAAATACAGACTAAAACAACGAGGGATCCAAATCATCAGATGGAGGTGGTGGAGGTGGCTGCTGAAAGTAGGTGGCAAGTGTGGTGAACTGAGCATTGAACCAGGCGATGTCCTGGTCATGCTGCTGCTGCTGCTGAGTAACGAAACAGTCAAATCGGGCTAAATCCTCAGCGTGGTGTTGTTCATAGCGGGCAATGTCCTCTGAGTGTTGCTGCTCCTGAGCAACAACGTAGGCGTCAAACCTAGTCTCCCAACGATCAAATCTCTCAATCAACTGATCAAAGGGTGAGTGCTGGTGGAGAGGGACAGGATTCGGAATGGGAGCGGGAGCGGGAGCCTCCTCCTCTCTAGCCCCCCGACCTTCCCCATCTTCTGGGTGAAGTCTAGTACTATGAAGTGCAGTGAAGGAATTATTTGAGTAGTAGGTAGGGTGACGGTCAGAATGATGAGGATATTGGAGATTATATTTTGTTTCAAGGATATAGGCTATGATGTGTCCTAAGGCTAGATTGGGCTTTCTCTTATGGCCTGGGTCGCAAATTGTGGTTAGGTGATCAATGTAGCGAAAGAGTAGGTTAGCGGCATTGAATTCTCTTTGGGCCATAATGTAGAAAGTAGTGAGGGACAGTAGAGGGGTGATGTGAATCCGGTCCCCGGCTTTTGGGATTATGGATGTGCGAAGGACATGTTGGATTGTCCTAGCATCTTTGACCAAAGAGCTAGTTTCTCCAACATGGAAATGTGTATTGGTCTGACGAAGGAAGTGATTCGCCGTAGACCAGTCAAAATCAGGATCAGTGGTTATTTGGTGCAGCTTATCCCCAGTGGTGGATACCTGTAGAAAATCAACACAGTCCTGATATGTGATTTCGACAGGGCGTTGATTCACATAGGAGGTCATGACTGTGAAGGTGTGGTTAATGCGTAGGTTGGTAAAAAATTCAGCGAGAAGTTCGGAAGAGAAAGGGAAGGCGAGAGTGAGTATAAAACAAAGAGAGGTGTGGGCAAAAAGGTCCATTACCGAATATGAGAGATATGCTGGATTGATTATCCGGGACAGGGTGATGCTACTCTCTTTGTAGCGATGATAGGCAGCCTGATCTTCAGCCTCCCTGAATTGAGGGTCTAGAGTCGCCCTCGAAGAACTCCCGGATGTTTGACGAATACGTTTCCCACCAGCCATTTGAGAGAGATAGCAAGAAACACAAAAGAGTTGAAGGAGGAGTGTGGGAAAAAATGGCTGGAATTGGCCTGAATTTAAAGAAACGGCCATATCGTCTTGGCCGATCGAAGAATCGTCCAGGCCGATATGGTACAATAAGTGCGTACAGGCCGATTGGTCAAAAAAGGCGGTCCGATCGTCCGGGCCGATCAGATATCGGTCAGGCCGAATAGACACAGGTGATCGGCCCGAGGAGTCAGGCCGAACGACAGTTGAAAAAGCAGATCGTCCGGGCCGATTAGGTGTATCGTCCGGGACGATGCACAATAATTGATCGTACCGGCCAAAGTTAAAACGTTTTAAATGCTTGCCACGTGTATCGTCCAGGATGAACAGTGGATCAGCCCGGACGATTGTCCAATAATGGATCGTCCGGGGCCGGATTTAAAGATCAAAACGTACTGACACGTGGATCGTCCAGGACGATCAAGTGAATCGGCCAGGACGATGCACATAAAATGCATCGGTCAGACAAACTATACTATTGGCCAGGACTATCACCAAGAGTTCGATCAAATCATCCAGGACGATATAGGATCGTCCGGGACGATGCGTTAGGGTTTTCAAACACAAAGGTCAGCAGATGGATTTTGAACAGAATTAGTTATATCGTCCAGGATGATAAGGGTATCGGCTAGGACGATGTAACTAGGAATTGAATTCAAAAGATGGTGATGATCAAGACCCCAAAAAAACAGTTAAAACATAAAAAAAAATAATAAAAAAAAGGAACACATGAAAACAAAATTTTTTTTTTTTTGAGGAATCATATGAGAATCCTTTTCAAAAATGAAGCCTTTTAAAGTTCCAAGAGATCAAGAAGTTTAACAAATCTTAATCAGAAGAAGGTAGAATGTTTGATTTTGTTAACCCTTGATTAGACATCCTTCAGGGTACAAAAATTCTTTTGAAAACCAAAAATCCAGCTTAGAATAACTAATAGGGATAATAAGATCCATTCAAAGCTTGTTTACAAAAAATATTTTATATTTAATAAGCCAAAGTAATTTTTCTCAATCATGGAAATTGAAATCAAGTCTTTGAAAACATCACATAGTTAATGAGTTTTCTAAGTTTTAGGAGTTTTACCAAAGAGAGAATAGCTTGCATTTAGTGGGCTCATTTTATGCCTCTTGTCATTTGATTTGCTCTTTTTAGCATCTTTTGATTCTTTGATACACTTTTGTGTATATAGTATTCTTTTCAATTTTGGCTTCATTGGCCTCTTTCCTTTTTAACTTTTGCAAGCTAGAAACTCTTTAATAACCCCTTAAAATAACTTAGTTGTGAGTATATCCTCCAAATATTAGAGAATAGGGGCTCTCTCTCTAACATAGGGAAGAACAATCCACAACACAAAATCAAAAAGAAATATGTGATAAATGCAATGGCAAGATTTCAAAAAGCTTGAATGATATCTCAGAACTTTGGCTATTTTACATAAAATAAATTAATGTAGCAAGACAAGAAAAAGATCTTAATTAACAAGCCATTGGTTAGACCGAGTTTAGACTTTTGTTTTAGAGAAGAAAATCATACCACTAAATAAAGTCTGAAGGAGGGAGAAAACATCAACAGAAAACTCTCTTTAACCAATTTTGAAAAGCTAAACCACTATCTCCAAAAACTCCAAAAACTAAAAGTTTGAAAGGACTAATCATATGGAAGGCCAAAATTAAATAGCAACGGTAAACAGAACAAAAAAAAAACAGCACAAATGAAAAGAAATAAAGCAAACTAAAATCAGCACAAAAACTAAAAGAACAATAAAATAAAAAGACACACAAAAGTAATGTTTCAAGCAAGTGATAAAGCAGCGAGTTTAAGCAATTTTTTTTTTTTTGAGAGCTGCAAGCCTCCTTATGTCCAGTTTTCCTCTGCTCCCACGAGGGCTTTGGTGAGAGCACACCTGCAAAACTCAACAACAGTCAGATTTAGGAACCCAAACAGGTTTGGGATCCTTCTTAGAAAAAGTAGAATGTAATGCAGGTAAGGTATGCTGTGAATCATACATCTTAGGTCTCCACACCCAATGAGTACTACGATGAACGGTGAAAGTGTGTGAGATGTGTCCTAGCATGCCACATGAAAAACATCTAATTCCAGGAAAGGGATTTCTTAAATAATTTGAGTTATAATTCCTTTTCCTGGATTTTGGCTTAAGATCAACAGTGGAAGTCATCCGATTTTTCTCACATGTATTAAAATCATTTTGAATCCTCAAATTTGTTCTCTTTAATGTATCAATCTCAATCCTCAAATTTTTCTCAAGATCTTTAGATTTCTTAAGATCAAAACTAAGTGAGGTGTGTGAAACTTTTAATGCATTATGTTCATCAATTAATTCTAAATGTTTTTTGTTCAACTCATCAAATTCATCAAGAAGAGCCATGTGATTTGAATCAATCGTTGCATGGTCTTTGAGAAACACTTCATGCTCTTTTTGTAGATTTGAATGTTCTAATTTTAGGCTAGCATGAGTTTTCTTAAGTTTTTTGTATGATGCATGAATTTTTTCACAAATTTCAAACAATTCATCATAGGTTGGTTTACATACCTCTTCTTCATCACTTTGATTTTCTCCCATGAAACACAAATTCGTAGTCTCTTCCTCTGGTTCAGTCTCAGAGGAATCAGTACCAGATTCTGCCCAAAATCCTCTTTGTATTTTCTTCTTGTCCTTCCTTGACTTGGCTTTCTGCTCACCTTTTTCCTTTTCTTTGCTTTATTGATCTTGAAGTGTTGGGCAATCGGCTCTCACATGTCCAGGTTTCCTGCATTCAAAACAAACAACATCAGAAGATCCTTTAACATATTTATGATCCTTACCTTTCCTCCAATTTTGATGATGCCTATGTTTCTTCCTTAGAAAGCTTTTGAATTGCCTTGTGATGAAGGCAACTTCATCACTCTCAGACCCGGAAGATTCAGAATCCGATTTGTGCGCCTTTAGTGCGATTGTTTTCTCCTTTTTCTTCTCACCTGCATCAAGATTTCTTTGATTCACACCTTGCTCGTAAGCAATGAGTGAGCCAAGTATGTTATCAATGGAATAAGTATTCAAATCTTTTGATTCAGTGATTGCAGTTATTTTTGCATCATAAGACGAAGGCAAGCATCTCAAAATCTTGTTAACTTTTTCATAATTCGAAAGCTCTTTTCCTAGTGCATGCAATGAAGTAACAATCTGAGTAAACCTAGTGTACATGTCAGAAATCGATTCATGAGGTTTCATACGAAAAAGTTCGTAGTCATGCAAGAGAAAGTTCAAACGGGTTTGCTTAACTCATTAGTACCTTCATAGGTGATGCATAATTTATCCCAAATCTCTTTACCAGTTTTGCAAGTTGAAATACGCATGTAATCTTCAGATTTCAAAGCACAGAAAAAACAGTTCAAACATTTTGCATTTAACTGAGCCAAATCACGTTCATCGAAAGTCCATTCAGTAAAAGCAACTTCTGTTTTAATACCATTAATTTCACGAGAAGGTGGAGAATAACCTTCTTGAACAAGCATCCACATGCGATAGTCAGTAGATTGTAAAAACGTTGACATGCGGGTTTTCCAAAAATCAAAAGGTAAGTTATCAAATAGAGGAGGTCGTGTAATCGAATAACCTTCAGTAGTGTTTCTATTTCCTATGTTAGCCATGGATCAAATTCAAAAAGTTTTCAAACTTAATTTTTTAAATCCCGCTCTGATACCACTTGAAAGTTCATTCGGGATGTTAAGCCCTATGAACTTAGTCCCAAGCTAACCAAGAGGGGGGGTGAATTGGTATTTTTAAAAAATTCTTGAGACAAAGAAATAAATTCACAAACTAAATCACACCACCAAACCAAATGCGGAATTTAAAAGTGCGGAAGCAAAAATAAGAACACAAGATTTATAGTGGTTCGGTCGACAAGACCTACGTCCACTCCTTGGAGGCACCCTCCAAGTATTGCACTACAAAACGTGACTCTCCTTTAGCCCCCATAGCTAGGCGGAGAAGCCCTCACAAGAAACTCCTTTTTGCCACCCTGGCAAGGCAGAGAACCTACCTCCTTTTGTTTCCTTCTGAAGCTGGCAGAGAACCACAACCAAAAGCAAAACTCCTTACCTCTACCGACCCTTCCACGGACGAGAAACTTCAGACGAAAGACAAGCAGAGCGATCCTTGAGCAACCCTTGTGAATCCCCTCACAAGCTCCCCCTCACAATATCCTCTCTCTCTCCCTCTCTCTTTTTCTCTCCTCAAGGTCTTCTCAGGTCAAGGCAGCAGCAAAAGATCTCTTAAAAATGTTGAAGAAGAGCTCTTTAAATAGAAGAGCTCAAGAGGAGCTCATTAATTGCAAGTAGACGACTTTATCGTCCTGGCCGATATGGACATCGGCCTGGCCGATTAGTACAAATCAAGGAAGATCGGCTAGAGCACAGCCCTGGGAACAGTCCTGGATGATTGAAATTTGGCTTGATCGTCCAGGACGATCTCACGATCGTCCTGGCCGATTAGTTCAAATCAGAGGTAAATCGTCTTGAGCACAGCCCTGGGAATAGTCCTGGCCGATTAAAATTTGGCTTGATCGTCCAGGCCGATCTCACGATCGTCCTGGACGATATGATCGTATCAATCATCCTTAATTACTCCCTTGATTTCCTGATCAATTAAGGCATAATTTGGTAATTTCGTCCAGGCCGATCCTGGAATTGTCCTGGACGATAATTTAAAATTCAGTATGCCTAAACTGTCTAAGGTGGCTATCTCTTTCTATTTTGAGCTTATCGTCCTGGACGATACACGTATCGTCCAGGCCGATATGTTAATGCCGGCTGCCTTAATTAAGAATCCTTAATTAGACTTTCTATTTTAAGCTGATCGTCCCGGATGAGATAAATATCGGCCGAGCCGATGTGCGTAAAAACAGAATTTCTAAACCTCTCAAGTGTGTGTGTGAAGGGTTACTTAGCATCAGTCTTTTTGATTATTACAAGTAGACTCAAAAGGTGAAAAATAAAATTACAGACTGACTCAACCCTAAACCTATGCGATCCTGGACTTGGCTTCCTCTTGATCGTCCGATCTTCGATTCCTGAAAAGTTAGAAGCAACAAGTAGTCCGAGAGAAACAGTGTTTGTCAATCATCAAAACATAAGACATGCAGAAGTAGATTTGTAATAAGATCTTTTATTATAAGACCCCAAATTTTGGGAATATAATCCCAAATTTCTAATAAAATGTTCAACTCAAATTAAATCTTCTTTCAATCCTAAAATGTTATGCCCAACACTTAGATTAAGTTGGGACATTTCTGGATGGTTCTGGAATCTCAAAGTGTCCCCTACCTCTCTTCCCTTGATTCTGTTAATAAATGTTCAATCTTGATACATTCCCTTTTGATTTTCCAAGAGATTCTATTCGCTTTTTTTGATATCACTCCTAGAAAATCTAACAAAATTTCATTCTTATTTTAATCGAGAGTTTTTGTAGGAGACTCTGTCTCGTTACGATGTAATTAACTACGAAGGCTTGCGCTTGTAAGAGATTTGGAACCACACACACCTGATTTCAAAATTAATCTTTTTAAAAATCTTCTTAGATTTCTTTGGGAAAAGTTAAAAAATGATTGTCGTTATCATATTAGAAGAATTATCATTGAATGGTGTTATCTCCCTTTGGGGAGATACATCCTTCTTTGATAAGGCTTTGATCGAATACTCCTTGAATTTCATAACCAGATATTTAGTTGAACTTTACCTTGTCCCCTCGGGGCCGTGTGAAGTTATCTTTAGAGTCTAGCTATGATATTCAAGACGAATTACATAATTCTAAGTCTGAACACCGTTATGAAATTTTATTTTCGTCCTTCGGGGTGATATACTTTTCCGAACGAGTTGATTCGACTTCTAGAATTAGAATTCAATCTCAATCTTAAAATTCCCAAAGAAAACTAATATTTTTCAAAACCTGTTTTCAAAATTCCACCAACATAAGGCAGTCGTCATTAAGCACATCATCCTAGATGATCCTTGTATCGGCTAAGACGATAAGCTCAATCAGAAAGAATTAGCCGCCAAATCTATTTAGGTAAGATTTATTTTTGGACATCATCCTGTATGTTGGTATGATATTATTGCTCATCGTACGGTACAATATCTTCTCTTCAAACTGTATGATCCATGTAAGTGAAATACAAGAGGATGACTTAAAGTAGTTTGGTATGATATAATGGCTGTTCGTACTGTATGAACACTTGTTCATACTGTATAATACTTTTTGTCAAAGGTCGTACTGACAACCCTCGGGATGATTAAAATCCTTTTGTTCGTACTATACGATGAATATCGTATTAGACAAGTTGACCATCCTTTCCAAACTATTTATTTAGACTACATTATTGCCATTGTACTATATGATCCTAGATCGTATTGTATGATACCTCCAAAATTTTATAAATTGGTCGAATCTGAAGCTTCTTTTTATTCACTCCTTCACCTCACTTAGCCTCACCCTTCACGAATTGTCCAACTCTAGAAAGCACATTCATCTTGTCGTTGGAAGCTCATCTTCCTCTTTCCATCCCAATGACTATTTTTTTACTCCAAAAAATGAAGAGGCCTATAACAAATACAAGGCCTAAAAAAATACACCCTCTCGGATGCTGAATTAAGCTGCTTTAAACTTTGAGGTAATGAACCTCTTCACATCCACCACTTTCCAATTCCTCCTTACCCTATCCTTCATGTATAATTAAGAACACTTATTTGAATTCCTAGCCAACCAAACCTACCCTATCAACACCCTAACCTTCCACTCTTTTGTCTGTAGATAACGCGTAGAAATCACTAAGGCTGACATCGTCCAATACATTGGGCTGTCTTCTGAAGGCCCTAAAGTTCATTCCTTCCTCTCAAATGATTTCGACTTTTGTGCTACAAATCTAGCCCTTAGGAATTTAGCTTTCTATCAACACCATCCTCTTATTCAATCCTTAACCCAAAATGCCCAAATTATTCAGCACGTCCTTCGCACTTCAATTATACCCAAAGTTGGCAACTGAATCTGCATGACCCCAATCCTATTAGTTGCTACCTACCTTATAATATCAAATACAAAATTTGATGAGGTAGATTTAATTATTAATTATATCCAAAATACGACCTTCATTCACCTCCCTACCACTCGTAGGAAACAAAATCTAGACCTTGGCTACCTTATAGGTTACATCCTTCAAAACTAATACCAATTAACCTATGCTGGTGAACTCGATAATCTCTCAATTTTTTATATGGCTTCTGCTTTCCATATTCTATTTCATCGGGGACAAGAGCCTGAAGAACAAGACTTTGATGATGAAGAAAGGGGAAGCTCCTATTCCATAAAGACGGCGTGCATCACCCCGAGGACCTGCCCCAGCCTACCCTCACGATGACTTGGTCGAACGTTTCGACAAACTCTAGAGTTATCTTGATACTAACATCCAAGACCAGCACAACCAACATGAGGAAAATATGCGATGGTTTGGGGAACACTTCACTTCTATTGATCAACAATTTGCCTCAATCCACCAATACTTCTAACCACCACCACCTCCACCTTCAAGTGACCAGGCTCCTCTTTTCTGAAGTGTATCTATTTTGAGCTGTCTTTTTTTAGTGTTTTCTTGTGAATCCTCTCTTTTTTAATGTCAAAATGGGGAGAAGTCTGTTGTAGTCATAATGTCCTATTATAGTCAGTATGTTTTGTTGTAGTCAGTATGTCCTGCTTATATTTAAAAGAACTACATTTTTCTTTTCCTATTTTATTTCATTATGTTTTAGTTAATTTCAAATAAATAATAATAATAAACAAAAAAATTCCTTACCAATTGCTAATAACCAACATTATTTGACATCATAAAAAAGGAGGAGATTATTACAATTCATGACCCCTAGTATGTGATTTTGATGATGACAAATAATGTCGTTTGAATTACTATTCATTGAATACTTTTGATTTTTGCTCTGTTCTGTGAGTACTAACATTTCATGGAGATCACAAGTTACCCAGGATAATAAGAAGACTTAAGACTGGGTAGAGTAGGAGTTGGAGTGCATAATATTATAACTTTTCATTTATTATTATTTTTTATTTCTGTCGTATGGCTACAAATTGTATGCAAGATTGAGCAACCATGCACATACATAGGGGGAGAGGGTTTTAAAACTGAATTTTTTTTTCTCTTTTGATCGTACTATACGAGTTTAAATCATACTGTATGATCTGATCTGGCTGAAATGACTATCTGTGAACAAGTCGTACTGTAAGATTACCTTCGTACTATACGAAGTGTTTCTAATTTGAAAACCCTAGCAGCTATAGTAATTTAATTTAGTTTAATAAATAAGCATACTGTACGATTTAAGTCGTACTGTTTAATTTTTTTTTAATACTTACTTAAATTAACCCTGAGATTTGTACATAAATTAAAGATTAACTTTTGATTAGTTATCATACTGTATGACATAGTTCATACTGTACGACCAATCGAGGCTATTTTTGATCATCCAGGATATTATACCGGACGATCCATCGATTTTGTACTAATTATACTGTATGAAGTGGTTCGTACCATATGATATCCAGAGATGAGTTTCATCATCCCAACAATCATCCTGCATGAATAGAAGGACTTTACATATCATACTCTATGAGTTTATATTATACTGTATAATAATATTAAGAATTTTAGCCTATTCGTAAGCCTTCGTACCAGGACAAAGGGTGTTCTTTATGGATTGTACTGTATGATATATGATCGTACTATACTATCATAACGGCAAATTAGAAAATTTTAGGGTTTCTTGGAGCCTGTTTTAAATATCAAACACTTTTATTTTTTGGTGTATGGTTGAGAGAGAGGAATGTGATTAGAGAGGGATTCCTCGGGAGAGAGCTCTTGAGAAGTCTTTAGGGTTTGTTAGAGGAAGGAGAATGTGGGCATAATGAGGGAGAAGGAGTTTGAGAGAGATCACATGGTTGCTCCAAGTTTGCTGCATTTTGCTCCTCCTGTGGCTCAAGAAGATCTTGTGGGAGGCTCTCAGAGGGGGAGCCACTTATACATCCATATCCTCTAAGGTACTCTTCCTTCTCCAGGAGGGAGAAAAATTAGAAGGTACTCTGTATTCTCTAGGAGGGTGACAAAGTGCTTGACGCTCTACCACACCAGGTTGGGGAAAGTGAGGTTTGTAAGGGCTTCTCTGCCTTGCCGTGGGGGCAAAAGGAGAATAATTGTTTAGTACTAAAATTCTCGGAGTGGAGGACTCCAGGGAGTGGACATAGGTCAAGTTACTAAACTACTATAAAATCGCTGGTGTGATTTTTCCTTTACTAATTTTTATTTATGCTTGCATTTTATTTACATTAAAATTGCTTGGTGAAAATTGTTGAAAAAATTCATTGTCACAAATTATGTTCTAAGTACTTGCTTCTTCATAATTTAATTTTTTTGTTTAAAATTTAAAAACACAAAAAAATTTTAGAACTCCTGTTTAAAATTTTTTATTGCAACAATTTTACAATTCACCCCCATCTTGGCGCATCTCGTAATTTCAACCTTGCACACTCACACTTGGGAGAGATTTTTTTTACTATTTTTAGTGTTTATTATTTTTGGTCACATCATTTGGGACGATCCATAAATCAGCCTGGATGATTAGTTAAAAATAGAAACACTAATTAGGACATCCTGGTTAAGGCATCCATCATTAAGAGCTTCATCTTAGATGATATTCATATCGGCCGAGATGATAGGCTCAAATCAGAAAGAATCAGCCGTTGGATCTATTTAGGTAGCTTTTTAATTTTAGACATAATCCTAGATGATGCAGTACAAATATGCCTAAATTAATATGCTAATTAAGAAAAGTAATTAAGGTTGATTGAACGATCATATCATCCTAGACGATCACATGATCATCTAGGATGACTCGTTAAACTAAACCTTAATTCTTCCTGGATGATGTTTAATCAGCCTAGTTCATTCAAGGCGATTCTCTGGATGATATGTACTAAATTTAATTAATCATTCTGGATGATCTATAATTAGCCTGGATGATTAAGTCATTTTTTTATCATCCAGACATCCAATCAGTGCGATGGTCTGGATGATATTTATCATTTTATACTAATCATCCTAAACAATCGTGAGATTGTCCTGGATGATAAATCAATTTTTAAATTATCTAGACATCAAACCAGGGTGATGTTTTGGATGACATTCGACTAATTAAACTAATTATATAGGAAGATATACTATTATACTAGATGATATGAACCAATTTCCTTCTGATCATCCCAAATCGTCTTGGCTGATTGAGCTGAATTTATAATGATCATACATGATGATCTCCATATCATCCAGGATGATAATGTTGGTTTGTTATAATTAAGAGCTGTTTTGAAACTCTTCTAGTTAAGACCTCTTGTTCTACCTAAGAGATTATCTTTTGCTGTGGTCTTGACCTCAGAGATCCTAGAGCAGAGAGAGAGAGAGAGAGAGAGAGAGAGAGAGAGAGAGAGAGAGAGAGAGAGAGAGAGAGAGAGAGAGAGAGAGCGAGGATCTTGTGAGGGGGAGTTTGTGAGGGGTTTCACAAAGGTTGCTATAAGAAAGAATCCAAGTCATCTTCTCTGATCATCGTCCCTTATTCTTGGAGGTTTGAGAGCGGTCCACTTGAGTAATTGATCAAGGTTCTTTGCATCCTTCAGGAGGAAGCAAAAGGAGTCGAGTTCTCTGCCTCACCGGTGTCGGTGGAAAGGAGATTTTATAAAAGCTTCCTTGTCTTGCAGTGGGAGCAAAAAGAGAGTCATTGAGTTTAGTGCAATACTCGGAGGGTGCCTACGGGGAGTGGACGTAGGTCGAGTTGACCGAACCACTATAAATTTCAATATTCTTTATTACTGCTTTTTTTCGCATTTAATTTTCGCACATTAAATTTCTTTGTGGTGAGTTTTGGTTTGGTTTGAGTTTGTGTTTATGATTGAAAGTTTTTTTAAATTACCAATTCACCCCCCTCTTGGTTAGCCTTGGGCTAATTTATAAGGGCTTAACATCCCTAACATACTTTCACTATTGCCACTAAGTTAGACCAAAAGCCATAAGAGGGTGCTAGCTTTTACCTGCATTAAAGGATTCAAATTGTGCTAAATAGATGTCAAAAGTACCTTTCTAAATGGGGTAAGAAAAGAAGATGTGTATGTTAAACAACCCCCATGCTTTTAAAATTTATAATTTCTCAATCATGTGTTCGAATTAAAAAAGGTATTATATGGACTGAAACAAGAACATAGAGCATGATATGAAAGACTAAGCACATTCCTACTAGATAAAAACTTTATTAAGGTGAGCATAGATACCACCCTTTTTATTAAAAAAAAGGAGAAGAACAACCCATTATCAAGATCTATGTGGATGATATTTTGTTTGGATCTTTAGATAAAAAGCTATGTGATAAATTATTTAAAATAATGTGTATGGAGTTTGAGATGAGTATAATGGGAGAACTAACCTACTTTCTTAATATTTGGTATAAGGAAGAAGGATGGTTGAATTTTTCTTAGTCAATCAAAATACATTAAGGAATTCCCTTAGAAGTATGAAATGGATAAGGCCATGACAATACACACTCCCATGAGTTTTACGATTAAGTTACATAAGGACTCAAATAAAAAAAAATGGAGGTATAATTATATCACTTCTTTACTTGACTAATAGCAGACCTAATATTATGTTTAGTATTTTTCTTTGTGCTAGATTTCAGGCTTATCTAAAAGTGCCCCCTTGACTGTTATTAAGATAATCCTTAGATATCTATTAGGAAACTAAAACTCGAGAATCTAATATCCTAGGCACAACACTTCCTTTGATATCATAGAATATTCTGATTCAGGCTTTATTGGATGCAGGGTTTATAGGAAAAATACTTCTGGAACCTGCCAATTCATAGTATAATCTTTAGTCTCCTAGTCTAATAAAAAATAGAATTTAGTATCCCTAACTATTGCAAAAGCTAAAATGATAGCCTTAAAAAGTTATATGGCATAGGTCCTTTAATTAAATCAGTAAATGCATGATAACAGACTACCTGTAGGCACCATTAAAATCTTATGTCATAACACTAGTGCCATCTGTATTTCAAATAATCCAATCAAGCACTTCAGAACCAAACACAAAGGCATAAGACCCCATTTCATTAGGGACCATTCCACCAATAAAAACATAGAGCGACAACATGTAGCAACTAAAAATCAGCTTGCCAATATCTTTACAAAACCACTATCTTTTCAAACCTTCAGTACTTAAGAACTAGAGTAGGTGTCATAGATGTACATGTTTGAAACTTAATGCTCTGAAATTCTAAAATTTGATTGTTGTTTTCCTGTTTTATTTGTTTTATGTTTTGTTTTGTCTATTTTTTTCAATATTTTATAATTTTTTTTCTTAGGCATGTGTTGTTTATTTCTTTTGAAAAATTTAAGAATCTAATCACTACTTTCTTTAGTAGTTGAACTCTTCTTTAAATAAAAAACATACCTATTTTTATAGGTAATATTTGACTCCTCTAAAAGTAGTTAAGGGAAGAAATTGGTGATTATCTCTCTTCCTCTAACTCTTTTAGGAGTGTAATTTCTTTTTGAATCAAATTCTATTTCAAAATTAAAAATTGGACCAAGAAATAAAGATATGTTTCATCTTCCTATAGTTCTCAATCTCATTTAAATATTTTTACAAATCAATGAATCTATTTTAAATTTTATTAATAATGCTCTTTGTCTATATCAGATGGATCAAGTTTTAGTTTGTGGTTTACTCTTTCTTTTGTAAGAGAGTGAGTTCTTTTTTGCTCATATTTTAAAGATAATCTCAAAACTAAGAGTTTTTAAAAAACTTAGAAAGGAAACAAGTTTGGCAAAGCAAAAAAGAGGCAAAAAATTAGCCTAAAAGCTAAAAAGATGTGCAATGAATGGAAAAAATTGAAAGATGTATAAAGTGTATCAAAAATTAAAAGATGCATAAAGTGGTTTAAACAATGATAAGAGAGGCACAAAATGAGATTACATTACATCCAACAGCTAATATCTCTGATTACATTACATTTTGATTTATGTTTACATTACGATTTAAATGAACTATAAAATCTCTGATTACATTACATCCAACAGCTAATATAAATAATTTATTATTGATCGTATTGTATGATTTACTATTCATACTATACAATCCATCTTGTAAGAACTATTGGAAGAATTAAATTTAGCCTGGTCAAACTTTAATATGACATTATACAGTATAATACACTTGTTCATACTAAACAAACTCAAAAGCCAATGATAATACAGGGTAACTCCTCAAGATGAAAGCTCTCTCTCTCTCTCTCTCTCTCTCTCTCTCTCTCTCTCTCTCTCTCTCTCTCTCTCTCTCTCTCTCTCTCTCTCTCTCTCTCATTTTCTAGTATGATTTTTGATCGAACTGCATGATAATACCAACTTTTTTGATTGAAAGTCTGGACTAATTGATTGCACTTGATCATCCAGTATGATCAAACGATTGTACTATATAATCTTACTATATTCTATTTAAATAAGTGGATTCCATTCAAAATTTTTACATAATTATTTCAATCCTTCCCTCTTGCAGTCTCCTTCATTGTAATAGATGGTGGAAATTGGTCCCGAGCACTTATGGGAACAATACATAAAAATTGCCATTTACCGGAACCAATTTTAGGCATTTATCAAGTGTTTTGGATCGCTAGAAAAAATCACTTAACACCTACAGCTAAAAATTCAGTAATATGTGATGCCCAAATAAAAACTGGTAGCCTATCTGGTGGTTATTTTACCAATGACATTTCAGATAGTTTATTATTAAAAATCACCAATCAAAACTAGGATCACACGATAGGTTTAATAGCATGTAATTCCTTCGGTTCTTTCACTGCCATTATTACCATCAATAATTAGTAAATTTCTTGTAGTGGTAGTTCATATAGATGAACTATAAATCCTAGATTGATTGAAGCTGCTGATGAAGAAGCTTATCAATAGTACAAAACAACTGGGATCCATTGTCCAAAATTATCATCGAGGAGATTCTAAACTTTCAGGTACTTAATCTCTTAGTCCATACCACTCTTGGCTTCATCCTTACCCTTTCCTTTCCATTAAATTCTAAACTTTTATTTCAGTTTTGTGCAACCCTTCACATTAATAATGAGATCACCACCTTACAATCCTTTATGAATAGAAGGCCTATAGAATTCACTTAGTATGACTTTATGACTTTCTTCATCTTTCCACCACTAGAGAAAAAAAAATCACATTTTAGCCACAGATCCTGACTACAATTGCACCCCTATCAACACCCTTCTTAGAAAGTCCATTGTCAACTATCATATCGCACAAGTCACTACTCTAGTCCTGAATGCCTGCATCATCCATCACATACTTAGAAATTCTATAATTCCTAAAGATGGTGATAAGATTAACATTACACCTATTTTCTCACTTGTTACATATTATATCATTTCTCACATAGACTTTGATACAACTGAGCTTAAAATTTGATATCTTGACAATCTATCTTGTGTTAGAGATCTTAAACATAAAAGAAAGTCTAACATTACCTTAGGACATCTCATTGCCTATTTCCTAGAAAGAAAATATAACCTCCATTATCCTACACCACCTAATAACCTCCCAATATTCTATTCCAATAGTTCCTTCCAAGTCCACAGCACTTATTGCCACCACATTTGATATGCTAACCCTCAGCTGAAGGAGGGAATGAGAGAACAACCTAAATATCTTGCTCCTATATGTCAGCATTCTCAGCTGGATCAGTTAGTTTAAAGGTTTGATCAATGAGAGATTTGTTTTGACTCCTACATAGCATAGTAGCAGTAGTTGCATGAACAAGATTTAGCTTGCTTTGTCTACTACGTAGCCTAATAACAAAAACTACATGATCATGATATGGCCTAGTTTGGAGAATAGTTTGCCTCCCTTCATCACTTCTTTTAGCCATCACCAACACCACCACCTCCTAATCAGGTTCCTTATACTTTCTAGCTTATGTGGTTTTTTATTTATTTCTATGTCATGATGTACTTCTTGTGTTATATATATTAGTGTTTATCCTCCTTATTATAATGTCAAAAGGGAAAGTAGTATTATGTTGTTAATAAAGTTAGTTTTTATATTACTTATTTTTTATTTTAAACATGTATATATTGTATTTCTTTAAAAAATAATTAAACTCTCCTCATTTTCAAAATTTCATCTTCTAGGGGGGTGGGGGGTTTAGAAAATGTCAAAGTGATTTAAAAATCTTTAACAACAATATTTATCATCTTAAAAAAAGGGGGAGAATGTTGTAAATATGGACCCAAGTACTGTAATTTTGATGATAAAAAATATTATTATTTTCTTAATGTTATTTATTGCATATCTATTTGATTTCCTACTCAATGATGTTGTAATTCAATCGTTCACTTGCAACTTCAATCAGCTTAAGATGGGATAGACTAGGGTTGAGTATGTTTGTAATTTTAACTATAATGTACTTTTACCATTATTGAGTCAAGTCATATATATGATGGATATTGAGCTAAGTAACCTTTCACACACAAAAACTTAAAGGAGTGAGTTGGTGAGTTAGATTTTTTTTTTTAACTAATCATATAATTTAATTTATATCATACTAGACAATCTATTAAAATAGAAAACCCTATATTAGGGCACCTTAGTTAATTAAGAGTGATTAAAATCATCGTACTGTATGATATAGATTGTACAAGATGATTAGTTTTAAGTTGCAAAATAGAAGCCAATCATAATTTAGGTAATATTTTAATAATCACATTTTGAGTCTAATAATATCATATAATATTCATCGTACTGCACAATCAATATTAATTATGTTTAAATTTATCTTATGATTGGGTGTTTAATTATGGCCAAATTATTTAATTAGATTGCACAGGATGATCAAAGACGATCATACTGGATAACTCAATTCCTACATGGGATGAAAATTAAGCACCCCCATCATCCAAGATGAAATACCATAATTTTTTACTAATCAAGTAGGATAATCCCCATACTTTGTATGGTATAAACCAATCTCTGCACGAAAAAATATTTAATCGCCAGCTATAGTACTAGACGATTAGTTCAATCTCTTAAACTAATCGTACATGATGATACATAACAATTAGTATAATCTCTTGAACTAATCATATAGACCACTGTTGTTCAAACTATCTCACAGTGCTATTTTCTACTAATCTTACCAAAAATTCTAATGATCGTACTGGTTATTTAGAAAAACTAGATTAAAATTTAAGGCTTCTTTGGGGGCTCTCTATTTAAGCTCTCAAATTGTCTTTAAGATAATATTTTATTCTTGAATTACTTGAGAGGGAGTTTTGAGAGAGCTGAGGAGAGCTTTTGGAGAGATGAGAGGGAGTGTTATTGTGAGGGGGTGTTGTGAGTGTTTCAAAAGGTTACTCCTAGAAAATTTCCTTCCAATCTTATTAAAGTCTCTGCTTTGATTCTTGGCTGACTCATGGAAGAAATTCTTCATCACTAGATCATGGTTATCTGCCAACTAAAGGAAGGAGTAAAAGGTTTCATGGTTATTTGCTAACTCCAGGAAGGGAGTACAAGGATTCACGATTCTCTACTAACTCTAAGAGGGACTAAAATAGTTTTTGGTTCTCTTCCATCCTCAGTAGGGAGAAAAATGATTTAAAGTTCTCTACCTTCACAAGGATAGTGAAAATGATTTAAGGTACTCTGCCACATTGGGTTTGTAGAAAACATTTTTTAAGGGCTTCTCTTCCTTGCTGTAGAGTTTAGTGCAATACCTAAAGCGGAGGCTGTTGGGGAGAGGAAGTTGATCATATTTAATTTAACCACTATTCAAATTTGGTGTGTTCTTTCTTTTGACTTTTGACATTTTAAGTTCCACACTTTTTTATTTTTTTATTGTGTGGTTGAAAACATTGATTATATTGTTATTGTGAAACTAATGTACTTATGCTTCAATGTATGAAATTGATATTTTTAGATATTTTAAAAAAGGATTTAAAAAGGGGATTTTTTTTTCTTAAAGAAGTTTTAAATTACTAATTCACCTCATATAGGACTTTGAAACTGCCATTAGAGAGAGAAACTACTGGAATTTTGATTTTGCAGTTTTTTTAGCAACCCTCATTGCCGGCTCTTGGTTATGATGGCGGAAGGCCGCCGACCACCAGTCGGCGTGCATAACAGCATTGGAAGATCAAATGGACTTATCAGAGAAGATTATCACCTATCATTTCGGCGTTCGGAATCAAATAATGCTCATGTGAAGATGTCTGCATGACCTCTGGTTATCAGAGATGCTAGCAACTCACCGGTAAAGAAGAATGTCGAAGTTGTGGAAGGTAAAGGTAAGAACATTATGACAACCCCTGATTGCATTACTCCTCGACTTCAGAAATCGAGTGCAAATCTGAATCAGAATTCTAATGGTTTCAATGCTTCTTCATCAGAAATGAAGATTTTTGTTAATAAATTTGGCTGTTCAAATGCAATCTCTAACCTATGGCCAGCGATAAATGCGAATAAGTTGAACGAAGTTAACAATATATCCCATTCTGATGATATGCATTCTTCTATTCTTTGCACTGGATTACCTGTTAAGTCTCTTTTGCAATCTGGGAATGCTGATAAGAATTATTATGAGGATCATTTTGAGAAGGGAGAGGTTAAGACTGATAATGGATTAAAGAACATTTGTGAAGATACAACAAATTACAATGAGACTGGTCCTAATGAAGGCTTCTCTAATGCATGGAAGAAGACCCAGCATATCAAGCTTAACTATGATATGAAATCAATTCTTTTTTCTGATGATGGTATTACAGTGATTTTAAATTTAGAATGTGAAAATGCAAATTCACATACTTTGAGGAATTCACTGGTTATTAAAGTATTGGGAAGCAACATCCCCTTTCCTGTCTGCAGCAGAGAACTTCAGAGACAATGGTCCAAATTTGGTAATTTTCATCTCACAACTTTGGGTCTTAATTGTATCCTATGTTCCTTTACCAAGCCAAAAGCTGTAGAAGAAATCATGGAAGGAGGTCCATGGTTTATTGGAGGAAATATTATTGGTTTGGATAAATGGTCTCCCTCATTCAACCCTGAATCTTTTAAAGGTCTTTCAGCACCTATTTGGATTCGCATGCCATGTTTGCCTTTACCCTGTTGGGATGAACAGAATATTTCTAGAATTGCATCTATGATTAGAGTCACTTTATATCTAGATGGCAATTCATTTAAATGGGTAAAGAGGGAGTATGCCAGAGTTTGTGTTCACATTGACTTAGATAAAAAATTACCCAAAGGAGTTTGGATTGAAGGAAAGCATGGTAGATCATTCCAAAAGGTTGAATATGAGAAGATCTCATCTCTATGTTATCACTGTGGCAAAATTGGACATCTAAAGAACACATGGCCTCTTACCAGTAACACTTTTTCAAAGACATTTGTTCCTGTTACAAATGTAAGTAATGATGGGATGTGTCATGAAGAAGGTGATTCTAATGAGCATGATGAATTAGGACCTTGGATACAGGACAAATTCAGGAAAAATAAAGGATTTGGTAAAGCTACAGTTTTTTCAAATCAGAAATCTAAAAATCAGACGGATCCTCCGATCCAAATTGAGCCCAACATAGAAGAAGGATAGATCATTGAACCACAAAGAAATGTTGCTGTTAAAAGTATAGAACTTGATGCCAAGGGTAACTAAATTGAGACTAACAATAGTGGCTTAAGTTTGAAGAACAATTTCAGTATCCTTGAAGAAATATTGGATGAAACAAACATGGGAGATACTATGGAGAACTATGTTATTGCTGAATAGGTTCAGACAGGGAATTAACCACCAAACATTGTGGTTTGCACTTCGCCTGATAATCCTATCAAGAAAATTTGGTAATAACAAGTTATGTTATTACAGGTGAAAATGTTCTCAAGATAGCTTCAGGTAATTTGAAGTTATATAAAGAAGTAAGGGATTTGGGCCCTATGGATACATTCAGTAAGAATAGAAGAGGAGTTAATAAAAACAAAAAGAAGGGTGGGGATTCATCCCTTCCTGGGAATTAATGGCTTCCCTTATTTTCTGGAACTATAGGGGGGCCAAGAAGAAGGAGGCTTCCCTCTATCTCAAGGAGATAGTAAAAGATAATGAAGGTTGTTTTATAGGTCTTGTAGAGACTAAAATCTCAAGCTTTGACAGACTTGAAGTTGATAAAGTTATTCGAAGTGAGTGGGATTTCTTCCACCATCCTGCTGAAGGTTGTTCAGGTGGAATCATTACTATATGGAATAGAAATAATGTTTCCTTAGAAGTTTTGGATCATTCTTATCAAACCATCATTGGAATGCTTAAATCTCCTATGTTTGGCTCCTGGATGGTGGGGACTGTGTATGCTAACAAGGATTATCGGACAAGGAGAAGTTTATGGGAGATGCTTGAAAAAGCCACTAAAGAAGACATTCCTTCAATGGTTGGAGGAGATTTTAATTGCTTGTTATCTAATGATGATAAGAGAGGTGGCAAGAGGTTCCTTTTTTCAAAAGGTCATCAAGAAATGAAAATGTTTAACAATAATTTTCATGATGTAGGTACTATTGGTCCTAAGTTCACTTGGTGCAACAACAAGGATGGAAATATGAGAATATGGGAAAGACTTGATAGATGTTTTCTCAATGTGGCTGCTCTTCAAAAAGTTCCATTGGCTCATGTTAGACATTTAGCAAGGATTGCTTTCGACAATTTCCCTATAGCTTTCAAAATGTTCAAATCTCAACACAAAACTCATTTTATCAGATTTGAAGAAACTTGGAAATCATATCCAGCAGAAAAAAGTATTGTTTCTAATGCTTGGAGGAAGAATGATTATGGTAATTAGATGGTTGTTTTACACAAGCTTAAAAGATCCATGAGGTCACTTTTCTTCTGGAGCAAGAACAAGTGCAAGGCCTAAATTCACTAAAAGAAAATTTAAAAAGGGAGATAGCTAATCTCCAATTGGAAGAAGCCTCTCTAGGTGGGCAGTTAGATGAAAAGATGAAACTACTAAGATTTAAGGTGAATGAATTAAACATAACTTTGGGAAGACTTGCTACATGGTGGAACCAAAAAGCCAAGGTGAGATGGCAAGAAGAAGAAGATGTAAACTCAAATTTCTTTCATAAATTTGCATCAGCAAAGAGGAATGGGAATCTTAGTAGACAAATCAAGAATGATGAAAATGTCTTGGTGGAAGATTTTGAACAGATTTTAGCTGTTTTCCACAATTTTTGGGAAAGAAAATGGCAGTCCATAAATTGTATTTTAGAAGGTTGGCCAAATTTCCTTGATGAAAAAAAGCTTAACTCCTTGGATATTAAATTCCCAAGCAGTGTTTTCACCCAAGATGAACTAAAAAATGATGTTTTCTAGCAAGGTAGAAACAAATCCCCGGGCTTGGATGGGATTACTCCATCATTTTTTCAATACTATTGGAATATTGTTAAAGAATCTATTTGGAAAGCTGTTGAAAACTTCTTCAAATATGGAAATATGAGAGATCTGTTGAAAACTTCTTCAAATCTAGAAATATGAGAGATGAATGGAAGGATACTTTGATAGTATTAATCCCAAAAGTGAAACATCCGATGGTGCCTTCTAATTTCAGACCAATTAGGTTGTGTCAAACCACTTATAAGTTGGTTACAACCATGCTGGACAATAGAATTAATCTATGTATCTCCAAGCTCATTTCTGAAGAACAAATTTCTTTCATCCCCGGGAGATCTATGTCTGAATATTATTTACTTGCTCAAGAAATCTTCAACAAATTCAGGACATCAATGGACAAGAAAGGATTGATGGCTATAAAATTAGATATGGAACAAGCATTTGATAGCATGGGATGGACAACATTGCTTCAAGTTTTACAAACTTATGGATTTACTATTTCTTTTTGCAAAATTATCATGGAATGTGTAATAAATGTTAGATTCTCCTTCATCTTAAATGTAAGATTATCCAGTTGGATCAAAGCTGGAAGTGGGCTTCATCAAGGCTGCCCACTATCTCCTTACTTGTTCATAATGTGTTTTCAGGTACTTTCCCATGTGATTAACCAAAGAGGGCAGCATTTGGGAGTTAGTTTAACACCCAAAAACCAGAGAATTACACATCTCTTGTTTGCAGATGATGTATTAATCTTTTCCCAAGCTTCTTCAATAGTAGCTCAAGAATTGAAAACAATTGTTTCGGATTTCTTCAATTGGTATGGATAGAGAATCAATGCAGCCAAATCTTAGATTTTATTTGGGAAGGTTGTGAAGCTTCAAATGAAGAAACGCATAAAGAAGAAGTTGGTTTTCAATGTGGTAAATGAGATGATTTATCTGGGAGTTAAAATGTATCTAAGAAGACTTAGAACTTTTGATTTTCAAGGAATGATAGACCTTATTTTAGAAAGGCTAAATGCTTGGGGAAGCAAGCATCTTTCCACGGCTGGTATGATCACTTTGGTTAAAGCTTCTCCCCTAACCTTACCAAGTTTTATATCAACTCATTCTTTGATTCAAAAGAAAATTTTGCATCAAGTTTATCATTTATGTAAGGAATTCATATGACATAAAGGAATGGGAAAAAAGGGATTACACTATGTTGCATGGGATATTTTACGTAAACCAAAATCCGAAGGTGGCTTGGGATTACATTCAGATGTCCAATGGATGGAACCCCTTAGATCAAGGCTTGCTTGGAGATTCATTCAATATCCTGACAATCTTCTACAGAGAAATATTTTACTAAATATGGTGATAATATATTTGAAGGGAAGAAAACCAGCTCATCAACATGGAAAATTCTGCTCATCAGTGGAAAGCATCTCAGACCCATTGTTAAATGGATGGCTATTAATGGGAAGAAAATTAATATTATGAATGACATTTGGCTCTTGGATAGATGCGTCAACTCATGGCCAACACTTGTTTCTTGTGTTGAATTAAATAACATTAATTTGGATGTGTTTATTCTGGCTGAGGGGTCTTGGAATAAAATTCTGCTACAGAATTTCTTCAATAAAGATCTCATTAGGCTGATTTTACAAGTCAAAATTGATCATGAAGCTGAAGATGACTATTTGGAAACCATCTATAGTCACAATGGTAAGACTATAACTGCTATGGCTTATGAAGAATCATTAAGATATCATTCTAAGGAGCAAGACTGTGATTTTACCGATTGGATAAAAGTCTTAAAATAGAACCCGAGAGTTGAACTTTTCTAGTCGAGGATGAGCAAATTTGCTATTCCAACTTTTGAGTTTCTCAAATATAGAAATTTAAACGAAAATGACCAATTTCCAAGAGATTGTCATATGGTTGAGAACTATGAGCATATAATACTTCATTACAAATTTATAAAAGAAATCATTCCCAATTTAAGAGAATGGGGTTTCTTTATTCCATTATTCGAATCACTTGATAATTGCCTTGAAGAACTAAGAAGCCACTCCTCTCGTTTCCCAAACATGGTGAAAATTTACCTTAAGCAGTCTTTCTATCTTGGAATAACAGAAATGACTTGGTTCATGGTAATTCCATTTCTTCTAGCTCCTTTGTAGCTGTTAATGCTCTGTTTTTGGCGAAGCAGAATTTGTTCCCATATCTAGATATCTGGGGGGCTAATCTCCAAAGGGATTTTACTAATGCTTTGAACCCTTCACCGCTAGATTGGATCAAAGTAAATGTTGATGCATCATTATTAAAGAAAAATCAAGCCAGAATTGGAGGTGTATTTAGAGACCACAAAGGAAGGATATTGTTGGCTTTCAGAAAAAAGAAATTTTATTGGGATATTTCTCAACTTGAATTAGATGCTGTTCTAACTATAAAGGAATTCATACAACCTTGGATGCTTGAAGCTAAAGGCGTTATCATTGAAGGTGACAACATAAATATCATCAACTTCATTCAAAATTCTTTGAATAAACTTAAATGGCACTTAAACACAAGGTATGATAAAGATATCTTATTCCTCATTGATTTTAATAAGGTATTTTTTTAATCTTATTCATAGAGATTGTAATAAAGTAGCGGATGGTTGTGCTACTTTAGCTTTAAGAAAGGATTTTTACTTTGATAGATTCTCTTTTGCCAACATTCCTTCTAAATTGTCTAGCTTGTTAAAGAAGGAATTTGAGGTTTCTATTTCTTGTAATTAGTTTTCTTTCATTAATGCTATTTGTATTTTTTTAAAAAAAAAATTTACTAATTCAACCCATTCTGATTAGCCTCAAGCTAGTTCTTATAGGTTTAACCACCTTTACAAAGTTTCAATAACATCTCCTTGATAATTTTATTGAGATTTGAATGGCTTAGTAGCACCCAAATAAGTAAATTTTTATTTTACTAGGATTGAATATCTTAGACAAATGTATTGAAGGTTGAATGGGATAGCATCTCCCAATACATGGATTTATACTTAATTAGAATAGTTTTTGCTAGATATGTGGATTAAAATCTTGATGAAATAGTGGCTCCAAGATACGTGGATAGAAATCAAGATGGGATACTGGATCCCAAACTAATAGATTTATGCCTACCTAGGATATCATCTCCTAAAAAATTGGATGGAAATTAGGATGGGATAGCGGTTTCTAAATACATGGTTTTATACTTGACTAGGATAAAATCTCTTAGATAAGTGTATTTAAGTCTAATCATGATAGAAGCTCCCAAATAGGTAGCTTTATTATTAACTAGGATAGCATCTCCCCAAAAAAGTGGTTTTATGTCTATATGGGATAGCAGGTCCCAAAAAGATAGATTTAAACTTGACTAATATAGGATCTCCCTTATAAGTGGATTGAAATCTAGATACGATTAGGGCTCCCATATATATATATATATATATATATATTTTATACTAGGATAAGTGGATTAAAATTTGGATGTGATAGAGGCTCCAAAAAAGATAGATTTATACTTGACTAGGATAATGTCTCCCAAATAAGTGTTTTGAAATATGGATGGGCAAGCTGCTTCCAAAAGGATAGATTTATAATTGACTAGGTTAACATCTTCTAGACAACTGGATTGAAATCTAGATGAGATATTGGCACCCAAATAAATGAATTTGGATTTTAAAAAACTTAAAAGTCAACTTTCTATTCTAAGTGAAAGAATGACAACATAAGGCGAATCGAACCTACCACTTGAAGGAATATTCTAAGAAAGAGGAAATCTATGAGAATATTAAGACCTAAAATTGGATGGTTTGGATTTTATTTATTGTTAGGATGGTTCCACAAGAGGCTTTCTCCACCACTAAACAATTTAAGATAGGATGGTCTCACATGGGGCTTACTTCCCCACTAGTGAATGATCCTAAGGAAATGAAGCATGCATATGGAGAATCACACATAACCTTAGAGAATTAGAGTTTTGATTCGAGTTATGCCCCAAGGGACATGTTCCATTACTAGTAGATCATCATATGGAAAGGAATTCTAACTATGACAACTCACACCTAACCATACATAATAAAAATTTAAGCTAGGTTGGTGCCATGAGGGTCTTGCTCCACAACCACTAGATGATCATAAGAAATTTAAGAATGTATGTAGGGAATTATATCTAGTCTGAGAGGACCATAATTTAAACAAGATTGGTTCCATAAAAGGCTTAATCCACTAATAACAGTTGATCATATAGAAGGGAAGCATATATGTGAGGATTCACTCCCAACCTTAGAGGATTTGAATTTAAACTAGAGTGATGCCACGAGGGGCTTACTCCACTAGTAGGAGATGATCGTATGGAAAGGTAGCCTAAGTGTGGTGACACACACCTAACCATAAATGATCAATATTTAAGCTAGGATGGGGCCACAGGGGGCTTGTCCACCACTAGTGAATAATCATAGGAAGCCTTTATATGAGGACTTACACCAAATCATAGAGGATTAAAATTTAAACTAGTGCTGCCATGATGGGCTTGCTAAACTGCTAATAGATGATCATATGGAGAGGAAGCCTAAGTGTGGGGACTCATACCAAACCATAGAGGATTGAGATTTATGCCGGGATGGTAACACTAGGGCTAGCTCCACCATTAAAAGATTTTAATGAAGCATATAAGATTCCAAGAAAATAAGCTTATACTTAACAACTATTTTTGTTGGAGAGAGGCATATAAGCTATTATGAGAACAAATTTATACCTAATGGCTATTTTTGATCGAAAGAAGCATATAAGATGTCGTGGGAACGTGCTTACACTTAACTACTATTTTTAGGAGTTGGATCCTAAAAGAAAAGATGCTTAAGTGGAAGGGCTTATCCCAATCCGAAAGAGAAGATTTAGATTTTTTTATTTCTATTATAGATTTGATGATTTATTCTTTGTATTAAAAAAATTTCATCTTAATCATGTAGTCCCTATCAAAATGATAAATGTGAACATATTCAATAATGTAGGAAGATGTAAATTGACTCCAAGTAAAACAAAAATGTCTAACGATTTAGATTTTTTTGGCCCATATCAAACTCCATATAAGCTAAACAGGAAGCTCCATTATATATCTTTAAATTGAAATCTTTTTCAAAAGATTTAAATTTAGAAGATAGATTTAATTTATTCAATTTTTTTGCATGATTTTTTTATCTAATAGAATATCAATGCTTGATGATGAATCTAGAATTAAATATTTCAAAGTCAAGCATTAAGAAAAATATATGAAAAACATAGAATTTTTAAGATTTATTGTTTTTTGAAGGATGCCCTTTAGTCATTTAATTTTTGGCACACTTTGTGCATCTTCTATTTTTTCTTGCTTCACGCATCTTTTTTTGGCAGGCTTTGTGTAGCTTTTATTTTAGCATTCGTTGCACATCTCAGCTTTATTGACTTACTTTGCACATCATTTCATTTTTGGCACACTTTTCTCATATTTTTTTTTAATTTAATTTGGGATGTGACATCCATTTTAAATCTTTAAAATAACTTTTTTCAATTGTATGATTATCTCCCTAACATAAGAGAAGAAAACAAACTCTCTTATTTAAGAATGAAAAATCAGCAAAACAAACCCAATCCTTTGACAAGAATGACAACTTGATTTGAAAAGTTATTGAATAAATTTATTATCATACCAAAGATGCTTATATAATATATTAATATTTTAATATTTTAGCCAATTTTATTTTGATGCAGATTTAAATTTAGAATAGAAATTTTCCACAACAAAGAGGTGGGAGGGAGAGAATATACTTTTCTTTATACCTTTGATCAACCATAGGTCTTTTACCTCTAATTACTTAGTGGAGTCAACTTCTAACCTTTTTCTTTTTAAGATTTGAGACATAAGTTAATTTCCATTATGAAATGTGATTTAAATACATTCTAATAAAAAACTAAAAAAAAATTATTAAAAAAATATTCAAAAAAGAGGTTTGAATTTAAATAAGATTTTTATTATTTTTTTAAAGATTTAAATTAGGACCTTGTCCAAAAGACTTCATACTAGGGGAAATTCTGAATTAAGATTTTAATTTTTTGTGAAGGACTTAAATTACGCAAAATTTAAAAAGGCTAAAGGAGCTATTGAAATTGAATTTGAGCTAGATTTGAATGATTTGATAATGACTTCATTACAAATGACATTGAATTGGAGAGAAAGACTGAAGTTTGATTTGAGAATTACTTTTTAACAATTATTTAATAATGACGTCTATTCTTAGAGTGTTGGCTAGATAGATAAAATTTAATGAGAATTAGAATTGTATTTTGGCAATGAATTTAGTGAAAATATTTTGATTTTGTATTTAGACAATGATTTAGAGATAAGCCCATTTATAAGATCTGATATGACTTGATGATTTATAATATAAAGACTAAAATTTACATACACGTACATGACTACGCAGAGGCAAAACCCCAACCTGTCTTCGGATCAATTCAATATTTTGGCTGGCCTAATCCACTTGATTTTAAAGAAGAGAGAAAGTAACCATGGGTTTACATGTTTATATGAATAAACATGGACATAGATGGCTGAAGTTATATAAACACACAAATGCAAAATTTTACATGGGCAAATCCTTTATTTGACCTCTAATTGATTCAATATTATAGTTTGCCTAGTTTGATTGATTTTTAAGAAGAAACAAAGTAATCACAGGACATATTTATGTGAGTAAACATGGACATAAAAAAATAAAAATTAAATAAACATGCAAATGTAAGATAATACATGGTCATAACCCCTACCTAACCTATGATCTGTTTAGTACTCTAGTTGGCCTATTCTGCCTAATTTTTAGGATGAAACCAAGTAACCATCAGATATATTTACGTGGGTAAATATGGACATACAAACTTAAATGAACATGCAAATTCAGGCCTATACATGGGTATAACCCCTACCTAACTTAGGACCAATTATGTATTCCAATTGGCTTAGTTTTCTTGCTTTTTAGCATGAAACTAAGTAGCCGTGGGACATGTTTTTGTGAGTAAAAATTTACATACAAGTATGAAATTTAAATAAACACACACACACACACACACACACACACGCACGCATATATATATATATATATATATATATATATATATATATATATATATATATATATATATATATATATATATATATATATATATATATATATATATATATATATATATATATATATTACTGAGATTTAAATAAACATACAAATACATAACATTTGATAACACGAGAATTTAAATAAATCTATAGAGTCAATAGAAAAATCTATAAAAAATTTTATGCTCACCTCATGATTTTCTATATAAGTTTTTTTTTTTTTTTTTAATTTTTGCATAGATTAATATTATACCATCCCAAGAAATAGACAATTAATTCACTATCAATTTCAAAAGACAAATTTAATTTACTTTCATAATCAAATGCAACATAAAGAATATCCAATTCATTTAGAAGAATAAAATGAATATTCATTTATTCCTTGATTAATAAACTAAATCATGCATTGTTTTTCAAAATTAAACATGACATTAGAAGATTCAATTCATCATGAAGGATAAAAAGAATATTCACTTTATCATTTTTACTATAAAATAAAACCAACATTTAAAACTAGGTATGTGTTCATATATTATTCCCCTACCCTAGAAAGAAACTAAGATAGGATTTATTTTAATTCTTGATTATGGAATTCCAGTAAGGCAAGCCCTTATAATTAATTACATATCTAAAGAGAACACTTTTGACTAAAGTGAAGTCTAATGATTTTAAAATTTATATAAATTTAAAGAAAGGCTTGGCTATCAACATTGATGTGTAAAGGTTTTAGATTGCAAATCTTTAATATGGATTTGGAAGTTAGGTTTAAACTTCACGTTTGGATTTTTGGAAGGATAGAGTTGAAAGTATGTGTTGAGATTGAGGGGCCTATATATTTTGAACATAAACTTTACTAAAGTAAAATACCAGCTAATAATCATAATCACAATTAATCACCTTATAAATATAGAATTATATGGTTATATCCTAGAAAAAAGGAATTATAATTGAGAAAACTTTTATCAAGAATATATATTATGCACATGATTCAGTAATAAATGATGTATAAACGATAATGTATAAATAAAAGACTTTATTCAATGATATTTTTTTAAAGTATAACCTAGAGTCTGCTGTAAAATAAAGGTTGTCAGGCTCTACAAACAATAAGCCTAGATTTCTATTCCTATAAAAGGTAAAATTAAATATAATTGTTCATTTTAGTCTTCAATCTTTTTGCTTCTAAATCTTTATAAATTTCCAAAATACAATGATCTTTAAAAGAAGACAAATAAATTTGTTAGGATCCACAGAAGTATTTATAAACATTCATTTTCAAATCTATTATTGCTCGTGACACTTACTGGATGATTATTTCACTGGGAAAATTGGGTATAGATTTTTTTGAGCTTTTCTTTTTTTAAATTGAATGTATAATTGTAAATAATATATTATCTTGGATGATAAAAATATTATTATCCACTGGAATAAGATACAAAATAAATTTTTTTATTATAATTAGAGTAATCAAATTATTACAAATAACTACAATAATCCTGGATTGTTGAAATGATTTTCAATTGCATATTTAATTATAATAACTTATAGACATCTTCAATAATATCATAAGAAAAATTATAATAAGAAACAACATATAATCCAAAAAGATAAAAATATCATTAATTACTAAGGATTTTGAATATGATGACTATTATTTCATGATTTTTTTTTGAATTTTAGTCTTTTGATTTTAGCAAAATAAAAATTCTTGACATTTCATTTAGGAGCTAAATAAGATTTGGCTTATTTTAGTTAGGGGTTTGGAGTCTCCCATAAAGGCAAGACTTTATGGTTAATCACATCGTAGGAAAGAAGAGTTCCATATGAATGTTTTTTTTCTAGATTTTAAAGGATTGGAGTAAGGAAATGAAGTTGGAAATTCCAAATAGGATTAGTTCAAACTTGAGCATTTCTATCTGGAAGCCATTATATAAAGATTAGGAGGCATCCTATGACTTTAAAAATAATTTATAAATGCCATGATCTATTTAATGATGGGCTTTAAATTTTGGAGAAGAAGAATTTACGTCCGCATTACTATTTTATTAAAGAATTAGGATTATGTTCATGATAGTGAGGACTTAAGATTTGAAGTCTACCTCAGAACCTAGATCTAAGTTGAGCATTACATAATAATAACTCGAACTTATTCTAATGCACTTTGAATTTATATAAGCCTTGCTTAAAAACTTAGCTAAACTACCTAAGCCCTTTAAACCATTATTTCAGTCTCATGAAAGTTGGGTAAGCTATTATTTTTTAGTTTTTTTTTAAACATGGGACAAACATCTAGATAATTTCCAAAGTGGCCAATTTCTTTATATGTTGTATGGTTATTCATGATGCAAACAAATTTTAGTTAATATTCATTTATTTCTAATATATTTAATACAAATTGACTCTTTATGCAAAAGTAATATGCTTTAAACTTTAAAAATAGTCATAAAAAATAGATGTTTCACAAAAAAGCACAACATCATCTAAGATAGAATTACACCTTCATAGGCAAGGTAGTGTCTTATTATTACAAGCGAGAAGATACCTAACAAGGAGAGAAGAAAGGTATGAATACATCAGAACTCTCGATGTGCTCTTGCTTACTTCTTAGGAACATTTATCTTTCTATGTGAGCTTGATTTCTTTTATTTAATACTTTGTAGAAGATTTTTTTTGTCCATAAACACCTAATGAAGTCAAAGCCAAAAAAGGGAGCATGTAAGAAATGATCCTGTAAAATTAGGAAGTTTCTAAAAAAAAATATATTTTAAAAAATCTTTTAAAACCAAATTAAAGCATATGAAAATAAAGGCCATAAGACCACCCAAAGATTTTGACTTTTTTTTTTATATCCATCAATATTGGAAGGTCCAATCCAGTTATAAGAGTTTCATATTCAGTCTAATTATTCATATAATGATTTGATAAATGATATCAGAAATGCATCATTCCTTTTTCTGGTGTTATAAAACAAGGCAAATTCTAGCTTTTCTAGGAAGAGTAAATTTTTGTGCTTCTTTTTGTTGGAGAGATACCACACAATCAAAATATAATTATAAGGCATGATGATCAAATTTCCCCAAACTCATGACTTGCTTATCAGCTAAATAATCATTTAGGGGAAACTCTATCATGTGTGGAGAAATTGCAAGAAAATCAATAATGCTTGCCCTTTCACAGCACATAAGGGAATGAAAATTATTTTAAATTGAAGCAATATCATAGAAAATCATGCAAAATATCCTAACAATGTAGAACAGGTCATAATATACTATAGTGGATTTGTTCTAGATATTAAACTTTCATGATGAGAAAATATATAGTGTCTTAGCTTTTGGGATGTAAAAACTAAGGAAAGATAATGCTTCTCAATGGGAGGATATCTAATTTCAATTGGAATAAGCCATCAGCTTAGATAATAAATGGAATTTTCTTTGCCATCTTCATTTATTTGTGACAATAAAGCACCAACAAGCTCACAAGAGGCTGCAATACATAAAATTAATGGCTTTGCAAGGATAGGGGTAGCGAGAATTGGAGGATTCATAAGGAACTACTTGATGTTTGTAAAAGCACTCTAATATTTTTCATCCCTTATAACCCGTAATTCCTTTTATGCCATGATAAAAAAATATTAGCATCTTCCAGAGAGATTGGAAATGAACCTAATCATAATGTACTATTTTACATAGTTTTCCTCTAGAATGAAGTTAATCTAACCATAGCTTCAAATTTTTTTTAACAGTTTGTATTGTACGATCTCAAGTCATACAAACAACTGATAGAGTATGAAATTAGTTAATTATAGATCATACCGAATGAACACATTTATTTTTTGAACTCTTTATATAATATGATTTTCATTCAATCTAATGATTAACAGTTTACAAAATTGAGTTCGTCCAAGTTCATACCAAATGAAGTCCTAATTTTTTGAACTGTTCATGCCAGATGATCCATGATTGTACAGTATGAATTTCAGATGGTTATATTGAAAATTTTAGCTTTTAGACTAATTTTCATGTGTTTTCTATATAAAGAGACCAAAAAAATTATCTTAACAATCCTTTGCTATGAATTCTTCTTGAGAGTTTCCATTGAGGGTACGTTTGGGAGAAATTTTGTGAGTGAAGAGTGAGAGATCTAATGAAGGGGAGTTGTGAGGGATTTATAAGTATCCAAAAGTGAGGATCTCTTTGTCTTCTTCAAGTTTCTACCCAACTTCTTTGGAGGCTCTTGAGAGAAGATCGTCAACATTTGATTTAGGTACTCTACCTTCACTAGGTGGGTGAAAAAGGTCGTGAAGGTATGTTGTGATCGCATGAAGAGTGTAAATGGTGACAGTTCTCTATCACACTGGGTTGGTGAAAGAGAGTTTTTAAGCGCTTCTCAAACTTTTTGTGGGGGAAAAAGGAGAGTAACTATTGTTTAGCATAATATATGCACTACAGGAAGTTCATTAATTACTGACAGTCTGTTCCGATTGCTATGTAAATGACTGTATTAGCAGTGGTTATTTAATTTACCACCACTAGAAATAGTGGTGGTCCAATACATGTTGGTTAGTCTGTCGATATTATTTCTTACCGGCACATTACTAGTGGCTCAAACCGCTGGTGTTAAGTGACTTTTTTTTTGCGATCAGAATCACCAGAAAGCTACCAAAAAAACCCTAAAATTCGCCATCCCTAGTCTTCCATTGAATTTAGTCCCATCCTCCTCTCTCTCCTATGTGATAGTGGCCCCTGTCTCCTACGTGACAGTCACGATAGAGATGCTCCCTCAGGCCGCCGTCAAGCTCACTCCTGCCGAAGATCTCGCCCTCACTCTGGCATCAAAGCACGACTGATGATCTCTCCACACTTTTGCGCAAAGCCAGTGTTCGAGTCTGAACCGTTTACATAGGTTTGCATTTTTCATATTTTTTTTATTTTTTTATCCTTTTAGGTTAGGTTGTGACATCATAGATATGAATAGTGTGAGCTTGGATATGAGGTTGAATTCTAGTTGCATTATGAAATCTTAGACCGTAATTGATCTGCATTGCCTTCAATGACAATGCTAGAAGTTAATGAATTAAGGAACTTTAATAGATTTTGTTGTAGGCATTTTTTTCCTTCTTTATTTATTTCAGCCTTTCTCTTTGGATCTTACGTGGTAGTTTTATTATATTACAAAATAGGACTTCACTAATCTACTTGCAAACTCATGGAATTCTTCCTATTTTTATTTGAAATTTCTCTTTTGGATCATAAAACCATTGACACGAAATATGATTTTCATTTTTTTTTTAAAGAAATGTGATTTGCATTAAAAAAAAAGAAAGAAATTCCAAATACAAAGTAGAAGCAAAATAAAAACTAAGGGTTCCTTGATCCAAAAGAGAAAGGAACCTTATTGAAAGTATATTTGTTAAAATAAACTTATCATAATTGAAATGAGACCCAATATTTCCTATTTTAAAACCATTGGGGTGGAGGAGATACCTAATATTAAAGAACCTGGAAGGTTGGTTAGCATCCCAGAGTTCCCAATCGGTTAAAAAATAAGACCTAGTACTGATCCCATAAGAAATTAGAATAAATTTAGAAAAACAAATATAAGGCTAAAAGAAAATAAAAGAAACTAAACCAAAAAACTAGAAAGTAAATACAACTATTATCAATCATCCAAGAAACAACTAAGAATATTTCCAATAGGTTTCTCAGAATTAAACTAATGCCATCCAATAAAACAATAGGACAATATATCTCAACCACTAAAAAAGATATATGCCACTTACAAATTTCAAGGACGTAACTCATAGCTAGTAATCTGAGATACTTTTTGATCAGATGCTCCATCATCAAGTATCTTAAAAGTATTTCCATTATGTTTCTTTCAACGGAAAAACAAGAAAGCATATCAATGAGCTAAAGGGGAAGAGCCCCCCATAAAATTATTTAATCCGAGATTTTCCATCCTTATTCTAGGTAAATCTTCAAATGGTCCCAATGATTGAAGTTCTTTAAATAATTTATGTTTTGAACCGAAAGAATAACATTCCTTATTAGTTTCCATTTTTCCCTTCACTATCACAACCTTTTTAACATTTAAATTAACCTCAAATGAAGGAGTAAGAAAATCTAGTACAATAGCAGGAATAGCTCCACTTAATCCTCCCATTTCAACTAAAGTTACGTCAATTCCATCAATTTTCATGGCATTAACTAAAGGAGAAATAAATTTCGATTCAGCAACAATTTTTGAATCAGCAAAAGAAATAGAATCCTCTTTTCCTTCCAGAATTTGTGCCTTTTGAATTCAACTTTTGAAATTTGAAGAGTTTCAGGAATTTGGATAGCTTGAACAGTAATCAAACCATCAGAAATAGCCCAGCAATTATCTACTGAAGATAAATCGTTCGGAATGTTATCAAAAATTTGAACATTCTAAAAATTAGCATCCTCATTTAAGCTTTTATTAAAATCTTCTTTGTAAACATCTTCAACATTGTTAACATTTGATATATTAGCATCTACTTTATCATTTTCTCCAAGAGATAACACACTTTCCTTATTTGAATTACCGAGATTTGATTTGATTTTATCAGATAAAGCATCAACAAAATTTTCCTTATCTACTATAGGATTCATAACCAAATCCACCTTATCATGATTTTTCGTAGTGTGAAAATCAAATTTCTTCTTATCAAATAAAACTTGCCATTTTTTGTACTTGAACTTCATATGCAATCATGGCCCATAAGAAATTTCATCAGCCTGAACTGAACTCTTAGGAATTTCTTTATCAACCAGAGTAAGAGTATGTGAGACATTCGGACATACAAAATCTTTATGTCCAATTCTTTCACATTTGAAACAAAGATTCAAAAGAATTTCATATTCAAATTTTTGAAAAAATCTTCCCTTTAAACCTTCAACCCAAATACCACAAGGGAGCTTAGTATTTAATTTAATCCGAATACAAGCTCTAGCATATTCCCTTCTACCCAATCCAAACATGTTACCATCTAGTAATAAAGGGGTTCAAATTTTAGAAACTATTTTAGTAATATTAGTTTCATCCTAACAATGAAGAGGCAAATGAGTTGGTCGAACCCAAATGGGAGAAGAAATCCATTCCATAGAGATAGGAGAGAAATTAGGAGACCATCTGTCTATATCAATGATGAAGTCCCCCACATACCAAGGACCCCCATTAACAACTTCCTCCATTGCTTCAGATGACTAAAACGAACATAATAGCCAATCTAATCCAAGCAATGTTATATGAAACCAACAAAATTTATTCCATTGTCTCCTTAATTCAAGACTACATATTGAAAAAGGCAAATTCTTGCAAAGAATTTTAACCACCAAGGAATTTCTCAAAACTTGAACAATGGTTTTTTCTTTCTCCATACCAAGCTTAAAAACATTTTGCATCCTCATTTCCATCAAAAACTCCATTCAAAATTATTTTAATATGTGGTTTTTTAATCTACACATTAGAATTATCCAATCCAAAAATTGAAGCTTGAATTTTAACATTAACATTACCAAGAATGTTATTATCAACAACATTACCTTTCTCCAACAGATTATACTCTTTGATTTGGAACTTGAAGATGAAGCCTTCAAATCATTTGATTTAAGAAAAAAAGCCGAACTAGGTGAAATCGACTTACTGTTCAAACAAGAAATAACTTGTTTTCCTTTCTCTGTCTCTGGATAAATCTTCTGCTTAGAGATCGAAAAACCCTCTCTAATTACCAGAGGAGCATTCATGAAATATGATTTTTACTGAGTGACATATAATTTTGCTTTTTTGTGTTGCTTCTTGAACAACCTTTTTGACTATAAAAAATAACAGGCAAACATCAATGAATAAACTTAAGAATAAGGCTACTCTCATGAAGCCTAATAGAATATCATCGTAGATTTATCATTAATTATTTATTTAAATTAAGGTAAATGGTTAAGATTCAATGCTTGCACAATTTTCCATCCTTAGCTATCAAGCTAGAACATCTGATATCATAGTGCTTTTATGGGCTTCTTCTTGAAAGAAATTTGATGGTGTGTGTTTTTTTTTCTAAACCAGGGTAATGTACTTCTTATTTTTATCTATTGCACTAAATTTTGTGATCATTTTAATGACCAAAATACAAATTTTTATTATTATGTAATTGTTTGATTCAAAATAATTAAAAAACTTGCTATTCATATTATATATCTTTTTTCCTGCAAGATGAATGTGTGAGATTGGTTAGCATATGGAAATATGATTCTTAACCTGAATATTATTTAAGAAAATATGGAAATACATAATCCTTTCGTTTGTGGCCTTTTACATTTATTATAAGAAATTTTCTTCTTCTATCCTTTCTTTTTAATATAATTTTTATGCTGGATTAGCAAATTTTCTATTGCATGGGATTGATTGCTTTGTTGAAGTCATTCTGAACTCACACTTCCTTATTATAGAATTATTATGGTCTTTTTTGATGTGTCACTGGATGCCTTATTAGTAATAATTTGTTATATCTAATTAATACAATATTGGTATCTTCTTTGAAGTATATATGCTTGTATCTTTTGTAGTATAAATTGTCTTTAAATCTTCTGTGATGTGTCACTTGATGATATCAATATATTTTATGGATTTATTCTTGAAGGAAGATTTTGTATGAGCTCAGGAAAGTCGTTAGTCCACTGGTGAGGGATTATCTTCAGGATTGACCTAGTATTCTGAGTATCATATATGGTTAGATGTTAATGGAGGAAGATAGAGGGGGAGGGTATATGGATTAGGTTTACAAGGCTATGTTTATGAGGGAAGTTCATCCACCTCAGTATTTTATGATCCTAGGGAGCTTTAGAAAGTGTAAGCTAGAAGGTTGCAGCACTGACGAGAGAGATAGAAGAGATGAGAAAGATTCAAAATGAGATGCAGGCAGAGCTGCGATCCTATAGAGATAAAAATCAAGAACAAAGAGCAAGAGCAGCCACATGCATCACCAGACAGTGAGGAAACGGATGAGGATTAGTACTCTTATTTGTTTGATGAACTTATCATGAACTTATATGTGAACTTATTTGGTTTAAACATTTGGTTTGATGAACTTGCTGTGTTAAAGAGAGGACTTTATTTGTTTGGTTATGAACTTATTATTAGTTTATTTGTTTTGTTGAACATATTTCTAATAATTGTTGTGATTAATTATAAGCGTGTTTCCCATTTTTATGAAAGTTGTTGTATTTTCTGTGGAGGTTTAGAGTTTAGGGTAAAAATTAATAAAATAATGGGGAGCCTATCAATTTTTTTTCAAATGCTATTGGTTTTTGGCAGCCAACCAAAAATTTTGCTGCTAGAAACAACTATACCAGATGGCTACTCATAGCCGCCAGAAGTTCACTATAGCCACTGATAATTACCGATAGTTTGCCAAAGGTCTTCAGCGGTTCTCCGATGATACATCGACGGTTAAGCCACCAGTAATTCCTTCAGTTATGCCTGCTAGTAACTCGCCGGTAATTTACCGAAGCTAGTCCGACGATTTGGCTGTTAGAAATAATGGGTGATTAAGCAGCTTGTATGTCACCGATAAACAACTGGTGATCACCGGCATTATGACCGCCGAAAACAACCAGCAGTATGGACCGCCGGAAAGCCGTCGGTGAGAGAAACCGCAGGAAAAAATGTCTTAAAATATTTCCTACACAATTTTTACTAGAAGTTTTTAAAATGCCGAAAAGATGCCAATTTTTTACAAAATTACCAGAAAGCTTATAATGAGTGATTTTCTTGTAGTGATGGAGGAGTCTCCAGGGAGTGGATGTAGGTCAAGTTGGACTAAACCACAAAAAAATGATATTTTTCTATTTTATTTAATTATTCTCACATTTGTACTTTCTTCATTTAATTTTTTTTAAGGTTAAAAAATCCTCTGTGATAATCATTTCTATAAACAACTACATATTTTAGGATTACTGGTTTAATTTTCTAGAAGATCTAAAAAGTTTTTCAAAAATTGCAAATTTTATTAAATAACTAGTTAACCCCCCTCGTGGTTAGCCTTGTGGCAATTCTATAAGGTCTAACAACCTACATAAACTTTTACATATATGACCAACCATGCTGGCAAATTTTTAAGATTATCTAAGACATTTTAATTAACTTTTAGAACATCAAAATTAGGACCTAATGGACATAAGAGAGGATTTACTTATTTAGTTGAGGATTGGATTTGATCATTTCATAGAATTTGTTTGCCTTTCTAATTCACTACCAGCAAAGTTGGTAATACTTTTCCATTACATTGTTCCACCTCCACAATCTCTTCAGGGTGAAAAATTATAGTGGGGTTTGTACTTTCGTTAGGTGATTCCATGTCATTTTTTGATGGAAGATCTAAATCTTAAAAAATTATAACAATAGGAACTCCCTTAAAAGTTTATTTTAGGGGTCACTATTTGATAAAATTTTAAATCCATCATCCACTTTTTAGATTTAGATTAATGGATTATCTTTTAATGGCTTCTCATTTATCACTACTAAATTTTGATTAAGATATCTTGCAATTTCTAGTTTCATTTCATTTTTACCACTAACCAATAAAATGCATGAAGAAGGACTTTACAATAATTTTGGACCCTTTGTCTTGATGGGGATAAAGTAATTTTCAAATAAAGTCAAAGGGGATAGGGATCCAACTACACCATCCACAACATGTATAAATCTATTTTTAAATAATTTTTTCCCTCTTACAATCTATGTTACTCTTTTTTTTTCCTTGTAAGTTATAGTAGTTTTTAAAACAAGTGAAGTGTAAATCATCCTAATGTCTTCCTACGATTCCTATAACTCAATATTTTGGAATGGTTCATGAGCTTTCATTGGTTACTACTAAGAAAGTTAAAAAGCATTTATTAATTAAGTTTTTAAAGGCACGAGATAAAATTGTTAAGATAGTTGCTATTTGAATGCTTTACATTTTTGCAACTTATGTAGTTTTGATATTTCTAAATATTATTGTTCAAATGTGTAGTTATCTCCTAAAAAGTTTATAAGATTTGTACTTGCTCTTGTGTGTACTAACATTTCAGGAAAAACAAACTCCAGACTAAGAAGACTTCAAATCAAATTCAGAATGAGATACTTTGTAAAATTTGAAGTTTGCATTTCTTTGAAATTAAATTGAAAGGGAGTGATTGTAATTGAGTGAATAAAAACATACACACATACATAAGGAGATCATAAAATATTTCTACTGATCATATTGGATGATATACATTCGTACGGGACGATCAGACATTTATCTCCTATTAAGCATATGGAACAAATAAGAACTTGCTTAAAAATTTTTCTAAGTCCTATTCGTCCAAGACGAATTTTACAATCGTCCAGGACGATTGATTCTCTGTAAAATTTTCGTCCAGACAAAATTAAATTATCGTCAATGGCGATTGGTCCTCTGTAAAATTTTCGTCCAAACAAAATTAATAATCATCCAGGACGATCTGGCCTCTGGAAAATTTTTGTCCAGACGAAATTAAATTATCGTCCATGGCGATTGGTCCTCTAGAAAATTTTTGTCCAGACGAAATAAATAATCGTCCAGGATGATCAGTCCTCTGTAAAAATTTCGTCCAGACGAATAAATTTTTGTCCAAACGATTAACCGACTTAGAATGGTTTTTCAGCAGTTTCTGGAACCGACCTAGTAATAACCGTTCGTACCGGACGAACCTAGTTCGTACGGGACGATCAGCTGTACGAAGACATTTCATACACATGTACAAATGGGGTCGTTTCAAATCGTTTAAGTAAAATCGTCCAGGACGATCCACGATCGTACGGGACAATCCACTTCGTACAGAATTAAATACTTGCAGTTTTTGGGCGGTTTTTCTTGTCTTTTATATAAATAATCCAAATTAGACTGTCACCCAATCTTTTTGTCATTTGATCTTCGTGCCTCTTGAGAGAATAGCCAAGGAGAGAGTGGAAGAGAGCATTCAAAGGAGGATTCCTACCATTGGAGCGAGAAGGCTTCACTTGTATTTCAAAGGTAAGAGTCTCTACTTGTGAATTGGTATTACTTCACTCTTTTCCTTCTTCCTTCTAGATTCTTGTGAGAAGATATGTCAAGGAGATCCGGTTCTCTACCGACACTTGGAGAGTGTGAACAGTTGAAGGGTTCGCTGCCTACACTTGGAGAGTGTGAATAGCCGAAGGGTTCTCTGCCTACACTAGGAGAGTGTGAATAGCCGAAGGGTTCTCTGCCCATACTAGGAGAGTGTGAAAGGACGACGATTCTCTGCCAATACTGGGGATTGTGTAAAAGGACTACGGTTCTCTGCCGCACCGGGGAGTGGTGACAAGAGTGTGTTGTAAAGGCTTCTCCGCCTTGCTGTGGGTGCAAAAGGAGAGTCACCATTGGTATTAGTGTAATACTCAGAGGGTGCCTCTGGGGAGTGGATGTAGGTCTGGTTTTAGACCGAACCACTATAAATCTGGTGTCATTTACTTTACTATTTTTTGTTTCCGCATTTTAATTCTTAGTCTTAAAAACTCTGTGGTTGAAAAACTTTTTCTACAAAACTTAAAAGAAATAATTTTTATTTTGGTTCAACATAATTTTAAAATAGGGCTTAAATTTTTTTTTAAACTACCAATTCACCCCCCTCTTGGTAGCCATTGGGACATTAACTTAGGCTTAACAACCTAATTACTAGACTCAACAAGTGGTATCAGAGCTTCGTTTCAAAAACATAAGTTTGAACTACTTTTTGATTAACGTAGATGGCTACATTCGGAAACTGAAACACACCTGAAGGTTACTCTATCACTAGACCTCCACTATTTGACAATATTCCTTTTGATTTTCGGAAAACACGCATGTCTACTTTCTTACAGTCACTTGATTATCGCATGTGGATGCTAGTCCAGGAAGGTTACACAAAACCAACTAGATTTGTTGATGGAGTTAGGGTATAAACACCTTATGCAGATTGGACTATAGAAGAACGTGACTTAGCACAATTAAATGCCAAATGTTTAAATAGTTTTTTTTGTGCTTTAAAATCTGAAGACTACATGCTGGTTTTCACTTGCAAAAGCTAAAAAGACATATGGGATAGACTTTGTATAACTTATGAAGGGACAAATGAGGTTAAGCAATCAAGACTCAATATCTTGTTACATGACTATGAATTGTTTCGCATGAAACCTAATGAATCTATTTCTAACATGTACACAAAATTCACACAAATTGTCACTTCTTTGCATGCACTTGGTAGGGAATTAACAAATGCTAAAATGGTCAATAAAATACTTCAATGTTTACCTACTGCTTATGATGCTAAAATTACTACAATTACAGAGTCTAAAGATCTTAACATTTACTCTATTGACAATCTTCTTGGTTCACTCATTGCTTATGAGCAAGGAGTAAGTCAAAGAAAGATTGATGCAGGTGAACCACGAAAGGAGAAAAATAATGTACTAAAAGTGGAAGAGTCCGAGAGTGAACACTCACAACCTGAGGATGAAGATGATATTGCACTAATGACAAGACAATTTAGAAGCTTTTTAAAGAAAAAAGCAGAAGAGACGCCAGCAATGGAACAGAGGTAAGTTTAACAGAAATGGCAAGGTTTCTAATGAAGTGATTTGTTATGAATGCAGGAAACCAGGTCATATAAAGACTGATTGTCTAAAACTCAAAGCCACTCCTAGCAAGGAGAAGGTAGAGGAGAAATAAATGGTAAAGAAGGGTAAGAAGAAGTTTCAAAGAGCTTTCTGGGCGGACTCAGTTTCAGACTCATCTGAGACTGAAAAAGAAGAAGAAGTCACAAATCTTTGCTTAATGGCAGACAATATAGATCACTCAGATCAAGAAGAGGTATGTGACTTAACCTATGATGAATTATTTGAAGTTTTTGAACACATGCATGATACATATAGGAAAATGAAAAAGATGTATGCTAGTTTAGGTTTAGAATTGGAAGAGCTTAAGAAGGAACATAAAATCCTTAGGAAAGACCATGCATTAATAGATAACAACCACAAGAAACTACTTGATGAATATGATGACTTGAATAAGAATTTTGAAAATCTAAAATCATCCTATGCTGATCTTGAAAGAGATTTTAAAAATTTAAGGATGAATCTGAGAGGAAAACATATCGAATCAGTTATACAAATCGACTCTTGGAAGAAATGAATTCATTTTATAAATTGATAATAAGAGCTCTTGAGGATAATAGGATACCCCCCAAAATTGAAGATTTCACAAATCCTAAATATTATCCTAAATATATGGAATCCCTTAGAAGACAATCATATGGAAGAAAACATAGGAATATTTTTCCTAATGTTAAATGTAATAATTGTAGATTTTTGGGACATATAGCTCACACCTGTACTTTGAAGATGAAATCTAATTTGATGTGGAGAACTAAGATGCATAAACCTAAACATATCATACATGCATCTGATTATAAATTTCTTAAAGGTAAACCCAAACTTGTTTGGGTTCCCAGGTCTAATATTTGAGAATTTTGCAGGATTGCTCTCACACAAAACCTCGTGGGAGCATATGGTACCTGGACAGCGGATGTTCAAAGCATATGACTGGAGATACTGCTCAATTCATAACGCTGGAAGCCAGGAATGGAGGCAAGGTTACACTTGGAGATAATATCACAAAGAAAGTGGTTGGATCAGGTATGATTGGAAATTTCAAAATTTTTTTCATAGACAATGTGTTATTGGTTGAAGGCTTAAAACATAATCTGTTAAGTATAAGTCAGCTATGTGATAAGGGCTATAATGTGAAATTTTTACCTACTAGCTGCATATTAAGCCTAAATGGAAAAGAAGTCTTAAATGGAAAAAGGGTTAACAATATTTACATGCTAGATTTGAATTCTATTCTATCTCTTACTGCTTTTTGTTTAAAAACTGTTTCTGATGAATCATGGCTTTGGCATAGGAGACTTTGTCATTCTAGTATGAAAAACCTTAGGAGAATTACCCAAAAGAACTTAGTGAGAGGTATACCAAAACTAGACTTTATTAAGGACCACTTTTGTGATGCATCTCAATTATGAAAACAAGTGAAGTCCTCTTTTAAGTCCAGTAAGGATTTTAGGACCAGTAAACCTTTGGAAATTCTGCACATGGATCTTTTTGGACCAGTAGGAATTGTAAGTCTTGGAGGGAAGGTATACGGATTTGTTATAGTGCATGATTTCTCAAGATTCACCTGGGTTAGATTTCTTTTTCATAAAAGTGAATCATTTGAGGAATTCAAAAATTTTTCAACTTGGATTCAAAGAAAACTAGGATGTGAAACAATTTCTTTACAAAGTGATCATGGACGAGAATTTGAAAATGAAAGATTTGAAAATTTTTGTAAAGAAAAAGGGATTGATCACAATTTTTCTGCACCTAGAACCCCTCCACAAAATGGAGTAGTTGAAAGGAAAAACAGAACATTAATAGAAGCCGCCCGAGCAATGTTGGCAGAATACTCACTTCCTAGATATTTTTGGGCTGAGGCGGTTAGCACTGCATATTATGTTCTAAATAGGGTGAATGTGAGATCAAATTTAAATAAAACACCTATGAGTTGCTAAAAGGTAGAACACCTAACTTGTCACATTTGCATGTTTTTGATTGCAAGGTGTTCATACATAACAATGGAAAATCTGCCTTAGGAAAATTTGATCCAAAATCAGATGAAGGAATTTTTGTTAGATATTCAAGTGTTGGAAAATCTTATAGGGTATTCAACAAAAGAACTTTAGTCATTGAATAAACCACACATGTTGTATTTGATGAATCTAGAAATTTGGAAGAGCCAAATATTATTGAAGAAGAGATTGAGAAAAACTCCCAAAATATTGATAGATTAAATTTGGAAGAAAATGTGAAAGAAAATTTGGAAAGAGAAAACCCTTTGCCTAGAGATTTGAGATTTTCTAAAAACCACCCAAGAGAATTGATTATAGGTGAACCTAGTGAGGGTGTTAGAACTAGGCGTGGATTAAACAAGGAAGTCAATCATTCAGCTTTTATTTCAACAATAGATCCCACTAATATTGATCAAGCACTTTCTGATGAATTTTGGATATTGGCCATGCAAGAAGAGTTAAATCAATTTGTAAGAAATAAAGTTTGGGAATTAACTACAAGGCCAAAAGATCAAAGTGTTGTTGGAACCAAGTGGGTGTTCAAAAATAAAATGAATGACTCAAGAGTAGTCATTAGAAATAAGGCTAGATTAGTTGCTAAGGGGTATAATAAAATTGAAGGGATTGATTTTGAGGAGACCTTTGCCCCTGTAGCTAGACTTGAAGCAATTAGGGTTTTACTAGTCTTTGCCTGTTTTAAAGGTTTTAAATTGTTTCAAATGGATGTCAAAAGTGCCTTTTTGAATGGGGTTATTGAAGAAGATGTTTTTGAAGAACAACCTCCAGGATTTGAAAATTCAAAATACCTAAATCATATTTTTAAGTTAAAGAAGGCATTATATGGATTGAAATAGGCACCTAGAGCTTGGTATGAGATGTTGAGCACCTTCCTACTTGAAAGATCTTTTGAAAAAGGAAGTGTGGATACAACTCTTTTTTTAAAGAAATTTGGAAAGGATATACTCATTGTTCAAATTTATGTGGATGATATCATTTTTGGATCGTCAAATAAAAATCTTTGTGATGATTTTTCTAAAACAATGAGTAGTGAATTTGAAATGAGTCTAATGGGAGATTTAAATTACTTTCTAGGTTTTAGCATTAAGCAACTTGAGGAAGGAACATTTCTTAGCAAAACTAAATATATTAAGGACATCCTCAAGAAATATGAAATGGACAATGCTAAACCTGTTAGTACACCCATGAGTTCCTCAGTTCAGTAGGATAAGGACCTTAAGGGAAAATTTGTTGATCAAAAGAAATATAGAGGGATTATTGGATCTTTGCTTTACTTGACTGCTAGCCGACCAGATATAATGTTCAGTGTTTGCTTATGTGCTAGATTTTAATCTGATCCAAAAGAATCACATTTGACAGCAGTGAAAAGGATTTTAAGATACTTGCTACGAACTCAAAACTTAGGAATTTTGTATCCTAAGTTTAGCTCTTCATTTGAAATGTTGGTTATTCAGATTCTGATTTTGCAGGCTGTAGAGTGGATAGGAAAAGCACTTCTGGAATATATCAATTCATTGGAAATTCATTAGTTTCTTGATCCAGTAGAAAACAAAATTCAGTAGCCCTATCTATTACAGAAGCAGAATACATTGCATTAGGAAGTTGTGTGGCACAAGTACTTTGGTTAAAACAACAGTTGATTGATTTAGGATTAACTATAGGCACTATTCCAATTTATTGTGACAATACTAGTGCTATTTGTATTTCCAAAAATCCTATTCAACATTCTAGAACCAAACACATTGATATAAGACATCATTTTATAAGGGATCATATATCCAAGGGAGAAATTGAAATCACACATGTTTTAACTGAAAATCAACTTGCAGACATTTTTACAAAACCTTTAGCCTTTGATACTTTCAGTACATTAAGAACAAGGCTTGGTGTTATTGATTTGAATGCTTAAATAAAATATTTTTGCAACATTGATATTTATGTTTTCTCAGTTATTTGTCTTTGTTTTTTTGTTTTGAATTTTGTGATTTTTGAGTGTTTTGAATGAGTTTATTTTAGAGTCTGTGGTTTTATCTTTGTTTTATGTGTTTTGAATGTTTTGTTTGTTTTTATTCAATAAAAAAAAATTCATAAATCCAAAAATGTATTGAAATCATCCGGGATGAAATTTTTTGTACTGGACGATGTGTGTAAGATTCAGTTTGCATGATATGAAACATTATGAGAGCAGTTTTAATGTAGTTCGTATGTACGATCTTATAATCGTCCAGGACAAAATTTTTTTTCTCTCTCAAACATCGGGATGATTGAATGCAGCGGTTGAGTGGATAAGGAAGTTTTAAATGTGAAGTTCGTCCGTACGAATTTTTTGTTCGTCCAGACGAAGAGACGTCGTTTCATTGTAGGGGACGATTTTCAACAGACATTAAAACGAATTAACTTTTTGATCGTCCGTACGAAAATTGTTTCGTCTGTACGATCGGTTAAGTCAAAAAGCATGTACGAAGGGATGCATCGTAAATTGTGTTTATTACAAAAAGCAAAAACATTTTGGACGAATTGGATCGTCTGTATAAAATTGTTTCGTCCAGACGAACGATAATTTTCATCCAGGATGAACTATTTTCGTCCAGGACGAACGTATCATTTTCTTTAAATATGAAGGCTTTCTAACTTAGCAATCACATCTCCAAACTTCCCTTTCAATCCCTTTCGACTTCAAATCGACAATGGCCTCCTCAAGCAAGAGACAAAAGGTGTTGGCAAAGAAACCCCAAAGGAATGCTTTTGAAATCTTCCTGTTAAAAGCAAATGAGGAATCTTTTCCTCGTTTTGCCTCTGCCAAAATAACTCCCTCTCACATTCTGATTCAAAGCGAGATACACTTTAAGGTAATGCACCTTTTTGCCTCCAACCAATTTCAATTCATTCTTTCTCTCGTCCACCTTTACAACAAATAAACATTTCTCTACTTTTTAGCCAACATGAGTTTTAATTCCGACCACTCCTGCATAAGTTCTTTTATTTTTAAATAAAAAGTTGAAATCACCAAGCACGACATTGGTGCCTTTTTAAACTTAAGAACTGAAGGATATAAAGCCCACACCCTAATGAGTGAAAACATATTCAAATGGTATAAAGTCAATAATGTGATTAGATAAAGTGACCTAACCTATCATGTTGCTAGAGTCTCCGGTATGACCAAAAATGCCCGAATCATCCAGCATATCCTTCGATATTCAATCATTCCTAAAGCTGGTGATATGATCAATATTACCCCTCTCCTTTCTGTTCTAACCTTTTTTATTATGGATTGTAAGCCTATCGACGAAGCCCAACTTATCATAGATCATCTCTATGGGCTTTCAGAAATAGGACATGCAGAGCAAAAGAGAAAAAGGAACATCTCATTAGGACACTTAGTTACATACATTTTAGAAAAGAAATACAACTTAGTGCATCCTGATGATGAATACGAAGAGCCAGTATAATACAATGATGCTTCCTTCAGAGCAATTTTCAAAGAGGAAAAAAGGAAAGCACATGCCAGTGCTTCAGAAGAAGAAGAAGAAGGAGAGCAAACTTCTGTTCCTCAGTCAGATTATCAGAATCTGATTGAAAAATTTGATAGACTAGAGACTCATGTTGATCAAAGATTTGATCAACTTGATGCTCAACTTATGCAGCAACAACAAGACATTGATAGCATCATAAATGAAGTACATGAAATCAATACCAATGTAATGTTGATGGCCTCCTACATCAACCTTTTTGGTGGCATTCCTCCTCCAGAAGAAGAATAGGGAATGAGAGATGAATTTCTTTGTGTTTGTTGTACTCGTGTTTTGTTTTAAATGTTTTGTTGTGTTAGTATTTATTTTTAGTGTTTGTTTTAGTTTGTCTTTATTAAAAATTTCAGTGTATTTTCTTAGTTGTTTTAATATTATGAAATGAATATGTAATCCTTTTCATTAATATAAATGCATGTTGTACTTGATTCAAATTTAGTTTGTTTTTAGAATGTGGTTAATTTATATGAATTTCATTAGTCTTATTTAATCTTAATTGTTCTTAAATTAGATTGTAATTTGAGATTAATTACATTAGAAAATCTAGTCTTTCTAAATTTAAAAGTTGTTTATAACTTGCTATAATTAGAACTTTTAAATTCATATCTATTCATTTAGACTACATAAAAGTTAATATTATTATTGCAATATAGATATTTTCTTATTTTGTATTTCTATGCTCAAGTGATATTTATGCACTTAGAAATATTTGAAATTTTAGATTATTGATTTTGGAAAGATTTGGTCTCAATTACTCTTGAAAATTGTACAAAGAGTACAAAAATCAAAAGGAATGCGCAAAGGTTCGCAAATATGAAAAAGAGGCACAAAATTAGCCCAATGTCAAAAGATGCACAAAAATGTGCCCAAAAATTTGAAAAAGATGCGCAAAGTGCCACATGTGGTAATTCTCTTCTTTCCAAATTCTTTCAATCTCTTAATTAAAATTGATCTTTTGTTCATTTATATTCTATTGAACTTTGAAATATATAATTTTTATACATCTCTCTTATAATGATTTTCTATATTTGAATGTCTAAATTGAATCATGTCTTTGATAAATTCTTCTTACTTACAATGTTATATCACTTTTTAAATTTTATGAATTTCTATGATTGACCTAATGTTATTAGTTTTAGATTGCATACCTTATGACAATCACCATTTAGATTAAATGTTCAAATAAATTTCATATAATTACTTATATTTCTTATCTATTTCTTCTTCACTTTTTGTTGTTGTCAAAAAGAGGGAGAAATTATTGTGTTTGTTTGTTTTGTTTTGTTTTAATTGTTTTGTTTGCATTTTAATTTTATGTTTGACTTTGTAATTTTGTTAAAAAAAATTTTTTAAAATAAAAAATTTTGTTCTTTGGTTCAAAATGCCTCCTTATTTTCATGTATTCATCAATTCAGGGTGAGTTTAGGAGATTTATTTAAATTGAAACCATACAAAAAATAATTGTTTTTCCATCATAAAAAAGGGGGAGATTGTTAAGATAGTTGCTATTTGAATGCTTTATATTTTTGCAACTTATGTAGTTTTGATGATTCCAAACATTATTGTTCAAATGTGTAGTTATCTCCTAACAATTTTAGAAGATTTGTATTTGCTCTTGTGTGTACTAACATTTTTAGAAAAATGAACTCTAGACTACGAAGACTTCAAATCAAATTCAGAATAAGATACTTTGTAAAATTTGAAGTTTGCATTTCTTTGAAATTAAATTGAAAGGGAGTGATTGTAATTGAGTGAATAAAAACATACACACACACATAAGGAGATCATAAAATATTTATACTGATCGTACTGGATGATATACGTTCGTACGGGACGATCAAACAGTTATCTCCTATTGAGCATATGGAACGAATAGGAACTTGCTTAAAAATTTTTCTAAGTCCTATTCGTCCAGGACGAATTTTATAATCATCCAGGACGATTGGTTCTCTATAAAATTTTCGTCCAGATGAAATTAAATTATCGTCAATGGCGATTGGTCCTCTAGAAAATTTTCGTCCAGACGAAATTAATAATCGTCCAGGACGATCTGGTCTCTGGAAAATTTTCGTCCAGACGAAATTAAATTATCGTCCATGGTGATTGGTCCTATGAAAAATTTTCGTCCAGACGAAATAAATAATCGTCCAGGACAATCGGTCCTCTGTAAAAATTTCGTCCAAACGAATAAATTTTCGTCCAAATGATTAACCGACTTAGAACGGTTTTCAGCATTTTCTAGAACCAACCTAGTAATAACCGTTCGTACCGGACAAACCTAGTTCATACGGGACGATCAGCTGTACGAAGACATTTTGTACACATGTACAAATGGGGTCATTTCAAATCATTTAAGTAAAATCGTCCAGGACGATCCACGATCGTACGGGATGATCCACTGCGTACAGAATTGAATACTTGCAGTTTTTGGGCGGTTTTTCTTGTCTTTTGTATAAATAGTCCAAATTAGACTGCCACCCAATCTTTTTGTCATTTGATCTTCGTGCCTCTTGAGAGAATAGCCAAGGAGAGAGTGGAAGAGAGCATTCAAAGGAGGATTCCTACCAATGGAGCGAGAAGGCTTCACTTGTATTTCAAAGGTAAGAGTCTCTACTAGTAAATTGGGATTACTTCACTCTTTTCCTTCTTCCTTCTAGATTCTTGTGATAAGATCTGCCAAGGAGATCTGGTTTTCTGCCGACACTTGGAGAGTGTGAATAGACGAAGGGTTCGCTGCCTACACTTGGAGAGTGTGAATAGCCAAATGGTTCTCTGCCTACACTAGGAGAGTGTGAATAGCCGAAGGGTTCTCTGCCCACACTAGGAGAGTGTGAAAGGATGATGGTTCTCTGCCAACACTGAGGATTGTGTAAAAGGACTACGGTTCTCTGCCGCACCGGGGAGTGGTTAAAAGAGTGTGTTGTAAAGGCTTCTCCGCCTTGCTGTGGGTGCAAAAAGAGAGTCACTATTGGTATTAGTGCAATAGTCAGAGGGTGCCTCTAGGGAGTGGATGTAGGTCTGGTTTTAGACCGAACCACTATAAATCTGGTGTCATTTACTTTACTATTTTTACGTTCCGCATTTTAATTCTTAGTCTTAAAAACTCTGTGGTTGAAAAACTTTTTCTACAAAACTTAAAAGAAATAATTTTTATTTCGGTTCAACATAATTTTAAAAGAGGGCTTAAAATTTTTTTTAAACTACCAATTCACCCCCCCTCTTGGTAGCCTTTGGGACATTAACTTAGGCTTAACAACCTAATTACTAGACTCAACAAAAATGACTTTCCAATCATTATCAAGAGGAAGAGAAATGTTAGATGATTTAATTCAGATGATCTTCATTAATTTGTGATCTAGATTCAATAGGTATTCCCTTTGGTTAATTACATTTCCCTATTTAAAATTCTTCTCTAACTAAGCTATGAAGGTAAAATAGTCTTCAATTAATTGGCTTAGCATGAGTTGATAAGGACAAAATTATGTTCATCCCTTTGATTTGCCTCATATGGCTTCTTAGCCTCCTGTAACTTGAAGTCTATTTTCTTAAGTTAATTTTTAAAATTTCCCTATCTGAATCTCTATTAAAGGGATAGACCTTAGACATCTTTTCCTTAAAAGAGGTTGATAAATTATCTTTAGATGGGTGAGAAGTTACTAAAAATGGTCAGGATGGGGGATCACTTAGCTGAAACTTCATCAGTTGCTTCCCCTTTTACACTGCTAGCACAAAGACTGACTTCTTTTCAAGAGACTTCTAAGGCTTTGATATTTTTGTTTCTTCAAATAAATCCTTCAAGAATGGCTTTCAAGAAGCCTCTTCTTTGATAAGTAGTTTCTCAAAAGTCTTTTTTGTAAACCTCTGTAAAAGATTTGGGACCATGTATGTTCTTTATTGGATCTCCACTATGTGTTCCTCCTTCAGTTAGGATTCACACTTCATTTATAAATTCCTCCATCTAAAGATGTACTCTACTAAAAACACTCCTTATTTTAGCTTATTGATGACCAAATAACCTATGATAAGGTGGTGTTCAGTTCATGAGAATATCTTTAAGAATTAATCCTCCAGCTTGCTAAAGTTTTGAGTGATTTGTTTATAAGATTGGTATACCAATCGAAGGCAATACTATAGAGGATGCTAACAAATTGAAGCTATAGTATAGCATCAGTACCCCCAACATTAAAACAACTAGCATGAAAGTGAGGAAGATGTTGTGTTAGGTTTTCTAATCAAGTGAATACTTCACAAGCATGTTGAAAAAATCCCTATGGATACGGGACAAAGCCATGCTCATCCAGGTGGGTCCACCCTTTGGAATATATATAACTCCTTAGGATTGAACTAAGGCCACCATTACTTAATTTTTTATTATTTTCTTTATACCCTTCTCAATATGAGAGGGTTCTACCTCATTTACTTGTATCTTTTCTTTTTCTTCTAATGGAAGCTTTTATAATACATAAACCGCTAACCAAGGGAAATCACTCTGAGGTCATTGTGATTTCATCATATGAATTTTCATTTTTTGCCACCTTAGACTTAATCTCTTTAATCAAACTGCATCCTTGATGAGTTTACCCTTAGAGACTTCAAGATCTATAAAAAAGTATCCCCTATCGTTTTGCATCCTCTCAAATTTTGTATCCTATTTTTCCTTAATCATCTCTATTTTTAACTCCTGAATAGCCTTCTAAAACTCCTCAAATACTTCATTGATAGTTTTGATGGATACATGATCTATTTTCTTTTTCTCATATTTTATTTATTTTCCCATTGACTTTTCATAAATCGAAAGTCATATGGGTTGCATCCCAAATTGGTCCATGAACTTCCTTCTTATGTAACTTTATCTATTTTTGATAGTTTTGTTTAGAAATATTTAAATGACAGAACACTATCGACTACTTTTTTCTCTTTTAAGGGAGTGCTATGATAGGATACCCCTTGATATTTTTACTTTTTCTAATTTGTTTTTTCTAATGCAAATGAAATTTCAATGAATAGGAACTTCATGAACTATCACAGGCGATTGCTTAATTCCAATTTTTCTTACTTTGAATCGGGCCTCTTGATTGTACGGACCAACTCTGATGGATGCCACCCTAGGGTATTTCAATAGATAAATAGGTAGCCTAACACTTTAGTTGAGGCAACAATCAGATCCAACTAGGTCTATCCTCTCAAATTTACTAGATGGATGCTAGGGACCTACTAGTAGCAATTTACCAAGACTGATGTAACATGATGCATAACAAATATTCTACATACTTTAGGAGAGTGACGAGTCAACACCTTTGCCTCAGATATTTCTTCCTTTCAAATTTCTTTTTCTAATTTATGGGAAATCCTTTGTTTCATGTTTATGATAAATTCTTCTTCAATTTCACTTGCTTAGGTAACACCGGTATGGATGAAATTTCTCAGCTTCATCTTTTACTGAGATAACTTCACCTTCTCGGACTTCTTCACATAGTATTCTACTGAGACACATTGGTCTACTCATTATGCAGATTGTGCTATCTCCCACACTCTCCTCTCCCCTAAAAGTGGAAAAGGGAATGGAACTGATTCCCCTAAGGAGGGCTGTAGTGGAAGGAATAGATAATTCTTAACCAACCTTAGGTTTGACTTTTCTCAAGGCCATTTATTCAATAATCTTCATGCTTTGGATATTTTCTTCTTATCTTTTCTAAGGTTGTTTCAATTTTGATTCTTACTAGTAAGCAGGATAATATACACTCTAGTTCAGACAAATTTATCTTCTCAACTATAACTACAGACTTGAACTTGTTATTTTCCTTAGTGGAAGGTGTAATGAAAACTGGGGTAACAGTAGCCCAATTTTGGGGATGGGGAAGTCATTTCCCAACCTTAAGATAATCTCTACTACGGGCATATATGACTTCACTTCAATAAACAAATCTACCATTTTCTTCCCATCAACTGACATCACTAAGGTGTGGAAGCTCATCCCAAATTAGATTATTTTGCAAGAGTTAATCTCTTCAATAGTCAAAATCTTATTAAATGAGAAGACTAATTTATTAGCCATTTTATTTTTCTTTAATTTAAAATCAAGCTTGGTATAGCTAATTTAAAATGACTATTTGGAATTTCTTTGATATATTTCATTTAATATCTACAAATTGGACTGTGTTACCTCTCTTATTTACTTCTTATTTCATTTTAATTTTTAGATGTGGGTCACCAAAGGAAGAAATTAATGAAGTAATAAACAAAAGAAGAGTAATATGAACTTACATCAAATGAAAGTATGCTTTTGACATGACAAAATATCAGGCACTATTAAAAATGGAGAAAGCCAAATCTCCAGTAGAGTTCTTAGAAATTGCTTGATGATTATTTGTTTGGGAAAATTGTGTACATATTTTTTTTGAGTTTTCCATTTTTGTAATCAAATGTAACATTGTAAATAACATATTATTTTGGAAGATAAAAATATTATTCTCCAACAGATTTAGATAAAAAAATATAACTTTTAACATAATTATTATAATCTTATTACCAAGAACTACATATAATTCCAGAGAATTAAAAATGAGGTTTAATTGCAAATTTTAATTACAATTACATAGATATGTCTTCATTAACTTTATAATAAAAATTATAATAAAAAATTTTTTTATCTGAACTGATGAAACTATCATTTATTACTAAGATTTTGAATTTAATGACAATAATATTTTGAAAAATCTTTAAATTTTAGTATTTTGATTTTCTCAAAAGAATAATTTCCCTCATTTTATATAGGAGCTATAAAATCAAGCCTCTATGGTTAAATACGATGTAGGAAAGATGAGTTTCCTATAAATTCTCTTGATTAAATTAATGGAGGGTATTTTTATCAAATTTTCAAGGAAAAGAGGTTTGAATTTGTAAATAGGATTAGTTCAAACATGAGCATTTCTTTCATGAAGCCATTGGATGAAAAGTAGGAGGCATTTTGAGATTCTAAAAAAAATTTAGAAATTCCTTGATCTATCTAATGATGGGGTTTAATGCTTAGATTAGAAGAATTTTATTTTTGTATTGACATTTTATTAGAGATTTGAGATTATATTCGTGATAAATAAGACTTAAGATTTGAAGTATGCATAGAAACTAGATCTAAGTTTGGCACTATAAAGTTGCTACCCGAACCTATTCTAATGCTCTTTTTACTTACATTGGCCTAGATTAGTAAGCAAGCAAAACCATCCAACTACTTAAAAACTATTATTTTGATCTCATAAAAGATGGGTAAGCTATTATATAAGTTTTTTTTTTTTTTTAGAATTTGGGATTGGAATCTAGAGAACATTTTAAATGGCCCATTTACTTATGAGTGGCATGAGTATGTGTGAAAAAATTAAATTTTAATCAGCTTTGTTTATTTTCTAATGCAATGTTTGCAGATTGAATTTTTATACCAAAGTGATGTGCTTTTGAAATTTAAAGATATGCATAAAAAATAGATTTTTTCCTAGAGAGCATAACATTCCCTGAGATAGAATTGCACCTTTATAGGCCAGGTGGCTTACTACTACCCAAAGAACCTGAGGTGCCATTCAAAGAGATAAGAAATCTAAAAAATATGAGAAATCAAGAGGTTCTCTATCTTACTTCTTAGGACTATTTATCTTTTTATGTGAGCTTTAACTTTTTTATTTAATTATAAGTTGAAGATTTTGTTTCTCCTTGAGAGCCTAATGAAGTCCAAGATCAAAAAAGGGAGCATGTAAGAAACAAACTTAAAAAAGAAAGTGATTTCTAATGCATAAGAAATTTAAAGAAAGCTTTTATAACCAAATCAAAGAATATAGGAATAAAGGCCATGTGGTAAGTTCTACTTAATTGTAATTTGGGTTCTTCTAGAAATTAAAGGTGGCCAAACTCCACCAAAAACAACCTAAATTTTATTTCGACTGAAAGATAAAAGTTCCATTTTAAAACAAAGCATTTTTTTTGTCTCAAATTTCCTTGAATTTTTTATTCAAGCTCCTTATATTCATCTTGTTTGAATGTTCAAATAGATAGAATTCTCCATTACATGATGTTTCTTTCTTCCATGGACTCAAACTCTCTAAGAAATTTCTTTCAACTCTTAAATCATATTATATATGAAAATTTAAAAGAGACTATGTACTCCCTGCGTGTTAGCCAAAAAAAGTAGTTCATATAGAAAATCATTCATGAAAGTCCAAGCATAAGAAATTACTTTCTTATTTTGAACAAACACATAAACATAGCTATACTTTTAATCTTAAGGAGGCTAAGCAATAAAGAGCATCTACTAAAACTTTGTTTATTCAAACTTTAATCATTATTAGCCCCATTTTTATAGCTCTGAATAAGCATGAGCCCCTGCAAAAAATTTTAAACATTTAGATCATTCCAAACTTAGGAAAATCTAAATTCCCATCACTGATCTTACCAAAATTACTTGAAAGTATATGAAATTAAAGCTTAATAAAAATATTTTATTTATTAAAAAAAAAAATACATTTCACATTCAATATAAAATCTCATAAAAAAGCCATGACCTATACTATAGCTAAAGTTGGTTGTTTTAACAATAAATCTATAGAGTGTGAAAGGGTTATGTGATTTAGATATTTCTTATGTTTAATATTGGTTAAATTTCTCTAATAGCTCAATTTATTTGTTCAGGGTCAAGGGGTATTTAATATTATGTTTAAGTTTTGATGTTTTAATATTTATTATACATTTTGTAAATGAACTTTAAGTGTTAAAGTTGATTAATGTATGGGTCCTTAGACTCCAACAAATTAATTAATTATTTAATCCTTAAAGCTTTTTGAATCCAATATGCTAATGCCATCCAAATGGAATTTAACACAAGGTATGAAGGCTCCCATTTATTAGCCCCACTACTCGAGGTAGTTCAACCTACAGACCTTGTTAATTAAGTGTGTTAGAGTTATTAATGATTTGTTCTATAATTTGAGTTCATTAAGTAGTTTGCTTTTTGAATTTTTGAGATTTAATTGATCCTATTAAATATTTACTTATTATTATTATTATTATTATTATTATTATTATTATTATTATTGGTAAAAAAATATTATGGGGCTACACGTTAGTTAATAAAATTGATTACAAAATTCTTAAGGGAGACTGTCGACTCTCTAATGCTCGAACTAGCTACAAAACAAATCAAAAGAAAACTTATAAAATTCTTAAGGGAGATCGCCAAATCTCTAATGCTCGAACTAGATACAAAACAAATCAAAAGAAAACCTATGAGACGATAGTCTCCACTAAGCCAAAATACAAGACAACCTAGTAACAAGCTAATGATGCTATAAACAAGCATCCAAAAAGTAAAGATACAAATAAGAAATTGAGGCACTATGTTTTTGCAAAAAAACTTGATCACAACCATAATCAACTCCTCCTGAGATTCAAAGAGGCTAGAAAACAAAAAAAAAACTATATCACCAAAAAAAATATAGGGGTAATAGAGAAAATTAACTAAAATTGAAGAAGAATAAAAGAAAATGGAGCAAATCATGCGTAATAATAGGTGATCCAAGCCCTTCCATAACATTAAGCCCAATAAATGATATAGACTTATAGAGCTCAGCATAAATTTAAACCTGAACTTCTCACTAAGGTAGTCCACATGCCACTCAATTCTACCACCAGGGTCAATAAAAAAATTACCCTATCAAATAGCCCCAAACTATAGAAAACCATGCTCACAGAAGACCAGCACAAAGGGCCCAAGCTAACTCCAACAACCAGCTTGAAATAAGGCTCTAAGCCATCCAACAAAAACTAGTAATCCATATACCAAGGATAGCTCCAAAGATCACATGAGATAATAACATCAAACTAGTAACCTCAGATCTCATAATAGAACCAACCTAGATTAAAAAGCCAGCCAAACTCCCATGGATACCCCCATCCATACTATATAGCCACTTGGAGGTAGGAGAGCAAAAATTAAGAAAACCATTGGCATAATAACCAGTGCAATCACAGCTCAATTCCAGATCCACATAAATGTCACCTAAAATGAACAAAGCCACAAAAATAGACCAACAAAAATTCAACACCAGAACAAAAAAATAATGAAAAAGGTCACAACCATAGACCAAACAAGGTACAGAACAAACATAAACCATAAAAACCATTTGAGAAAAATTAGATCCCACCAAACATACGAGAAATGCCAACACATAAAACCACCAATATAGGTAGCTAGGAAGAAAACCCAATATAAAGTAAGCACCACACACCAACTGGAAGATAAGAAATAGAGCAGGAACCCAACCAAACCTAGAACAACCAAAGTAGAATCCAAAATGAACCTCTAGAAGTAGAGAATATAGCTCCCAACAACACAGGAGTCGCCAACAACAAGCATGAAAGAAGAGAAAGCCAGGCCAAACTAAGGAATATGAATACTAGCCAAATAGAAATAAAACAACAATAAACACCATAACCCCACAAAGGGCCTCCAAAATACAGCTAAGGAAAAATCTCCCAAAGAAGAAGAGCAAGAAGAATTGAATTAAACAAAAATCTTAAAATCTAGAATAGGGTAAACCAATAGCATCAAGTATAAGAATTAAACAAACACCATAACCCTAATCTAAAATAGGGTAAACCAATAGCATCAAGTCTAAGAATACCTTTTAAAGACTCTGGAATTGTGGACAAAATAAAATAAAAAAAAGACTCTAAACCACACCCCCAATTGGCAAGCCATAAAGCACAAGAAATACCATCCTTGTAAATATGATATAACAAATAATTCAAAAAAAAATATATATTCTTAATATTCCTCACCATAAAAAAGAATTAGGATTGCAACAGGTATCATCACCAGAATATAAGAACTAGAAATTATAATCAGAATTAACCTCAATAAAAATATTAGTTAAATTAAGAAACATACACAACCTAAGACCATAATGAATATCTATGGTGGTAGCATAGAAAACAATACCATTTTGAAGAGGACCAGCAAAGGAAATAATAAAACTACCATTACTATCTCTGATAGCCCCACAACAACCCATAGATGAATTAATGCTAGCACCATCCATATTCAGCTTATAAAATTTATGGGGGGGTTTGGTCCAATAAATAATATTAGACACTATAGCAATAGGATCACCCTCCAGACTATGTCCTAGAGCATAACTAACAAAATAGTAGTTTTTAAAATTCTTAAAAGAGAGAAGTTTAATAGGGACAAGAGACAAAACCTTATCCTTCACATTCTGGATTACCTTATGATGATTCATATGAACACCATTAAAAAGAGAATTTTTCCTCTCCAACCATAAGTACCATAATATGAGAGATAAAATTAAATTTATGATGTGCCCTTTAGATTTAATGAACCAAGCACTAAGCATAGAATTAAGGGACAAATGAGTATTAAAATAGTTTAACTAAAACATTTCATCAAAATAAACCCAAGTTTTAGTAGCCGTAGGGCCAAAAATAAAAAAAATGATGTATATTCTCAATATGGTAACAATATTGGCACATAGAAGGAGAAATAAAACCTTTTTTTGTGAGATTGTCTTCAGTGGGAATGAGTTTATGAAGGATTCTCCAGACAAAAACAACCAAAATAGAAGGTATATTTTTAGGCCAAATCAAAGAGAAAATATTATAAAAATTCCTCCTAGATCTAAAATCATGCCAAGCATTCTTTAAGTGAAAAACAACATCTTTAAAAAATCACATAAAATAATATCCTTAGAAGCAGTATTGATAGGAAGATTCAAAATTTGATGAATAATGAAATAGGAATAACATTAGAAAGTGTCTCATAATCCCAACAATTATCAATAAGGAAATAATTAACCTTAATAGCCATAATGGAGGAATAATTCATAATGGAGTCAATAGACTAGTTACTCAACCAATGATCTTGCCATAAGAAAGCATTACCTTCACTAAGCCCCCAAGAAATGAAGGGTTCAATGGCCCATTTAACCTTGCAAAGCCTCTGCCACACTGTAGAATCACCTTGATTAAAATGACAAGTAGTGGGGTGCATACCAACACAATACTTAGCAAACTTAAAATTAGCTCAAAGGCTCACTTTAGCACAAAAATTATACCATAATTTATAAGAAAAAGCCATAGAAAAATCATTCATATTTTTATAACCTAATTCCCCTTTATCCAAACACCACAGCTTTTACGATAAGTAGCCCAGGTAATTTTGGAATAAGTAGACGTACCTTTCCAAAAAAATTTATTGATAAGTTCATGCACTCTATTGCAAACCACTTGAGTCAGAAGAATAGTTTGAAAACTATAAACTAAAAAAGACCAAAGAATACTTTGATAAGAGTAACTCTACCACCAAAGCTCAAAAAATAGAATCCCAAGATAAAAGTTTATTATGAACAGAGGTAATAAGACCATCAAAGAGAAATGTTTTCTTTCTATATTGAAAAAGAGGGACACAAAGATACTTAATGGGCAATTAACCATGCATAAAACCAATTAAATTTTTAATGACTAAAATACGATCATTGGGAATTCTTTTGGAAGCAATAAAATAACTTTTATTTTTATTAAGAGATAAGCCGCTAAACAACTCAAATTGATAGAAAAAATCCATAATTTTATGAATCTTATTAACAGAAGAATTCATAAAAATAATAAAGTCATCAGAAAAATATAAATGAGATATGGAAAAACCACCCAACATTTTAAAGTACAGACTCGGAGTATTCTAAAAAGGATTGGTAAGGCCTAAGATAAAAATTTAGTAGCAATAATGAAATGAGTAGTAGAAATAGGGTCACGTTATCTTAATCCATGAGAGGATTTAAAATAACCATTACTAGTACCATTAACATTAATAGAAAAATAAACACCTTCAATACAATTCCTAATAAGCTTGATAAAAACTAAATTAAAGCCAAAGAAATGCAAAATGTTAAAAATAAAGTTAAAATCAGCATTTTCATAGGCCTTAGCAATATCCAACTTCAAAATCAAGTTACTCCCTCTCACCTGAACATATAGGTCTTGGAAAAATTCTTGAGTCAACAAAATATTATCCGTAATGGCCCTCCCTTTCAAAAATCCCATATGAGAAGGAAAGATAATTCTCGATAAAATAGAAGTTAGAAAATTAATTATAATTTTAGAAATCAATTTGTTAAAAATATACAAATACTAATAGGTCTAAAATCATTCCAAGTACTAATAGAGTTATTTTTGGGAATAAGTACAAAAGAAGTTAAAGTAAAAAACATAGGGTTAAAATTACTAGTAAAGAAATCCAAAATAGCAGAAAAAATATCATTATTAATAATATAATAAGATTTTTGAAAAAGTTGATTGGTAAAATCATCAGGCCCAGCCACAGAGTCACTATTCATACAAAAAAGAGCCTCTTTAACTTCCTCAAAAGAAGGAGGTTTAGAAAGAGACTCATTCTCCTCTTGTGATATAAGGCTAGGAATAAAAGAATGATTATCAATGTGAGCTAGACTAAAATTCTTATTGAGATGATTTTGAAAATGCTTAACATCTAAATTAGCAATTCCCATAGTATTCTCAGTGATAGAACCATCCTCCCGATAAATTTTATTAATATAAATTTTAGCCCTTTTCCTCTTAACTAAAGCATGAAAATATTTCATATTATTATCACCTTCAACCATGTGCTTATCCACAACTTCATGTTTCCAAAAAACCTCCTTCACCACTTCTAATTTAAAAGCACATCTATAGCATTTCTTAATAAAATGAAATTAGCATTAGAAGGGTCAACTTGACAAGTAGACTCAACCGTGTCAACTTGGTCCTTTTGTTTCAAAATAATGGTAAAGAGGTTTTTAAAACATTATGTTTCCACCAATTTAAATTCTACTTAATCCTTTTCAACTTAAACCAAAGTCTTCTCATGCCGAAAAGAGAACTATATGGATGTAACAGAGCTTACCAATTATTCTAAACAACATCTAAAAAAGAGTCATGAAGTAACCAGATGTTTTGAAATATGAATTGATGACAAGCTTTAAATTGTCTAAACATAAGGCTAATTAATAAAGGGGAGTGGTTAGATGAGTCCTGCTAAGGTGCTGAACATTAGTGGAGTTAAGTGAGTTAATCCAAGAATCATTAAAAAGAACATAATCCAAATGTTTCCATAAATGACCCATATTACAAGTGAAATTGTTATCAGAAAAACAAATATCTATTAAATTACAATCCAAAAACATGTTACTAAAATCCTCATTAGATTGATAATAAGGTGAAGAGCCTCCTAATTCCAGCGCTCCTGTCTGGCGACTCTGAGGCGATTTAGGGTTTCCGTTGCTCTCGTTCATCTTCCTCATTTTTTATGGCTTTTTGTTTTGATTTTCTACTAGTTTCTTTTCCTTTAGCTTTTTTTGTGTTCTTTGATGGCTTTATTTTGGGTTTTTTGTTTGGTTTTTAATTTGGAGATGATGACTCCATCATCATCTCTCCTCCTGAATGCTGCTTTCACTAATGGTCGCACTCAATCTTTCAATGATGTTGCCTCTAGATCATCATCTGCTGCTCCTAAGCTCATTTTTGTGCAGTCTTCTTTTAAGGGTTGTCCAGCTCTATTGTTTGGTGACTCTGTTGTTTCTCAGCTTGCAGCCCCTTTTTCCTTAACTCTTGTAAGTAAATTTGTATTCCGACGGCCTAATATGGATGTGATCCAAAAAATTTTTGTTAGTTTGAAATTATCTAGGTTGTTTCATGTCAGTTACTGGATCCGCGACATGTTGCTATCCAATTAATGAATGATTTGGACTACAATCATATCTTTGCTCGTAGATCTTACTACATTCAGGGGTGTCAAATGCAGCTCCTTAAATGGATGTGTAAATTTGATGTGCATGAGGAATATCCTATTACACCGGTTTGGATTACCTCCCAAACTTGAGATTGTATTTTTTCAAAATGTAATTTTTTTTTGGTCTTGCATCAATTTTTGGAAGGCCCTTACAAACTGATCAAGCCACATCATCCATCTCTCAGCCCTCTGTTGCTCGTGTGCTTGTGGAACTTGATGTTTCTAAAAAGTATCCTTCAGAGGTTTGGTTAGGTTCTTAGCTTAATGGTTACTTTAAAAAGGTAGAATTTGAAAGTTTACCTATATTTTATTCTCACTATAAAATGCATGGCCATACTTTTAATGATTGTTATAGGCTGCATCCTCATCTTCGCAAAGATAATGTTGTGTCCAAACTATCTCAAGATAATGTTGATGCTCCTTCTGATAATGAAAACTTACAACATATTGCTCATAATGGTATTGGTATCGAGGACCATGCTGAGAATGAAGGAATTAATTCTAAATCTAAGTATGTGTCGTTATCTATTGTTAATGGTTCTTTAAATACTTTGAATGACCCCTTACCTGTACCAAATTGTGCTACTCTAACAGCTCAGTCCACCCTAGAAATTTCTCTTCCTAAAGAGGTTGATAATAGCAGTAATGAGGATGTCTCACTTGTTGTTGGTTTAATATTGGAAAAGAAAGGGTTGAATGATTCTTCTTCTCTAAATATTACTAATCCTATTTTACACATTTTGAATTGCTCTTTAAATTCTACTTTACCTGTTAATGTTGATGATGATTTTTGTTCTACTCATAATCAGGAACCTACTTATTCTAATCTCCAGATTATTTCTGTTAATCATGGTGGATCTAGTCAGAAGAATCTTGTAGAAATTAAAAATGCTGAGCTAGGGTTGAATAATAGTGAGATGTATGTGAAAGAAGTGTTGAAGGAAGGTGAGTTTTCTCTCAAAGGTAACCGTATAGGTCTTAATCTGAAATGTAAGTCCCCTACTACATCCCAATTACGTTATGATAATCTTACTCATATTGAGGATCTAGAATTTACTGGTAGATGTTTTGCTAGAGATGATATCGATATTAGCTTTGTTAAAGGACAAGGAAAACGTGGTACGAAAAGCAAGAATCTTATTTTACAATCAGGTAGGAATACCAATCTTGTTTTAAAATATGGTAGAAATACCCAGTCTCAAACTAGCCATTAATGTTTTGTTATGGTTAAATCGATCATTTGGAATGTGAGGGGCATTGGGTGTGCCTCCTCTCGGGCGCGGGTTAAAAATCTTTGTCATATTCATGATATCTCTAAACTAGTTTTGCTTGAACCTCTTGTTAAGGTTTCTAAGTTACTTAGTACTTCAAGTTTTCTTGGTTTCAAGCATTCTATGGCTAATTGTGCTAATAAGGTTTGGGTTTTCTTGAAAGTTTCGGTTCATATTGAGGTTCTTTGTAACTTTTCTCAAGAGCTTCATTATTATAACGATGTTTTAAATGTTAAATATTGTGCTTCTTTTATTTATGAGGCTTCTTGTTGTGGCATTAGGAAAGTTTTGTGGGAGCAATTAACAGATTTTTATTGTATGTATCTTGGTCCTTGGTTGGTGGGGGGTGATTTTAATGCTATATCTAATCCTTCCGAGCATTCTAGGGGATCTTGTCCTAATTCTTATACTATGGAAGATTTTAATAATATGATTATGAACTGTAATCTAATTGACATTACTTTTTCAGGTAATCCATTTACCTAGAATAGAGGGCACCTTTGGCAAAGATTTGATCTCATTTTATTTAATGATAATTAGATCACTTCTTTTAGCTCTATTTATGTTGAGCATCTTAGTCGTACTCTTTCTGATCATTCTCCTCTGCTTCTTCTTAATATTATACAGGCTAATGCTGCTCCTCAATTTCATTTCAAAATATGTGGCTTCAACATGATTCCTTTTTTGGAGCTATTCAAGAGAACTGGAGTACTAGTTTACATCCTGATAACTCTATTGGCGGTATGAAAATACTCTGGCTTAAGCAGCTTTTAAATTGGGGATTCATAATATTTTCAAAAATATTTTTATTAATATTTTAAATGCTAAAGAGATGGTTAATAATAGAAAGTGTATTTGTCAAAACTGTCCTTCTGAAGCCAATTTTGCTTCTCTTAGAGAAGAGTAATCTTCAGGTTCAAGAAGAGTCCTTTTGGAAACAAAAGGTTGCTACTAAGTTTTTGGTGGAGGGTGATAATAATACTAAATATTTTCATGCTTTGGTTAATCATAAATGTGCTTCTAACTCTATTTTAATAATTGCTCATGATTATGGTTCTGTTACTGAGAATGGCGAGGAAATTACTATGTTGGCTGTTCAACACTTTAAAAATAAGCTTAATAATGAATTTTATCCTTGTAATTTGATTAATCCTAGCATTATCCCTTCTCTTAATTCTGAGGAGGATAATGTTATGCTTGCTAGCTTCCCTTCTTTTGAGGAAGTAAAAGGTATTGTTTTTGATATGAATGGTAACTCTGTGGCTAGTCCTGATGGTTTTACTACTATTTTTTTCAAAAATCTTGGGATATCATTAAGGATGATCTTTTTGCTGCTGTTCTGAACTTCTTTATTGGTAACCATATGCCTAAGTTTTTTTCCTTTACTTCTATTGTTCTCCTCCCTAAGAAGATTAATGCCAATTATTGGGACGATTACAGACCTATTAGTCTTTGCACTTTTTTTAATAAATTTCTTTATAAAATTTTTATGTCCCGGTTATCTAATGTTCTTCCTAAGATCATTTCTTAGTTTCAAATGGGCTTTGTTAAAGGTCGTTCTGTTTATGACAATATTTTGCTTGCTCAAGAATTTTATCATGATTTAGATATGAAGGTGAGGGGTGGTAATTCCATCCTCAAGCTATACATTTCCAAATCTTATGATAGTATTAGTTGGTAGTTCATTTATAAAATTCTACAATCTTTGGGGTTTAATTTAGAGTTTATTAATCTGATTAAAAAATGTATTGAGGGGTCCTATTTTTCTTTGCTTATTAATGGAAAGAGTTTTGGTTCTTTTAAGTCTTGACATGGCTAAAGGCAAGGTGACCATATGTCCCCTGTGATGTTTATTATTGCTGTTGATTATATTTCTAGGAGTATTGCTAACATGTTTGAAACTCAACCCAACATTTATTTCAGAACCAAGGGGGGTTTCCCTATTTGTGGGATGTGGAGCACCATATTTCTTGGGATCTTGTATGAGGTAATGTTATTTTCATGTAGGATCAATGATTGAATTCTGTTTCTATTGATTCTCTTATTAATTCTGCTTCTAAAGCAAATGTTGAGATGACTTTATCGCTGATACCTATTGGGATTATGATAAGCTTGCTGAGGTGGTTCCTGATTGCATTATTCAGAAAATTCTCACTATTCCTAGTAACATTGATTCTAAAGATGTTCTCTTATGTAAGTCAGCTAGTGATGGTTTATTCAGATTAAAAGATGCGTGGCATGATTTTAGAATTAAAAAAGAGGTTAATTTCATTTATTCTAGGATTTGGCATAAAAGTATCCCCTCCATGGTGTCTGCCTATGTTTGGAGAATTTTAAATAGATTTATTCCTACGGATGAAAAATTGACTAAAAGAGGTTTTGTCATTCCTTCTAAATGCCAATGTTGTCTCCATGTTGGAAGCATGCATCATGTGTTTGTGTCAGGGCCTATTACGGTCAAAACCTGGTGCTACTTTCATGATATCTTTAAGTTAAATAATTTTAAAGGGAACATGTCCATTTATGAGCTTCTTCATACTTGGTTTGTGAACTATAAAGGCCATATTCAGAATGTCACTTCTTCCCTTATTCTCTTATATTTTTGGTTGGAAAGAAACAAATCTGTGTTTAATTAGTTTAAAATGGATTCTTCTAGGGTTATTCATAATGTGAAAGATAAACTGTTTAGCCTAGCTTTGGTTAATTTAATTTCGATGAAAGGTTTTAAACATTGTTGTCATGTTATTGTTGACCTTGGCCACAAGCTACAACTGTCTTTCAATTCCTCCACCCCTCGTCAGGTTGTGTGGTTAAAACCAAGGGTGTGTTTTTTACAACTTAATGTTAGTGCTGAGGTGGATAACAATATTATGGGATGTGATGGCATCATTAGAGATGGTGATGGTAATGTTATTCTCGGTTTTGCTGGGCCTTCTAAAGGTAATTTTCGTTTCTCTATTTTGAATTCTTTTCTCCATGGGTTAAATAGTTGTCATTCCCTTGGTATTACAAATATTAACATTGAGGTTGAGTGTCTTCTGAATATTCAATGTTTGTTCAATGATCTCGATGTTCCTAGTGATCCTGAAGCTTTTTACATTGCCTGTGCTATCAAGTATTTAATGGTTCTTATTCATGTTGATTATTCTCATGTGCTTAGAGGCCTTTTTAGACTTTGACAAAATTTCTCTTCCTTATGTTAGGACTTAATTATATTTCTTGTTGTTATAGGGTTCTATTTCTTTGATGCTACTCTGTGGTGTTGGTTCGGCTTGGTCATTTAGTCTATTCTTATTTTCCTTTGCTGATTGTCTGGTTTGTGGTCTGGAGGTTTTAGAGGATTTATTTCTTTGTGGGTTTTGTCTTAGTGATTTTGGGGGGCGCAATGACTGCAAGTTTTGCCTATTTTTTGCTCTCCTTCCCTTGACGTTGGCGTGGCTTTGGCTGGGTGGTTTTGGGATTATTGAGCTATCTATTTTTTGGAAGTGGATGTTTCCAGGGTTGTGGATGGCCCTGAGGATTTACTTTTGGTTTATTGCTGGGAGTTATACTGGTGCTAATTACAATTTTATTTTGTTTAATGTCCCCCCAGCCTACTGTTACCTATGGAAGATCTGGGTTATATAATTTTGGTTGTTGGGTTTTTTAGTTTTACTCCCTTAACTATTTCTATGAGATAGGGTAGGGTTTTTTTATCTTCTCGATTGTGGTTTCCAATTCCTGCTATTTTGTTGGGTTGAAGAGGTGTGGTTGGATGAAGTAGTTAAATATTCATCTAAATGATGGTTGCTTGTTCCCTATCATTGATGGTATTAATCTCCCTAATTGGATTGTTTTGAGTTGTTTTGGTTTATATTTTGGTTTCTTTTCGTATTTATTGGATACTATGTTTATTCATTCTGATTCTAGATGGTATCTTCTTCATGTTCTATTGATTGTTATCTATGGTATTGCTGGTGGGTATTTTGGGGATTGAGCTCTTTGGATTTGTTCTGGGGAGATTCACAGTTTTTCTGTTATGATGGGTGGTGGTTGTTTCTTTAGTTGGTGGATGTTGGTGTATTCTGTAATTTTGAGAGGTTGGATTTGGACTGGCTTTAATGTTTGTCTCTTTTTTGTTTTTGCTACACTAACTATTTTTTGATTTCTTGTAGGTAGACCTTATACCTTTCCATGGGTGGTATTTCTTTTCTTCTTGGTATTTGTCCCTTTTTGTGTTCTTTTTTGGTGTTCTTCCTACCTCTGTTTTGCAGGATCCTCTTTATACTGTGTACTACTTCATTCAGTTTTGGATCAAGGAGCTTATGCTGAAAGCTGATGTGGATTGTCTCCCCATTTTTTGGGTGTTAAGCCTTGAGCACCGTAGAATGTATCACAGTTTTCTTATACTTTGGCCTAGTAGGGACCTTGAGCTTTTAGGATTTTTTGATTTTTGGCTTGTAGCTCTTCTGAGTGGTAGTAAAGCTCGAGGTCTCTTTAAGGACCTTGTAATTTTCTTTTTATATGAACGCGTAGGCCCCTTTGAGGGTTTCCCCTAAAAAAAAGGTGAAGAGCCTCCTATCCTCTCATAAGGATTGGTAATAGTAATAAAATCACCACTAACAAGCCAAGAAAAATTGCAAATACTATGAAAATTAATGATTTGATCCTAAAGCAATTTCCTAATGTAACTAGTAGAAGCAGCATACACAAACGAAGAACAACAATGAAAATAAAAAACCTCCACATTACAATGGATCACTTGATTAAAGTCACCAATAACATCAATTTTAATAGGATCCTTCCAAAGAACCCAGATCTTTTTAGCCACATTCAAAATAACATAATTAAAACCGAAAAATCGAGTGGTGATAATCAATTTAGTATGATAAATAAGAGGTTCAAGCAAAATAAAAGTAGAAACATATTGAACACGACATATTGCTAGCCATTCAAAAAGTAGTATAATATTAAGTTAAGTGTTGGAAACATGAATATGGTCTGGTGGATGGGTGGATTTACTATGAAAGATAAGATTCAAAATGAACATATACGTGAAAACATTGGAGTAGCTCTAGTAGAAGATAAGATTTGAGATAGTCACCTTAGATGGTTTGGTCACATAAAATGACAACCTTCAGATGACCAGGTTCAAAAAGTAGATGTATTATATTTGATATATAATAAGAAAGGTAGAGGTAGGCCTAGAAAGTCTTGGTTAGAATATTTTAGAAATGACCATTCTTTATCAGATTTAGATGAGAATTTGACCCTTAATAATACACAATGTAAAAAGGGATTCAAGTTGCGGATCCCACGTAGTGGGATTAAGGCTTATTATTATTATTATTATTATTATTATTATTATTATTATTATTATTATTATTATTATTATTATAATTATTGTTGTTGTTGTTATTTGTGTTGATGCTCACATTTCATGCTAATGCTCCTTTACCTTAGGATGTAGTTAACTAGATTATTATCAAGTTTCTATTTTATCACTACTAGATCCCCTACTGGAACATGGTGATGTGCTCCAAACTTTTTAGTGAACATGTATTATAGTTTTGCAAAAGTCTGCACTTACCCATTAGTTATCTTAGCATACCATTCAAGTACAACACCTAATAAACTTCTTATAAATTATCTAAATAATAGACCTTCACTACCTCTTGCATTACAACAACTAGCCTTGAAATATGTTAGATGTTGCTTTAGACTTCGTGCTCCATCAAATTATTTACATGATCGTGTAATAAATCCTTTTGGATAATGAACCAAGTCATGTTTTTTTCCAGATAGGGTTTACCCTACACAATAGATGAGGTACATTAGGTTCTGTTTAAGCCTCATTGATTTAATCTAATCTTAAAACCTCCATTTTATTTTCTTTTATCGCTTATTTAGGTTTGATACATTTTTGGACATACTCAACTAGAATGGAATCTATACGAGCTTTAGCTCAAGTAACCTCTTTACTTTTGAGGGCCGCTAAAATAACCATTAGCTCTTCCATTTTCTTCACCATCTAAACTATTTGTTCATATTTCTGACTTAGCTTATTTAAAATACTAGTAGTAACATTAGTATTTAGTCTTCATATTCTTCATTTTGAGCCACTACTAGATTGATTTAATCTAAACTATTTGTTCATATTTCTGACTTAGCTTCATATTCTTATTTTAGGTTGATAAACATGTATCTATCATGAATACAATTTCATCCTTTTTGTCATTTTGTGGGTTTGGTTCTACATTATCTACAACTTCATTTTCTTCTATTTTGTTGGATATTATTTCTTAAGTGGTCCATCATCTCTTCAATAGATTTCCTTGCAACATTTGGATGATCAACGGTAGTGCTTTCTCAAGCAAGTGATAGTTCATTAATAGATTTACCTTTGCTTATTCTCAATTTTGATGGATGATTATTTTGGTAGACTAAAGCAGTTGATTTGGAAACCATTTTAGAGTGCCAAAGTTTCTTACCATCAAATAAAAGAACTAGTTGACTTGTCAATTTCAACCACCTTCTATCAAGATGAGGATAAAATCTCAACCTTTTAACTGATGTTGATCAACTCTTGATTGATACTAACTGATGTAGATTGAATTGAAGATGGAGGAGAGATGGGATTATACCCTCGATGTGCTAATGCTCCATATCCCTAAGATTTGATTGGAGTAAACTATCCATGATTACTTGAATGTTCCACATAGTTATTAACTTGTGGGAATCTTTTTGATCCTTGTGAACATATTATACTAGTTGCTGGTCAACTACGACTATAACTATTCTCAACTCATTTCCAACTCTTTGGAGTAAAGGGGGAAGAATCTTGGCATTCGGACTTCACCTATAGGTCTAAAGATCACACATCTTCTTTATACAGATGATGTGTTGATATTGTCTCATGTTTCAATTACTTTAGCCAATGCACTGAAGACTATAGTGAAGGATTTTTGTAAGTGGACAAGGCAAAGAGTCAATGTCAGCAAATCACAGATTTTATTTGGCAAGGTGGTTAGTTATTCTATGAAGAAGAAAATTGTTAGAGATCTCGGCTTCAAGGAGGTTAAGGAGATGAAGTATTTGGGAGTGAAGATTTCACTTGGAAGAATTAAGATGGCAGATTTTCAAGAACTTATGAGTATGGTAATGGACAAACTCAACTCTTGGGGTAAGAAATCATTATCAATGGGAGGTAAACATACTCTCATTGAGACTTCTTTACTTTCTATGCAAAATTTCCTTATTACTCACTCTTTGGTTCCCAAAAGAGTATTGCATGAGTTAGAAAGACTTTGTAGAAATTTTTTATGGCCTAAGAATGATGGGTCCAAAGGTATGCATTATATTTCTTGAGGTGAGTTATGAAAGCCGAGAAGTATGGGTGGGTTGGGCTTGCACTCTCCTTTATTAAGAATTGGTTCTTTGAGATCTAGATTGGCTTGGAATTTTATTCATAAACCGGACTCTTTATTACATCGAGTTTTGAAAGCTAAATATGGTGATGATGTTATGAATGATGATCAGAAAAAAATCACTTCTAGTGCGTGGAAGATTATGTTGGATGGGGGAAAGAATTTGAAAACTGCTACAGATGGAAGGTGGGCAAGGGTGACAAAATCAATGTCTTGAATGATGTCTGGTTGCTGGATAGAAGCATCAATCGATGGCCAACATATGTGGACTGTGAATTGCTGGATGGTTTTTATGTTCAACATCTTTTGGTAAACAATGGTGAATGGAATCTCAATTTACTATAAAGGGCCTTTCATCCAGAGCTTATTTTTTTGATTAGACAAATTCAAATTGATTATGTGGAGGAGGATAGTATGGAGCTGCTAAAATGGTGTTCGGGTAAGATAGTCTCTGCAGTGGTATATGAACAGTTGTTGTTCAGCAGATATACCTTTGAAAATGTTGGTTTTTACAGATGGTTGCAGAAGCTTAAACTCAGCAAGAAGGTTGAAATCTTCTGGAGGAGGTTAGGTAAAGCTGCGATTCCTACTAATCTATTTCTTAAGAACCATAGGATCACTGAGATCGATGTTTGTGCTAGAGGCTGCCAAGTGGTTGAATCATATGAACATATAATGGTTCATTATAAATATATGTTGGAAGTCATCATGAAGATGCGTGAATGGGGTTTTATGATTCCTGTTTTCAGTTCTTTGGATTGCTGCTTACATGAGCTAAAAGGCTATCAAATTGTAACTCTGGTGTTGCCAAGATCTATTGTTCATTGGTATATTTATCCTGGTAGAACCGAAATTATATGATGCATGGTAAGGATGCATTGCCTTGTTCTTTGGTTTCTTCTAATGCATTGTTCTTAGCTATTTCCAAATCTAGTCCATATCTTACTAGCTGAGATACTAATCTCCTTAGGGAGTCTCCAAATACTTGGTTCCCTCCATAGAAAGATTGGATTAGGATTAACTTAGATGCCTCTTTGCTTAGCTCCAATCTTGGTGGTATTGGTGGTGTTTTTTGGGATCATAAAGCCCGTTTAATCAGTGCATTTGGGAAGAAGAAGATCGATTTGGATGTGGCCCAGCTCGAAATGGAAGTAGTTATTACAGTGAAGGAGTTCGTTAAGAGTTGGATGTTGGAATGCAAGGGGTTGATCATTGAGAGTGATAATGTCAATATTATCCATTTCATTCAAGACTCATTGAAGAAGAATAAATGGCCTTTGGATAAGTGGCCGGCAAAGGATTTTTTTTAAATGATTTCAATAAAGTTGTTTTTCATCATGCCTATAGATATTGTAATAAAGTAGCTAATTGTTGTGCTACTCTGGCATTGGAAAGTAGTTTTTCTTTTGATAGTTTTTCTTTAGAAGGTATTCCTTCCTTCTTGATGGTTAATCAAGGAGGAATGTGATCCTTTTATTACTTGTATCTAGTTCTTTGATGCTTTTCTTTTAATGCAATGCTGCAATTATTCAAAAAAAAAAAAAATTACGACGATAACTATTTCAAATTTGATTTTAGGAAATAAAATTTTGATGATAGAAAAAACTTCTATTTCTCTTTGACTGCCCTGCCTACTAATATTTAAGGACCACAAGATCAAAATGCAAGTTGAACCTGCTCAAGATTGGATAGATTAGGACTAAGTCAGTTTATAATGTACGAAATTGAATCTTTTACCTTTTCTTGAGTACATTAAATATTGTGGGTCTTGATGCTAAGTAACCTTACACACACACACACACACACTTGGGGGAAATTTTTTGACTGTTTTAGAGTTTTCTATTTTTTCTCACAACGTCCAGGATGATCTAAAAATTGGCCTCGATGATCAGTTAAAAATAGAAATGCTAATTAGGGCATCTTGGTTAAGGCAGCCATCATTAAGTGCATCATCGGGGATGATATTCATATTGATGCAAATTCAGGTCTATGAACTATGTTTTGATGATTGGCAAACACTCTTACTTGACTTGGACCGTCTTCTACTACTGACTTTTTAGGAATCAAAAGATCGGATGGAAAAATGGAGCCAGCTCAAGATGGGGTAGATTAGGGTTGAGTTAGTCTATAATTTTATTTTTCCCCTCTTGAGTCAATTGTAATCTTTGATGTGACTAATGAAAAGTAACCCTACACACACACTTGAGATACTTAGAATTTCTATTTTTACTCAAATCGGCCAGGACGATATTTACATCGTCCTGGACGATCGAGTTTAAAACAGAAAATCTAATCAGTGGTTTTTAATTAAGGCAGCCATCTTTAGCAAATTGGCCTGGATGATATGTGTATCGGCCAGAATGATAGGATCAAAACAGAAAGAAATTGCCGCCATAAACAATTAAGGTATTCTGTATTTTTGGAAATTGGCTAGGGCGATCTTCGATCAGCTTGGGCGATATTCATAATTATGCTTTAATTAATCAGACAAATCAAGGAAGTAATTAAGGATGATTGATATGATCACATCATCCTGGTCGATCGAAGGATCGGCCAGGATGATCTATTCAAAAACCCTTAGTTACTTCTGGACGATTAATATCGGCCAGCACAAATTTAGGGCGATGCTCTGAACGATTTTCCTCTAATTTGAACTGATCAGCCTGGACGATCGTGATATCGACTGGGACAATCAAGACAATTTTCAATCATCCAGTTTGCAATCAGGGCGATGCCCTGGCCGACCTCATGGGATTTGTACTGATCGGCCAGGACGATGTCAATATCGTCCTGGACGATATAGTCGGCAACTTGTATTTAATGAGCTCCATTGAATATCTTCTATTTAAGAGCTCTTGTTCAACATTTTTGAACATATTTTGCTGCTTCCTTGACTTGAGAAGACCTTAAGGGGAGAGAGAGAGAGAGAGAGAGAGAGAGAGAGAGAGAGAGAGAGAGAGAGAGAGAGAGAGAGATAGATAGAGATGATCTTGTGAGGGGGAGCTTGTGAGGTGATTCACAAGTGTTACTTCAAGGATCGCTCTGGTTCTCCTTCATCTAGAGTTTCTTGTCTGTGAAAGGGTCGGTAGAGGTAAGGATTCAGCAACTGATAGTGGTTCTTTTCCAGCTTCAGGAGGAAGCAAAAGGAGATAGGTTCTCTGCCTTGCCTGGGTAGCAAAAAGAGGTTCTTTGTAAAGGCTTCTCCGCCTAGCTGTGGGGGCTAAAGGAGAGTCACGATTGTAGTGTAATACTCGGAGGGCGCCTCTGGGGAGTGGACGTAGGTTGAGTTGATCGAACCACTATAAATTTCTATGTTCTAATTTCTTGCTTCCGCACTTTAATTTACGTACTTATTTTTCTTGTGGTGTGATTTTGGTTTATGGGATTTTACTTCTTTGTGAATTTTTTTTTTAAAATACCAATTCTTGGTTAGCTTGGGCTAGTTCTATAGGGCTTAACATCCCTAACGAACTTTCAAGTGGTATCAGAGCTTCTTTCATTAAATAAGTTTTTAAAAGATTTTGAATCTGATCCATGGCTAACTTTGGGAATCAAAATACTATTGAAGGTTATTCAATTACACGACCTCCATTATTTGGCAACTTAAATTTTGATTTTTGGAAAACCCACATGTCAACATTTTTACAATCTACTGATTATTGCATGTGGATGCTTATTAAAGAAGGTCATTCTCCACCTTCTCGAGAAATTAATGGTGTTAAAATAGAAGTTGCTTTTACTGAATGGACTTTTGATGAAAGAGATTTAGCTCAATTGAATGCAAAATGTTTCAACTATTTTTTTTGTGCTCTAAAGTCTGATGATTACATGTGTGTTTCCACTTGCAAAACTGGTAAAGAAATTTGGGATAAATTATGTATCACTTATGAAGGAACCAATGAAATAAAACAATCTTGTTTGAATATTCTCTTGCATGACAATGAACTTTTTTGTATGAAACATTCTGAATCTATTTCTGACATATATACAAGGTTTACTCAGATTGTTACTTCCTTACATGCCTTAGGAAGAGAGCCTTCGAACTTTGAAAAAGTAAACAAGATTTTACGATTCATGCCTTCCTCTTTTTATGCAAAAATTACTTCTATAACAGAATCTAAGGATTTGAACACGTATTCGATTGATAACTTACTTGGCTCACTCATTGCTTACGAGAAAGAAGTGAATCAAAGAAATCTTGATGCAGGTGAGAAGAAGAAGGAGAAAATGATGGCACTGAAGGCACACAAATCTGACTCCGATTCTTCCGGGTCTGAGAGCGATGAATTTGCCTTCATCTCAAGGCAATTCAAAAGCTTTCTAAGGAAGAAGAAAAAGCATCATTGGAGAAAAGGTAAGGATCATAAATATTCTAAAAGATCTTCTGATGTCATTTGTTGTGAATGAAGGAAACCATGACACGTGAGAACTGATTTCCCTACACTTAAAGATCACTCAAGTAAAGGAAAGGGTGAGGAGAAACCTAAGCTAAGGAAGCACAAAATGAGAGTACAAAAAGCATTTTGGACAGATTCCGCATCGTACTCATCGGAGACGGAACTATTGAGTCTAGTGAATAGGTTGTTAAACCTAAGTTAATGTCCCAAGGCTACCAAGAGGGGGGGGGGGGTGAATTGGTAGTTTAAAATTTTTCCCTCTTTTGATAAATTTAACCGAATTAAACTTTAATGAATTTTTTTATAAAAAGTTTTTAACCACAAATTTTTAAAACACAAAATTAAAAGAAGAAAATAAAAAATAGTAAAATAAAAAAAGACACACGATTTATAGTGGTTCGGTCTAAACCATACCTACATCCACTCCATAGAGGCACCCTCTGAGTATTGCACTAATACCAATAGTGTTTCTCCTTTTGCACCCACAACAAGACGGATAAGCCTTTACAAACACTCTTTTCACAACTACCCAGTGCGGCAGAGAACCGTTGTCTTTTTACACTTTCCCTTGTGTTGGCAGAGAACCGTCATCCTTTTACACTCTCCTAGTGTGGGCAGAGAACCCTTAGTCTTTTCGCACTCTCTTAGTGTGGGCAGAGAACCCTTCGTCTTTTCACACTCACATAGTATGGGCAGAGAACCCTTCATCTTTTCACACTCTTCTAGTGTCGGTAGAGAACCGTCATCCTTTTACACTTTCCCTTGTGTTGGTAGAGAACCGTCGTCCTTTACACTCTCCTAGTGTGGGCAGAGAACCCTTAGTCTTTTCACACTCTCCTAGTGTGGGTAGAGAACCTTCGTCCTTTCACACTCTCCTAGTGAGAGCAGAGAACCCTTCGTCTTTTCATACTCTCCTAGTGTCGGCAGAGAACCAGATCTCCTTGACAGATCTCTTCCCAAGAAATCTAGAAGTAAGAAAGAAAAATAGTGAAGTAATATCAAATCACAAGTAGGAAATCTTACCTTTGAACACAATGTTAAGCCTTCAAGCTCCAGTGGTAGAAATCCTTCTTTGACTTCTCTCTCTCACTCTCTCCTTTACTCTTCTTCCAATAGGCATGAAGATCAAAGAGCAAAAAGATATTGGGTGGCAGTATAATTTGAAGCATATATACAAAAGACAAGAAAAACTGCCTAAAAACTGCAAGTTTTCAATTTTGTACGCAGTGGATCGTCCCGTACGATCGTGGATCGTCCTGGACGATTTTACTTAAAGTGTCAGAAATGATCCTAATGTATATTGGTACGAACTATGTTTGTACACGCTCATCGTCCCGTATAAACTATGTTCATCCAGTACGAAACGATTATTACATAGGTCGGTTCCCAAAATTTTACAGGATGTAACCAACTGACGTAAGTCGGTTCTGTTTGTCCTGGGACGAATAGGATTCGTCCTGGGATGATTTTATACAGAGCATTTCATCCAGGGAAAAAAATTAATTTTGTCCTGTCGGATCACATACAGAGAGTTTCGTCTAGGGATGAAAATTAAATTTCGTCCTGTACGATCTCATACAGAGATCTTCGTCCCGGTACAAACCATAATTTTCGTCTGGATGAACAGTGCAAGGTGAGAATCCAGAGACATTCGTCCCGGGATGAATATTAAATTTGTCCTAGACAATTAGGACATAGAAAATTTTCTACTTTCCTGTTCGTCCCGTTCGATCCGTTTATAAAAAGTGTTCCCCAAGAGTGTGTGTTGTAATTTTTCACTCAATTACAATCGCTCCCTCTCATTTCAAAAACTTATAATTTACAAATGAATAATTTGAAGTCTTCATTGCTTGGAGTTGATTTTCCTGAAATGTTAGTTCACACTAGAGCAAAAAATAAATCTTTTAAAAAAGTGTTAGGAGATATATAAAACAATAACATTTGAAATCATCAAAACATTACAAGTTGCAAGAATGTGAAGCATGCAAATAGCAACTCTCTCTACAATCTCCCCCTTCTTGATGATGGCAAAACAATTATTGTTTGTAGGATTTCAAGTTCTAAGAATCTCCTAAACTCACCCAGAATTGATGAACTCATGAAAATAAGGAGGCTTTTGAATTACTTAAAAATTTTTTTTTTTTTCAAAATTTTTTATACAACACAAAAGATAAAACAAAGAAAACAATCAAATACTACGAAAACACACATACGAAAATTAAACACTACAAAAACATACGCAACACGAAAACATACGCAACAAATAATTTATCCTCCTTTTTGACAACAACAAAAAGTGAAGAAGAAAAGAATGTTAGAAATGTAAGCAGAAGTATGAAATTCATTTGATATTTTAATCTTGAAAGTGATTGAAATAAGGTATGCAAATAAAATCAAAATATTAGAAAAACATAAGATTTCACATAATTTAAGAAATGATTTAACATAGAGAATAAAATAAATTTATCAAAGGCATGTGTCAATTTAGACATGAATATAAAGAAAATCATTGCACTAAGGATGAATAAAAAAATTTATATTTCAAATTTCAATATAAGTTATAAATGAATATTAGATCAATTTGAATTAAGAGATTTAAAGGGTCTGGAAAGAAATAATTACCACATGTGGCGCTTTGCGCATCTTTTTCAATTTTTATGGCACATTTTAGTGCATCTTTTTCAATATTTTTTATGGCACATTTTTTGAGCATCTTTTACTTTGGGCTTATTTTGTGCCTCTTTTTATCATTATAATTTTTTTGCACATTTCTTTTGATTTTTGTACATTTGTACAATTTTCAAGAGTAATTGAATTCTTTCCAAAATAAATAACCTAAAATTTCAAAATTTTCTAAGCGCATAAATACTAATTGAAAAGAGAAATACAAAATAAGAAAACATTTAAATTGTAATAATAATATTAAAGATAATATAGTCTAAATAGGAGACATGGAATTGAAAATTCTAATTATATCAAGTTATAAGCATCTCTTAAATTTAGAAAAATTATATTTTCTAATGAAATTAATTTTAATTTAGAAATTAAATAAAGCACTATTAAGATAAAAATAAAAAAGGAATGTCATAAAGTCAAACACACATTTCTAAAATATTAATCAACAAAACATTGAAAACATATATTGATATCGGATAAGGTTATTACATTTTGAAGTTTAAGATATTAATAGTAACACAACTAAGATAAGAACAAAACAACAAACTAAAGAAAATCACTAACACATAAACAACAATAAAACACAGAACAAACACTAAACAAACACTGAACAAACACTAAACAAATCATTCTGATGGACCCTGATCTGGAGGAGGAGGTGGTGCTGCACCAAAGAAGTTGAAGTAACTACTGATCATGAACATGTTGGAATTATTGGAATTTATTTATTCATGCATAAATCCCATATCCTGATTGTGCTGAAAATCTTGCTGCTGCAAGTGAGTTTCAATTTGATTAAACCTTTGATCAAAATGAGCCTCTAAATTTTCAAATCTTTGAACCAAATCCTGATAATTTGGTTCAGCAGCATGTGAAGGTCCAGCTTCTTCTTCTGTTTCACTCAGAACTACATGAGTTTGACTGGGCTCGTCCTTATTGAAGATAGCCCTAAAGGATGCGTAATTGTAGAAGAGAGGTTCTTCAAAATCTTGTTCAGGATGAATTAAATTATACTTCTTTTCCAAAATATAAGCAATCAAATGTCCTAAGGCTATATTCTTCTTTCTTTTATGATCAACATGACCAGTTTCAGAGAGACCATAAATATAGTCAATTAGGAGTTGGGCCTCATCTATAGGTTGTCTAGTCATAATCAAGTAGGTAACAGTAGAAAGAAGATGAGTGATGTTAACTCTACCACCAGCTTTAGGTATAATGGAAGTTCTTAATACATGCTGGATGATACGGGCATCACGCACTAAGGTTGAAACTTTAGGCAAATGATCCTTAATTCTCCTATCTCTAATCACACGATTAACTTCAGTCCAATCAAAACATGAGTTGGTTAAAGTGTGTGCTCTTAAGCCTTCAGTCCTTAAGTTTAGAAAAATACCAAAGTCATCCTTGGTGATTTCAACTTTCTTTTTGAAAACAAAAGAAATGATGACAGAATGGTCGGAGTTGAATGACATGTTTGCCAAGAAATAGTGAAAGGTTTCTCTATTGTAGAAGTGAACTAAAGTGAGGATCAAACCAAATTGAGTGGAGGTAAATAAGTGCATTACCTTAAAAGTCAATTGATCCTATAAGAGAAATCTAGATGGGGTGATTTTTGCAGACACAAACCTAGCAAATGATTCTTCACTGGCTCTAAAAAGGAAGTTTTTGGATGTATTTCTTGGAGGACCCTTAGCCAAGGTCTTTTGGCACTTGCTAGAACTTGCCATTAAGAGATTTAAAGAGTGGAAATATTTGAAAGAGATGTGTGAAAGTGACTATTCATTAAAAACTGCCGTTAATTTAAAGAAGAACGATTATTCGTACCAGACAAAATTTTCGTTCGTCCCGTACGAATTCGACTCATCCTGTAGGAAAATCTTTCGTATGGACGGACAAATGAGTTTAAAAATAACGACTTTTCGTAAACACACAATTTTTGAAGCGTCCTTTCGTACAGGCTTTTGACCAAGATGATCGTACAGACGAACACGTGTTCGTACGGACGATCAAAAATTTAACTCGTTTTAATGGCAGTTGAAAATCATCCCCCGCCATGAATCTACATATGTTCATCTGGATGAACCAAAGGTTCGTACGGACAAAGTTCATAATAAAAACTGTCTTATCCATTCAACTATTGCATTCAATCGTCCCGTCGTTTGAAAAATAATTCATCCTGGACGATCGTGACGATCGTACAGACGAACTACATTAAAAACTACTCTTAAGACTGTTCGAAATCACGCAGTTTATCCTTTTACACACATCGTCCCGTACGAAAAAATTTCATCCCGGACGATAATGACCATAAATTTTTATTTTCACACACAAAACAAAAACGAATAAAAATATACAAGTCACACTTAAATACACACAAAAAAAAAACAACAAAACAAAAATATAATGAACACAAAAAACAAAAATAAAATATCAATTTTGCAGAAAAACATTTTTTTCTAAGCAATTAAATCAATAACTCCTAGCCTAGTTCTTAATGTACTGAAAGTATCAAAGGCTAAAGGTTTTGTAAAAATTTTTGCAAATTAATTTTTTGTTGAAACGTGGTTAAGTTCAATTTCTCCCTTGGATATATGATCCCTTATGAAATAATGCCTTATGTCAATGTGTTTGGTTCTTGAATGTTGAATAGGATTTTTTGAAATGCAAATAGCACTAATATTATCATAATAAATTGGTATAGTGCCTATAATTAATCCTAAATCAATCAACTGTTGTTTAACCAAAGTACTTGTGACACACAACTTCCTACTGCAATATATTCTGCTTCTGCAGTAGATAGGGCCACTGAATTTAGTTTTCTACTAGACCATGAAACTAATGAATTTCTAATGAATTGACATATTCTAGAAGTACTTTTCTTATCCACTCTACAGCTTGCAAAATTAGAGTCTGAATAACCAATAATTTCAAATGAAGAGCTAAACTTTGGAGACTAAATTCCTAAGTTCTGAGTTCCTAGTAAGTATCTTAAAATCCTTTTTACTGCTGTCAAATGTGATTCTTTTGGATCAGATTAAAATCTAGCACATAAGCAAACACAAAACATGATATCTTGTCTGCTAGCAGTCAAGTAAAGTAAAGATCCAATAATCCCTCTAAATTTCTTTTGTTTAACAGATTTTCCCTTAAGGTTCTTATCTAATTGAACTGAGGAACTCATTGGTGTACTAATAGGTTTAGCATTGTTCATTTCATATTTTTTTAAAATGTCCTTAACATATTTAGTTTGACTAAGAAATATACCTTCCTCAAGTTTCTTAATGCTAAATCCTAGAAAATAATTTAAGTCTCCCATTAGACTCATCTCAAATTTACTACTCATTATTTTAGAAAAATCATTACAAATATTTTTATTTGAAGATCCAAAAATGATATCATCCACATAAATTTGAACAATGAGTATATCCTTTCCAAATTTCTTTAAAAAGAGAGTTGTATCCACACTTCCTTTTTCAAAAAATCTTTCAAGTGGGAAGGTGCTTAACCTCTCATACCAAGCTCTAGATGCCTGCTTTAATTCATATAGTGCCTTTTTCAATTTGAACACATGATTTGGATATTTAGAATTTTCAAAACCTGGAGGTTGTTCTACAAAAACATCCTCTTCAATTACCCCATTTAAAAAGGCACTTTTAACATCCATTTGATATAATTTGAATCCTTTAAAACAAGCAAAGGCTAGCAAAACTCTAATTGCTTCAAGTCTAGCTACAAGGGCAAAAGTCTCTTCAAAATCAATTCCTTCAATCTGATTATACCCCTTAGCAACTAATCTAGCCTTATTTCTAATGATTATTCCTGAGTCATTCATTTTATTTTTGAATACCCACTTAGTTCCAACTATGCTTTGATCTTTTGGCCTTGAAGTTAATTCCCAAACTTTATTTCTTACAAATTGATTCAACTCTTCTTGCATGGCCAAAATCCAAAATTCATCAAAAAGTGCTTGATCAATATTAGTGGGTTCTATAGTTGAAATAAAGGCTGAATGATTGACTTCCTTATTTAATCCACGCCTAGTTCTAACACCCTCACTAGATTCACCTATAATCAATTCCCTTGGGTGGTTTTTAGAAAATCTCAAATCTCTAGGCAAAGGGTTTTCTATCTCCAAATTCTCTTCCATATTTTCTTCCAAGTTTATTCTATCAATCTTTTAGGAGTTTTTATCAATCTCATCTTCAACAACATTTGGCTATTCCAAATTTCTAGATTCATCAAATACAACATGTGTGGTCTCTTTAATGACCAATGTTCTTTTGCTGAATACCCTATAAGATTTTCCAACACTTGAATATCCAACAAAATTCCATCATGTGATTTTGGATCAAATTTTCCTAAGGCAGATTTTCCATTATTATGAATAAACACCTTGCAACCAAAAATATGCAAATGTGACAAATTAGGTGTTCTCCCTTTTAGAAATTCATAGGGTGTTTTATTTAAATTGGATCTCACATTCACTCTATTCAGAACATAACATGCAGTACTAACCGCCCCAACCCAAAAATATCTAGGAAGTGAGTATTCTGTCAACATTGCTCGGGCGGCTTCTATTAATGTTATGTTTTTCCTTTCGACTACCCCATTTTGCTGAGGGGTTCTAGGTTTAGAAAAATTATGATCAATTTCTTTTTCTTTATAAAAATTTTCAAATTCCTCATTCTCAAATTCTCCTCCATGATCACTTTGTATAGAAATAATTTTACACCCTAATTTCCTTTGAATCCAAGTCAAAAAATTTCTAAATTCCTCAAATGATTCACTCTTATGAAATAAAAATCTAACCCAAGTGAATCTTGTGTAATCATCTACTATAAAAAATCTATATACCTTCTCTCCTAGACTTACAGTTCCAACTAGTCCAAAAAGATCCATGTATAAGATTTCCAAAGGTTTACTAGTTCTAAGATCCTTATTGGATTGAAAAGAGGACTTCACTTGCTTACCTAATTGACATGCATCACAAAGGTGGTATTTATTAAAGTCTAGTTTTGGTATACCTCTCACTAAATTTTTTTGGGTAATCTTTCTAAGGTTTTCATGCTAGAATGACAAAGTCTCCTATGCCAAAGTCATGACTCATCAAAAATAGTTTTTTAAATAAAAGGCAGTAGGAGTACGTATGGAATTTAAATATAGCATATAAACATTATTTACCCTCTTTCCATTCAACACTTCTTTATCATTTATGCTTAATATGCAGCTAGTAGGAAAAAATTTTACACTATAACCCTTATCACATAGCTAACTTATATTTAACAAATTATGCTTTAATCCTTCAACCAACAACATATTATCAATAAAAAAGTTTTTCAAGTTTCCAATCATACCTGATCCAATCACCTTCTTTGTGGTGTTATCTCCAAGTGTTACCTTGCCTCCACTACTGCCTTCCAACATTATGAATTGAGCAGTATCTCCAGTCATATGCTTTGAACATCTGCTGTCTAGGTACCATATGCTCCCACGAGATCTTATGTGAGAGCGACCCTACAAAAATATCAAATGTTAGACATGGGAACCCAAACAAGTTTGTGTTCACCTTTTATCAATTTATAATCAGATGCATGTATGATATGTCTAAGTTTATGCATCTTTGGTCTCCACACCAAATGAGATTTCATCTTCAAAGTACAGGTGTGTGCTATATGTCCAACTAATCCACAATTTTTACATTTAACATTAGAAAAAGTATTCCTAAGTCTTCTACCATTTGTTTGTCTTCTAAGAGATTCCATATATTTAGGATAAAATTTAGGATTTGTAAAATCTTCAAGTTTGGGGGGTATCCTATTATCCTCGAGAGCTTCTATTGTCAACTTATAAAATAAATTCATGTCTTCCAAGATTCAATTTGTATAATTGATTCGATATATTTTTCTCTCTGATTCATCCTTAAAATTTTTAAATTCTTTTTGAAGATTAGCATAGGATGATTTTAAAATCTCATGATTTTTATTCAGATCATCATATTCATCAAGTAATTTCTTGTGGTTGTCATCTATTAAAGCATGATCTTTCCTAAGGATTTCATGTTCTTTCTTAAGTTCTTCTAATTCTAAACTTACACTAGCATGCATCTTTTTCATTTTCCTATATGCATCATGCATGTATTCAGAAACTTTAAATAATTCATCATAACTTAAGTCACATTTCTCTTCTTGATCTGATTGATCAAGACTATCTGCCATCAAGCAAAGATTGGTGACTTCTTCTTTCTTTTCAGTCTCTGATGAATCTGAAGCTGAGTCCACCCAAAAAGCTCTTTGAAACTTTTTCTTGCCCTTCTTTATAGTTGGTTTTTCCTCTACCTTCTCCTTGGTAGGAGTGGCTTTGAGTTTTGGGCAATCATTCTTGATATGACATGGTTTCCTGCATTCATAACAAATCACTTCATTAGAAACCTTGCCATTTCTGTTAAACTTACCTCTATTCCATTGTTGGCATCTCTTCTACTTCCTCTTCAGAAAACTTATGAATTGTCTAGTCATTAATGCAATATCATCTTCATCCTCAGGTTGTGAGTGTTCAATCTCAGACTCTTCCACTTTTAGTTCTATATTCTTCTCCTTTTGTGATTCACCTGCATCAATCTTTTTTTGACTAACCCCTTGCTCGTAAGCAATGAGTGAACCAAGAAGATTGTCGATAGAATAAATGTTTAGATCTTTAGACTCTGTAATTGCAGTAATTTTAGCATCATAAGCAGTAGGTAAATAATGAAGAATCTTATTAACCATTTCAGCATTCGTTAGTTCCCTACCATGTGCATGCAAAGAGGTGACAATTTGTGTGATTCTTGTGTACATATCAGAAATGGATTCATTTGGTTTCATGCGAAACAATTCATAATCATGTAACAATATATTAAGTCTTGATTGCTTAACCTCATTAGTCCCCTCATAAGTTATATAAAGTCTATCTCATATGTCCTTTCCACTTTTGCAAGTGGAAACTCGCATGTAGTATTCAGATTTTAAAGCACAAAAGAAGCTATTTAAACATTTATCATTTAGTTGAGTTAAGTCAAGTTCTTCTATAGTCCAATCTACAAAAGGTGTTTCTACCCTAACTCCATCAACTAATCTAGTTGGTTTTGTATAACCTTCCTGGACTAAGATCCACATACGATAATCAAGTGACTGTAAGAAAGTAGACTTACATGTTTTCCAAAAATCAAAAGGTATATTATCAAACAATGGAGGTCTAGTAATAGAGTAACCCTCAGGTGAATTTCAGTTTCCAAATGTAGCCATCTACGTTAATCAAAAAGTAGTTTAAACTTATGATTTTGAAACAAAGCTTTGATACCACTTGTTCAGTCTAGTGAATAGGTTGTTAAATCTAAGTTAATGTCCCAAGGCTACCAAGAAGGGGGGGGGGGTGAATTGGTAGTTAAAATTTTTTCCCTCTTTTTATAAATTTAACCAAAATTAAACTTTAATGAATTTTTTATAAAAAGTATTTCAACCACAAATTTTTAAAACACAAAATTAAAAGCAGAAAATAAAAACAATGAAATAAAATGACACACAATTTATAGTAGTTCGTTCTAAACCAGACAGACATCCACTCCCAGAGGCACCCCTTTGAGTATTGCACTAATACCAAAGTGTCTCTCCTTTTGCACCCACAGCAAGACGAAGAAGCCTATACAAGCATTCTTTTTACCACCACCCGGTGCGGCAGAGAACCGTCGTCCTTTTACACTTTCCCTTGTGTTGGCACAGAACCATCATCCTTTTACACTCTCCTAGTGTGGGTAGAGAACCCTTAGTATTTTTACATTCTCCTAGTGTGGGAAGAGAACCCTTCGTCCTTTCACACTCTCTTAGTGTGGGCAGAGAACCCTTCGTCTTCTTACACTCTTCTAGTGTCGATAGAGAACTGTCATCCTTTTACACTTTCCCTTGTGTTGGCAGAGAACCGTCATCCTTTTACACTCTCCTAGTGTGGGCAGAGAACCCTTAGTCTTTTCTCACTCTCCTAGTATGGGCAGAGAACCCTTCATCCTTTCCAACTCTCCTAGTGTGGGCAGAGAACCCTTCATCTTTTCACACTCTCCTAGTGTCAGTAGCGAACTGGATCTTCTTGAAAGATCTCTTCTC